>OY744521.1:105599164-105766664 GCA_963556195.1 Sepiola atlantica
GGATGAATATGTACTAAATTGAAATATCTACTATTATAATACCTTCTCCTATATCTTAGGATATATATATATATTTATTTATAAAATACAGAAAATCAATGTAACATCAGTACCGTCGGTTTCAAAGCGGGAGGTTGATCCCGATTATCGCCAATTTCCATTAGACTTCTCCCGTGCCGGACCCCTTAAATATTTGATCTTTTTAATACACCCTTAGAGCCCGATCCACTATCAACAGATTCGTAGCAGGCTCTTTCGGGCCGTCAACAGCCGAACCTGTTGATAGTGAATCGGTCAGTTAGATCCGAGGCTCATTTATCGTTCTATAATTTTTCTATAGTACTTCCATATCCTCTACTTTCCATAACCTCCGCTTTAAGTCACCTAACCTTTAAAATTTTTCAAGCTCCCCAAATCCATTCCCTTATACCTCTCCACACTTCACTCAGTATCACACTTTAGGACCCGCTTGACACCCGGAAACCGTTACACCAAATAGCCAGTGCTATTTTAATAACACGCTTATGCCTACAGTATTTTTCCCTGCCACGCGGGATTTTTATTATTTTTTTATTATTTTTTTATCCTTATTATTATTTTTATTTATTTGTTTATTTTTATTTTTATCTTTTAAATTCGCCGGGCCACCACCATTATTATTATTTTGACTATTATTATTAACAGTAATATTATTCCCTTCTTCCCCACTCTTACACTTTATGCTACGATATGGGGGCAAAAAGCTAGCGGCGGTGCCGAACCTTAGAACCAACGGCTATCAATGTTCACCACACCTAGACCCTCCCTTCTCTCCCCCTCCCCTCGGTGTCTTACCCTGCATCTCTACTTCGTCTTTCCCCTATACTCCCTGGCCCCCAAACCCCGACCCCTACCCTACAGAATTTCTTACACTTTTTATATATTACAAAAAAACTTTTCCTTCTGCTTTATTTTAATTAATAACAATTCTATATACATTAACAATTTAAATATTAGAATCTAAATTTAACCCCTCATGCACACATATGTAACCCCCCCCCCCATTTTACACAGATCACGTCCTACGTGATCTCAGACGTGACCGAATAAGTCCCACCATTCCTGAATATGTTTATCAGCTGACGATAATCGGGATCAACCTCCCGCTTTGAAACCGACGGTACTGATGTTACATTGATTTTCTGTATTTTATAAATAAATATTTACGCTCTTAATCCTCCGAAATCTCGGATTTCTTAATTAATCGAGCACTCTGCTGGTTTTTCCTGCCCTACCACACAGTACTTAGATATATATATATATATATATATATATATTAATTAATTAATTAAACATGTTACAATATGTTGATAAAATGAACGTAAACAAATATGTTTTTCAAAACTGCTAAATACAAAGTAGAGCTTCATAAATAAATTTCATATAAACATTGTGTTCATGTACTAGGCGTACATCATTCAGG
This sequence comes from Sepiola atlantica, assembly GCA_963556195.1. Taxonomy (NCBI): domain Eukaryota; kingdom Metazoa; phylum Mollusca; class Cephalopoda; order Sepiida; family Sepiolidae; genus Sepiola; species Sepiola atlantica. The sequence continues at coordinate 105,600,627 of OY744521.1, forward strand.
GCTGACTGCTTCATTGTTGAAGCAGCCAGCCTTTAATCATATACTCCTAGTGCAGACACACAAATTGATGAGTGTAGACTGATTTTAAATTTATATATATATATTTAAAAAGATCTTTTTGTTGTACAAAATTTAATTAGCGTTTTAAAAAGAAAAAAAACTGGAGTCATAATATATTAATTTCTAATTGGATTGCACACACGAAATAGGTCTATTAAATCGGGGGACAACATCACATAGTTAAAACAGCAACAAATGAATAATAGTAGAAAAGACTATTCGATTAAACTCTAAAATTGACACATTTTTAAATGTGTACGTCGACGAATATCGATTAAAATGGGAGAGGAAGATGGACAAATATCGCCCAATTTCTGCGAACAGAGGGGAAAGCGATTTCTGCAAAGTAAAGCATGGCAAAATAAAAAAATATATTAACAAAGATGGAGGCAATTTTTTTAGAGCTCTCTGAATAAGTCTAAATTGTAGGACAGCTCTTTCTACTTAGAGAGAGAGAGAGAGAGAGAAAGAGAGAGAGAGAGAGAGAGAGAGAATGAGAGAGAGAGAGAGGCTCCGCATAATTACGCTTACCGCCTCCAAAACTCAGTGTTGTGGTGGTATTTTGAACATGCTTTGTGCCAAACATCGGAGTACGCGTCACCACACAACTTATTATCATATAAGTGCTGGCCAATGGACAACTTATGAATTTGTGAGCACCGTATGTGATCTGCAAACGTTCGGATACGATTGTTAGTAAATTTCTCATGCCACTCTCACCTCCAAACGCTGAAAGGTGCATCCAACATAGTCAGCTTCATACTGACATTTGTATTCATATATAACTGAGCTCTTTTGTAGTGTAGGAAGTACATCTTTATGAAAAAAAGGGAAAGCTCTGCTGATGCCAAAAACCATAGGGGACTGTACCGCAAGAAAGTAGCGAGAGATACTAAAGACGAAATTCTGTCCGAAATTTTTTTGACTAATATCACCAATAAAGAGGAGTTTCATATAAACAGAAACGTGGGTGGACCAAAAAGTGTTTTAGTATTAATCGTTTTTGGTGAATGTACTTAAAAACTATGCCTATATATATATATATATATATATATATATATATATATATATACATATATATATATATATATATATACATATATATATATATACATATATACATATATATATATATATACATATATATATATATACATATATACATATATATATATATATATACATATATATATATATACATATATATATATATATATATATATATATATATATATATATATATATATATATATATATATATATATATATATATATAGTAAACTATGAAAATATATTTATGGCAATTAAGCTACACAGAGGCTCCCGCGTTTCATCCCCGGGGGAGTCTTCAGGCTAAAATGCATAAAAAATTATGTCGCCTTATAAAATTTTATGTAGATACATGAAATACTAATCTCTCTCTCTCTCTCTCTCTCTCTCTCTCTCTCTCTCTCTCTCTCTATGTATATATATATTCCACTTTTCTGCTTAATTCTATCCTTTCGTGAGGATGTCCGATTTTAAAACTATTTTTACAGACTCGCCTTAAATCTTGATGCATTACAATGTTACAGATAAATCTTTGAACAGTAATTGTATGCTATCCATCTTCCCGGACAACGCCGGGTAACCTTGCTAGGATAATACACGGGTCATAATAAACTAGCAGGACTCGGTGTCCCGCGATGCCCAGGGGAAAATATAACAGACAGATTGTTATAGACAGAGAATCCACCAAAAGCTCCCTCATTGGCTTATTGCATCACGATTGGACCGTTAAAAAGGGAAACCGACAACATTTATCGAATAAAGCTGGGTAACCTTTGAGAAAGTGTACGATGTTGAAAAACTCGAAACACTTAAAAATGCAAGAATAGTAGAAACTGAAGCCTACTTATCTAAGTTCTCTGATTAATGTAGTTTCAGAATATATCTGGCTATGGAGGTTTATCTCCCTAACCCTCCTAGGACTTTGTGACATATGCACGTTCTATTGATTTCCGACGCGAACGCATACGACAAACTACTGGGGCCTACGAAGGGTTTAGGGTGATTAAATCACTAGTATGAATTTAGGAAACTGCGCTGGGAAAATCACAATGATTGTTCACACGAGTTTTTGAGAATCGAGTTTGGTGAGAAGGGATTGTTTATATTTCTGGGCCTGGTGCACGTCGTTTCGGCTGGAACTCGCAGGTGTGACTCTATGACAGGTCAGGGGTCAGATCGAAGGTTACCATCTTGTATTAGAACAGTGATGTTACGTATGATCATAACGACTAGCTGTACCTGTGAAAATTCCACAGTTGCATTCTTTATCTTTTGTATATTGCTGCAGTGCTTAAAATATTACCATTCTACGGACGTCCGGCGCGAATGAAGACCCAACGGTACTATTGTACTACCTTTGTTCAAATTGAAACATACTTATCTAAGTACTCTGGTTAGTGTAATTTAAGAATATATCCGTTTATGGGGGTCTATCTTCAACCCCCTTTTAGGAGTTGGTAACATATTTCCACTTTATTTTCTTCCGGCGCGAACGAAGACCCCAGGATATTATTGTAGTATTTTTGGATAGAAGAGATCCCAAATATAAAAAAAGTGTATTTGAGATCGAGTTTCATGTTCGACACAACAGCACCATCAAGTGTAATTTTAAAAATTACTTTCTTGCATTGCATCGTCGGCGATCGAGCGATACCATCTTTAAAAACACGTAGAGGGTGATAACGTACGTACAAACATGAAGTGTCTTAGCGTATTATTATATAGATTTGATCATGAAAGTCCAGTTCCCGCGTTCAGGATTTAATGCTTGATGTTTCGTCATTGATTAAAGACAATGAACACATAAAAGCTAACAGATGAACTGATAACAGAACGTCGAACGCTGATTTGCCGCATCGGATCGATATTTGCCGCAGAATGATCAGTTGTCGATAGGAACGTTCTTCGATGGTGTATGATAAGTCAATTAAAAAAATCATCGATGAGAGAAAACAAAAGATAAAAATGTGAATCGCGAACAACGAGGAAGAAAGATGACAAAAAAAAAACCAACAGCAAAGAACAAACACCTGGATTAAAGTTAAAAACTAAAAGAAAATATAGCTCACCTTTGGCAAATTTATGTGCTGAATCGATAGCATATCGAACGCCAAGCGTCAGTTACGCTATTTTGTTGAACAACAAAAAAATCCTTCGGGCCTCATTTGCTCGTGTTGTTTTATCGATTAATCATGACTAACATTGACGATGTTAACATAATATTCTGCTAGGTAAGGTTTCATATTGGCACGCAGTAGTTAGTCCTTTTTGAAAAAAATGTTCTCCTCACGAGACCAAAGTTACACAAAGTATCGGGTTTAGGTGTGGAAGAATTCAACTTCGCCAAAATGGGAAACTCGGCATTGAGACAAACATAAAAAATATCTCAGTTTAGAATAAGTTCTCCTCTTCAGACCGAGGATAGAACAGACACTACACTATGATCCTAGCTTGTAAGCCGGAGAATTAAGCCAGCCAATATAGTTTTTCTATCGTTAACCCTTTAGAATAATTATTTACATGTGTAGGTTTTCTTCGTGCTCTTTTCTTCAATTTCTATTTTTATTTATTTTTAAATTTAATTTTTACTCCTTTGACTCGTATTTTCTCACGATCTAATTCAGGATTGCAAACTTTAGGAAATTATACGTATTTTTGTTGGCTTTTAATGCTGTCCAATATGGCATTCATGGAGATAGATATAAAATTATATTCTCAATTGAACCTACATATGCAAATACTCTATTAATGTGAGTTTTATGGTTTTTGTTTTTCATTTCCTGATTTTTTGGACATGTTTCTTTTTGGACTTTTCTTCTGATGATTTACATTCATAGAAAATGTATTTTGGCTTTCTAAGTGTTAACGAAACGGTCCACCAAGAAATGATCTTTTTGGAAATGAATAAAGACATGCTTACTGAAATCTAACTTTCTATTATATATATATATATATATATATATATATATATATATATATATATATATATATATATATATATATATATATATACAGTTATAAGCGATAAAAGCATCACGCATTTCAGACAGGATCTTCGTAACTTAGTCGTAAAGCACGTGACTGCAGTCCATCTGCTCGATGTTTCGAATCCTGCCATAGTCAGCCATGAATTATTAGCCACAGTATATATACACCCTAAAAATACGGAACAACATTATGTATGTAAGCAAGTTAACTCTCTCTCAACCACTTAGCAAGTCCAATTACCATTAGATTAAACACATCAAATATAACTTACAATAGAAAATACTAATTTTAAAACATAACGATTGTACGCCCTATAATTCGTTGGTTTTGAATTCTTGGAACAATGTTCAAATTTTGTTGATCTCAACTTACTTTGTATATATATATATATATATATATATATATATATATATATATATATATATATATATGAGTAAAACAGTAGGAAGCATGTTAATTCTGTTCAAAATGATTGCAATGTTTTTTCTTTGTGATCCCCCCTTTCCCTCGATTCTGTCATCATAAAACGGGACTAGCGATAATATGATTATTTTAGGAAGATACATTTGTTTTTGGAAGGCCAGCTGGAAAAACAAACTATGATCAAGTTTTGAGATTAACTTTATCCTGTCATCAATCCTTCTTTCTTTCACAAAAGAGAATTGGATTAGGAAAAAAAGAAAGAAAAGGTTGTTCGGTAAAATATGATATGTATTGAATGAGTACATCGTTTGCACAAGGACACTGTCATGAATCATAGCAAAGGATCGGATTCGTTAGATGGAAGCACAATGAATATACATAAAACATGTCAAGTTAAAACAATATTAATAGTTACAAGCAGTAACTCTTTTGTAATTCAACAAAGTTTAAATATCATCAAAGAATAACGTAGAAAGACAGATATTTAATGACAACGGTATAGATGTATAAATGATCGCTTAATATAATTATTTTAGCACTTGTTTATGACTTTGTCGATCGTTTCTTTTTGTCATGCTATAAAAGAACTCAGCCACGAGAATTAAAAAAAAACGAGAACTCAACAACAAGAACTCAACAACGAGAACTCAGAAACGAGACAGGAAAGACGTCAGGGAACGAGCCCCTAAAATAAACGTAAAAGGTATGTAATATTATTATGTTATCTGCTGTATTCCAATAAAAAAGTTCTTTAAGTTATAAAAAATATAAGTATTTGCGTCTTTTATTCCTGAGGGGGAAATAAAGAGATGACCAGTGAATCTATTTGTCCATTGAGTTAAGACCGGGTTATTTCCTTTACCTACACCGGTAGACCGCCTGGATTCAACTTTATTACATTACTATAATGGAATAACGAGTCTAGCTACAATTAAAATGACTTCGATTTTTTCTTTATGTATTTTCCTATGTATAAATTATCATTCTAAGAGCAATCTTCTTAGAATCTAATGCCTATAATTCAAATGACTTAGATTGTACTTATTGTATTTTCCTATTTTTACTAGCTTCCACTTATAGTGTCATCATAGTCCTAATAATAGTCTTAAAGAAAATATTATATGTAAGATTAAGACGAGACAAGTGAATAAAACGAACAAGGATTATGCAAAATCCAGTGATTCTGGATAAAACCAGATGATAGTAAAACAACATAGTTGGTAAAAGTACAAAAAGACGGCAATAATGGACAAGGAGGGATAGAACCCCCGATTGCATCTTTAATAATGAATAACCCGATAACTGTTACAAAAGAAACTAGAAAAAAAAACTACGAAAAATGTTTTTATTATAAAAACTAAAAAAAACAAAATATTAAAAAAGACGAAGAAAGACAGAAAATTATTTAATTGAACTAAACTAAAAAATGTAATATTTAAAAAAATCAAAAGTAAATTTTATTGTTAAAAAAGTACTATTACTCTCCTTGGCCTATTGGCTAGGAACAAAGCGTAGTATCTGTTCTGATACTACACTTCATTTTTTCTACCTTCGTTCAGTGAGAGAAGGATTTTTCTAGACTAGGGATTTTTCTAGACTAGGGAATTTAAAAAGCATGTTCTCCATATCCATGCCACTTTAAGGAGAGATGGATTTTCCCCACATAAAAAAACGACCTTGTGTCAAACTCTGACCTCGTGGGGAGGTCAAGTACAATGAACAACTTCACTATTATGTAATGTTACAAAAACTGATTAATTTAATATTTAAAAAATATTGTGAAAACTAACAAATAATACTTTTATTGTAAAAAGTAAAAAAATATAATATAAAAAAATGAAGAAAACAACGGAAGCGCATCGTAAAAATAAAAACAAAAATTGTAATCCCGCAGCAAATTGAAAACGAGGCTGAAGAGGTGATTCCTACAAAATGGCACTGTTTAAATTTCTTACATTTTTACTTGCTTTGCAGATTTCACATGATAAAATGTCAAGTTTTGTCCTTAACTTCTTACTTTTCCTCACAGCAGTCATTTTCTCTTCGAATTTCTTGTTGCTTTTAGTTATATTATCATATTTTGAGTTCATCGCATTTCTGAATGAATGTTTTCCATTGCAACAACCGATATGAAATATGACGTCATTCACCCGAACATTGCGTGCAATGTACTTCAATAGGTAATCGGCGCAGCGAACGTCTTTTTTATAATGAAATTGAAGAATTAAAAGATTGACGTTGTTTAAAATTGATGCAATAATGCATTTCAACGTTTGTTTCTAAGAAAATAAATTTTATGTGAATAAAATGAATTTTAATAGCATTTCGATGAATTAATTTCTTGTGAATTTTACTTCGTAATTTTTTTTTTAAGAAAAGCTAGTGATATCTTTTCAATGTAGGCATGACTGGGCTGGAAAGGTAGTCCGAACGGAACTGTGAAAACGACTGCACTTTGATAAATATGCAAACAAATAGTATAGGCACAAATCGGAGCCAGTATTGGTAAACCAAAGACATAAAACATTAAATCTTCTAGAACATGGAAATACGAACAGAAAACTGAGCTAACCAAGAAGACCGGGTATGATAATAATCAACAATGAGTACAAAGCTACCAAATAGTAGATTTCGCCGTCGCAGCTGTTCACCGGGTGAAGATCAAGTAGGTAGAAAATCTAAGCAAGTACATGGAGATTGGTATAGAGCTGATGGAAATATGGTACATGACTAAAACTACCGGAATACCAATAAAGGTACGAGCACTAGAAACAGTTTAACAAAACATCGAAAGGATGATCAGGAGAAATTGGAATCAATGGGAGGATTAATACCATATGAACCACAGCACAAATTAAAACAACCGAAATATTAATAAATATCATCGAGTGCGGACCAACATATATATTCTGGGGCCAACGGCCAACCACAGGTGAACTGAAATAGAATAGCAATATAGGAGCAATATATGGGAAAAATGGCAAAACAACAACGGGAATAGCACTTCGTAAATCTAACTAGAGATATAGATGGAAGATACTAAAACGAACCCAAAGGCACTGAAAATACCAGAGTAGGTATATAAGAACAAAATCAGATTCTGACACCCCTTCCTCATTCCACACAAAATAACGCATTGACACCAAACTCGGTTAGCACTACAAGCAGTTGCTGTGAAAAGCCTGAAAGAATGGAAAGACCTAGAAGGGTAGAACCACCCAGGCATTTGCGGGAAGGGCACGTTGGGTATTGGGATTCTGAGGAGCATATAGTAACTCAAATTTCAAACGGCTGGTGCGAGAACACAAATTGATTTGTAATGGTGATTAAACGAAGCGGAACGCACTGGAAATCTGGGGAGACTTTTTGTGAGCGATCATTGGTAATAAGCTGTGAGAATTCCAAGTGAGTAAGTAATAACAGTAAAAAAATAATCGTGTTAATAATTTTAGCACGGTTTATCTTACTATTACAACCAAGCATGGGTTTGGGAACGAATTTAAAACATCGCTGTGGTTTATAATGCAGCGTATCAAGAGAAAAACTGAAAGATATAAAACAAAAAATAATTTTTATTAACTAATGCAATTTTAATTTTTCTCTCAGTTTATTTGAAGGCAAAAAATCTACTCGTGATCCAGCAGCTATTAATCTAGCTCTAAGTATTATCTTTTATATAAATCTATTGTAATAAAAAAAATGTTTTCACTTAAATTACCTCCATGGAAAATAAATATTTTAAGAAAGGTTTTGGTAATTTATCCTTTTTTATTAGATCACTTTAATTAATCACTGTTAATATTGACAAAACTATTGTATATACACATTGAAAAATAAACTAATAATATGTCAAAGGAATAAAACCAAATATTAATTTATGATATCCTATATAAAAATAGTTATGTAAATTAGGCATACACATAGATGTGTTGGGGTCTTTATTCTCTATTATATATACAGTATTTCAAAAGACTGTTGTGTTATTGGTTTAAATAACAGTCAGCTGTATTAATTGTAATATAGGAGTGATAAATGTACACAAGTTTGACATTTATTCATTATTTCTCTTCATACCAGTCGATGATTCGTCCTCGACAATCAGTCCGATAGTGACTTTGTTGCTGTCGGGCTGGGGTATGGTTCTGTTCAGTCTCAGTAAGTCCACCCTCCCAGACTTCACCTTCTCTTTGAGAAGAGGTTAGTTTATCGCTAATCGCCTAAGACGCCCCTACCAGGGAATGCCAACGGGGCTGCTCAGACATTTATTGTAGGATGGAAGTGTACGCAAATCCTAGTGCACTAGATTTTCAACTCAACCCCTGACCTTGTGGAGAGGTAAATAAAATCATTTATGGAGGTTTGAGAAAATTTTAACATATTCGTTTTTAATCTTTTTAATTCTCGTTGTTTTTGCATTTTATAGAAAATCTCTTGGGGATTAAAGGTAAACTGGATTTTAAGGAGGTACTGGGATTCCGCGGGAATCATGCCAGCTTCTTTTTGTAGTTATTAAAATTTTTTTTTGTATGTAAATCGCTTCAGACATAGCATGAAGCCACTTAATGTAAGGAGGTAAACTACTACTTCAACGTCAAAAACTAGCCAACGGTTTGTGTCATATTGATAGATTCCGACCTAGAAACAGTACTTTTTCCCCTTTGTCAGAAACATCGCTCATGGAATGTTAGGACTAAGGGGCAAAAGAAGGGAAGTGAGAGTTACGAGACTACCGAAAGTAAACCCAACGTCCATTTTCTACATTCCTTCATTATCTCTCGTTATACACGAAAGGACGGATTTACACAAATAAAAGTCAAACAATTCAAGAAGTTAAGGGAAACATTCGAGCTGAAACAAACATTGAAGATCTGAACTCTTAAGTACAGTATATTGCATGCATTTATGATCAAGCCCATGGTGGCTATTTAAGGATGGAGGGTCTCTGGACTGTAAAATATATGGCTTCCTTTCGGATACATAGATATAGACAGACAGATAGATAGACAGATAGATAGTTTATCTCTTTACACTTACATACATTTTGCGCAACCGCCTCATACGACTCATACGACTCTTCGGGTAGCGGCTACATTTCATGTCCACCTTACTTGAGTTATCAGATGAAAAGACGAAGATCTCCCTTTTTCCGGAAGTCACGTGTTTTTGCCAACTTGCGTTGACCTCTCATTCATCAATCAGTCCCCCATTCAACTGACGACTTTCGTTATATAACAGCCTGGTACGTATATAACTAATTTACATATTTTTTTGCAAAAATATATCTCATTAATTAACTATTCGTGTTTGTTGTTTACTTATTCGATGATTGTTTTCATTTACTATGACAGATAGTTTTATGTACGAATATTTTTATATCGTAGATAAATGCTTAGCAATTTGGATAACACCCGTTTTTCCTGTCTTTTCCGGTCAGTTTACTTCTCGGGTTACGATACTTGGTCTCCTCAATTTTCACAGGCAACGCAGTGACACGGTTCCTGCTAATTAATTATACTTTCACATAAACTAAAATAAATAAATTAATTATCTTTTCACATTAAATAAATAAAATGATGAAGCATATGCTAGTAAAATTTATTTTTGTTGGTATCCTTATTCCCTATTTGATTGCCTCCAACGAGGACAGAGTTGGATACAAGATCTGGGGAAAATCCACCTCCCCAAAAAGTGGCACTCTGGATTGGGCCAAAAAAATTGACTGAGTCTAGAAGGATTTCTCTTCAATTGCCGATGACAAAACATATGTAGTGTAGTATTAGAACAGATACTACAGTTTGATCATGGCCAAAAAACTGTTAGTCTTTCAGTGGCTATTCTATAGGATATCTAACATGTTATTCACGGTTTCTATTTTCTTTATTATCTTTGGATATTTTCCTGTTTTTCTGAGGATTCGTTTAAATCAACTGTTCGTATTTCCTAAGGAGAAACACGAACCACAACAGTCCCTAGAAGAGTAAGGAGCTAGGTCTCGTGCAGTATTTTTTTTGGTGGAAAGATCCTAAATAATCACGTGGTGCAATTTGTTTTGATTTTGTGTCCGCTGAGCTACATTAAACGGAATGTCTTTGTTAATTTTATAAAAAAGAAAATCATCGACTAACGAAAGGATAAAGTGCAAGGCAGAATCGGTTGAAAGGAGTTCGTTTTAACTGTCTTATTCAGCATTCTGTTGTTGTTGTTGCCGACTTGAATAAGACTTCGGGGAGACAATGTGAATTTATGCCAGATTGAATTCGAGAAGTTTAAGGCTGTTGCGAACATTCTGAATACGACACGATTTTTTTTCTAACCAACAAAAGCACCCCCCCCAAAAAAAAAGTATAGCATCTTTTAATCATCTGGTTGTTTATTCCAAAAAGGATTGAACGATAAGGAATACTGATGACGGCTTATAGCCAGAAACATGCGTTCATGTGTAACTTTTGTGCACGCAAAAATTAATTTTTAAATTGATTATAAAAATCTGTATACAACAAATTGGTTTATAAATTAATTAATTTATTAAAAAAATGTATATATATATATATATATATATATAGTTAGCTATGAAAATATATTTATGGCAATTAAGCTACACAAAGGCTCCCGCGTTTCATCCCAGAGGGAATCTTCAGGCTATTTTCATAGCTTACTACTTACGTATCGAGCACTGTTGAAGTAAATACTGAAAATTGATACATAAAAATTATATCTCCTTATAAGATTTTATGTGCATACATAAAATAGTAATATATATATATATATATATATATATATATATATATATATATATATATATATATATATATATATATATAGGTATATCTATATGTTTATATATTTGTATGTGCAGGATTCACTCATAAACTAAATAACCGATCATTATGATTTTTGAAACACAGCTGCTAAGCGTAAGTTGTTTAAATGTGGGCTATATTAGGTCTAATTTAGTTTCATGCTAAGGGGGTAAAAGGAAGTGGAAGTCCTTCGTGATAATTAAAACACCTCTGATTTTTGTGCAATTTTAACAATAGGTAATATGCATCAATTAATAAATATTTCTTCAAATTTCAGTCTCGTTAGGGTAGTTTCCAGGGTTTTTAGGGGAAACAATATGGACACAACCCCCCATTTCATAAGTCAAATACATCAGATTGAATTGAATTTGATAAATAGTCATTAGAAACAAATTAAGAAAGATTCCCTGATTTTAAATATTTTCTTAAGACTCCTTTACATAAGCCTTCTGTCTTAGACATTTCCTTATATTAAATCAAAATCATGTAATGGATTTTGATCAACATTGGAATAAGGATTCTAGGCATAAGGTTCAGTTGCATTATATCATTGTTGTAATTATCCTCAAGGGATATAAAAGTGATAAAGTGATGCAAAACTGTTCTGTTTGGGGAATCAATATTACCCGTCCTGAGAACGGTATTCTTCTTGTACTTTTATAAAGTTAGATATGTTTAAATGTTTATATATGTGTAAGTAGAGGATTTACTCCTAAACTAATGATAATATATATATATATATATATATATATATATATATATATATATATATAAGTATGTATATAAAAAAATAAAATGAAAAAAAGTTTATATTGTGTTATAACTTTTTATTTATTTTTCTATTTATTTATTTTGTGACGTGTAGGAATATAAATTGTTCTGTAAAGAAAAATAGTTTTTTCTTGTTGATGGTATGGAGAACATATATATATATATATATATATATATATATATATATATATATATAAGAAAGGGCGGTGATCAAACTCGAGTTATAATATCCCTTAGATCCTTAAATTTCACCTCTATAGTAAATGCAGCAAGATTTATATAATAGATAGTATGTATGTAATCAAGAACAGATAAGTCTAATTTTACTGAGTACCGGAAGTGATTAGCAATTTTTTGAATGATACATAAATTGGCAAACAACATAGACGACTACTTCATCGCTGCATCTCAAGGGTTTCTTTTGACGATATGTTTTTGAGATTTATTCTGATGAATCTTGGATAAGGTAAATGTATAATACACGATTTCCTTGTTTGGACACTTTATCTGAGAAGAAATGGTGATAAATAAAAGCACGCGAAACATATTTAAGTTATTGAATTTATATATCTAAATGAATAAATTCTAAAGTGAGACTCATTTCTAGTAAAGTCAAAACGCCGTATTTCAAGTTAATCTACTTTTTAACAATAAATGCATCGTCTTTTTATGTATATTCGATATCAGTCGCAAGGTTAAATAATTTGGATATTGGGTTTAAAAAGCGATTTTATTAATTAACTATTATTCGTTATTTTGTAAAATTTAACGATTGTTTTTATTTTAATATAAGTAATAGTTCTGTTACGCAATATTGTTTTATTTCTTGGACAGATATTGAACATCTGTGTTCAAATGTCCATTTCTTTAAAGGGACCGACTTGATTTTGAATTGGGATCTATTTTTAAATTGCGAGTTAAAAAGCAAATTGATTTCTTCTTTCTCCTCCTTTCTTTAGGGTCACATTAACAGATAAATAAATTTGTATCGAAATTACAAAATTGTTAATGGTTATTTATGTATATTAATAATAAATTTTTTTTTCGTGTTTACAAAGTTATGAATGAAATATTATTATTTTAAATTAATATTTCTAGAATTTCAAGTAGCGAAAATTGCGAAGCGATAGCGAGCCGTCAAAGCGAGCTAGTATTAATATATATATATATATGCATATATATATATATATATATATATGCATATGTATATATATATGTATATATATATATATGCATATGTATATATATGTATATATATATGCATATGTATATATATGTATATATATATATATATATATATATATATATATATATATATATATATATATATATATATATATATAGTGTTTTTGTTTCTGTTTTTTCTCAACCCACTTTTCTTACTACTTCCTTCTTTATGCCTTGTTCCTCGCACATACTGTATGTAGCCGCACTAACTGTGTGTGGCCGCCTGGCGCAAATTACCTGTTTCATCTTTAGCACCGTTGGTGGGGAATGGCACTTCACGCATAGCTGCCAGCTTGTTTTAACCAGAATGTAAAGACATGGATTGTTTAGTTACGGATTAAATATCATTTTACTTAATGATGTCATTCTCAAAATGCGATCGGCAGTAAAGTTGTCCATTTTGTACGGTATATATATATATATATATATATATATATATATATATATATATATATATATATATATATATATATATATATATATATATATATATATATAATGGCTTCACTAAGCCTCGCGAAATTTAGCCTGTAGGCCTGAAAGCAAGACACGTGTCTATGCTCGTCAGTTTATGCATCCAAATGGTTTCGCGTGGCCTCGTGAAACCAGTGATATTCATGCTTAATATAGTAATTATATAATAAATATATTATACTAATACAGATGTAGTTCAGCACACAAGTATTTCTTTAAAAAGACAGCTTAACTATATATATATATATATATATATATATATATATATATATATATATATATATATATATGTATATATATATTCACCGTTTTCAAGAACTCTGTTCACACTTCATTAAAGGCTTGAAGAAGGGAAAGGTTCCCGAATATTTCGTACAAAATATACTAACAACAAAGAAAAACGAAAAAAGATATTCGTATTTATCTTGCTTTTAAAATCGCCCAATACACTCAGCACGAAATAGTAAGTTACAGGTTTATATGTTTAGTCATAATCATCTTTTCGTTACTTTTTTACCCACATGTGTGCTTGTGATTTTCATCGACTGATTGCACCCATATACACAAGATGGAAGTATTAAAGTGTAATAATCTAATTTTGCGTCCCTTGACTTGTTTCTTCAGATTGTTTTATTTCAAATTTAATCCTGGATATTTTATCATATGAATATTTTTTCACGACCATTACTACATCTTATTTTGGTCTGAATGAGGAACATGCTTTTGATTACGCTATCTTCGGATATTATTTCCATTATGTTATGAACCTTCAGTTTTCGCTGTGTACAGTTTCGTTCTAGGGATTCTGGCGATACTAAACTACCTGGATTTTTTGTTTACTATGCAGATTAAAAAAAAAACAATACTAAGTTTGATGACTTACTTTCAGTATTAATCATTATAAGGTGATATAATAATAAATCTTGAAATAAATAAATTTATTTATTTATTAGGTGTAATACTTTTTATATATACAAACGTTTTTGACTCTTACTAATCTCTCCATTTTCATAATTTGTACTACTGACTACTCACGTCATGGCAGCAAACTGTTGCTGGGGTAGCGAGGTCTCCTTAGTCCTGATCGACAACCTTCCCAGAGCTGAAGTCTCCGGGATTGCAACACCTAAAATTGCTTAAGGAGTAGATGGGCTCTGCTTATTGCCCGGCCTTTTGCGCTCTTTCTTTGTCTATTAGCCAGGTGCAGAGGTACTAGCGCAAGGACACCTCAAAGACGCCCAGTGCTTGTCATTGTTTTCTGACTAGGGCAATGAACGCCGTCTCTTTTTCTATCTGGGCAACTCGGGGAAAGTTTTTTCATCATTAAGTCTCACATGACTAGTTTGGGTCTCCCTTGTTCCGACAAGTTGAGGGTACAGGTTAGACAGCTTGTCTGGCTGTTGTTTCCGACTGGTATTGCAGGAGCCCAAACCTGTAGGTAGCGCTAAATACGGCTGCTCTATCAACAGTTGTATAGTATCGTGGGTAGCTGTACGTGCCATGTCGCGCATGGAAAGGGACCCTACAGTTATCTTGATGGGCTTTCCCGAGGCCAAAAACTCCTATGAATCAAGTCTCGACTAATAGTCTGGATGCGTGCACTTATTGGGACCTAACAAGCACCCACTGTACCCTCCCCACTCTACCTAAAACCAAAATGACAATACAAAGAAAAAGAAACAAACCTAAACTAATGTGAACAAGCATCTCGCTGCACAGCTCCCAATTTAGGATGACCCACAAAACCTTCACCCTAATTCTTAGTAGCCCCTTACGTCTACAGTGACAGCATGCCTTGTTTAAGGTGAACTATGTTAAATAAAATATATACTATTCGAAGACACTTAGTTTTGTTGTAAAACGGAGTATTTTTAGGACAGTTTGTAGATTTATTTTATCCATATTAGACCCTGTTGATATAACTTACCTTTATTATATACTAGCTGAACTCGTCTCCCGGCGTTGCACGGGAGAAAGCACTACCTATTGCATGACACGACCTATTGTTTTTTCTCCCCCGTCCACAGTGTTGGTGAATGTTTTAAATTTAAAGAAAAAGAAAAAAGTGGTAAAGTAGAATGGGATCGAACGCTAAAACTGACGATTATTAAACCTACCTTCTTACCGATCGCGCCACTGTTTCGGGTGAAAAAAGGCCAATTAACCTCAGCTTGCTTATTGGCATGCGTGTTAAATTAATACCAGGCAAATAATAAATAAGAACCGGTGTTTTGTGAAAATTAAACTGTGTTTATTAGTACCCGGTGTCGATGAGTGTAGTCACAGTACAGAATTGTTAGGGAGAAAAGTTTTTGCTACCACCTATATGGAGTTGGTTTGTCCGAGCGCCGTAGATAGTGGGCCAAATGTAATATTTAGTGTTAGCTGGAAAAAATGATAACAATTTTACTAAAACACGCTCGAGTGAATAAGTGTAATATAATGGTGAGTTTAGTAGCCTGTGATGCATGTGGTTATTTTCCTATTCTCCGAGAAGTTACAGGGGAAAAATCGTCTCTACTTTATATATACATACTAGCGGAACCCGTCGCCCGGCGTTGCACGGGAAAGATTAGTACCTATTGCATGACGTCGAATAATAAAAAAAACGGCCTATAGTCCTTTCTCCACCCCCACTCCCTATACCGTGTTGGCGAATGTTTTAAATTTAAAAAAAAAGAAAAAAGTAGCAGAGTAGAATGGGATCGAACGCCGAAACTGACGATCACTAAACCTCCCTTCTTACCCAATGCGCCACGGTTACGAATTAAAAAGTACATGTGAAAATAGGCGAATAACGCTATGCTTGTTTATTGACATGCGTGTTACGTCAACATTTACATTCTGCGGACCAAATGGAAACTTCAACAATGACATGGTCATTTTTTGATGAAGTAAATTCATTTGGGCAATTTTTCGATAATATGCGTGTTTAAGGTGTATGTTTTTGAAAATGTAAATGTATCCGCGTCTACCAGTATCTTAGTGCTTAATGAATTAAATAGGAAGTCGATTCGATCAAGAAATGTTATCCGCCATGTTGAATCATTAAATGTTGCAGGAACTGTGTTCGTTAATTTCATTCGCTTAATTCCGGAATGAATTTAAATGTAGAAGGTAGAATTAGATAGAACGTAATCTGATATTCGCGAATAATCATCGGAGTGTAAGGGAGCGGTTGTTAAGTTTTTGCGTATTGCTTAATATTATGTAGTAAAATAATGCCAGACAAATACGAAATAACAATGGGTGCTTTATGAAAATTATACTGTGTTTATTAGTTCCCGGTGTCGATGAGTGTAGTCACAGTACAGAATTGTTAGGGAGAAAAGTTTTTACTACCACCTATATGGAGTTGGTATTTCGGAGAGTCGTGGCGGCCGGGCCGAATGTAATATTCAGTGTTAGTTTGGAAAGAAGAATAAGAGATATACTAAAACACGCTCGAGTGAATAAGTGCAATGTAATTGTGAGTTCAGTAGCCCGTGATGCACGTGGTTATTTTCCTATTCTCCGAGAAGGTACAGGGGAAAAACGTCTCTACTTTATATATTACTAGACCACCCGTGACCCGTTGGGTCAGTTTGTTATATTAGCTATGGAATTCATGTATGTGCGTGACACTTGTGGCATAAAGAAAATAGTTTTTTTTTACATAACAGAAGCATTTCTATGTAAGTATATTAAAATGGAAGAAGAATATAGATAGATTTCTATGCGTCGTTCTGTTTATTATAATTGTTTTTTTTTTAAATTACAGTTACTGAATTATAAGTGGTTGGCCATACTTATAGGTAAATATGCACTGAACAGGTACCATAATACTTATTATAGTTAAATTCAAATTTTTATATATCATCTTTTAAATGAAATTGTTAGTTGAAAGTACAGAAAAATAAAGGCGATTTGAGAAAGGAAGGGCGTACAGCAAGCTGTCTCGCGTACGTAACGAAAACAGAGGGAGTAGGAGTGGTGAAATCTATGAGAGGGAAAGTGGGAGGTGGTTTCGTTCACCGCCGCTATTATAGCTGATATTAATAATGATTGTTGTTGTTTTGTTTGTTTGTTTTTGTTTTTTAAAAGGGAGGAGGTTTTTTGAAACTGCGACAGACTTTACGAAGTCCTGCCGTTGAATGTTTTTAGCCGTGGAGAAAACAAAAAAACTATTTGATGAAATTAAATGAAATTGTTGAAAAAAGAATATAAATAGATTTCTATGCGTCGTTCTGTTTATTATAATTGTTTTTTTTTTTAAATTACAGTTACTGAATTATAAGTGGTTGGCCATACTTATAGGTAAATATGCACTGAACAGGTACCATAATACTTATTATAGTTAAATTCAAATTTTTATATATCATCTTTTAAATGAAATTTTTAGTTGAAAGTACAGAAAAATAAAGGCGATTTGAGAAAGGAAGGGCGTACAGCAAGCTGTCTCGCGTACGTAACGAAAACAGAGGGAGTAGGAGTGGTGAAATCTATGAGAGGGAAAGTGGGAGGTGGTTTCGTTCACCGCCGCTATTATAGCTGATATTAATAATGATTGTTGTTGTTTTGTTTGTTTGTTTTTGTTTTTTAAAAGGGAGGAGGTTTTTTGAAACTGCGACAGACTTTACGAAGTCCTGTCGTTGAATGTTTTTAGCCGTGGAGAAAACAAAAACCTATTTGATGAAATTAAATGAAATTGTTGAAAAAAGAATATAAATAGATTTCTATGCGTCGTTCTGTTTATTATAATTGTTTTTTTTTAAATTACAGTTACTGAATTATAAGTGGTTGGCCATACTTATAGGTAAATATGCACTGAACAGGTACCATAATACTTATTATAGTTAAATTCAAATTTTTATATATCATCTTTTAAATGAAATTGTTAGTTGAAAGTACAGAAAAATAAAGGCGATTTGAGAAAGGAAGGGCGTACAGCAAGCTGTCTCGCGTACGTAACGAAAACAGAGGGAGTAGGAGTGGTGAAATCTATGAGAGGGAAAGTGGGAGGTGGTTTCGTTCACCGCCGCTATTATAGCTGATATTAATAATGATTGTTGTTGTTTTGTTTGTTTGTTTTTGTTTTTTAAAAGGGAGGAGGTTTTTTGAAACTGCGACAGACTTTACGAAGTCCTGCCGTTGAATGTTTTTAGCCGTGGAGAAAACAAAAAAACTATTTGATGAAATTAAATGTAATTGTTTTATATTAAAAGCGATATAAACATTTCCAGAATGAAAAATTTCATGCGTTCGTTAATCATAAGAGATTAACGGAATTGGAATAACAGATTGAAGACGATGCTATTTACGCATGCGCAACCGGATGTTGAAAACCGGAAAGCTGAAAGCTGATTGCAAACATACAAGACAATAGACTTTTAGTATTATATAGATTACTAGCGGAACCCGTCGCCCGGCGTTGCACGGGAGAAAGTGCTACTTACTGCATAAAAAAGAAACCGCCTATTGCTCTTCCCTCCTCCCTCTACCGTGTTGGTGAATATTGTAAATTAAAAAAAAAAGAAAAGATAAAGAAAGCAGAATGGGTTCGAACGCCGATACTGGCGATAATGACGAAAATGAAAACTCCCTTCGTAACCATTGCGCCACAGTTACAACTTGATAAATACATGTGAATATAGGCCAGTTAACCTAAGCTTGTTTACTGACAGCTTCTGGCGACGAAAAATAAAGTTCAACAATGACACGCTTTAGGTCATTTATTTGAGAAGGGTTAAAGGTATATGATTTTGAAAATATAAATGTGTCGGGGTCTAACAGTATCTTGGCGGCTATTGAATTAAGTAGGAAGTCGATTTAATGAAGGAATTTTAGCCGTCATGTTTGAAGAATAAATGTTGCAGGTACTGTGTTCGTTGATGTCATTCGCTTAAATCCGGAATGAATGTAAATAGTTAGAAATAGGGAAAACGTAATCTGATATTCGCAGAATATCATCGGATTCAACGGGAGCGGTCATTATTTGTTTGCGTATTGCTTTATATTATGTAGTAAATTAATACCAGGCAAATAATAAATAAGGACGGACTGTTTTGTGAAAAGTAAGCTGTGTTTATTAGTACCCGGTGTCGATGAGTGTAGTCACAGTACACAATTGTTAGGGGGAAAAGTCTTTGCTACCACCTATATGGAGTTGGTTTTTCGGAGAGACGTTGAGGGTGGGCCAAATATAATATTTAGTGTTAGGTTGTAAAAAATAATAACAACTTTACTGAAACACGCTCGAGTGAATAAGTGTAGTATAGCGGTGAGTTTAGTAGCCTGTGATGTATGTGGTTATTTTCCTATACTCCGAGAAGGTACAGGGGAAAAAACGTCTCTACTTTATATATTAGAAAATATATATATATATATATATATATATATATATATATATATATATATATATATGATAATTTTATTTACACAGACATGTACAAAATCTGCGACACTGGCATGTCGATGTTATCGATCAACAGTTACTATAAACTGAGATCTCATCAGGCAGAGTTAGAATCCGATCTTAACCATATTTGGAGAGAATGAAGTGGAGGGATAGAGAAAGAGAAGAAGTAAAGAAATTTAACATTTCAAAAATTAAAGCCGTTAAAAAATTAAAATTAAAAATTAAAAAATCAAAAAATCTAAAAATCTAAGAAACAAAAAACAAAAATCTAAAATCTAGAATCTGAAACAGACAGGGCAAATAAATAAATAACTAAATAAATAAAAATATAAGGTGAAAAGAGGAACAAATAATGATGAGGGGAGAGACACACACATATATATATATATATATATATATATATATATATATATATATATATATATATATAGTTTTAAAAGCGACAGAATTTGCGTTCAAGAATAATAAGAAAATTTGACGAAGAATCGAAAGTACTCATGATACATATATGAAATTTATAATCTTTTGGATTTTGAAACTAAACGGATTATTAGGTAAATAATAAAAAAAATAAAATAAGTATAATCAAGCGGAGAATTCTGTATGTTGCCGGTGTCTTACTACACCGATTGATAGTTTTTTCTTAGTTTCTCTTATTAAATTTTCAAGTTTGATACGTTTTCTTACTTTCTTTCTTCAGCGATTGAGATGTTATTTTATAAAAATACTAGTGCGAACACTGGCAAAGCATACCCCCCCCCGTCATTTTTGACAAAGGGTGTGCACTCTTATTAGTACAGACATAAAATAATTTTAACTCAAAATTGATTTTAAATGGTTCTAAAATTCGAAAAAAGGTTTAACTATCTACATGGTTTTATGTAATCAGTTATTGATATGCATTGTGATGCGTGAATATCTTTTGTATTACGAAGAAAGTCGAAGTCGTAATAGTATAAGAAAAAGAAAAAAGAAGACACAGGAACAAAAGGAAGCTGACAAATAGTGGGGAAAGTGAGTGGCGTGTCGTATTATCTCATCATCCATTAGATGCTCACGCGGATCGACATTTAGCGAAGAATTGCTTACCTATTTATCATCTTACGTTCTGGCAAAACACATCAGAGTAATTTTTTATTTGTCTCTCTCTGTCGCTGCCTTTATTTCTATTTCTCTGTCTCTAATTCGAGAGAGAAAGGGAGAAAGGATGGCGGCAAAAAAAGAAGATTTTTTTACAGACAATTGTAGTCCGGCCATATTTTTTCTGGACCGTACCGAGAAAATATCTTAACAGTTCATTACGTTCAAAACTATGGGTTCGTGTAAAGATTTTCGAGATTTGTAAATCTATACATTAAAAAAAACTTCATATTCCGAACACACACACACACACACACACACACCCACACACACATATATATATATATATATATATATATATAAATATATAGTTTTATTTTTCCTGAAAAATGGTGAAAGATATATGTTCACAGGTAAACACCCTTTTCAATCTAGATTGAAAACGGGTTTTACCTGTGAACATATATCTTTCATCATTTTTCAGAAAAATATAACTTTGTAAAATTGCTTTAGTCACGCACTATAGAGCTATAACGTACTTTATGTTTTAATCCTACATTTGAAAAACTTTAAATGTGGAATTAAAACACATACACACACGCACACACACACACACACACACACACACACACATATATATATATATATATATGTGTGTGTGTGTGTGTGGCCTGAAGTTTGCTGCCTGGAGCGGCGCGGCTGTGTTGCCGGGTCTTTTTAATTGGTCGGATGGCCCGGTTCAGATCCTTGGTGTATGGTTCGGACTGGGCTTCCAGCTTGGAAATAACTTGTTGGAAGTACAGTCGAAGATCAGAGCGTCAGTGAGGATTTGACTTCGAAGAGGGCTCTCCATTAAAGGTAGAGCTGAAGCGTGCACCGCTTACGTCCTTTCTCTCATCTTTTACCGATTGGCTGTACTACCTATGCATGCGGACCCCTTGGCGGCGCTTACGCTTCAGCTCCTTTCACTTTTGTGCCAGGGCAAGAAGCCGGTAGTCCGTAGACATGTATGTACTCAACGTCCGAATGAGATGGGTTTAGGGATGCCCGACTTGGCGAGTCATCGACATGCCGAGACTGTCATTACCGAGCCGAACCTTGATAGAAAAGTCTGCGTGGGAACTGAGGTTGATAAGGCGTTTCCCAAACTTATCCCCGACCACCGAGTAGACCAAGAAGGGAATCACAATTATTCAACGAATGCCGAGCCCCGCTCAGATCATTGCCGGGGTCCAGTGACCTTGCACGGTCGAGAAAGACGCTATATCGGGAGCTAATCGCGGGAACTGCTTCGGATCTGCTTTAGGATCGGCTTGAATAGTTGGAGAAGGAGATTTGCTCTCAGTGAAGTTGAGCGGCAGGCCGCAGTCATCTCAATAACCCTGAGTTTTCTCTGACGTGGAGATTGGTCCGGGGTGCGCTGCCCATTAATGACAAACTCTTCAAAGCTAAAATCAGCCTAAACCCTTGTTGCCTTCGCTGCACGGATGTTCAGAAAGAAACGGCCGAGCACGCCTTCTTCGATTCCAGAAAGCTGCACGAGTTTTGGAAGTATGTCAACGAGGTTACGGTTCACATCTACCCCTAGATGTAGCATCTGTAGTGTACGAATGGTGTTTCTCACGATCTTAGCCGGAGCTAGACTTGTATTGTGGACCTCACGCTTAGACATAGGAAACGGGGGTGAGTTGCCTTCTGATTACGATCTGATTTCTCACTTTAAATATCAGCTTGAAGTCAAGATCAGATGTGATAGGAGGAGACTGCACCCTCCGCTGTTTAAAGAAGGTAGATACATACCGCTAGTTTTAGTGTGTTTGGCCAAACCAAGTTTGAATCCGTGTCCTCTGCCTAGGCATAGTGCGCACCGACTATCTTGCTTGTTTTCGGCTCTTGAAACAAACAAGAAAAAAAAAGCAGCTCACACCTAGGTAGATTTTGGAGGGTCCGCACAGCCTCTTATTTTTCTTTAACGAAAGAAAGAAAATATTATATCTAAGATTAGGATTATTTTTCAGCAATCTCTGTTGTTTTTTATCACCCTCATCCATACCGATAAATTTGTACATATATTTTTTCGTAAATAAAAAAAAAGTCAAACCATTGGAGATAATGTTAAGTAGGTTTTATCTATAGAGTGAATGTGGTATTTTGGTGACAGAAACTAGTTTAGAGAATAGATCAAGAAGACGACAGCCGACAGCCATCACACGTCACCCAATTTCGGCCTTGTGCAAGATCTTATTTCATAAAGAAAATTTGGTATACTGTGAACTTTTTGTCAAATTTTAAAGATAAATATATATATATATATATATATATATATATATATATATATATATATATATATATATATATACACATTTATTTAATAATAAATATGGAATTCATATCTACATACGTATACATTTTATTCTTACGGAATTATCAGTGTAGAGATAACCGTTAAAACCGTTTAAAATGAGTTAAAACACACAACAAAAACTTATCCAAGTAACATATCTTGCCTTTGGTAACATTTATTTGTGATGAGAGTTCGAGCTGATGCAACAAAAAATAAATAAATACATAAATTAATAAATAAATAAAGAACTTAACGATTAGTCATTTTATGTTCATTTGAATTAATCACGTGTCTATTTTAGAGAGTAAATTTGTCTCATTCCATTAAATGAAGGTGCAAAGAAAAGACGTGTGGCTTGAAACGGTCTGCTGTCATATAGCTGTGTCCGAAACATGTTAAGCAAATGTGTAGCCAAATAATTTTTGTATAAATTAAAATCTTTACGACCGTTATACAGCTCTACGTACTATCTAGTACTCATAAACACAGCAGGCATTCTATAGATTTTTACTCAGTGAGGTGTAAACTTTACATGGATTACTATATATTTATATATATATATATATATATATATATATATATATATATATATATATATATATATATATATATATATATATATATATATATATGTGTGTGTGTGTGTGTGTGTGTGTGTGTGTGTGTGAAAAAGATAAACGGAAAAAAAATTTAAATACAGGAAAAATCATCAATAAACAAGAGATTTTACCGGTTTCGTTCGAATCAACGAACGTCTTCAGAAAAAGTGAAGATTTTAAATTTATTCGATAATGGTAAAAAACATAGGAAAAAGAACACACAGAGAGACGAAACCGGTAAAATCTCTCGTTTCTTGATGAATTTTTCCTGTATTTAAATTTATTTTCTCTCTGTTCTTTTTCACACATTTTAACGGCATTTCATTTTCGTGATATATCGTGCATCTTATCATCATATATATATATATATATATATATATATATATATATATATATATATATATATATATATATATATATATATATATATATATATATATATATATATATATATATATATATATATATAAGGAAGTGGCGTAGTGTAATGGTTATAGACGCTGATTTTGTGCTCGGTGTACCGGGTTCAGTCTTCCTTGCTAATACCGACGATTTTTAAAAATAATTTTGGACCTCACCTTCCTACTGTACTCAGATAAGGTTAGGTTAGTGATTGCGAAACCGTTTCTCTACCGGGGATTACCAGCACAGGCACTAGTGCGCGTGTGTGTTTGTGTGTGTGTGTGAGAGAGAGAGAGAGAGAGAGAGAGAGAGAGAGAGAGAGAGAGAGAGAGAGAGAGAGAGACGTATATATAGAAATATTGATACATTGGTATATGAATGTTATTAGGTGCAACCACGGTTTACAATTTGTAAACATTTGTATTTTTAAATCTAATTTTGAAAATGTTGAGTTGGGTCAAATAAAGCTTTTAGGACTGAAGTAAGCCAGAAGTAAATCCACGCATACCACCAAGAAAAATGGCGGGGAATGATGTGTATACAATCGCCTATATTTAGCTAAAATGCCTGAAGCGAGAATGTTTTAGAATTGTATAGAGGTACTGTTAATCGTTGACATATCTAAAGATATATTGATATTCATTCCAGTTAATGTTTAATGCGTTAGTAAGTATTTAGACATCACACACACCAACACTCCCACAAACACACGCACACACACACACACACACACACACACACACACACACACACATATATATATATATATATATATTTCAAGATTTATTATTATATCATTTTATAATAATTTATAAAGTCATTGGATTCAGAATTGTTAAAAAATCTTTATTGTAAACAAACATTATTAGCCATAAGACACCCCCCTTTCTTCAGAAACCTAGAACACAATTAAAGTAAAGAGAATTGAGGTTAATCACACGTAAAAATGAAATCCGAAAAAATAGCAGAATCAGAAGCTTGTTCATCTTTCACTCAAAAAAAGATTTAGCAATGGTTGTTTTTGACTCTTTGAATATTTTTCACAACCGTTGCTAAATCTTCTATTTTTTAATTCCCTATGAAGATTTTTTTGAAACATTTGTAAATCCAATAATTGCTTTGAGTATAAATTATTATAAAATGATATAATGAATCTTGAAATATATATATATATATATATATATATATATATATATATATATATATATATATATATATAAGGATTCAAGTAATTAGAACATTACAATTGTTCCAAGAATTAGAACATCAAGTCTAGAATAGCGTACGATCGTTTTCAAAACATTTTGGAAATACTTTATTTTATTTTATAAATTAACAAAGCTATTCTAAAACGTCTCTTCATCAGCGCCTTTAGCACCACGTCTTACAGAAAATCAAAGAACAAATAATAAGCTCGATAATTGATTTAGGAACTGTGTTCCCAGAAAATAATCCTTGTCTGAAAGCAATTCACATAGGGATTACGGTATGTTTTCAAGGCTAGATATGTTACATTGGCTGGTTATTGACATAACTTTATTGTCGCGTGTCGTAGAAGAACCTACGCTGTTGATCCGAAATGGGGCGATATGTCGTTTACTTGATTCAGCGAATTTCAACTGCCCGGGAACTATTCGTACTGCTCTGTCGTACTTCGTCTCGCCGCTAACTGTCGTCGCCTCTTGTCGCTGCCGTCGCAGCTTTCTGTTGTCGCGACTATTCGTACTAATCTTTTTTTTCGTCTGCAACTATTTGTTGTCACGACTGCTATGGTCCGCCGCCGCCATCTATAGTCTGCTGAGCCGTCGCTTCGCCGCGCGTCAACTTCTCCGCTATTCTTTACGTACTGGCGGTTTCTTCGTGGGCTGAAATCAATATTTCCGTTTTAAATAAAACACAACAAATTTTACTGTTTAATTCTGAGCCTTTTATTAACTATTTAATTCCGACAATTGAGTTCGTTGGTAATTTGAGAGAGAGGCCACACTAATTAAATCTACTAAGTTAATTTCGTAATTGCTTGCAGAGAGAGGAATATGAAAGATTCACTAAGGCTCTTATAATCTTGGGACTCTTAATCCCTTCTTGTAACAGCTACATGATTGTGACTTGTTCTCGTCGCTTCCAAGTGAGAAACTGATCAAATCTTACTTTAACTTTCCCACGCGGGAAACTCCGACGTCACCAAACCTCGTGATCACGCCAGGTGCAATCTAACCTTTGACCTTCTATGAACTTTAGGTTACGTCAATGTCTCCGCAGCCCGTGAGAACACATCGAACCGAACTTGCACGAGATGACTTCGTCACAAATCGCGCAAGTCAAATTAGATCCCCGACAGATGCGTCCATTCTCATAGGGCCATTATTCAACAGATACAGAAACAATAACATATTTTTTTAATAATCTGGATAGTCAAAATTAAAACATTATTGTACAAAACACATATCGCCCCTATGGCCTAAGAATAAAGTACCTGTATTGAAATGGAGAATCTTGAAGAAAACTTCAACCTCTACACTACACAATTTCACCCGTTTAAATGAAAACTGGCTCTTATTACGCTCCCTAATGAAGATAAATTACTGAATCAAAGAGATGAAATATGTATTAGCTGTAGACATTTCAAACAGTTCACCCTGGATAAATATAGTAATAACCTAGTAAATGCTCCAATAAACAATCCTGGTAAAGTATGCAACTAATATTACATTACATTCGTTAATAATTGTAATTAAATTAAGGTAACTAATTAATAAGTAAATTTAAATTCATAAACTGTAGTGAAAGGTTGTGTGGACTGTAGAATGTAGTAAACCACTTGAACTAGAGTATAGTTAGTAATTAAGATAAACATTGAATTACTATTAATGAATAATATATATAATAATATGTTTATCACTTCCACTATTGTAAAAGGCAAGTAAGAATCAATTAATATTATGTAGATATATACAATACCGTTTTATCACATTGTGTGGCTTGTTTGGATTTAGCGTTAATTTGCATACTTATAATCGTGATATGATTTATGCATGTAAGTGATATATAGTAGTTTTACAGAATTTGTGTTTGGTAAGATTATAATATTATATTTTCTTGTAATATGAGTTTTGAAAAATATTTATTTATTTATTTATCATTTTAGTATGAAATCATTAGGTTCAGTAAACCCCACTTACCCTTCGAATTAACCGGTCTGAGTATGAATTTATATATTAAACCCCAATTAAATATGGCAAAATTAAAATTGTTTTAAGTGACTGTGAAATTTGAGATCGATTTTTCCTTAAACCTACATATAATTATTAATTCAGAAATATATTTGCATGTGTAATGAGTAAATATGTGTGCACATTTGCAAAATGTTTACCTATATTCTGTGTATGTAAACATTTAATAAATGCTGAGATGTATCTGTAGGCGGTTGTTTTTTTAGCCATGTCTAGACGAGAGAGAGAAGGAGAGAGAGAGAGAGAGAGAGAGAGGGTGTGTGAATCTAGGTTGAGCTTGGCTCTCATTGATTCCAGTATACGTAATGTCTGAACGTGCGAGGGTAAATGAGGGGGGGTTAAGAAAGTTTTATGCGTACTATGTGGTGTGTGTATATTTTATGCATGTATATGATTGATACAATGTCCTTACAATGTGTAAAGGTTGTGGAGAGGTGTTTATTTCAGCTGGTCGGTGATAATGATATGTTTAGAAAAGTCTTACCCGAAACACTCCGATGACTACGACCTTGTTAAAAGTAAATTTTTACTGCCGATTTTATGTTTTATTCTGTCTGATTTCTTTTCGAAGAATTTAACTTTAAGTTGATCTTGCAGCGCGTAGAGATGGACTTACATCGAAATGCTGGTTAACTTGCGTAGGCTGTTTCAATATATATATATATATATATATATATATATATATATATATATATATATATATATATATATATATATATATATATATATATATATATATATGTCATGATTTTTGGAGGAGTACAATTTTTTTTTACCGCAAGCATGAAGGGAAGACTAATTTTATCGTTCATGATTAAAAGATAATCAAGAAAAAAAAAACGCCAGCCGACCGGTTTCGACCTCTCTTAACAAAGGCTGTATCGAGGGATTTAAAAAAAACCGAGGGATTTAAAAGAGGGGGGTGAAAAGAGAGAGTACAGAATATAAAATAGCGTTATGGTATATGTACAATGGAGGATGAATCTAAGAGACTGATTACATCTAGTCCCAATAGACACTCCCTTTGTTTACAAAGGGAAGGACGTTTGAGACGAACGTGGAACGTCTCCAAGATTTTTAGATGGTATAATGAGTGAGCATGACTGATATATATATATATATATATATATATATATATATATATATATATATATATATATATATATATTATAAATATTTGTTTTATCTACATACGTTACGTTTCATCCTTACGGAATCGTCAGTGTAGAAATAATTATTCAAGGAGGATTCGAAAGCCCCGAATAAGTCATGTTTATATCTCAAATTCCGACGTCTTAACAATCACGGCCATCATGAACAACCACATAACCGGTAAGAAATTTAAACCTATTGTAGGCAGCCGACATCAACAGTGTTCAACTTATGAAAGAACATGCATTAAAACTATGATTTTGACGGTTGTATTAATACTACTCACTACAGTGCCCAGCCTAAGTGCGACAAATAATTATAAATATTTGTTTTATCTACATACGTATACGTTTCATTTTTACGGAATCGTCAGTGAAGAGATAATTATTCAAGTCGGTCGCAAGATTCGAAACCGTGGAACAAGTCATGTTTATAACTCAAATACTGACGTCTGAACACTCACGGTCATAATGAACAACCACATAAACGGTGAGAGTTTTAAAACTGTGGTATATATATATATATATATATATATATATATATATATATATATATATATATATATGAAGATATTGTTCTTCGAACTTCGAACTCTGCCAGCGACTACGTCAACAAACGTAATTGAGCAGTTCACCTTTTTATGACTAGAGAAAGATTGATTTCTCAGTGGTCGACAAACGACTCCTCTAAAAGATAAATACATCATTAATCCTTTTCATTTTGAGAAACTTACTTATTCCAAGCCAAACATTATTTCATTTCCATGCCAACATCTTGAAATCTAGAAATTATTTTATCCTTAAACACTTTATCTACTTGAAACTAAAACATTATTCTTTGCTCCGTCAATATTTATTATCGCTTGTTTTTTTATGCCTATTTTATTAATATCTCTGTGCATAAATTGTATATTTTATACAATCTTCTGTGTCATTGTTGTTTCTCCAGCGTGTTGTGTTTATTGATAAATTTCTTTGAAATTCAAAACGGAGTTCGAGAACGGCTAACTATTTTTATTTAATTTTGTTCATATCTGGTGATAACACGTCTCTTTATGTGACAGGTCACAGCTGGTTCATAACGATATATATATATATATATATATATATATGCTATCAATCAAATGTATTTTTTAAAAAGTGTAATTTTTCATGGAACAGGTTACACACGCGATGGTTTTATTTGTTGTACTAAATACAATTCTTCCTGGGCCACCTTAAATACAAGTTAAACAACACAAAACAACACAAAAGCAATTTCTTAAACTTTTGATTGATCAAAATTACCTTTTTCAGTCTCTACTTCACAGATTTTCGCTACTCTATCTACAAAGAGTTGCCAGAAGTGAATCGTACTTGTGGGTTGTTTAGTAATCACTTTTCGGTCACGTTTATCCCACGTTAGTTCAATGGTATATAAATCTACTGATTCCGCCGGCCATGAGATCAGTTAAATTCGTGCTGTTGCTCTTTGCTTTTAATATATACCTAACAGAGTTTACATGTATGTTTATATAAATAAGTATAATTTGGATCATCAGTATCTCAGTTCCAGATAGGGTCGCGTGATGCTGCAGTCTTATTGAATTTACCCTTTACCTGGTGCAAATCCTCGACTTTGCAATTGATAAGGGTTTAGTATGTGTACTGGTTCTGTTTGGTGCTCAAGAAACGATCATCCCATGCATTACCTCCTCTTTTCGGAGGCGGCGAAAGATTGATCACCCCTCTATGTGTCCATATTTATGAAAAAGATTGATTTATTGCCGAACGCCCGAGGCGCTCTTACCGATGGGTACCGACAGGTCCGATCAGGGAATTTTTATAGGCGCACGATACCAGCCACATGTGTTCTATCGGTGTACATGGCTAATCACCCGTGGTAAGGAAGGTAAATACAAATACCTATATAGTTGCAAAGTTTTATCACAATTGACTTAGTGGTTTTGGAAAAAAGAACCTATTTTTTTAACACTGTAAAAGTACAAACTTACTAAATTGTAACACACCTAGCCACAGAGATTGAGGCCAGCAACATTCTCTCACGTACACTTGTTCGTCTAAGTATGCTTTATGTAGATGCTAAGTTTCATTGTGAGAGCATTAGTTCCGATTTACTTGCCCTCCCACGAGTTAGACACAAGGTCGGTTTTTAATGTGAAAACAATCTAGCTCCCTAAAAAGGGCACTCTGGATTAGAAGAGAAATTAAAATTGCCTTAGTCAAGTAATATTTCCCATTCACTGACCGAGAACAAAAAAGGTTAACTGTAGCATCAAAACAGATTCTACAATTTGTTCCATAGTTGATTGGGGTAAGACAACCTTACACAGCTCTTAAATAAAAACACTAGTATATAAGAGTAAAATAAATACAAATAGGTAAGCTATGATTCCTACAATCTTCGATATAACCTAATAACCTAAAAGTATTAGTGATCAAAGAAAGCCCATTTTCGTATTATATATACATATATATATATATATATATATATATATATATATATATATATATATATATATATATATATGTATACATATACATACATATATACATATATACATATGTATATATATACATATATACATATGTATACATATATTCATATATATACATATATATGCATACACATATATATATATATATACATATATATATACATATATGTATACATATATACATATACATACATATATATACATTTACATACATCTATATACATATATATACATATAAATATATATACATATATATACATATATATATACATACATATATATTTAACTACATATATATACATATATACATAGATATACATATATATACATATATATATATACAAATATATACATACATATATATACATACAGATATATATACATATATATATACATACAGATATATATATATATATATATATATATATATATATATATATATATATATATATATATAGTGTGTGTTAGAGTGAAATAAATTCCAGAAAGAAATCCGGGTATGAGAGCTCAATATAATAAACAGAGCAAGAATTAAATAAAATAAAGTAACACGGAATCACATAATCACCGGTACAATAATTTATTTCGACCCTATGATGTTTTCAAGCATCTAAGCGAGGTGATTACATTTTTGAAAATGAAAAAAGAGAAACTCACACTCACCATTTCAATACACATATAGAGAGAGCGACAACATATTTAATACATATTTTGAGAGAGGAGGAAAATGTATTATTTAAGACGTATATTGAGAGGGGAAACAGTTACAACATGTTTAATATATATATATATATAGAGAGAGAGAGGGGGAGATTGCACGATTTATAACGGAAGGCAATACAGTGCGGGGAAAGAGAAATACATATATATTAAGAGGTTGAAATTGTATAATTTACCACAGAAGGTGTATAGGGAGTGGGAGGTCAGGCTGTCTAGGTCCCATTCCAACTGCTTAACTCCAAGCTCCTTTAAATCGTCTCTGTAAGCCGGAAATACAATTATCCGCCTGGCGATTGATAAATCAGTTTCGAGGTGGGGGATAGAAGGAAGGAAAAAACTGAAAATAGATTATCAGACAACCAAAGTTTTATATATATATATATATATATATATATATATATATATATATATATATATATATATATATATATATTGTGTGTATTTAGGCAGCAAGTTTTCATTTAGGCAAACGTTGTTGAATAGCACGGAGTGTTTCTGCTTTGTGATCTTTATTTGAATTTTTTCCATCTTCCGAATGGTCAACTTCGTACCTCGATCAAACTGGTGTATGAAGTTACCGTAGTTTTGTTGTTCCATCTTCCTTGCGAGTACTTTCGATTTGATATCCTCAAATCATCTTCATATATATATATATATATATATATATATATATATATATATATATATATATATATATATATATATATATATTTCTAGAATCAGACATCGCCGCAACCAACACAAAACATGAAAGGTATACACCGCAAGGCTTAGACCCCAATTTCGATGAATATTACCTAATAGAAAACGTGCATATAAGGACGAAGACAATGAAATACATGTACGGTAAAAAAGACTCCATATGCATTAAAGAAGTCTTTCGTCTTAAGTCTTATTGATTTATCGACGCATATTCTGATGTGCGTGAATGTGTAGTCATATCTAGAACTGCTAACACCCGTTAAGTAATACTCGTCGTATAGAACCTTTCCAGCTCATTATGGAACATTTTCATAGAAATCCTTTAAAACTGATATCTTTAACTTGAAAAGTTTAAAAGGTCTCATTACACATTAATAATATATTACTCTTTTGGATCAGACATTTCAACAATGACTTCGTAGTAGGTGACAACTTTAATATCGTTCGGGAAACCTTACTTTGAGACTATAGCTGTATACACATATATGAACAATATGCTAGTTCATTTTATGTATGCGTAATCAATCTCGCTATCTTTATAAAGCTAGGTTATGTATTTTGTTATTGTTTTTTACTGGCGATAGCAGCAATTTTGTATTTTTTGGTCTCACTTCCATAAGTGATGAAGATATATGTCTGTATATCGTCGTCCTTTATAACATGACGTATATATATATATATACATATATATATATATACATATATATATATATATATATATATATATATATATATATATATATATATATATACATATATATATATATATATACATATATATATATATATATATATATATATATATATATATATATATATATATATTATTTTATTTGATACTCCCAGACAAGGCTTCGTAGTACAGTTGTTAAACTCCAGACTGCAGACTATGTGGTCACATCTTCGATCCTTGCTTGAGTCAACCATGCTGATGAGTGCTAGATACCCAGAAACACGAGTCTGTGGATAACTTTTATGTACGTAAAATTGATAAGGTTAGATACATTTATAGGTTTGTATACTTATTTATACAGCATTCTCTCCTAAACTATTTAACCGATCATTACAAATTTTGAAACGCAGCTGATAGGTGTAAGGGATAGAAATGAGTTTAATGTGGTTTTATGATTCGTGAAAATTCAGATGCCTCCGATTTTCGTGAGATTTTAACAATATGTGTTAGACATCAATTAAAAAATATTCCAAATATTTCTGTTTCTTTGGATATTTAAAAGCAATTTTGGGGGACATAATATTGGCTCAACTCCCTATTTTAAAATTCAGATATTTCAGATTACTCTTTCCTGCCTTGATAGTGTAGAAAAATCGACTTCGAAATCTAGTGGGGGGTGATCTCGTTTCTACAGTCCTTTTCTCAGAGAAGAGACGTTGTTCGTATTTTTGTAGGTGCTCGACTAAGCTTCAATCTTTAGTTCCATCATCATGTAAAACATTCGCAGCAAAAACTCGTCGAGCTACAACCACTGTAAATAAATTCCTTTTTTTCTTTTCTTTTTCTATGTGCCTAAAAATAGATAATACTTCCTTAAAGAAGTT
Organism: Sepiola atlantica; assembly: GCA_963556195.1. NCBI lineage: Eukaryota > Metazoa > Mollusca > Cephalopoda > Sepiida > Sepiolidae > Sepiola > Sepiola atlantica. The sequence goes on from OY744521.1 coordinate 105,635,103, forward strand.
ATGTCTCCAATACCTTCTATCTGTGGAATACAATGTTAACAAATTCTTGTCGAGCCGTCCACTTAATCATTTTCACCCATCGTTTCCAGTCTTATCGTGGTGTTCATCGTCAACCGACAATCTCATTAATCCTTATCCTCGAATGGCCCTTGGCCCTTGATAAGCAATGACATACTAGTAAAAGAAATGCTAAGCTATATAACCCTGAACCCACACTCGCCTACAAATACTCGTGATAATTTAGATCAAGCGCCATTTATAATTTTATTTTTGCATGCAAACTTTGAGTCTTATTTTCTTTTTAACTGCATCCGGTCCTTAATCTCGTATGGATGACTTTAAATAAATTTGAAAACTTCGGTTTCTGTTTGTATTTGTTCAGTGGCCCATTTTCTCGTGTCGTATTACCGAAAAGCAAGATGGGTTATCTCCCTTGTTTCGAGTAGACTGTATTGTTCTTGTATCTGTTAACACATATGCAAGCGTAAGACAGACAATAAATAAGTTCCAGATCTTGTTATCTATTGTTCAATAAACAAGGTTATCGCTTCTTGAAAGAAACTGATATAGCATCATTCGATGTTATCAATAACTTCCTAAATAAACAAATAAAAAACAGTATGGCATACGTTCGTATTGTAGGTCAGGATCCATAAAATCACAAACGACTAGATAAATGTCACAGAAAATCTTTTTGTTTTGAAAGCATCTTCCTCTCTCTTACGCTCTTTCTCTCTCTATATATATAATATATAAAGTAAAACCAGTGTCTTTCTGGATTTTAGTCATCGAAAAACATCGATTTGTTCGTATAGAACTGACCCAAAACGTGTGACTGGTGGCCCCTACATTTGGTCGCCTTCTGGCAGATCGTAACATAAAACACATGCAAGCTTACAGGCTTCGTTTAAGTGACCTATTTTTCAATAGATTTTCTTCTCGTCTTCGTGGCCATGTGGTTACGAACGTGGATCTAACACCGAGAGGTTTGGCGTTCAATCTCAGACGACTAACAAAACTGTTTTTTTTTTTTACATTTATAATTTTTTGCCAACGCGGGAAGGGGGAAATGAGGACTATATGGGCCGTTTTTTAAAATTCAACGTTATTATGTAGTAATTTTAAAAGTTTTAAAAGAAATCAATGTAAAACGTAGTACTTTAATTTTTAAATCTACATAGTAATTTAATCATTGTGAATATTATGATTTCCATTCGAACACACATGGTTTATTAGTGCTCTGCAGGCCACTTTAATTATATTTCTGTGTTTCAGTAGTGCTAATTTCTTTTTTTTCCTCACAAAAAAAAGAAAATGTCTATACAAAGTTAACGGTGGGAATAGGTTTTAATAGGGCGCTGTAGACCTCTTTAATTTTAAAAGTGCCCATTATCATAGATAGAGCAGGTGTTTAATCCAAATGAACATTTCTAGGGTAATACCGGTACCATTGGATGGGCATTAATATTCCTACAACCGCGTCTCTTTCCTTCATTCCTTTCTTCCTCCTATCCCCCTTCCACAATTCCAAACTGAACATTACAATTGTCCGATGTGACCTGTTTGATGTTGACAAATTTGAAGTCATTCTTTTATATTTCTCCCGGGCAACGCCAGGCGACGGGTCCAGCTAGTATAGAATAAATATTTTGTTTCATTATCATCCACATACGTAAACGTTTAATCCTTATCGAATTATCAGTGTAGAAGATAACTGTACAGCCGGTCGCACAATTCAACCCCCCGGACACGAGTTACTTTTAACACTAATCCGAGCGCCCTAACCAATTGACCAACTTTAACAGCTATGCGACAAGCCGTGAAAATAATCCTTATTTATGTCATATAAAGCGGACAATATCGTTAGCTGTCTTCACAGTGTTTAACAAATCTCTCTCTCTCTCTCTCTCTCTATATATATATATATATATAGAGAGAGAGAGCGAGAGAGAGAAACAGCTATCTGTCAATGATTCTTTATATTTCTCTCTCTCTCATATATATATATATATATATATATATATATATATATATATATATATATATATATATATATATGTTTATTTATTTTGGTACAGAAAAATTAGTACAACATTCGTACCGTCGGTTTCAAACACGGAAGGACACTCTTCAGCTTCTGTTGTCATCTGTTTCAGGTTTCAGAAATGTGAAGTCACGTGTCACTCTCGTTTGGACGCGTTATTTGCTTAGAGCGTTGTGTATGTTTGTTTAAATCTAAGCAAATAACGCGTCCAAACGAGGGTGACACGTGACTTCACATGTCTGAAACAGATGACAACAGAAGCTGAAGAGAGCCGGATGGCTAAGTCCTTCCGTGTTTGAAACCGACGGTACGAATGTTGTACTAATTTTTCTGTACCAAAATAAATAAATATTATGCTCTTAATTTTTAATTTTTTAACTTTAATTCTTAATTAATCGAGCACTCTGCTGGGATTTTTCCTGCTATATTACAAAGAAGTTATATATATATATATATATATATATATATATATATATATATATATATATATATATATATATATATATATATATATGAGTATAAAATATAAAATGCGCGATAAATCATAAAATGAAATGCCGTGAAGACAGTATGTATGAAAAAGACAGAAGAAGAAACAAATTAAATACAGGAATGAATTATCACAAAACGAGAGATTTTAACAGTTTCGTTCGAATCAAGAGAAAAAGTGAAAATTTTAATATTTATTGAATAACGACAAAACAGGAAAAAAAAGAAAGCACAACGGGATGTTTTTGGCACGTGTTTAACTATTTGAATAAAAAAGAAAGAATTAAGCACCCAAAAGGTCCCATTTTGATGTCTTCGTCGTACGTGATGCTTTATTCAATAAATTTTAAAATCGTCATTTTTTTCTGAGGATGTTCGTTGATCCGAACGAAACCGGTAAAATCTCTTGTTTTTGATGATTCATTCCTGTTTTTAATTTGTTTTTCCTTTTGTTTTTTTCACACAAACAAACACACGCACACACACACAAATATATATATATATATATATATATATATATATATATATATATATATATATATATAGAGAGAGAGAGAGAGAGAGAGAGAGAGAGAGAAAGAGTGAGAATCATCGACATATTATTGTTTCGCCGTATCACATTCTTCAGTGTTGCTAATTTTCTTTTAAAAAGTTCCAAGATAGAATCATAAAATTACGTTTTAAGAATCTGTGAAATGTTATTGATTTATATGTTTTCTAATAGTGCTCAATGTTATAAATGAAAAAAAAAATATATATAACAGAGTTGATACAATTCTGCAAGTTACAACTCATCCAAAATACCCTAACATTACACCAGGTTTCATGCTCCAGAGAAGCAGTCATCAAATGTTACTTCTGCTGTGGTTTAGTTCTTGTTTGAATTATTTCAACGTAATTATTTCAACGGAAGCGTCCTGACGTATTACCTTGTAATAGTGTGTCATTCTAATTATATAGGCATGAATATATCCGCGGCGCCGAATGCGCAGACCGATTGCGCTACAGACACTTTCCTGCCCGGTTCGAAATGCGTTTCTCTGTCCTTTTAACAATAATTTGAATGAAGTAGGCATTTACATATTTTATTTAAATATATACGAGTACTGTCTTTCGCTATCTGTCTGGGGAAAACAAATCCCTATACAAATATCTGTAAGAATAATATCGATAAGGTTAAGTTTTACTAAAGAGAAGTTGTTAGTATTTATTCGTTAGAAAAGTTTAAATATAACAATAAAGTTCTCGCCGTTTTTCTTTTTAAATGTTTGAAATCTATTGTTTTTTTACAATTCTATTTTGGAATCATTTTGCAAACTTTTTTATTCTGACTTAATTTAAGTTAATTTCTGGAATTTAAAGTTAAGAAAAATAAATATTTTCCACACCTCCTTTTTGCTTTTATTCTTATTTTTTTGCGTTTTGCTTTCTACTAACAAACTATAGACAATATTTTTGAACGCTGGGAAGAAGTTGTAAACAACTGGGGAGAATACATAATTAATTAATTAATTGTTATTTTTATTAAATTTTTTAAATTTTAATTTAAATAAAAAACAAACGTCGGGAACTAAATATCCAACACCATACAGTATAGAATAGTAAGAAATACTATTCGTTTCTCTCTAGTCAACGATGGCGTTTCATTATAGATCACGTATGCTACATCCAGGCATATCAACTGTTCAGAGAGGATACTAGCCGTCATATAGTTAACATTTACTAAGGGAATGTTTTGATTTATCCCCCCTACGGCGCGAAGATCAGACACAAGGTTAGGAAAGTAGGATTTTAAAAGTCAGCGTCCGAGAGGAAGAGCTTTTTGTCCGAACTAAAATTGCTAGGGCAGCTCCGTCGGCATTCTCCGGTAGATTAACAACAAACTAACCCTTTCTCAAAAGTAGGTAAAGCCTGTGAGGATTGACTTCTCAGAACTGCACGGGACAATACCACAAACCCACAGAAAATAACCCATACTCAAAAATGGCATAGAGTTTGCCGGTCTGATTTTGGTATGAACTAACCGCGAAGGGTTGAGTTACTAAGGGAAAGTTTTTATTTAAACAAAAATTGTAACATTCAATCACAAAGTATCCAAAGTCTAATCAAAAATTGTTTCCATTCAACCACAAGGTATCAAAAGTCCAACCGTTGCCTTATGCATAGAGTCCGAATCGTTTTGGAGGAAAAAGAGAGGTTGGTGGTTATCCAGTTTTATCTTATAAATTTGTGAGAAAAATTTTGTATTTACCCTACGCTAGACACTCTCACCAAAATACTTCATTCACTCTTTGGGTTGGTCCTACTTAGATGATCCTCAATTTGTTTAAATAATATTTTATTTCCAATAATTTCATCGTGGGAAGTGGGGCAATATTTACAATTGTTCTGTAAGCCAAAAAGGATAAAACATACGTTAGTAGTGCCCTCCCAACGCTCTGCTAAGTGATAGACCCCCCACTATTTTCTGGGTAGTCCGTAAACAAGCAGGTCGGTCTCTAAATGGGAGTGGAAGATAAGTTGGATGTTAAAAGTTAAATAAATCGGGATGGAATGTGGGAATGGGTGGTGTTCTCCAAGATATGAGACACACAGGGGTGACGGGGGCGGCAAAATAAAGTGTAGTGGTGGGCATCTTTGGAGGCTCTCTAGTACTGAAAACTAAATAGGGTCAAGGCTCATTTACTCTACTAGCTGAGAGTCTTTGTTGAAGAAAGATTAAGGGATGAGTTACGCAGAACCGAGGACCATGGGTGCCATGCTTAAGCAGGGAACACGTGTTCGTACCTGTCTCCTCGATGAATGCACAAACTAGTGCCACGCAACCACCTCCTATCGAACTCCCTGCGGCCCAATATCCTCGAACCGCAACTGATCTTCACTGACGTTTAAAGTAGACGACCAGATCCTGATCGGAAACATATCCGACCTCATGGATATCGTTGAGACATGAACTCCATGTCACCATTCTGGCTACTAAACAAAAATTATTTTCTTCCTAGACCATGGCGAAGCTACATTGTGGATGACTAATGCTACATTTAAGGCCATCGGATGCTCGGCGTCGATGCGAGCAGTAACCTCGCCGACATACTCCCAGAGTCGCTGAAGTTTGCTGCAAGTTAAAAAAGCGTGCTCAACCGTTTCTGTTTCGCGATCGTCGCAGCGTGCGCAGTAAGGATCCGTCCTGACTCCATATCTAATGAGCTTGTCATAAAGGGGTAGCGCGTTCCGGACCAATCGCCAGGTTAAAGAATATTGAGAGTTGTTAAGATAACTCCGGCCTTGCCCTAAACTCCACTGGGAGTGGATGCCCGCCTTCAACCATCTCATCCCTCCACAAGCGGTCCGAAGCGGACCCCTCCACTAACTCCTGATAAGGGAAAGTTACTTTCCGGTGAAAAGCGACTAGTAATATTTCGAATACAGCAGTTGACGTACTCCGCTATAAGTATCAGAAAAAAATTGTTTCGTCAGCATTCACACTAATATCCATATAAAACAACGTCTCAAGTTAAGAAAAAGAAAGAAGTAAGGAAAAAAAACGTCTTGAACTGGAAAGTTAAAAAACAAAACAAAAGAAAACAAACGTGTCAATTTGTTTAGAAAGGAAGAAAGGGTCTCAATCTGTTTAGAAAGAAATAAAACATCCTGTTATAGAAATGGAATATAGGGATTTATTTCCGAAATCATTTCAGACGGCGGGTTTGTCTGACTTGCTATTTGCTTCTTCCCTTTCTCTCATCAATTGAAATGGTTTTTGTCCGGCATTTCTTTTACTCGCATGGCGGGAGTGAAGCATGCACACACACATATACATATGTATTGACTTTTATTATAGAACAAAGGATAATTGATAAAGATAAGAGAAACACGTTTGGGGGAAAAGAAAGTAAGCCCTTGTAGATGTAACTCCACCTACCAGAGATAACAAAAAACCCAAAACTAGAATATTTTATGTTTTCTGAAATTAGTATATTGATATATCGATATCACCTTATTGCGTATGGAATACATACATACATACATACATACATACATACATACATACATACATACATACATACATACATGCACATGTGCATCTGTTTGATAATAAAACATGTACATCCACACATTCGCACTCACATAGACATTTCAGATAATGTTTGCAAAAAAAGGCAATGCTGAAAACAAGTCTCCTCAAGCACAAACGTTAATTAGCACTGAAAATCCAATAAAATACCTTTGTAGTGACATTTAACATGCAGCGTCTTTCTGTGATTTCTGAGAAGCGTTGCTTACAAACGACCGAGTGTGAGTAAATAGAAAACAATGCATTGTGGGAATGTTATTCAAAGGGCTGAAAGGTCAAATTGTCTCGGGCGGGAATCGGGCGACGTGTAAAAAAGGAACTAAACATGTCGCGTTGAGAGAAAATGTGGACATATAAAAACAGGATGTTTTCGAAACAAAATACGAGCTGGTGATGGGACCTGGCAAGGTGCAGAGTAGAGCATGGTTATATTAGGTCTTTGGAGCCCCCCTCCGAAAACCTGGTGTTTTTGCTCCACAAGTGCCGTAGTAATTCTATAGAGAGGTTTATGAAGGTTGTCTAGTTGCTGGTCCTTATTGTGATTAATACCCTATGTTATCCTATACATTTTACAATGTTTCCATGGACAACCGAGTGTTTAAAAATCTTTTCAAACTTCTAACCTGCGCGTAATTTCTTCCATTAGCCATTATCACTGTTTGTATGCAATGTTTACCATACACAAACCGTGGTCTAACGCCAAACGTCGTTCAAAGATATAATACTTTGCGGAACTCTGTCGGGACATCGTGTGATGGATTTTTCAACATGCGCACATGCATGCAGGTGCTAAGTATGATATAATAATTTCAGTACTCCAGAATATATACAACCGTCATAACAGCCTTGTACAAAAGGCTTTTCGTAATGTCCGAATGTGAACCTCACATCATATAGATTTGAGGTTCACATACGAACAGTTTATAACATCGGAGAATATAGAAGACATTTAATGAAAAGCATGCTAATTTTATTTACAATTAAAAAATATTTACACATACTTGCCATTTTTTATTCAGATAGTTTCGTAAGTGACTAAAATATTTAATTATTGATATTGATTTATATAGTCCAGCGTTTTACAATTGGACCAAGACGCCTTGTCAAGAAATATGTACGATTTTTATCACATAAACATTTAATGTTTTTTTATGGAACATTTTTTTTATTGGTGATTGCACCTTCCTTGTTTTTTTTGCTTACTACTACTTCTATTGTCTCACTTCCTAAGTGATTAAGATGCAGAAAATGACATTATTAGTCGACCGTAAATTTATAGAACGTATTTGGCGTTAATATATATATTTTATTTATTACTTCCCAGTTTAGTTTATTGCCAGTCGCCCTAGGTGACCCATCTGGGAAATGACGAAGGGTTCGCTCACTGCAAATTCTTGCACTCATCCAGACTGCCCTCTTATTGGTTAACTGGATTCCTCACGTTAAACTGACCTCGTGCCAAATCTAGTCGTTGTAGGAAAAAGGGTAGATAGCATCTGATCATAACATGCATTAAACACTCACTTCTTTTTACAGAGAGCTTAGCATAATCGCTGATGGTAACTAGTGATTTTACTTATCACAGTGATCAAATCATGAAGGAGTGAAGATCATATATAATCATCCACAGACAGACCTTTTTGATAAATCACAGACCTTCCGTGGGGCGTGACATGCAAACGCTTCTCGCCGGGATCGGATCTCGACTGTTTTTGTCGTCAATCAACCCTTTCAACTGTTCGGCTATGGATTTCATATTGGTCGTTAATTTTTACAGTCCCAGTGGCCTTACTTTTTTTTTTGGGGGGGGGGAGGCTATTTCAGAATCTAAACTTACCTAATGCGCATCAACTTTTATCGTAACAGTGCACCCGAGATGCACGTCAGGTGCACTGTTACACCTACAATGAAATGTTGCTTTTAGCAGCATTTCACTCAGTTCTGCTGAGCAAGAAACTGTCTTTCTGTTCACATGCAATGGTTACACATTTAAAACAATTATAAAAAATAGCAGGACTCGTGAAAATTCCACAGTTTTGACATATTTCCATTATGTGGACGTCCAGCACGAACGAAGACGATATTATTGTAACACCTTTGTTCAAGTTTAAATATACTTATCTAAGAAATCTGATTGATATAATTTCAGAATATAGCTGGTTATAAAGGTTTATCTCCAAAACCCCTGTAGGAGTTTGTGACATATGTCCATTCTGTAGACATCCGGTGCGAATGCAGAACCCACGATATTATTGTATTATCTTTGGATAGACCAGATACTACACTTTTATCTTAGCTCGAAGGCCAAGAAAGTGCATTGTAGTTCGAGTTTCACGCTCGACATAACAACAACATCAAATGAAATTTGAAAAATTAAATTTTTGGCATTGCCTCTTCGGCGATCGAGCGATCTGATTAAAAAAAGAGGTGAAAAGTGATAATGTACGCACGAACATTACATTGCCTTGGCATATTATATAGTTAAAAAAGCGTCGGGTTCATGCTTACTACCATTTATTTAAATGTTTGTCTTTGAATTTACCTGTAGTCTATCTAAATAATAAAGTTGTCCGTAAGAATGCATATATAAAAATGTCTGTCTTTCTTATGTATATAAAAATATTTGTATAGCCCCCTTTCAACAAAGACTTTAAGAGAATTAATAAAAAGATGTCAATCTAAGCGTAATGCAAAGTTTCCGCCGTTTAACACTATTACAACTAGCTTACTGTGTATGTCCACCGACTCGACATAAAATGAAATTTAATTCTCTTCTTTCCCATGGTAATTCATGATGGTCGAGGGGTTGAATGTCAGGCTACAGAGTTAAAGATGATCGGCAGAAATTATCATCTGAATATATATATATATATAGATATCATCTGAATATATATACTATATATATATATATATATGTATATATATATATATATATATATATATATATATATATATATATATATATATATATACTAGAAAGTAACAGTCTCAGATGGGGGGTAAAATAAATTAGTCGAACAGAACAGTTTTGCACCACTTACGAACAAAACATAATGTTACAAAACCTTATGTCTAAACTCCTTATTCAATACATACTTTTGAATCTAAAAATGTGTAAAATACAAAAGTTACGAGATGTTAAGAAGACATTGTAATTGAGAGAATCTTGCTCAATTGGTGTCTAATCATTATGGATCAAATTCAATGCAAATCTAAAATATTGCTCCCATATTGTTTTCATATTATATCCCCTAGAACCCCTTTAAAATACCCCAAAGAAACTGAAATTGTGGAGATATTTATTAATGTATGTCTCATACTTGTTGCTAAAATGTCACTAAAATCGGAGTTATCTAGATTTTCACGAAAGGCTTTGTTGCCTTTGCATGAAACTAAATTAAAGTAAATATAGCCCCTATTACGCACTCTTACACCTAGTAGCTGTGTTTTCAAATCCATAATGATAGGTTCATTAGTAAAGTCTATACATACCATACATAAACATATACACATACCTAACTTTATATAAATAGTGATATACTGAATGCGTAAGATATTAGAGGACATACGTTATTTTTACCATACCAGGAACATTATTTTATTTTATATTTCTTTCTATATTCAGGAATTATAAATGGGAGCTATTATAATTACAAAACAAATGACGACTCATATAGTTATTGCGACTTTTAGAGTCGTGATAACTGTATGCTTCGTCAGGTGTAACGAGATTGCCCCGGGGGTGTTGTGGGGAAGTATGGGTGGTACTAATTATAATGAACATTGTGCTAAATCAAGGTTTGGAATCTAGTGAAGAATGTGTTGATGAGATCTGAATACAATATTGTGAGATTTTAAAAATAAACCAAATTGATTTCTGTGTTATTTAAAACCTGCATAGAAACAAACACTTGAATGGATCCCAAAACAAAACAATTGAATATCCAGGGAATGATGAAAATCTAAAAGCGGATTTTGTGTCTGTATAGATACGACGTCTTCGGCGCTTCCTCTTACTAGGTGGAGGGGTCTCAGATCCCCTCCCCCACGCTATATGAAATATAAGAGAGTTGGAAAATACTGTGACATCAAATTAAGTAAACATAAAATTCCTTTTATGTTTTTCAAGTCTTTAACTGTAAATCAGTCGGCGAGGGAAAGATGACTCCAGCAATGCTAGGAGAATTCCTCAACAGAAGGACAAGTAAATGTGCCCTTTTAGTCTTATGTAACGCGACTCCCAGCAAAGAAGAGAGGCAAGCATATTACATCGGCTGCACACATTAACTTAGAAATGTAACAATATTTTAACGTCGCTTTCCTTGAAAAAGTTAGTAAACAGTTAGTTTTAATATGGAAGGATATCAACCATCATTAAAACGTAAAATACATTCTTTACGCACTAATATCATTATAACATCTGAAATTATTCGGTAAGTACAGCACACCGTTAGTGGTAATTTTAGAAGACCATGAAGTCGATTGCCAAAAGAACAACGTGTGCTACACGGAACAATCTGAAATGTTGTCACCAAATATATCAGATACGTGTCTTATGTGATGAGTAAAGGTCATTTTATATCAGAAAAATATGCACAAATGTAGTTAAGAAAAAGGTTGATGAGCACCCTCACACGATTAAAAAATCCACAAAAATCTCCATGAGTCGAGTAATGTTCATTATGAACAAAGACGACCCGCCCCTAGCATGAAGCTGAAGTAAACTTTAATAAATAAAATTCTTAAAAACGTTTTTCAGTAAAATATGTTATACATTTGTAAGAGATGAGTTTTTTTTTGTATGGATGAATCTGTCCCCAAATAAATATATAATTAGAAAATCCTCTTTGAGTAAACTACAAACATTTACTCTATATTTGGTAACACCGACAGCTCAATATTTATTGAGATAGAGATGAGTATATATATGCATTCTTAACTATTTAAATTATTTTCAAATCATATTTCAAATAAAGCTTATACTCAAAGCTATTAAAATTATTAAAATATAAAAGTTGTTTCTTGGCCAAAGCAAAACAAAATAACAAGAATATATTTATGGCATTTGACGATGGATTTATTCTCGTGATTTTGTCTAATTTTGGTGGAGTATTACCTTTTGGTAAACATGCTATTATTTTTGGAGTTAGCTTAAAAAAATAATTATGGCTTTTACAACAATGTGGTTCAATTAATGATTTCATAATCAAAGGATACCGTAAGAATTAAATTTAAATTTAAATTTCTATTAAAATTTTTTTTCCGAACCCGAGTGAAACATAAATGAAAGTAAAAAATACTCCCGGGCAACGTTGGGTAGGTGCAGCTAGTGTGTAATATAGCAACTTGTGTTCACTTGACCGTATATCATAGATCGTTTGTAATATGTATTGGCTTTCTATATATTGGATAGGGCAAAAAGGTTTGATATGCCGTTAAACAGACTGACTCCCACGCTTTCACCCCCGCCGTGACGCGCCCATCATACCAAATCAGGCCGCTACTGAACTGATGAGGTCTTCGCTCTGCGTAGAGTGCTTGACCGCCGATGGTCCTACCAACAACGAAGTATGTGATTCAGTGAATTTGCCGCAGCCTTTGATCACGCGGATCGAAGAGCGCCGTTAAGGATTATGTGCTCAGACAGTGACCCGACAAAGATTTTAAATCCTATCAATCATCTTCAGGCTCTTCACAATGAAAATAAACAGTGAAAACAGGTAAAATCCCCAAAAGTTAAAAAAAATACAAACAATTATAGTAGTATAAAACATACCTGTGGCAACTAAGCTACACAGAAACGTGTGTGTTTCATTCCCGAGGGAAATCATCAGGCTAATTGCTGATAATTTCCCCCGGCAATGAAGCGCAAAAGTGTCTGTGTAATTTGGTTTCTATAAGTATTCCATGAGGATATTTTATAGTACAATTAAGCTCTCCTTCTTTTGGCCTTTTTAAGAAACATGGTTAATATATTTTGAAATCTATAGGATTTTCTTTTCTCATTCGAGAATAGGAATTTTCGGCAATTCCTATCCCCTTGATCAGCCGAATATGAAATGTGCAAATACAGTAGAGATGTAAACGTTATTTTGAAATGCGCACAAGACTTAAGTTGCATTCATTAAAAAATTAGTTTCAACTATTTTTCCTTCTCAAGGCTTTGATTTCTTTTCTCCATGTAAAGTTGAATATAAATTATATAATTATTTTTGCTGCTACCAGATCAGGCTGTCCGAAAATACTGACTTCCTGACATCTAAAGTAAACTTTAGACTCGGATCTTATACCTTAAGCAAACATCTAAAAAAAAACGCACTCAAACAATGCAATATACTTCGCCACTGCATAAAAAAACTCCGATCCCGATTAAAGTACTACTCGTTTTTACTACATTTCACTCACGTACAATCTTTCTTTTTCTTCTTTTTTCATTTTCTTCCCCCCCCTTTTCTATATTAACGTCTTTTTTGCACGCGCTGCATAATTATGTTTATTTTTCAAATAGTTACACACGTGCCCATAACATCCCGTTGTGCGTCTTCTTTTTTCCTATGTTGTTTTACCGTTATTTCAATAAATGTAAAATCTTCACTTTTCTCCGAACCAAACCGGTAAAGCTCTCGTTTTTGATGATTTATTTCTGTATTTAATTTTTTTTCTTTATTTTTTCATGTGTGTGTGTGTGTAAGTGTGTGTGTGTGTGCATAGTTCACTCTGATGATAATTAACCGATCATTATGAATTTTGGAGTGCAGCTGCTAGGCGTAAGGGATCTAAATGTAGGTCTATACATCATCTAATTTAGTTTCATGCAAAGGGGGTAAAACATTAAGATATTTACATTCTTTTGTGAAATTTTAACAATAGGTATAAAATATTAATTAATGAATATTCCCCAAATTTCAGTTTATCTTTAGTAAATTAAAGATTTTTTTAGAGAGAATAATATGGACACAACCTCCATTGTGAAAATTTGAATTGAATTTGATCCATACTCATTAGACACTAATAAAGCAACATTCCCTGAATTTCAATTTCTTCTTAAGATCCATGAAGCCTTAAATGTTACAAACTTTCTAGAATCAAAATTATCTAAAAGATTTTGATAATAATTAATACAATGATTGTAGACATAAGTTTAGTATACAATTATATATTGATTTTAATATTTATAAGCGGACAAAAGTGGTACAAAACTGTTCTGATCGGTGAATAAGTTTTACCCGTCTTGGAATGGTTAATTTTCTGGTATTCTTTTATATAGTTATGTATGTTTATATATTTGTATTACATCATTTACTCCTAAACTAATTAAGCGATCATTGTGTTTTTGGCGGCTAGGCGTAAGGCGATCAAATGTAGGCCATATTTAGTTTAATTTTGTTTTATGCCAAGAGAGTCAAAACTGACGTGGAAGCTCCTCGTGAAAATTCAGATATTTCCGAATTTTGTGAAATTTTTACGATAGATATTAGACATCAATTAATAAATATTCTCTTTATTTCAGTTTTTTTAGTCTTTTAAATGTTTTTAGAGTGCATAATATGGAGACAACCTCCTAGTTGAAAATTCAAATATATCAGATTTGCATTGGATTTGATACATAGTCATTAGACCCCTATTAAACAAGATTCCCTGAATTTTAATTTCTTCCTATGACCCATTAACCTTCAGCCTTACATTTTAGACATTTTTTGGAATTAAACTCATGTAATAGATTTTGATCAACATTGGAATAAGGATTCTAGATATAAGGTTTAGTATTATAATTTCATTTTGATTTTGATCTTCGTAATAGAACATAAATGTGTTAATTAAATTTACCCGTTCTAAAACGGTTATTCTACTAGTATATATATATATATATATATATATATATATATATATATATATATATATATATATATATATATATATATATATATAGTATAATAATTCAATAGATAAAATAAGTTTGTTATTAAGAAAAAATGCAAGAAGTTGTTTTTAAACAAATTCGGAAGATTTATTAGATTATTATACTATATTTTGAGCTCCGGTAATGTATACACTATTGACCTATTTACTCAACTTGTGTATGAATTTAAAACAAATTAAATAATATATATATATATATATATATATATATATATATATATACTTTATAGTTGCATTCCAATGAACATAGGACAAATATATCCAAAACCATATTTTTCTTTTTATATATTTTTACAATTTCTTTATTTGAATATTTCGGTAAATACCTGTTTTTTTTGTTCATCTCACAGAAACAATTTTTTAATGTATCTTTTAAAAAATTAATATTATTTCTATATTTATAAGAAACTATAAAGTATATATGTTCTTAAGTTTGAAATACAATTTCATTGAGCTTGCAACTTCAAAACTTTCGGATATAATTAGGAGTATATACTTACATATATATTTTCTATAAGAACTCTCTCTCTCTCTCTCTCTCTCTCACACACACACACACACACACACACACACACACACATATATATATATATATATATATGATGGACTCTCCCGTTTATTTCGACGTATGAGTGTCCAAACCAAAATCAGTTCGTTCGTTTTTTTTCATGTTCCTTATTCATCAGCGTATTCTTCTATTTTTATTATTTTTAGTGCATATAGTGATTGTGCGATTTCAGTCCAACGAGTGATCTGCAGACGAGACCACAAATGGAGCAACAAAACAACTGGGTCGAGCGCACCTTTGTCAATAGTCTTGCCCTCCTCAATCTTCCAATGCGATCCACCTCAAAACTCCCCACTCCACTCCGAATGGCGGCTCTCTCACTCGTTCCTGTGCCAAATTCTCAAAGCTTCCAACAGAGATTTTAATAGCTGAAAGATTGGACTTCAGCTTGTCCCTGTATCGAAGCCAAGGCCTGCCAGTACTCCTTCTCCCACTCTTCAGTTCACCATACATAAGGATCTTTGGTATTCGCTCATCACTGGGATTGGATGAGGAACGTTTCAATACCTCCAATCTCATATATTGCGAAGAGATCAGCATTTTGCACTTCATCCTCAAGTGTGTAGCCACATATGGAGCGAAGACAGTGTTTGTGGAAAACATCGAGTTGATTAATCTATGATCGATACGGAGTCCACGTCTCAGACCTATACAAAAGGACGAAAAAAATGACAGCCTTATAGACCTGGATCTTGGTGTCCAGCCTCACACCTCTTTGGCACCAAAGGCGATGGCGAAGCTTACCAAAAGCATTAGATGCTTTGGCTACGCGGTTGATAATTTCATCATCAAGCGATGCATGCGAGTTCACAGTACTTCCCAAATACGTGAAAGATTTCACATACTTCCGGGTTTAGCCATCTACTGTTATTGGGATATTTGGGAACTTGTGAACGGATGGTTTTTGCTTTACACCTCTGATCTGTCTGGGAATAGCGAGAGGCTGATGCACAACCTCAGCCTTCCTTATGCTGATGGTGAGTCCAAAAGTCCTGCAAGTATCTGAGAAGCGATCCCCAATTTTCTGAGCCTCCCCAAGAGATGTCGCGACCAAAGCAGCATCGTGCGCGAACAGGAGATCACGTATGACACTTGAGCGCACACGGGTCTTCGCTCTTAAACGCTGATGGTTAAAGAGGCCACCACGAGTTGTACGAAATTGGAACTAAACACCACAAGTTGAATCAGCATAAGCATATTGGAGCATCACAGAGAAAAACAATGGAAAGAGAACCGGAGCCATGACACAACCATGCTTTGTACCATTGGAAACATCAAACGGCTCAGAAACCTCCCCGTCAGATACCACAGAACCCCTCATACCCCAGTGAAAGGACACGATGACACTGAGCATGTTGTCAGGAATACCGAGCCTCTTGAGCACCTTCCACAATTCCTCTCTTCTGTTCACGGTGTCAAAGGCCTTAGTTAAGTCCACAAACACCATCTGCAATTCCTGATGTCTCTCTCTACATTTCTCGGAACCTGACGAAGCGAGAAGATCATATCGATAACACGACGGCCAGCTCGAAAGCCACATTGAGATTCCAGGTAAATCTTCATGACAAGATGCTGACTTATTCTTTTAAAAATAAGTCGAGCTAAGATCTTCTCTGCAACTGACAACAGAGAGTCCCCCAGTAGTTGCCACAGACGTTTCGACTACCCTTGTTTTTGAAAAGATGTTTTATGAAGGCGTCCCTGAAATCCTGTTGTACATACCCATGCTTCCAGATGACAATCAAAGAGTTCCAAGAGCTTTTTTATCAGTTTATATATATATATATATATATATATATATATATATATATATATATATATATATATATATATATATATATATATATGTGCACATGTGTATGTTATCACTGCTTCGGATTTATGTGCCAAAGAAATGCTAATTTTGATATAGAAGCGTTTTATATAAGTAGCGTTGAAATTGAGAGAAACGAACCGGAAATTGATAAAGACGACGGAAGCAGTCATCTAGTTTTTACATCCGATAGATTTCATTGCTACTTTTGAAGTAAATTCTTTTTTTTTTTAGTTTTTTTTTTTCATTTTTGTTTTTCTTTATGAAAACCTTTTTCAAACCAAGCGAAAGCAGACGAACAAGATTTTCAAATTTATTTCTGGTCTACTTAAAAATTACAAACAAAAAATGACTCACGGAGTTGATAAACAAATTCTTTTCTTCTTGATGCTCTTTCGTGCAAATCAGCTGGACAGTCATTAAATTGAGACGTAAGCATCAAATGACAAGGCAAATGATTTATGTGTTTATTCTCATTTAACTCTGAAATGATTAACTACTAGCCGCTAAAATAAAATTAACTTTTCAAAGCCCATAACTTCAACAATGTAAGCCGTATTTTAAAACAATTTTCATCATAGCAGTATTCGTTGGACTGATTAGAATTGGGGGTAGCTTTTTACTTGGTTCGTCACAAGGTCGGTTTTTAATGTCGGGGGAAATGGGAACTCGGGATTTTGACAAAAAAAAAATTAACACTTTTCAAAGCCCATAACTTCAACAATGTAAGCCGTATTTTAAAACAATTTTCATCATAGCAGTATTCGTTGGACTGATTAGAATTGGGGGTAGCTTTTTACTTGGTTCATCACAAGGTCGGTTTTTAATGTCGGGGGAAATGGGAACTCGGGATTTTGACAAAAAAAAAATTAACACTTTTCAAAGCCCATAACTTCAACAATGTAAGCCGTATTTTAAAACAATTTTCATCATAGCAGTATTCGTTGGACTGATTAGAATTGGGGGTAGCTTTTTACTTGGTTCGTCACAAGGTCGGTTTTTAATGTCGGGGGAAATGGGAACTCGGGATTTTGACAAAAAAAAAATTAACACTTTTCAAAGCCCATAACTTCAACAATGTAAGCCGTATTTTAAAACAATTTTCATCATAGCAGTATTCGTTGGACTGATTAGAATTGGGGGTAGCTTTTTACTTGGTTCGTCACAAGGTCGGTTTTTAATGTCGGGGGAAATGGGAACTCGGGATTTTTACAAAAAAAAAAAACATCTCAAAGGATCTCTCTTCACTGACGAATGCCAGAGCAGATACAAAACTTTAATCCCATCCTGAAGGCTGACAAAGCGATATTAAAGTTTTAAAAGGGTCTCTAAACGACAAGCCCCCTCCCTGAATTACCAGTTAAAAATAATTTTTTTTATTTTTTTTATTGTTATACTCATTTCCTCTGAAGATTCGTGCACCATTTCCTCACCACAAGCAAAGGTATGCAATCCTCTGTTCCGACTGTTTAATTCAGCGAGTTGATTTCTTGTTTCAATTGTTAATAGACAAGAAAATGAACATCTTTTAATGCAATTTTTCTATAGCTTATAGAGATTAGAGTACTTGACTGGCGAACAGGCTGATAATCTTCATGTGAAAACACTTGCTATGTCTAGCGACATTGAAAACTGTGATACGACAAAACAGCAGTCCGTGACTGACTATATATGTAACATATAAAGAAACCTCAATCATCACCAGAACAAACACATCAACGTTCTAACAAGCGTAAAAAAAGAATTTTCAACATTGGACATTAAGCTAAAAAGACGAAAGTTTGACTACCGAAGGAAGTAAAATTTTCAAGGGGATGTTGTCAAGTGCTAACACACCTTCACAACAATAATTAACTGCGCCCGAAAAGGACTATAAATAATATTTACTGGCATTGTTATTTGTGTTATGTGCAATGTCAGAACGATAATACAGTTTACTAGCAGGAATACCCGACGTTGCTCGGGATTGAATGAGGATTACGACTATGTACGTTTTCACTATACTCATAACACCATGTAACTTTCTTTGTTTTTACTGCCCCTTCTGAACTTTTGGCCCCTAATATAGTCGGAAGAAGCTGTAATGTTGAAAAACTGTATGACCATTAAAATCGGGTATACGTATTTGAAGTTTTAAGGGAGGGTTCTGTCCTCATTGGTCACTTAGAGATCGGGTCACGTAGATATTCAGTACATAGAGGGTAACATAGAGATTCGGGACCACATACATTATCTGTCTTCCCTAGAACATTTTATACATAGGATTTCAATTTCATAAAAGAAGGATATATTTGAAGTTTTAAAGGGAGTTAGGCACTCATAGCCCCCTTACGTGTGCACTTAGATATTCGGGAACATTCCCTATTGTCTTCTCCGGTAAATTTTACATGCAAATACATTTTTAGATTTTATGTAGATTCTCTAACATTTCTTTCTATAACGAACACACAAACATCAAACGCACATATGCACGTACATTAGGAGAGATTTCCTAACCTTGTATTCAAGTGTATTTATTCTATTCACTGCTATTGTACGAAACCGCATATGATGAGCCTGGGAAATACAGTGTATAAAAAGTGCAACTCTGTCTAAGTATGTATGAGAGCAGAAAAACGGAAATATTCGCGCTTGCACAAAATGGGTATTCATCAAGATAGCGTCAAATTGCAACGTAAATAGCAACAATTGTAGGTTGAGTCTGGAGTTAAGTAGCGAACATTATTTGCTTACACGGTACATACCAATCGAGAAACCGTTCTAGAAATCAGTCCAACAAAGACTGCGCGATTTTGGCGGCCTTTTATCTGTCGAGCTGTCGTATTAGTCCTGTATTGTCCGAGGCCTTGTCTCTTTTCTTTGAGGAAGAATTAGTTAATTGCTAACTGCTTGAGGCGCCTCCATCAGGGAATACCGACGGGGCTGCCGAGGTAATTTTTAAGAGGTTCAATTCTGGGCACTGGGTTATTCTCCCCCCCCCCCACGGCCTTGTGCCACATCTTCCTGCGGTGGTAAAGAAGTAAATACCGTGTACACAGGAAAAGTACCACATCGTAACCAAAGCAAATACCCTAAGTACTTAATAAGAACACAAATTCATAGCTAGATATAGACATTTCAATAAATATCTTCGTTGTCGTCTGAGCCCAGATTAGATGATAGAGCTGCAAAAAATACCGCATAAGTAGTTATGCTAACGAATATAACACTCACCCCCGCCAAACAGCAAATAAATAAAGATATATATAACAATAGTTATCCTCTTTAATTAGTAAAAATCTAAATTGACCAACGAAATAGAAATAATCCAACAAAATCTACACGGAGTTATACACCCACAAACAAGATAGAACTCACGTAACAATTATTAATTAATTAATTAAAATTACAGACGTAAAAATAGCATTAAAATACAAGAATGAAAAATTAAAGACAAAAATGTTTTTTTAAAGTGAATAGAAAACTAACTCGAATTAACTGCAGCAAATCTATGCGAAACGGCTATTCCGAACCAAAAGTAAACAAAGCACCAAAAAAACCTGCTAGGGTCACCGATAAATCGCCCGCATCGTAAAGCACAGCATGTATTTTTATTTACTTTATATATATATATATATATATATATATATATATATGATTATTTTTATTTATAACGTCATATGTATGTATATATATAATGTAAATAATACTCACACACACACACACACACACACACACACACACACACATATATATATATATATATATATATATATATATATATATATATATATATATATATATATGAAGCAATCCAACAAAAGATATAAGCGTCAACTAATATCTTATAATTAGTGAAACATCCGGATAAAAAACTGAAGCTCAATATACTGGATAGAGCATTAATATTATAATATAAAATGAAGTAATAAAATAAGGTGTCAATCAAATTTTATTAGAATTCAAAGTTCATGCAAAGCATCCTTAAGTCCTTAGCTCATGAGTTTTCAAAGATAATTCTTCTCTTCAGAGGACCATTACCGCAGTTATACTACTACAGGCAATAAAATTACGCTTTGAAAATATATAAAATTATATACACAAATACATAAAAATACATAACATCAAACATATCAATCCAAAAACATACTTTTGTTGAATCCATACAGTCCATCCAGGTCATACAAGTTGAGAAGCATAATCAGGAAGGACATATATGTACAAAAGCAAGGAAATTCCTAAATTTTTACACTTTTATTGTCATTAAGGGTACGCGAGCACAACAGGGCTATGTATTTTACTGGTAGGAATCTTTCTTTAGCGCACCTCACACACTTCATCCCCTCATGCATAGAGATTTATACTGTAGTGATGTGATAATGAAATGGTTGTGTTGATATGTAGTCATACCCTTAATGACAATAAAAGTGTAAAAATTTGGGAATTTCCTTGCTTTTGTACATATAGTGTATATGAATTTTCATCTTAACCCTATTAAGGGCATATGATTTCAGTATACTGGCATTTATCATGGAATGTCACTACTTTTGTAAATGCTATGCCTCAAGACAATGGTAATTTTTAAGGATTTTTGAATTTTCTGGAAAACTAAGGTATATGGTAAACTGAAATTAAAATGCCATCAACTAGACCCTAGAACCTCTATCTCTGCCAAAAATCAGCTGAATCCATTTGATAGTTGATGAGATACAGGGTGGCACACACGTACGTACGTACATACGGATAACACAAAATCACTCCTGACCTGTCTGGATCTCTGAGTTGCCTTGACTAATGATGCTGAAATCCGACACACTTATAGAACCTATCAAATGAAAATTTTGTGCAAAGTTTTAGATAATTTGGTCTATTGGTTTTTGAGTTATGACTGATCAAAGAAATGAGATTTCTAGCATAGGTCGTTTTTGAAGTCTATTAAGGGATAAAGCGCTATCGCTCCTCCCTTGATATATATATATATATATATATATATATATATATATATATATATATATATATATATATATATATTAATTTTATACGTATATAAAAGTACATACAAGTAATGTATATTATATATATCAATTCTTGTGGTATTTTGTACTTTATTTTAGATAACTATGGCGCATTTCGAACAATATAACCGACTTACCTTATTCCGAACGGAACGGGGGGAGGGTGACCTAAATTAATTTATAAAGCAAATATAATAGATAAACGAGTTATTAATGACCTCTTTCTTTTCCCTCTAATACAACCTTCCCTTTTCAACCTCCTGTTTCACAGGCGTAGGCATTTATCAGCTGGCAAATGTTACCCTTGCTTTCATTGCATGGGAACCAATGACACACATTGGGTTCGATTCATAATCTTATTCTTCTTATTATTATCATTGTTTTTGTTTAGTTATTAACCTAATATTTCGGTGGGAATATCCGTCTCAGACGTTGACCGAAATACTATGAATGTTTTTATATTTCATATGCACCCTCGTAAAACAGGTTTTGCACCTTAATTTTGGCCCGTTATACAGGGTGGGCAAAAATAAGGGTGCTATTTTTAAAAATTCATAACTTTTTTATTTATTTATTTTTTTAATTTTTTTTTAGAATAAGTAAAGGACTCCTTCCGAAGCAAGCAGGAGCCGTATTAGCCCTAAGGAACGTACCCTCATTTAGAAAACATTATTTTTGCTTAAAAAACTCAAAACAGTGTAAAAAACAATACTTTAGTTTTTGTAAGTTTTAAGAAGTGTTTTTCGGCTAAAATTTGTTTTGTTCATTTCAAAAAATCTCGGAAGGGTCAGTCTACACACACATAAAGTTTTGTGAGTTTAACTTTTATTTTGTGGAAGTTATTCAAATTCAAGTTATTCAAATTTAAAGATAGGACCCTTATTTTGGCCCACCCTGTAGTTATGATTCGAATTGACTTGTCGTTTCTACGGAATTTAAACGGTTTCTCATTTTTCGGTGAGTCCAAGCATATATAAAAGAGGTTCTCTCCGTCCGTTAGTCTGTCTGTCACGTTTAATTTAGTAAGACTTATGTTTTAAATAACATCTTCGCTGGTCTGTAACTCTTAAGCTCGAAATAGCATTTCAGTCAATCTGTCACGCTAAAGTTTGAAATAGCATTTTGAATTTCCAAAAGGTTTTCATAAATATTTGGAAATTCTAATAGGTCTTTAATTATATTCGGAAATTCCAAAAGTTTTTCATAAATATTTCATATATAAAAAATACTGACCCAACGGGTCACACGTGTTATAGTAATTAAAACAGTTCTATTATAAAAAAAATTCTTGATAAAAATGACTTATTGTACAAGGAAAATTTGCACATTCTAAGTTTAATACAGACAATATATTATTTTACTTATTTGTCGCTTTTTTACAGACCTGCAAGAAGAATGTAACTAAAAAGAATTCTTATTAGTCAATAAAAAACAGAGACAAATAAGTTAAATGAAGAAAAGTGTTTTGAATGATAACGGTTCTGTTTTTCTTTTTTTAAATTATGATGGTAAAAATTCGCTGATGAAGCCTTTAGAAAACATCTTGATGTTTGTTAGCAAGAGAATGTATATGTTTTAAAATTGGCAGATACAATGATTATTTTTATTTACACAGACATGAAACAAAATCTGCGACACTGGCATGTCGATGTTATCGATCAACAGCTATTATAAACTGAGATCTCATCAGGCAGAGTTAGAATCCGATCTTAACCGTAGGTCATATTTGGAAAGAATGAGATGGTGAAAATAAAAGAAAGAAATTTAAAATTTAAATTTGGAAAGTCACGTGGTTGGGACCGTTAAGAATACACAATCAAAAACTCAGTTGTATGACTTAAAATGTTATTTTGAAACACATTCAGAACATTTACTAAATTATTATTATATTATATTTTGAGCTCTAGTATTGTATAAACTATTGTGCCATTACCTCACTTTTGTGTGAATTTAAAGGAATTTATATAACACACATATATATATATATATATATATATATATATATATGTAATTTAAATTTCTTCATATCCACACACCAGTTGGGTTAATAGCTCAATAGTGTATACATTACTAGAGCTCAAAATACAATATAATAATAATTTAATAAATATTTCGAATTTGTTTAAAAAACATTTTTATTCATACAATTGTTTGTGTCTATATAATAATTTCAACATGTTTCCAAAAGACTTTTTCAGTTAATCTTTCCAATTAATGCATATATTAACAAACAGAACCGTTAACATCAAAGTGGTTCTCTTCATTTTACTTATTTAATCCTTTATTTTCCAAAGCATAACAGAAAAATTATTTTTAGTTACATCCTTATGCATGTAAATAACCAGAACTAATCTTTAAAGACACTCGAGTTTTGATCTTAACGGAGTGGAACATTTATTAAATTATTAATAGTATAATTATATTATATTATATTATATTATATTATATTATATTATATTATATTATATTATATTATAGAAGAATAGCCGCCCCAACACGGGTAACATTAATTCCTCGAACAGAACAGTTTTTCACAGGTTTTATTTCTTCTTACGAAGATTAAAATCCACATATAATGATACTAAGCCTTATGCCTAAAATCCTTACTCCCATTTTGATAAAAATTCATTACATTATTTTTATTCTAGAAAATGTCTAAAATTTATGGTTTAAGCTTAAGAGACATGAAATGATATTTAAATTAAGGGAATCTTACTTAATTGAGGTTGTTTCCATATTAAGCCCCTTAATAACATTTGAAAAAACTCCGAATAGGGTATATTTACTAATTAATGTATAATACCTGTTGCTTCAATTTCACAAAAATAAGAAGTATCTTACGTTTTACGAAGAGCTCCCACCACTTTTTTTTACCTAATTGCATAAAACTTAATTGAACTGAATAAATCCAATATTACCAATCCTTAGGCATAGAAGCGGTGTTCCAAAATTCATAATCATGGGAAGTTTCTGGACACCCGATTTGGTTTTTGATCATCAGAGGAAGAAAGGAACATTCTTTGCAGTGTTAGTAGAAGGATGAGTTATTGCTGTGAATGTTTAATCTAAACTTTATCTTTCTACAACTACTACGTGTATGAGCGCTTTTATTATTAACGGGATGGGTATAAGTATTGATTTACTCCTCTCCAGGAGTTAGGCACAAGGCCAGTTTTTTATTTTTTATCTTACTCCCACGAGTAAGATGTGACCCAAGGTCGGGTCGGGAAAGTGGGGTTTAAAAATTGCCTGGGCAGCCCCGTCGGCATTCCCGGGTAGGGGCGCCTCAGGCAGTAAGCAATAAACTTACTCTTCCTCAAAGAGGGGAGGCAAAGCCTGGGAGGGTGAACCTCCTAGAACTGCACAGGACAGATCCATAGACCGGCGTAAATCAAGCCCGAAGGCCAAGACAATACAAGTCTATGGGGTGCAGTATCCATCAAGTAGTTTTATGTAATAAGATGAAAGGTGTTTCAGATTATAGTCATGAGTTCACACCCGGCGTCGACAGATACTTCTGCTAGTCGATAATGAAAACAAAGTTATCACATAAAACAGATTCTATTTCAGAAAAAGAAAACTCCTTCTAAAGAATTCGGTCAGACTAATTGAGTCAGACGAGTTGGAATTCGGTGTCCATAAAACAATTCACCTGTTTTTTCTTAATCTTTTGGCGACTCTGGTGAATTCGGTTGATGAGAGTAATTCACACGCTTTCGGTTTGATAAGAATGACATGGAAATATATTTTTCTCACTGTTTTCAGTCGTCGTTTCACAAGTATTGTCTTAGATAAAAACGTAATCGAAAAGAATAAGGGTTCAGTTGAAAATTCCCAGGAGGTTACCGACTACGAGCAAAAAAATCCCTAATGAAGGTCGGAAAGTACAACGGGCGTAACGCTGGGAAAATGGCAAGAGCAAATATGAAGAAAACCGTTCGAAATGGATACATATAGCAGCAATGGCTCATCAAGAACTTACCATCTGCAGAAGACATTAACACTGGACTGCTTCCCTGCAGACTACAATATGGTCGTCTTCAAATCCAATGACAACAGATAATTATCATCAACCGTCCTCATAAGTAATTAAATTAAGTTTAATCTATTCATCATCATTTTCAATCCTCTCATAATATTCGTAATCATTCGACTGACAATTCGTCTATCCTCGAGTAGGTTTCCGACTTGATAAGTTGTGACTCATTAGTAAAGAAAATCTTTAAAAAATATCGCGAAACACAGCTTTATGTATAAATTATTTTATATTCACATCGGTAAAAATCCAGATTCGTGTCGGAGACATATTGCAATAAAAAAATGTGGATAGGCGATAAAATGTTCATTTTTTAAAGATTATGACATAATGAACATTTTGGAGTTAAAATCTATTTAGTATAACGCATGAAATCTAAAGTAAACCATTTTTTAAATGAGTAAATATGCTAGTATGATTGACGGATTTCCGAGGATTTACAAGATGGCGGCATGATCGATTTTATTATCGCCCATGACGCAAAAAGTGGTAAAATGTGCTTTCACTCCTATTACTACGTAATAACACATTGATTTTAACTCCAAACGTTCATCATGTCATAATCTAAAAAAAAAAAAAACACACACAATTATTATCGCCTATACACAATTATCGAAGAATCTGTCCCCGATGCGAATCTTCACATCTATTAAAAAATGAAACGAAGACACAAAAAAACGACCCAAACAAATAATCTACACTATGAACTAATGTTAAAATGCAGCATCGATAATAAATAAAAGCTGAAATATTACTATTTATTTATTTATTTATTGATTTATTCGGGTTCCATTATATATATTTCCGGTGAAGTTTTGTTCGTCGGAATTGCATAAACAATCCTGTGAGTTCTTCCTGTGTTTATATGATAGTGATCAATATCAAGTGGAGAAGCATATTTATTTAGTATAAATTCTTTATTTATACGAACGGTCTTGACTACATATGTGCATACATTTTTCAGTTACAATGTTATGATGCTAAGCATACTTAGGCCAGGTTGTTAATATTTAAAAAAATTGTAATGAGAAGCTTAGTCTAATAAGGTTGTAATTAGAAACATGTATGCACATATGTAGTCAAAATATTTTTATAAATAAAATTTTATATATATATATATATATATGTTCAAATAATGAAAGAGAAAGAGATACATACATTGATGTAGAATATGGTGTTGACTGAACACTGTTCTGTAAAGTTGTTATTTAATCCAAAGGAAATAAGCTGAAAAAAAGAAATATAAGAAAAATAAAAAAGTTGAAACTGAAAGAAATTACTGAATATAAAAATACATATAAAAAAATATAAAAAACATATAAAAACATATAAAAAACATATAAAAAGCAACTATGTAGAATTATAGAGAATTATGATATATTTTATTATACTAAAGCTGAGTTAATCAGCGTTTGTTTCCATAACAATATCCTTCAATTTTGGGATTGGGTTATATTTGTAAGAGCTTCCATTTTAATTTTTCTTATTAACCCTAATTTGGATATAATTCATCAAGTGGCTCATTTCTTATTAACATTCAATCTATCATTTTCACCCTTTCTCATTTTATGTAAGGAAGGTGACGGTGGTTAAGTAGATAATGACACGGACTGACAATCTGGGTGTCCCATGTTCGAATCCAGTCGATTCCATAATTCCACTTTCATTTAAGGTTGTTGGCAACCACTCTGTTGTCCCCCTGTAAGAATGTTGACAACATAATCAAACTGGTCAACAAAGTTGTACCATTCTGATTCATACAAATTTACATTATTTTACTATTTTTTTGTTGGTTGACCACGTGCTCTTATTCTATCCCCCCCTCTCTCTCTCTCTCTCTCTCTCTCTCTGTTTATTAACAGTTAAAAGTAATAAAAAAAGAAAACAGATTGGAATAGTCCATTATAAACAAATGGAAAAAATCACTAGAGTCAGGAATAATATTTAAATTAGAGAAAGAGGGAGAGAGAGAGAGAGAGAGAGAGAGAGGGGGGGGAGAGAGAGGAAGAGAGAGGAGGAGAGGCTCATTTGGATTGTCTTTTATACTTTTTTATATTTAACTGGCTTTGCAAACTCACTTATTCCTTATTCAAACTATTTAACCCGAGCTCAATGGGTGACTCAACGGTTCACAAATTTAAGTAAATATATATATATATATATATATATATATATATATATATATATATATATATGTGTGTGTGTGTGTGTGTGTGTGTAAAAGGTATGTTTGGAGAAAAATAGCTGACAGAATGTATACGTATAAAATGCTAAAAAGAAGACAGACTAAATAGAAAAACAAAAAAGATCATACAAATACATGCTGGATTCAATATATATTTCTTTCTATTGAAAGAACTTCGTCAATTACGCATGTTACTTTAACAGAGTGAATAGATATACATAAAGCCAGTGTTAGGGTGGTAGTAAGGAGTCAACCAAGCGGAGATGGTGCGGTAAGAGATAGTGTTAGGGAATGAGTATTAAGGAAGGGGGAGACGTAGAGTGTACGTTTACAAATGGTTGGTTTTATTACTAAATTATTTCTGCCAACCAATCATTTGAAAATGTAAGTGAAGAGATCGTAGATTAAATTGTCTGAATGACTTCCGCTTTTAATCTCTTTTCCCAATAGACATTAAAAACAAATATAAAAAAAAGAAAACAAGGAACTTTGGTGCTTGTATAATAAAAAGCCGAAAAAAAGTTTTTTTTGTCTTTTAGTGTTGGAGAGGTAAATAAGGGGCAGATAACTCTTACCACGAATTTTAAGTAAGATTTTCCAGTAATCAAAACTGATGGCTTTAATTGGCGTTGCATATATGGCTACTGAGCAAGGAGAACGTCGATTAGACATAAAAGGGTTAGGGTTAGGGTTAGGGTTAGAGTTCAGGGTTAGGGTTAGGGTTTAGGGTTAGGGTTAGGGATTGGGTTAAGGGTTAGAGTTAGGGTTAGGGGTTAGGGTTAGAGTTAGGGTTAGGGTTTAGGGTTTAGGGTTTAGGGTTTAGGGTTAGGGTTAGAAAAATATTGTTCGAAAGCTAGAGCTGTAGTGAAGAGTTACCTGCCCTTTATGTACCTCTCCAACACTAAAAGACAAAAAAAACATGTTTCGGCTTTTTATTATACAAGCATCGGAACTTTTAACACAAAGAATAAATCGTACGGTGCTTACAACATTCGAGCAAAGACAATATGTAATAACACCAGTACATATCAAGAGGGGATGGACAATCTAAGAAAAAACCTGCACTGAAAAAACTATCCAGATAGCAGGAGTTCAGTTATGAGAAATATGGACAAAACATCAAAAGACGCATCGCAGTCTGTCTACCATATTGTCTGAAAAAAAAACCAAAATCAGAAATCCGTATAACGTTAGGACGATATTCAGGGGGCGACTCAACCCTCCCAAAACATTTCGTTCGTGTCAAGCTTCCTACAAAAACATCATGACCAAGAACTGTGTGTATTCCTTTTCAGATAAAGGTGTGATAGACCACCCACTAAAAATAACGCTATGTAGAGATATTGAGAAGTCGGGTATGGCTGACCATATATGGAAGGAAAACGGAAAGTATCTGCTGTCTTGGGACTAGGTAAACATTATAGACAGAGAAGAACGCTGGAGAGTAAAGCGTCTAAAAAAGCTAGGGATATGTTAGGCTACAATGACCTCCGAGATAGAAACAGAATATAATTTAATACAATATGGGAACAAAAATTATAAATAGTTGATTAGAGCACCATTAATATATATATATATATATATATATATATTTCATAGTTGCATTCCAGTGACCATAGGAAAAATCAATCCCAAACCATAATTTTCATTTATTTTTACAATTTCTTTATTTTTATATCACCGTGAATACTTGTACTTCTTCTTCGTCTCACAAACAATATTTTATTTATTTATTTTTTCCATATCTTACGCGCGTGTATACACACCAAAATATATGTACACGAAGCTCTTTGTAAAAATGAATAGAGTACTTTTCGACTGCTTATATTATTTTATAAAAACAAAAAGATTTCCTTTACTTGTTTGTGCGGATAATCCTGTGAATAAAACTTCTGAATGTCGAAAAACGAACGTGTTTCAATCTCAGTCTGAACTACTTGCGTGTCAAGCCACACTGAAGAGATTTGTTGCAGCGAAACACTCTCTCTGTGTGTATGACTATATATGTATGTGTGTGTTTGCGTATACAATGTTTGTATTAATGCATGCTATGCCTGATTCTTTTCGGTATGGCGCTCAGACAAAACGGTTGGCTAATTATATGGACCTTTGCTTTCACACTGAGTGAACATTAAAAGAGGCCAGACCGGAAGCTACTCAGAAAAATTTCGCTCACCCTTAAAAGAGGTAAAAAAGAATTGAGCTTGTTCCCAAATACGTCTTCCCTCCATTAAGCAATCTTTGTAGTCTCGGGGTTATTGTTGTTCGGTCATTGATCGGCGTTTTTCTACGCACGCAAACCTTTCTATCTTTTTTCTTTTTTCTTTTTTCTTTTTTTTTTCGCCAAATTGTAAACAAAATAAAAACAAAAAATAAAAATACACAAAAATACACAAAAGATGAATCTTTTCCTTCGCCATCGGGCAACTCTGAACAGTTTGGTTCGCAAGACCAATGCAGTACAAGATGCGGATGTAAATGTTTCTTTTATAGATGACCTCATGCGTATAAAAAAGACCAGCGGCGGTTATGTTAAAGCAATTTACATTGAAAACGCATTTACTCGTATCATACCCTTACCATTATTCAAAATCTTACTCGTCGGTCTAAAGACCCCCCCCCCCCCACACACACACTTGTATTAATAATATATTTAAAAATGATTACACAATTATGTCTCACAGTATCTATATTATTTATGCTGAAGCAAATTGAACATATTAACTAAATTGTGTGTTTAAATACTTGTGGTCTGTTGCTATATAAAAAATTGAATTAAAAAAATTAAAAACTTGAAAGTTACTGATGACGAGGATTTTTTTCAGAACTAAAAGTTTTTCCTCGGAAACATATGAATAGCACAAAAAATATACGAATCGTTTTTCTTTCTTTCTTTCTTTCTTTCTTTCTTTCTATGAAGATTTGTTTCTTTCTTTCTATGAAGATATGTTTCTTTCTTTCTATGAAGATATGTTTCTTTCTTTCTATGAAGATATGTTTCTTTCTTTCTATGAAGATTTGTTTGTTTCTTTCTATGAAGATATGTTTCTTTCTTTCTATGAAGATATGTTTCTTTCTTTCTATGAAGATACGTTTCTTTCTTTCTATGAAGATTTGTGTCTTTCTTTCTATGAAGATTTGTTTCTTTCTTTCTATGAAGATATGTTTCTTTCTTTCTATGAAGATATGTTTCTTTCTTTCTATGAAGATATGTTTCTTTCTTTCTATGAAGATTTGTTTCTTTCTTTCTATGAAGATTTGTTTCTTTCTTTCTATGAAGATTTGTTTCTTTCTTTCTATGAAGATATGTTTCTTTCTTTCTATGAAGATTTGTTTCTTTCTTTCTATGAAGATTTGCTTGTTTCTTTCTATGAAGATTTGTTTCTTTCTTTCTATGAAGATATGTTTCTTTCTTTCTATGAAGATATGTTTCTTTCTTTCTATGAAGATATGTTTCTTTCTTTCTATGAAGATTTGTTTCTTTCTTTCTATGAAGATTTGTTTGTTTCTTTCTATGAAGATTTGTTTGTTTCTTTCTATGAAGATATGTTTCTTTCTTTCTATGAAGATATGTTTCTTTCTTTCTATGAAGATTTGTTTCTTTCTTTCTATGAAGATTTGTTTCTTTCTTTCTATGAAGATTTGTTTCTTTCTTTCTATGAAGATTTGCTTGTTTCTTTCTATGAAGATATGTTTCTTTCTTTCTATGAAGATTTGTTTCTTTCTTTCTATGAAGATATGTTTCTTTCTTTCTATGAAGATTTGTTTCTTTCTTTCTATGAAGATATGTTTCTTACTTTCTATGAAGATTTGTTTCTTTCTTTCTATGAAGATTTGTTTCTTTCTTTCTATGAAGATATGTTTCTTTCTTTCTATGAAGATATGTTTCTTTCTTTCTATGAAGATTTGTTTCTTTCTTTCTATGAAGATATGTTTCTTTCTTTCTATGAAGATTTGTTTCTTTCTTTCTATGAAGATTTGTTTCTTTCTTTCTATGAAGATTTGTTTGTTTCTTTCTATGAAGATATGTTTCTTTCTTTCTATGAAGATATGTTTCTTTCTTTCTATGAAGATTTGTTTCTTTCTTTCTATGAAGATATATTTCTTTCTTTCTATGAAGATTTGTTTCTTTCTTTCTATGAAGATTTGTTTCTTTCTTTCTATGAAGATATGTTTCTTTTTTTCTATGAAGATATGTTTCTTTCTTTCTATGAAGATTTCTTTCTTTCTTTCTATGAAGATTTGTTTCTTTCTTTCTATGAAGATTTGTTTCTTTCTTTCTATGAAGATATGTTTCTTTCTTTCTATGAAGATTTGTTTCTTTCTGTCTATGAAGATATGTTTCTTTCTTTCTATGAAGATTTGTTTCTTTCTTTCTATGAAGATATGTTTCTTTCTTTCTATGAAGATTTGTTTCTTTCTTTCTATGAAGATATGTTTCTTTCTTTCTATGAAGATATGTTTCTTTCTTTCTATGAAGATATGTTTCTTTCTTTCTATGAAGATTTGTTTCTTTATTTCTATGAAGCTATGTTAAGTATATTGACTACCACTATTTATTCCACTTTGATTTAATTCGAAAATCCATGAACTCTGACATATCTGTTGATTCATTTTATTTACCTAAAAATAATAAGTTTACTTCCATATCATCGGTGTGGATCTTTGTCAGTCAGTAAAAACTTATACTTATTAAAAACACCAAGGTCGGAATTCAAACCTTATTTAGGTCCGATTATTTTTAACATCCATTTTTATTCTTTTTGTTTTCGTGCACGTGTGGACTGGAATTTTGTGTATATATTTTTTTGATATCATAGTTCACCCCAAATAAAGCAGGCTCCCAATATAGACGTAAGGGGCTACTGAGAATTAGGATGTAAGTTTTAGGGATCATCCTAAGTTGTGAGCTGTGTAGCGAGATGTCTGTTTACATTTGTTTTCAATTTCTGCATGTCAGTATAGTCGTGGAAACAGAGAGCAAGAAATGGATGGGATTTAGCTGATTGTCGCGTTGGTCTACAGTATTTACGTCGAGGGGCCACCAGAGCAGCAAGTTCATCAGAGCACAATCCATTGAAGTACTTGTAAAACAGGCACAAGGATGCAACATGGTGGCGATGGGACAGTGAGGGACCTATTAAGTTGGCGACTTTTTGTTGGACCTTGTCTAAGATGGAGAGACTAGTAGATGATGCACCAGCCCAGATGTGGCAACAATACTCCATGCATGGGCAGATGGTGGCTTTGTAGAGATATATGATAATGTAAGGTGTGAGAATTTACTATTGTGATAGAGGCAGCCCACCTTTTTTGCAGCAGCCTTCGCAATGTCTTCTATGTATTTGTTCCAATTCATGTTACTTGTGAATGTGAGGCAGAGATAGTTTGAATGATGAACTCTCAGGTAGGGTGTTATTTGCCATGACAATCGGTGGTTAGAGAGGGTTTTTTGTAGTTATTGAAGGAAAGGAGCTTGTCTTTGCGGCATTAAAAGTTACCAACCATTTATGACCCCAATCTACTACAGACTGGAGGTCACTTTCTAAGGATTCAGCCATTGCTTCGGATATGATCGCGTCTGTTTTGCCAACATGACGAGAGTAAAGCATGATGTCGTCAGCAAACATACCAATCTAAGACACAATGTCATCAGAGAGGTCGTTTATAAAAATCAGGTACAGTAGAGGTCCAAGGATGGATCCCTGGGGTACACTAGCATTTATGTCATGTTGCTTAGATGAACGGTCATCGAGAAAAACTTGGACTCTTTTTTTTGGTTAGGAAGGACTTTATTATATTAAATATTCGTCCAATAATATCATATGAGTGAATTTTTATTAGACACCCTTTATGCCAGACCTTGTCAAAGGCTTTGGATATATCAAGCGCTACCGCCCTAGCTTCACCTGCCCTGTCAAGCGTATGATATATGCGTTCAGAGATCACCGTTAGAATATCCGCAGTAGTTCGGTCTTGCCTGAATCCATACCGAAAGATGTTTAGCATTAACTAGGTGCCGGACTATTGCTAGATTTATTAAGGATTCAAAGATATAGCAAAGATCGGGAGTAGACTGATGAGGCAATCATTCTGAGGATACGTTTTATCTCTAGAATTCTTGAAGACTGATACCACAGAGGCAATTTTCTAGCTATCAGGGAAGCAAGATTCAGCGAGGCATTTGTTGTATAGTTTGGAAATGACAGGGGTCAGTTCATCAGAACATTTTCTTATTACTATTACTGGTATAAGATCAGCCCCACATGCTTTGTAGGTGTTAATGTTTTTATGATGTCCTTGACCTGAGATGGGGTGATGATTAGGTTTTCAAGTGTGGCTTCGGGTCGCAATAGGAACTTAGGGAGGGGTGGTGTGCTGAGTCCAAAATGGAGTTTAAGGCGAAACACTCAGCCTTGCAAACAACATCATTGTTATTATCTCAAATAAATCGTTTTGTTTGATTAAATAGGAGGTGGGTGATATTTATCTGATAGAAAGTTTCTTTTTATTAAATCTCAATCTAAAAACTGATTTTGTTTCGCCTAGTAACGCTATAGTTCCCTCCCCTTAGTTGAAACTTTAGATGTAATTACCGGCACGAGTTTCTGCTATTACCGTATTTACACGTCTCAATCGCACAGCTGACCTGCTATCCAATATGTTAACGACGTTGGTTTACAAAACCCAGAGTTGAAACCTAAAACCCGTTGCTAGGTAGGTCAGTTGTTTGAATTTATAAAGATGAGTCTCCAGAAGATGTAACAAGCTTGTCTACAGATAAAAAATAATATTTAATTATATATATATATATATATATATATATATATATATATATATATATATATATATATATATATAGTCTCGGAAGTTTCTCAACCATTAAAACTATATTAAAAAAACAAAACAAAAAAACTTATAGTCCCAAGTCTTCCAGTGGAAAATCACTCATGTAAGTCAATTTATTTTTTACAGTTATTATATTAGTTTGTTTCTAACACTATTTTAAGGGATCATCAGTTGTTTACCATGAAAAACTGTTTCGGGAATTTAAATATATATATAGGTATGTGTATGTGTGTGTGTCCAATTGTGTGTATACATGTATGTTAATGTCATTAACGACATGAAGCGATAATCTATGTGTTTGGATAGGTATACAGATTAAAGTTTCAGTTGCAACGAGTCTCACCCTGGTATCAATAATGAAGTGTTGTGTATAGGTTGATTCAACTAAACCAACAATATATCATCGTATGGAGATTGCCATTTCTTCACTTTCTGGAACTTCCAATTGCATCGTTTGTTCCGCACTCTTTTTTGTTAGAAAAGAGACGAGGAAATTGATTTTCTAGCTAACCTTTGAAGGGAACGACACCTCAAGCTGAGTTCTCATTTTTTTCCAAAGCGCATCAAAAGATTCAGACACGTAAACGAAAATCGTCATTATTATCTACCTACCTATCTACTTGCAGCTTTACTTACTTTAAAGATAAAAGACTCGACGAGAACTCGTGTAACA
Source organism: Sepiola atlantica (assembly GCA_963556195.1). Classification (NCBI taxonomy): domain Eukaryota; kingdom Metazoa; phylum Mollusca; class Cephalopoda; order Sepiida; family Sepiolidae; genus Sepiola; species Sepiola atlantica. The sequence goes on from OY744521.1 coordinate 105,670,749, forward strand.
CACACACAATATATATATATATATATATATATATATATATATATATATATATATATATATATATATATATATATATATATATATATATATATTATTAATAATGCAACGAAGTGAAAAGGGTCAGGTGGGACTCTCTCTCTCTCCTTTACTTGTATGCGGGTTGGAGTCGTTATATATCCGACGTGTACAGGAAAATGGTGCTGGTCAGCTCTTGTCCTAGCTTGACACAGGGTTTTTGACTCAAAACATCTGTCTGAGCACATACGTTGTATAACATTTCCAATTAATAAAACAAGGCTAGAACACTAATACATGCATTCAATTAGAAAATTGTATATTTCGGTAGCATTATTTCATTAATACATGTTTGATTGCAGTCTTCGCCCCCCACCCATCTTCGAATAATCATTTATCAGATCGTATAAACTCATCATCAACCAGGCCGAGGTCATGTATGAGGGTTTGAAAATGATCTTAAAATGTATTTAGAACGTGTTTAACCTCATATTTCATAATAAATTCACCAATTTTAATTCTTTGTATTACCAGCACCACGTGTCTGAAGACGATGAATGCGAGTTGAAAATGACCAATTCTTGTACACATTGGAACAGTGTGTGATCGTTGGTCCGCTAATGGGGGAAGAGGATAAAAACAATCCCAAACCCCCCAGAGGCTCTCACTTAACTTTAATCAAACCTGTATAAGAAAATTGTATCAACAATCTGATTTCTAAAACTTATTCGGATATTTAGTTATACTGTATTTATCTTCACTGAGAAAATTAAATTAATTCATTAAACAGACGAAGCGGATAGTAAACGTCTGCCCGCCCTATTTTTTTCATGAAAATGCTATATGTAAACTAACTAGTTATTTAACGTCTCCTAGATTAATACAATATTTTATTTTAATCTGGTTTGGTTTAAGGTTTGCGCAGACACCGGAAAGCTTCGCCACATGCTTGACAACAAAATTCTTACCACGATATGTCTATTTATGTTGGTAGATTTTTGACACAGTAAGAACTTACGTTGTGTCTTACTCTGCCCTCGTGGGTAGTCAAATTTGACTGAAAGTGAACCATGTCTAACGAATGTACATTTTAGTTTAGGCACGTAAGATAAATATATATTGTGTAATAATAAAAAAAATGAAATAAATTTTGATCTGAACCACGCAAATTAAGGTGTTGATAAATTACTATTTAAACCATGTGTAAAACATGTATTATTAAAATGCCGAGAGAACGCAAATAGGTCACATTATCAGTAGCATTTTTAGCGACGCCGGTCTGTGTTCCTTTTAACTGTCGTGAGTTAAATAAAGGAACGTTATTCGTCATTATAAAAATTTACTTTAAAAAAATCGACGAATGTTGATTTAAATCGTATGTGAGCAGAAGATGTTTTACGTATCTTATTGGCTGCGAAAAAGCAACACGCTTTGTTTAGAAATTGTTGCGAAATATATATATATATATATATATATATATATATATATATATATATATATATATATATATATATATATATATATATAGGGGGGTAGGTAGAGTGAGAGAGACTGAAGAGAAGGTTATACTAGTGAAATCTAAAATAAAAAGAAAATGTCTTACGTAAAATCCCCACACACACAAATAAAAAAAAGAAGAATACCTAACGTTAAACAGAAGACACAAATGTTAGATTAATGTTAGGTTTGATATGGATGAGCAAAAGTGAAATAATGAACTTGTGTTTACTGTTAGTTAAAGTAGTGTAAGGTTCGTAAAGAAAGTGATATTACGAGCTTCCATGGAATTCGTATCAAGAATTGAATGTTGTCGAAATGAATATTGCAGTTCGTTTTACTCAGTAAGTATTTGGAAAAAGATTTGTAAGACTTAAAAGTGTTATGTTTTAAAATGTCTTAGTGTTTAAGTAAAAAAAATGAAATTATAACTGAAGCAAACGATGACTGATGAGGGAAATGTCTAAAATCAAATCGCCGAAGAGATGGTAGTCGCCATTTTGAATCACGGAAAACTATGAGTAAATATGTTCGTTAAATATATTCCTTAACAACCGGAATGAGTATAACTGTATGCGTAATAGGAAGAAATAACGTAATCCGATATTCTCGTAAATCAGCGGAAAAAGAGGAGCATCTATTAAATGTGTGCGTAATGTATTGTATTATGTAGTAAATTAATAGCAGACGAATAGTAAACAATAAGCGTAACGTTTTTAAAAAGTAGACGTTGTTTATTAGTTCCAGGTGTCGATGGGGAGAGTGTTAGTACTAAAGTTATAGTGAGAAAAGTTTTTGCTACCACCTCTATGGAGTATGTTTTAGGAGAGTCGAAGATGGTGAATCAAAAGTAATATTTAGTGTTAGCTGGATCAAAAATAATCACTTATTTACTATAACACGCTCTAGTGAATAATCGTGAGTTTAGTAGCCTATGATGCATGCGGTTATTTTCATATTCTTGACAAAGGTACAGGGGAAAATCGTCTATTCTTTATATAGAAGACAAATATATATATATATATATATATATATATGCATAAAAATAAATATGATAGTAAAAAAAAAGTACCTGGATCCGAAATTAAAATCAAGTAGTAATACAAAAAAATGCTGTCAACCGTAATTGTGACTTCTTTAATGTTTTTGTTGTGACGTTTCAAAAATGAGAGCGGATTATTTTCTTTAATATTAAAGAAAATGTGATGCTTAACATTTTTTCAGTTTGAAGAACTGGACTGTTATTTTTGTTTACATAGGCATACGTCGATTCAATTTGGTCGTATATATATATATATATATATATATATATATATATATATATATATATATATATATATATATATATATATATATATATATGTGTGTGTGTGTGTATATAATTGACGTCAGACGCGCCCCTTGGAGTAAAATACATGGAAATAAACTGAATTCAAAGTAGTAACACTTTCTGTTTGTTTTTTTGTTATTTATTTTTCTTATCTTTCTGTTTTTGCAGGAGATGGAGCATCCTACCGGATGCCAGACATTCACCGGCTTTTTCAGCCTAGAGATCGTTTTAAGATTCTAACCGTCCCTTTAAATGCAGTTGTTTGTATTTCTCTTGCACTCGGTTCACTGGGTATACTCGCCAGATAGCTTTTGAAATTCTTTTTCATTAGTCCTGTTGCTCCTATTATTACTGGTATGATGGAGATTTTCCTAAGATTCCAGTTTCTTTTCATGTCGTACATAAGACCTTGGTATTTCGTAATCTTTTCCTTTTCTGCTCTGTTCAATCTTGCATCATTTGTTTTATAATGTGCTTTCAAATGCTTTGGATTCGCGGGTGAATTTGGCAACCGTAAGATTAGTTTCGCAAAAAATCGAAGAATAAAACAGATTATAGCAATGCAAAATAAAGTACAATAGCTATCGAAGTAAATATTAGTTTCATTATTAAAAACGACCCATTGGTCATTTTAAATTAGCAGCATCTTTTATCATTTGACTAGAACAACATTTTAATTTGTTGTTTTAAACAAAATTATTTTAGCGACCATTATAATATACAAGTAGTTCAAAGAAATAGTTTAATATTTCTTTTAGACACATGCAATAGATAGAGCATATTTTGTTAAATATTGTAAGCGTCTCCTGCTGTTTATGTAATTCTCGAAAATGTTCTTCATTTTAATAATCTCATTCGTCAAAGTATTTTCTTAAATGAATTAGAGTGAATTACATTTTACTGTTCTAAAGAACATGGTGACACCGTCCACAAGAAGAACTGGCTATTCGGAATGAAATATTGATTTTGCAGGAAGGAACATAATGATGATAAACATTTAGAATCGCACTAAATTAGCTTTATTATATCGAAGGAGAAGAAAATTAGTAATATATATATATATATATATATATATATATATATATATATATATATATATTTCTTTTTAAATATTAAAATGTTTCATACCTGCAGACGACGTCGTTTCGTGGTTTCTCCTCTCATCAGTGCAGGAGTGGTGGTTGCAAGCGGTCGCATGGGCTTGAACGCAGTTCGTAGATTCAACCTAGAATTACTAGCTTAACGCCCAAGCTTACACGGCCGCAAGCAATCTCCACAGAATTATGTATATATATCTCCCGGCATTTGCAATGTTTACATTGAGATATTTCTTACATCCAGTCAGTGTCGTATGATAGCGTATGCTTAGCAGCGCCGACTGTCAGCTTGACGGTTGCACTATCTGGCCTAGCCGTACTGATGAGCTGTGAAACATCAAAGCAGTCTGTATTTGGATGACTATATGAAGCTCCCTCCCTGGGTAGAGCTTATTTGTAACGATATCGCCAACTGCCATTAGCTTTAAGGCATAGCTCATTAGGTAAAACTAATTCGAGCTACATTGAGATATTTCTTCCATTTAGTCAGTGTCGTATGATAGCGTAGGGGTAAGCACTAACTGGTCTAGCCGCACTGATGAGCTGTGAAACAGCGAAACAGTCTGTATGTGGATGACTATATATATATATATATATATATATATATATATATATATATATATATATATATATAGTACCGTCAGTTTCAAGCACAAAACGACTTAGCTATCCGGCTCTCTTCAGCTTATGTTGTCATCTGTTTCGGAAATGTGAAGTCACGTGTCACTCTCATTTGGACGCGTTATTTGCTTAGAGTGATATGTATATTTGTTTAAATTTAGTGTAAGGGAGGTTTAATAAGGTTTAAAAAAGGGAGGGGTGAAAAGTAACAGTTGAGCTTTAAATCTGGAAAATATTTTAAAATATAAAAAGATAAAAATAAAAACATTTCTATATAAATCCCGTGAGTCAATGTTTATGAGTAGCGTATATTTGGCCGTTACTGTTTTGAGGGTTAATAATGTGTCTTCTAAAGAAAATAGGGAGATAAAATGGGTTTAAGGATTATACTTATGAAAGGTTAAAGAAACACACATAAAATTAAAGTTTAAATCTTGGATTAAAGGACATTAAATCAATCCTAACATAATTTAAATAAAGATATTATCCGGGCAGTTTGTCGATCGTTCTAAGGACAGTAACTTTGCAGGGCTTTTGAATGATTTGTATTCGGGATTTAACATTATTAACTAAGGTATAGTAAAGGCTTATGGGAGTAATAATATTGGTATTCTGATTAAGAGTTGTTTAGAGATAAGAGTAAGGATTGGGTCGGCAAGATTGGATCTGTTTGGGAGATATGGAGGTACGCATTATGACTAAGAAATGGTGAGGACTTATGGGAGTAATAATGATCACCTCCCATGTACTAATTTTTCTGTACAAAAAATAAATATTACGCTCTTAATTTTAATTCTCAATTAATCGAGCACTCTGCTGGGATTTTTGCGGCTATATTACAAAAGAAGTTATATATATATATATATATATATATATATATATATATATATATGTGTGTGTGTATAGATATACATATATATATATATGTGTATATATATACACACATATATATATGTGTGTGTGTATATATGTATATATATGTGTATATATACACACATATATATATGTGTGTGTGTATATATATACATATATATGTGTGTGTGTATATATATACATATATATGTGTATATATATATACATATATATGTGTATATATATACATATATATGTGTATATATATACATATATGTGTATATATATATATATATATGCCCCCTTTAAGTCTCGATAGGTAATGGATACACCCTTTAAGGGTGCTTGCGCGGGGAAGTCTATAGCAAACATAGTGCATATCATGAATATAGAAAGAAAACAATGCTCATTTTTTTGAGACAATTGTAAGTACTACATGCGCTGCGTTTAGTTTTTGGAAAAATATTTAGAGACGCTTCTTAAATCTTAAGGAACCTTGAAATCCTCCATGACACCGAAATTATTTATATGTTCTTCTACCTTCCTTAGTTGCGCACCGAATTGTCTCACTTGCCTTCAGGACAAAGGTGTCGCATAAAGGAATCACATATCTTTGATCTCGCTCGTCGGCTTCTCCTCTTACAATAACCCCGCTCCCCTTACATTCAAACACTTCCTTCACTTTGTAAAACATATTTTTTTTTTGTAACTGAAACGTACAGATTTACCCGAGGCAAAAAACGAAACATTATTGCACGCTTCCATTCCACCCTTTACTCTGGTTGAAAAGAATTCGCATAAGAAAGACAAAATGGCGTCTTTTTACTCACATAGAAATGATACTTGTCTCTCTCATTATAAAATGGCTTCATTTCATATAATTTTGGATTTTTCAGTTTTTCTTTTAATCAAAGAACATGAAAATAATTAACTAAAATCCTAAAAAAATAACATAAAAATAAAAATAAAGGAAAAACAAATTTCAACAATTATGCGACATTATAAATTTACGTTTGAAAAGAATCTGAAATATTTTAAAACGGGATCATTTGGTCTTATCTCTCTCTCTGTCGATATATATATATATATATATATATACATATATATATATTTACATATATATATACATATATATATATTTACATATATATATACATATATATATACATATATATATATACATATATATATACATATATATATATATATACATATATATATATATATATATATATATATATATATATATATATACATATATATATATATAATAAGGACTCTTCCCCCCTCTCTCTCATATATATATATATATATATATATATATATATATATATGTGTGTGTGTGTGTGTGTGTGTGTGTGTGTGTGTGTGTTCTATGGAAGGAAATAAATAACAATAACAAGTTTCGAACAGATCACTGTAACTCATCGTTTGAGTTATCAAATCGCTGGGGTTTGATTGGGCATTTCTTTTAGAAGTATGCTATTTATAGTTAAATATATGGGTATTTCCTTTTTTTCTGTACCCATTGTTGGATTGGTAATTTTCGGCAGATCCTGTCCCCTTCAACCAAATATGAAATGATTAAAATCAGTAGAGAAATGCTTTTTTTTAAACACATGCAAGAATGACATTGCATTTGTTAAAAAATCGGTGTCAACCCTTCTTTTGCATTGTTCTTTTTTCGTCTTGCGTGGATTGCAAAAATATATTATACTATATAATGCTCTCTTCTATAACAAAGACCAATGTGTATGCATTTGTATATATACAAATATATATCTACTTCCATCCCGTCACGCAAATTTTAGCGAGTAAACGCGTCCTTTGATGACCGCCGGGCGAAACCATTTTCAAGAAACAAAATTGAAAGTCAGAGTATCACCTTAGATTTACCCCTCCCCCCGCTTGAAATAAATGCGGAAAGAAATACTCCACTCTATAAGTAAACGTCGGGTGTTTTTTCTCTTTAGGTCATCAGAAATGATAATAATAATTTAAAGAGGAAAAATTGGATCGTATATCTCTATCTTTGTAAAGTTAGGTATGTTTATATGTTTCTATATTTGTTTGTACAAGATTAACTCCTAAACTAATCCATCGATCAGTATACATTTTGGAATACAGCTGCAAAGATTAAGGGGTCCACCTGTGGGCCATAGTTTAATTTAGTTTAATACAAAGGGGATAAAAATCGGGGCAGAAAATTCGTGGTATCTCGAATTTTTGTGCAAATTTCAGTTTCTTTGGAGTACTTTAAAGGATTTTTAGGGAGCATAATATGGGCACAACTTTTGAAAATTAAAATGTATCGTACACCAATAAAACAAGATTCCTGTAATTTCACTTTCTACTTAAGACGATTAAAGCGTAAGTATGAAATGTTCGACATTTCTTTGAATAAAAATCAGGTAGTAAATTTTTATCAAAAGGATTCAATACATAAGGTTTAGTATCATTATATCTTGATTTTAATTTCCGTAAGAGGACATAAAAGTGGTGAAAACTGATTTGCTCGGGGAATTAATATTACCCGTCTTAAGACGGGTATCTTACTCATATATATATATAGTGTTGGCGATTTCCAGAAGGTCCAGTGCAACTTAAAAACGGAGGTGCTTGTGGTCCTGCGACAACAACTTGGACACAAATTTCGCAGCCACTCTGTGCATGTTCAAAGCATCACGCAAAATTGCATGTGCGGAATTTTTACTCACTCCGACCTCTTGGGCTATCTATCGAACGGTTGAACGACGATCTTCCATCACTAAATTTCGAATATTCTCAACAACTGCTGCACGCTGAGCAGTTTTGGGCCTGCCAGAACGCTGGTCACTCTCTGCTAATATACGGCCATTTTTGAATCGGTTGAACTACTCCTTAATTTGTGTTACACTCATCGCATCTTCTCCAAGCGCCTGCTGAATCTTACGAATTGTTTTGCTTCGAGAATCACCAAGCTTTTGACAAAATTTGATGCAGTACAATTGCTCAACGCGTTCGGTCATCTTGAGAGAATCGGTAACCCGATGAACACGTTTTGTAGCATCTCACTCAGCGACTAACGCACAGGAAGGCAGTGATAAAATTCACACATGCGTATGAAGGTATCTTCCTTCACTGTGTAGAGTGGCGCCGCCCTATCATCTCTATTTCGCACGAAAAAAATAATCATCGGATACTTTTAAGACAGGACTCGACAAGTTGGCCGAGTAAGCTGCAACGTTGCACTTTCACAGTGATAGTAATGACTGAAGCTCCGTGGATCGGACTCGGAGTCAATGCATTGACTAGGTCTTCAAAAGACGAAACACGTGTCTTTTGATGCTAATATTTTTATTATATATATATATATATATATATAAAAAAAAAAAAAAAATTTTTTTTTTTTTTTTTTTCTTCCCAGTTTTGAAGGTTAAAAGAACTTCCGAGACTATATATACAAATAATGATGCGTATAAAAAAACTTATATAGATATTAAAAAAAATCATTCCTTAGTATCTACTGTCGATGGCATATGGGTACGACACTGTTAAAACGGTCAGATATGGAACTCTGTTTGAAACCCCAGCTGGTCTAGCCACACTAGATTGCTGTGATACAGCGAAGCATTTTCTATATGGATATGTTATGTATTAATCTGTTTTTTTGTTGATGCTATTGTTTGCACGGGTAATATTACTGGACGAAAGATTTATTTAGTCAGATATAAACATGGAATATCACAAACTGAAAAATTATACCCTACAAGATACGAACCTGTGCCTCAGAAGAAAAACCGCATAACATGGGCGTTGTATTGGATAATTTGACTAAAGAGTCATACGTCCGGAGAAAGCCGAAATTGTACAAATAACTCGTCTCCCAAACTAATTCTTGTTTATGTTTTACTAGCAATGTCACCATATCTCCCTGCTGCATCAGGCAGCGAAACACGATGAACTTTTTTAGATGTTTTCTTTTTTATAATAGAAATTTATTCTCGATAGTATGTTATACATTAAGTTGTATTAAATGTATACCGCTTCATTTTACGGGGCAGATGTGTATTATTTACGGGGTCATTATTATAGATGAATAAAGAAAAGACAATAGATAGACGGTTACTACTTGGTTTTCGAGCTGGTCTGTCCTCGGTAAAAGAGGAGAAGTCTTTTTAGATCGAGCCATTTTCTTTCATTTTGATCCCAATCCAGAGATGCCCCTTTTTGGGGAGCTTCATTTTCCCCACGTTAAAAACTGACTCTGTTCCTCCTGCGCCCTCGTGGGTAGGTAAGTAAAAGAACGAAGAAAAAAGGAAAACGAAAAACAAAGAGAGAAGAGAGAGAGACGAAGGGGAGGGGGGAGGCGACATGAAATATAGAGAAACGAATTCAATCATATCGTTCAGCCTTTTATTAAAGCAAATGGAGTTTTTACCAGAAGAATTTATTCGCCGACATTTTTGTTTGTTAAAATACTGTTTAAAAGCATTGCATTATTGCGGGCAACTTTGAACGTGAAAATTGATGGTTTCTTTTTTTTGAAGTGTTTTGCTTTCAAATAAATTATTGGTTTCCCGGTTTAAAATTACACACTTTCGCGGCAATCGATACCATTTTTCAAGACTATATCTTTTTGCACCATTTAGCGATGCATGCAGCTTCCAAAGCCAGCTTTAACATCTTAACATTTAGAGTTTATTTCCTAATTATTCCATATTTTACGTGCGTCTAAGCATCTCGATAAGTATCTCTGTCCGCTGGTCCGTCTGTTACGCTAAAGTTCGAAGTAGCATTTTCTTGGATCTATCACGCGTCGGGATCAAAGTGTAGTATCTGTTCCGATGGATACTGCACCCCATAGACTGGTATTGTCTTGGCCTTCGAAGCTTGATTTACGCCGGTCTATGGGTCTGTCCTCTGAAGTTCTAGGAGGTCCACCCTCCCGGGCTTTGCCTCCCCTCTTTGGGGAAGAGTAAGTTTATTGCTTACTGCCTGAGGCGCCCCTACCGGGGAATGCCGACGGGGCTGCCCAGGCAATTTTTAATGGCCAGAGTTCTCACCTTGTCGGGCGCTGGCTTTTCAAACCCCACTTTCCCGACCCGACCTTGGGTCACATCTTACCTTGTGGGAGTAAGATAAAACTGGCCTTGTGCCTAACCTCCTGAAGAGGAGGTAAATAATACTTTGAAATGGAAATTTTATATACGTCCGCGCATTTCTAACAGAGGCTCAACCCGTCCATGTGTATGTACGTTCATCTGTCACGTTTAAGTTTGAAACAGCATTTTTATTGCTAACGCGCAGATTTATTTTTTTGTCAATATATATATTAATAATTTAATATTTATTTATAAATATTATATATATATATATATATATATATATATATATATATATATATATATATATATATATACATCTCTCTCTCTCTCTCTATATATATATATATATATATATGGCTTTTTGTTATAGACTGGTGGATGAGGAACTTAAAAATAATAATAACTTAAACGAATGATGGGTATTTAACTAGTTCGACATAATTAAGGTTAGATTATTTTCCTAGTCGAATATGTACTTTTATATTGTTCTTATTACGCATTTGTTAAAAACAAAATGGCGTCGTAATCAGATAAGCGGCATTTTTTTGTAGGCGGACAGAGTTCAAATTACATGAGAAAGTATTAATGTTTTATATATGTACATTTTTTATTTTACTTAAAAATTTTTTTAAAATATGCTTTTAGACCTTTACGCCCCTTAAAATATTCTACTTTTAATCTTTGTAGGTTCTAACGGGTGGGATTTATGTGAATATCTTGACAGTTACAACCATGGGCTGGATAAATGTTTCAGTCTGCCGAATTCTTTTATGAAAAAAACAAAAACATTGCTTATTATAAATTGTCAGAGACGCCCGACGTTTTCCGGGAATGAATTAAAATCACCGCGTGCTCTTTCTCCTAGCCGAGAACTCAATACAGCAATTATTATTATTATTATTAATTTTTTTTTCACGTTATAAATAAAATAAAATAAAGTCAGTTGCTGTTTATGGATTCTCGACGCGACACATACCCCACGATATTATTGTAAAATACCGTAATGTAAAATTAATACCACGATTGAATTCCTCGTAATGTTTTACTCGATGAAGGTTGTTTTTGCTCGTGCTATAGTGCTTTGTGTTGTATCCCTGAACAGACATGCAGACATGCAGACAGACAGACAGACAGATCGAGACACCAAAAATATAGTATAAACATGTAAAACCTCCGGTTGGCAATGCGAAATAATGTCATAGCGTTATCTGGGAATGAATGATGACCACCGTGTGCTCCTTCTCCTAGCGCAGAACTCCATATTACAATTTTTATTCTTATTTTATTTTATTAAGTTATAGATATAATAAAATTAAGTGAAACGCTGTCTTTACTGTTTATAGATTCTCTGCGCAGATGCAGACCCCAAGATATTATTGCAAATATCTTAAAACTGGTTCTTGATCTGTGTATAGGACTTTGTTTTGCACCGCTGTAGAGACATACATAAATAAATAAATACAGACAGACAGACATACAAATAACCATTAATATATATAGTATAGACATGTAAAACTCCCAATTTGCAATGCGAACGATGTCATACCCGAATCCCAGTCGATAGATTCATTTTGAAAGCATATCTATAAACTCTAAAGGATCACGTATATTTTGAGCACCACAAGTATGTTAGCAACTGAAACGAACGGTTTAGCGTGAGACGGTATATGACGTCACTCAAATGTCACAAATTTTCACATTACCTTTAATATATATTTACATTTCAATACGCGGCATCATTTCGATTATATTTAATCAAAACACGAATAGCTTTTTTTAAAATAAAATTATTCAAAAAAGAAGTGGAGGAGGATGGACCTGTGGTGACACAGATGGAGTGCTAAGTAATAATCATTTCTCAGGTCGGAGGTTACATCGGCCGAAACGTTGTGATAATAATATCCAAGTTTAGAAAAGTAATACTTATACAAAATTAATACCACTTTGGATTTCTGTGTTTCATCTTGGAATTGAGCCTTGTTTTTAATTGCATCTTAGGACAGACAGACAGAAATAGTATATATTATACAGGGTGGGCAAAAATAAGTGTCCTATTTTTAAAAATTCATAACTTTTTTATTTATTTATTTATTATTATTTTTTTTTAGAATAAGTAAAGGACCCCTTCCGAAGCAAGCATGAGCCGTATTAGCCCTAAGGAACGTACCCTCATTTAGAAAACATTATTTTTGCTTTAAAAACTCAAAACAGTGTAAAAAACAATACTTTAGTTTTTGTAAGTTTTAAGAAGTGTTTTTCGGCTAAAATTTGTTTTGTTTATTTCAAAAAATCTCGGAAGGGTCAGTCTACACACACATAAAGTTTGGTGAGTTTAACTTTTATTTTGTGGAAGTTATTCAAATTCAAGTTATTCAAATTTAAAGATAGGACCCTTATTTTGGCCCACCCAGCAAAGTACGTAGATTAATTTTTGTAAATATGTTTTATATATGGAATAAGAGGTGATGGTGGTTAAGTGGATAACGACACGGACTGAGAACCTTGGTGTGCCAAGTTCGAATCCAGTCAATTCCATAATACCACTTTCACTTAGGAATGTTGGCAACCATTGCGTGGTTCCTCCTGCAAGAATGCCGACAACAGAATCAAACCGCTCAAAGTTGTACCATTCTGATTCATACGAATTTACTTTACTATATATGGAATAGTTGATATTTCACCGGGAACTTATCATAATAGGTTCACTTATCGGCCTAGCACCGTTAGTATTTCATTAAAAATAAAATCTGTAATTATCTTACATGACAGATACACACTCCATTTTATTGTTATAGACCAAGTGCACGGCTACTAATAAAAAATAATGAAAGACTAGTAAAAATGATAGCACATACACATCTCTTAATCCAACTGACATTTCGGTCGATTTAAACGACCATAATCTTTTGTGTAGAATAGCTTTATTGAAAAGAAACGAATGCCTTTATACAGACGATCCATAAATAAGGTAGGTGAGAGAGTGTGAGTGAAAGTAGAGGCTGTGAGGCGGGTCATCTTTGCCTATAAAAGTGATCGTTTCTTTTCAATAAAGCCATTCTACATCAACGATTAAGTAGTTTGAATCGAACGAAATATCGGTCGCCTTTAAAGATGTGTCTGTGCTATTTTACAAGTATATTTCATTCCACTTATTCCACATGATAAACATTCTATTTTTTCTGAAATTTAATTTCATGTTCTAAACTCTTTCGTATATGTTGAATAAAAGAATTTCAAAGTACTTCTTGCAATGTGAGGTTTGGTAATAAAAACATGTCTCGAGGCACCTTTCATTTTACATCAGAGACTAAAGTGTTTGATATGAAGCTAAACCACACATGAGTTATGTGTCATGATACAGACGACGGAGGGAAATTAGAAGTGAACGCAGTAAGAAGAATTGCATCTGGGAATAAAGAAAACGAAACGCTTGGAAAAAGAAAAGAATTGATGAATATAAAGTAACGGGAAGGGGGAGGAAGAAGCACATTTAAAAAAGAGGTTAGGGTAAAAAGTATTGTAGACAAGAAGAGAAAAGAAATGACTCAGACGTCAAAGCGAATATTTCAGGCTGAGTGAAGAAGAAAGAAACAATACGAAGCACTCTTGCAGAATGTGCCTCGCAAGAGAAAGAACATTTCAGCGTAATTTAAAAAAAAAATGGAATCCGGTTATTGTAATCACTTTGATAATAATAACTGGCGAATCTAAAAAAGTTTTATTTCACTCGATGTATTACTGTAAACAACTTTTTTTTTTTAAATAAGGAGCATAACATAAAAAAATGAAACGAAATCCGTTTATTATGATCAGCTTGATAATAATAAACTGCGAATATGAAAAGTTGTATTATTTAACTCGATTTATTGTTGCTAAAGCAAGCATTATTTTAAATATAAAGAAATCAAACTATTATAATCACTTTGATGACAATACACGGCGGTTATGAAAATGTGCATTAATTGTTGTCAATTAAGGACATACAATGCAAGTGAAAGTGATTTGTTTTGTAACCAAAAACTGAATACTCTTGATTAAAAATAAACTCCACCCAAAAAAAATCATGGAATCATTCGATACTAATTAAATTTTCAGTATTTATTAATTGATAAACGAATTTTAATATAACATTAGGTTGTGGGAGAGGCGCTTGGAAATGATATCTACAATGTCTACAATTTCTATTTATATAAACATCGACTGCCGCTCGGATTCTGACTCTGCCTGATGAGATCTCAGTTTACATTAGCTGTTGATCGATAACATCGACATGCCAGTGTCGCAGATTTTGTACATGTCTGTGTAAATAAAAATAATCATATATATATATATATATATATATATATATATATATATATATATATATATATATATATAATAAACAATAACAAATATTTATTATTTGTAGCTCCTAGTAGAGCACTGTAAATGTAGTATTAACACAGCATGACGTCGCTAGCTTTAAATGCATCGTTCATTTCATTAAAAAAAGTCGAAGCCGCCGTATAAAGTGTTCTAATTATCACCGTTTATTCGCTGTTCAAAATTGGCCGAGTGGTTAAGGCGTCGGATTTGAGTTGCAAAATACTCGTAATCCGGGGTTTCGAATCGCATGACCGGTAGTGAATAGTCATGAGTCCCGATTATTAAAGGACGAAACGTATACATACATAGATAATAATATATATATATATATATATATATATATATATATATATATATATATATATATATATATATATATATATATATATATATATATATATATATATATATATATATAGTAAGGAATGAAAATATATATGGCAATCAAGCTATACAGAAGCTCCTGTGTTTCATCCCCGGGGGGAATCGTCAGGCTAAATGCATGGAGTTATTTTTGTCAGGTGTTTTTATATACATGGCTTGCTAGTTAACCAGTCAGATTCTTTGTTGTTCCCTCAGCCAATCGTTGGGCTAACCGCGAACAAAGGCTTTGTTGGTAACGCTCCTATGCCTATTCTATTTTTTGTTAACAATGGATTTTCCTATATCCTGTTTCCTTTGTTTTGTCAATACAGTGGGCGAATTTATTTTAACACGTGGTTTCTTGTATTTCTATTTTAGGTTTTAAATTTTAACTTGTTCAGTTTTTTATTTATTTAATTATTTATTTATTTATTTATTTATTTTTATTTATTTATTTATTTATTTATTTATTTTTTATTTTTATTTTATATCATCCTAAGGTAAATTTATTTCTGTGTAAACAGATGTTTGCTATTTTACTCCTAGAGTTTAATAGGTTTCGGGGATCTTTAAAATTTAGGATTTTATATTTTTCATTCAGGCATAATCTACACGGGAGCCTCTGTGTAGCTTGATTGCCATATATATTTTCATTCCTTACTACTTAGCTCTACTTACGTATCGAGCACTGTTGAAGTATATACTGAAAACTGACACATAAAAAATTATATCTCCTTATAATATTTTATGTGGACACATGAAGTACTAATATATATATATATATATATATATATATATATATATATAGACAGCTGTTTCATTTTTTAATTCTATTAAAAGAAAAACTTATAGATGTTTTAAGTAACTTCAGTTACTTAACTTTCTTCCTTTCAAGGACGAAATACTTATTATTATACCCATAGTTGAAACCCAGTGATTAAGTAATTTAAGTTTTTTCTTTTAAATAAAATAACTATTTTATGCAGACATTAATTTATTAATTAATAAACACTGTTGTAAATTTCATTAATTTCGGATAATTCTCTGTGTTTAGTGGCTTATCTGTAAATCCAGGGTATTCATTTTTTAGTTAAAAATCAAATTAGTTTCACTTTCATTCTCCGTCCCTAGTATACAACAAGTAACGCACATGTTCATAACCGCCGTTATGACGTGATTTGGTTCTCTCAGATCTCAGTTTGAGTGTAAATCCAAAATGAGGCTAAGTCTTTCTTATGCCACGGCTCTTCAGCCGATTGGACAGGTTTTTATTATTAAAATGTTTTTTTTTTACTTCAATTCCTCCCAAACAAGTCACACTGCCACTGAGACGTAAAGAGGCGACTTTGAATTAGAGACCAAATTTATAGGGGAATCATATGTGGGGAGTTGTGCAGCAAGATGTTGTTAACATCAAATTAAAATTTCTTCCTGTTAGTACAGTCCGGAAAACAGGGAGCAGGAAGGGAATCCCAAGAGCAAATGGTTTGAGGAATAAAGCATGTAGAGTAGAAAAACTTACGGTATCCGGGGATTTATACAGTGAAGGGGCTGTGATTTTGCTTCTTGCCGGCTCATCGGGAGTATTTACGTTGAGGTGACACAAGTGCAGAAAGTTCGTCGGAGCACATTCCGTTGAAGTACTTGTAAAATAAGCACAGGAATGCAACATTGCGGCGATGGGACAGAGGCTGGAGCTTGGTAGACAGTGTGGGGCCTATTAGGTGAAATACTTTTTTTTTGAACCTGTCCAAGAGGGAGAGGCTCGTGGCTGGTGCACCAGTACCAGCCCAGATGTGGCAACAATATTTCATCTATAGGGGAATGGTGGCTTTGTTGAGATATAGGATACTGGCAGTGTTCGTCCTCTTAGCTTTTCAGCATGAAGTTGAACAGGTAACGAACTTTGTCGTAAAAAATATATTTTTTGATCACGAGTCAACGAACCTCGGTGATCCTGGGTCAAAACCTAACCGACATTGATCCGTTAATTTCAATCGTTGTACATCACCATGTGAGAAATATGCAAGTGCATTGCATTCGTGCATTGCATTTTCTTTTGTCTTTTTAATAACACGTGCATTTAATATTGTATTAAGACCTATGTATTTCTTGTTTAGAACCCATGTATTGTATTGTTACATTCATTATATGTGTACTAGCATACACGCTCCCTAAAAAAGACGTACAAAAATTATGCTTCACCAGTGTTCGCATTCGCTATTTATCTAGATATATTACTAAAATATTTATATAAAATCATAGAATTACGTGAGTAATTTAATTTTTCATATATAAATTATTATCATTTCTGATGACATAAAGAAAAAAAACACCCACTGTTGACCTTTTATGATAGAGTAGAGGATTTCTTTCCAAATTCATTTCGGGCGACGGAGTGCGCATGAGGTGGTTGTCTGACTTGATATTTGCTTTCTCGCTTCCTCCTCACCACTTAAAATAGCTTCATCTGGGGGTAAGACATGGCACGTGTTAACTCGCTACGGGACGGATTTATATTTATTTATATACAAATAAAAACAAATTGTGTGCTCAGAATTTTTAACATGAGGATTGTAATTTGTATTATTTAGATTATTCGGACTACTGTTCTCATCTTGGATGTTATTCTCACAACGTTTTGGCCGATGAAACCTCTGACTTTCTTCAGGTGCATTTTATCGAATTCTGGAATCTTTTGTCTAACTTGGGAATCTGTACGGAATTTCGACCGGAACCCTTTATTTAATCTACAGAGGTAGCTTGCTTTCGTTCTGTCAACCATGACCGGGTAGGAATCATTCGTAATTGTCTTAGTATCGCCCGCAGTGAGGATTGAACCTTCAACCCCCAGAAGACTGTCACTTAGAACTGATTATTACTTAGCACTTATATTCGTTACGCCACAAGTTCCTAACGTACCGGACATACGTGCCAATTAGTCTTTATTATAGAGTGAAAGAATCCTTGTATTTCCCGTATATTTCAATCACGTGTGGTGTATAATTGAGAAATAGACGAGGCGAACAAGTTGCTATATGCCAAGAGATATAAACCGCATCGACCATGTGTGCAGGGAAATACATATAGTATAGACTTAAATATACGTTTAAATATCATAGATTGAAAAATGCACTTGGACAGGACTATTATGCTTGTGGCAGGGGTGTAATGATAGGGATGGTTTGTCCCTTCCTTACTTTTATCACACGAAATGAATCGAACAAACAACGGAGTAACAGGTAACAAAACAAAGGATTTATTGTCAGAGGATACCTATACCATTTGGTATAGGTAGAAGTAGATGTAGAAGGTGTCCGGGTAGGAAGAGGAAAAATGTAAAGGTTCTCTTCAAGTGAAGAATAGTAGTTGTCTTTGAGTTAGACAACGGTAGCGGGAGAACCAAGGCTTTTCCGGGTTCCTCTGGTGGTGCTCTCAGCGATGCGTCCCAGCTATGCCGAGGGGTTTTCTCTGCGAGGCTGTGAATGAAAAAGAGAGCGAATTTCCGTTTTGCACCGGCTTTATAGTTCGAAGGGCAGATAACTCTGGTGTCGCTTTACAACGCCACCTGTCGGTGAATAAGCGACACCTAATGGCCAGCCGGTGCAGTTATGGATGAAAGGAGGAGGTAACTGCTACAGGGGTACAATTCAATACATTTGTGATTACCATGTTTTGTCTATATTCTATTTACAACACGCGTTCTTACAAACTTGATTAAAGAAAAAACATTGAAACGTACAATATTTTACACGATATACTGACGTCTGGAATAATAGTGTTCAATAAAGAAAGAAAGAATTGACATTATTGAAATGCAATGGAAACAACTTGCAATGAGCAGGAATCACAACCATCAAAATTGTCTCAGAATCAACAGGTATTCCTAAATATACTACCCATATGTTAATTATAGATTTTTAATAATAATTAACAAACAGCTTGGGTTAAAATAAAGCATAACAATATTTGCTGCATATTCAACATCCATTGCTAGACGAAGATGAACAGTAGACATTTACAAATCAATTCATGACTTTTTTATATGTAAAAGTATAACTAATAATCATGTTGCATATTTTTCTGTTTCATTCTGCATGTTTAAATGTTTTTCTATCCTGCTAATGAATAAGAAAATTGTTTATAAGACAAGCAGCATATATAGTGGGAAACGAAGATAAAGATATAAAACATATCTTTAAAACATAACCTATCATGAAGAGTTAATGCTCGATATAAGAGATGGAACCATAATATAATTAAGTGATGAGAATAAAAATTGTGCTATAATACAATTCCTATTGAATCATCAATTGTTAAAAACAAGAGATTTATATAGGAATACTATTTTATATTATTCCTTCTTTGAAAGGCATAATTTAATAAAATAATTTTCTTATATAAACCCCTTGTTTTGAACAATTGATGATTAAATAGATATTGTATTATATAACAATTTTTATTCGCATCACTTACTCATGATTGAGTTTGAAAATGTTTATAGTTTATCTTCGACCAGCATATCACATATACTCCATATATATATATATATATATATATATATATATATATATATATATATATATTATTGTTATTATTATTATTATAATTATTATTATATCTCCTTTTACTAAGGCCGGGCACTCTGAGTGAGTTTAATAACAAGCAGTACCATTCGCTTAATTGCGAGATCAAACACGGTTTGTTGTTGTTGATCACATTCACTGCTCGTTGTAAATACCCGCCGACTTGGCATTTACAAAGTTAAATTCCTCCTAACTTCCAAGCTAATTGACGGTGGCCGACGGTTAAGACTCTTGACTGCGAATCGGTTGCGTAAGCATGAAACATCGATGTCTGTAGGTAATAAATAATTAGTATATATATATATATATATATATATATATATATATATATATATATATATATATATATATATATATATATATATATATAAATCCCGAAACAGTTTTCATGGTAAACAACTGACGATCCCTTATATAAAAACATATATAAAAAATATATTTATATTAGAGTAAATTCTTGGAAGTTAACTAATATAGTGATTGCAGTAGATTGATTGACTTACTAGACAAAAATCTTTCAACGAAAATTTTTTATTTATTTATTTGTTTCCAGTTTTGAAGGTTAAAAAAAACTTCCGAGACTATATATATATATATATATATAACTAAAAATATTTATTTATTACATTTTTATAAGCTTCTTTCGGATGAGCACTTGTAAGAAAATTATATAAGCCGTCTTATCTAAGCTAAATTCGAAATGTGTGTCCATGTGATCTATTTAACACTGTTAAGATAGATTACTTTATTTTCCGCTTTACATAACATACATAGGGGTTATTTCTCTACTTGTTTCATAGCTGTTGATTGGCGAGCTCGGATTTGTGGAAAAAGTTATTCGTGTAAGGGGGTTCGAATCTTCCACACTAATGATTCCATTAGGATTAAATGTATACGTATGCGTGTAATAATTAAACAATATTTATTATTAAATAATCATATATAAACAAGCCACGCGTGCGTGGGACCCCTCTGTATGTGACTCGATATGGCGAGTGTAAAATGCAATAAATTTGGGCAATTTGAGGCATTTTTGACCTCACTTTTTACCCCCTGGGGGCGCGAACCAGAATTTTTCTGAGGTCAAGGATGCTCATTTTATATCCAGAACAATTGCTTCTACATTTTGGCCAAGTTTCAGAAAAATTGAATAGATGGATACAACATTATGGGAGAAAAGGGTCATTTTTTTGCCATTTTGGGGGCTTTTGACCCCCTGGGGGCGCGAACCAAATCTTTTCCAAGATCAGCGAAACTTATTTTCTATTAGGAAAAATTGCCTCCACATTTTGGTCAAGTTTCAGAAAAATTGAATGGATGGATGAAAAGTTATGGGGCAAAAAGTCATTTTTTGCCATTTCGAAGCCTTTTGACCCCCTGGGTGTTCAACCAGATGTTTTTTCAAAAATCGGAGAATGTCACTTTCTAACCTGACCAAAGTTACAACTTCATGCAAATTTTCAGAGAAATTCAATGGATGGTTGCGGAGAAAAATCTAGACGGACGGACGGACGGACGGACGGACGGACGGACAGACAGACGGAAATGCCTCAAAACATGTCCCGCGATTTTATAAATCGGGGGACCAATATATATATATATATATATATATATATATATATATATATATATATATATATATATATAAATTAATCAAGTTCAAATCTATTAATAAAATGAACATAAAACCAATATTTTCAAAAGTGCTCAATAACGAGTAGAGCATTTATTAAATAAAATACACACTGGAACATTCGAACTTGATTAACCAACGTTTCTTTTAAAATACTTATTATACGTAAAAAGACTGAATAAACGTTAATTAACCAACTGTTCGATGACATTACATCTTTTCAAAGACTGAATAAAAATAAAAATTGAAAAAGAAAACATGCATTAAAACTGCTACCAGAAAAAAAAAACAGGATGTGAAAAATATAACAAAAAAAAACTGGTGGCAGTTTCAATCCGTGATTTTTTCACTTTTTATTTTTATTCACTCTTTGAAGATATCTAATATCATCGAAACGTTGGTTAATTAACGTTGACTGTACGTGTGTTTATTTAATGACTCTTCCCCGCCTCTCAGGTAAGTGTATCTTAATTTCAATTACTGTCTGTGTCGATTTCTCGCGGTCGGGTGGTCCTGAGCGTTTATCTCGAGATTCTAGCCTGAATCTACGAACTGCGTTCGAGCCCATGCGACCGTTTGCAACAGCCACTCCTACACTAATGAGGGTAAGAGAGCCTGAAACGACGTCGTCTGTAGGTGAAAAACACTTTAATATTTACATAAACTGATATATATATATATATATATATATATATATATATATATATATATATATATATATATATATATATAAATTCCCGAAACAGTTTTTCATGGTAAACAACTGATGATCCCTTAAAATAGTGTTAGAAATAAACTAATATAATAACTGTAAAAAATAAATTGACTTACATGAGTGATTTTCCACTGGAAGACTTGGGACTATAATTTTTTTTATTTTTTTTTTAAATTTTTAATATAGTTTTAATGGTGTAGAAACTTCCGAGACTATATATATATATATATATATATATATATCACTGAATTCTTCCGTAATCACGTGGCACTCTCTTGCTTACAGATTCAAGGTGTCTCTGTGAACCGGGTTCGAACCCTGTGACCGTCTGCGCTTATAAGAGCCGTAGGTAAAATATTACAAAAGTATAATTATATATATATATATATATATATATATATATATATATATATATATATTGATGACAAGTGAGCTACACAGAAACGTTTGTGTTTTATTTCCAAAGGAATTCGGCACCTGAGTATGTCATTGCCATTATCAGCAAGTGCGATAAAAATCTAGAAATTTTAGTTGTCTACCCAACTTTGACGTGTACTTTGGCTAGTAATTATACATTGTTTACTCCTGTCAGCTTAATGGAATATTCGAAAAAATAGGGGGTCGTGACGCTACTGTATTGTTAAGGGTTATTGAGCAAAGGGTTTAGACACACTGCGTGCGCTAACACATTTGCTAACAGTGTTGGGGAAGGGATTCATCTGTAACGATGGCAACAGTTAATGCATGAGTAGCGCCACATTTAAAAATACAAATAAATGAACTGCTCAATTGTTCGGAAAAAGAGTAACAAATTCGCAAGTGTACAGCGTAGAACCAATAATAGCATGCAGGTAGAAATAATAATAATTACGCATCGTCAGCAAAAAAAAAAAAAAAGAAATGAATGCACATATGTACACAAAAAAAACAAAGAATAAAGAACTTTTGTTTTTGTGTATATATGTGCATTAATTTTCAATGTTAAATGTTGCCGATAATATTTACAGTTACATTACCGGTTTTTATCTTCGGATGAAAAGAGTTTGTCTTTGAAAATAAATGGATTAAGGATACGCAACTCCTCGCTTTGAACTTCTGACGTTTTAATATATATTTTATCTATACAATTTTTATCATCATCTTTCATTTCTTTGAATTGATTGCTCTATTCAATATATTGAGCTTTATATTATCACGATAGATTATTATTAAACGATACTTCGCTTATCTTTAATTTAATATTAATATCTATCTCTCTATCTATCTATCTATCTATCTATCTATCTATCTATCTATATCTATCTATCTATCTATATTTATCTATCTATCTATCTATCTATCTATATATATATATATATATATATATATATATATATATATATATATATATATATATTTAAAGTAGGTTTACATAAATAAAATTAGCACATTATTTATATCAGTTGTAGCAATTCAAACACAACAAAATCTGACCTACGATCGTTTTGAAAATGATTTGGAGTATTTAAATGCTTGTATTTCTACTTTACCTATATCTAATATAGGTGAGTTATTCTATTGTACATTTATACTCTACTTAAAAATATATTGACTATAAATTTTAATTATATATATATATATATAAAAGTACCTAGGTAGATAGGTACAATAAAATACTATTAATAGAACGCAAACACGTAAATGTCTTATCTCGAGGATACCCAATCTACCTATGTAAATGTTTGCTTCCCTACTTCACACTGGACCCACCAACGCGTCTATGGGTTTTACCTGGTTAAATAAACAGTCGACTTTGTCCTGGCATTTCATTTATAATTGCTCTGAGAGGTCAAGACGATTGTCCTTCCTGTAGTCATTCTTTAAAAAGATTCACAGGTGCAACTTACGTATGCACCTCCCGATCAGGGTGCGTAACTGACCCAATGGATACTATCTCGGATTATGGAATCGACTATGCGGAGTTCAAATCTCATCGGGTTTAGTTACGCACTAAATCACCCAGATATTGGTAAAATAGCAACATGTGGTCAATTAATCATATAGAATTAATAGTTAGAGATGAGTATTGTGTTTCAGCATTAATTGACCCAAAAGCGGTTGATATGCCGTAAACACACACATACACATATAAGTACACCTACTCAAGCGTATATTAGAATCTAAAACTCTTTATCTACAGATTAAGATGTATTACCTACGTATTTGAGAATCATGAATCATCAAATGGATACTTATGTAGACTATGAAATCGACGAAACTGTACCTACTCGCCGTTGCCCGGGAGTATTTTTATGCTTTTATTTTTGTATTTTTAAATCGCATAAATACTTTCAAGTTTTTCGTTTATCTCTGAAATTTATAAATAATATTAAGCTAAGATCCAGAGGTACAAAACCAACAAGCACGCCAATAGAAAAAAAGAAGGGTGCTTATTACGTGGCGAATGCGGAAAGGGGGAAACTGGCTACGTATTGTCAGCCTTGTGAACGAACGAAGAGAAGATAGTGAATATTAATGAAGCTTGGGACAGGATTTTCAGAAATCTTGTTTTAGTTTATGCGACTGAATTTCCGAATGCAATTATTATTCGAGAAAAGGAAATTAAACGTATAAATTGAAATTACATTGAGTCGAGAAACACACATTCTTAAAGTTGTCTCATAATCTTATTAATATAGATGCGTAAAAAAATTGGCGAAAATTGTTAATGTGAACTTTATATATTTTTGAAAATTATTTTGCTATTTATTAATTTACAAGCAAAAAAACTACCGCCATCCGGCGGCTACAAATCCAGCTCTAAGTATTATTACATATCTTTAATAACAAATATTATAATTTATAAAAACTAATAGTTTTAATTTGAATTACCTACCTTAAAAATTAAAAACATAATATTTCAAAAATTTTTTGGTAATTCATCCTTTTTTAAAAATTAAATCACTTTAATTAATTACTGTTTATATTAACAAAACTATTGCATATATATAAGAATAGAACAATCAAATTATAAAAGAATAACACCAAACATTAATTTATTATAAAATGTTTAAAAAATAGATATGAAAATTAGGCATATAAATGGGTGTGTTTGGGTTGTTTCTCTCTACTATATATACAGTATTAAAAAGGATTATGTTGTATCATTGATACACGCCATAAACTGGTATCGTCTTGGCCTTCGGGGCTTGATTTACGCCGGTCTATGGGTCTGTCCTGTGCAGTTCTAGGAGGTCCACCCTCCCAGGCCTTGCCTCCCCTCTTTGGGGAGGAGTAAGTTTATTGCTTACTGCCTGAGGCGCCCCTACCGGGGAATGCCGATGGGGCTGCCAAGGCAATTTTTAATGGCCAGAGTGCTTACCTTCTCGGGCGCTGGCTTTTCAAACCCCACTTTCCCGACCCGACCTTGGGTCACATCTTACCTTGTTGGAGTAAGATAACACTGGCCTTGTGCCTAACCTCCTGGGGAGGTAAATAAAATGTTGTATTATTGATTTAAGTAAACATGAGCTGTTTTGATGGTGATATAGATGTGGTGAATGAAAAAAAACCTTCGCATTTATTAATTTAGATTAAATTTAAATTACATCAATAAGTGTTAAAAATGCAAATAAAATACAATCAATCGAAATTTACATCAATTGATTTTTGTGCAAAAAAATGAATTGTTGAGAAATTTATGATTAGTCATCTTTTGCTAGATGACCCGTTGGTATACTATACGTTCATATATATATATATATATATATATATATATATATATATATATATATTACACAGTTATAAATGAACAATAACTTTTCCCTTTCTTCTTTTATTTATGTTATTTATTTATTTATGTCATCCTCTTTACGCTGTTGCCTCCTCTACTACTACCTTAGTATTTTCATTTTTTTATTTAGAAAAATATTACACACACTTAAAAACCTATTCTATTTCCTTTTATATGACCCCAGGCGAAGCCGGGTTGACTTGCTATTTATCAATAAAATAAAACGTATTTGCTGACCACACAATATAAAAATGTCCTGCTCCATACGTGGAATAACATTTTAGACTTCAGATTATGAGAGTTTTCTGTTTAATACATTCCCCTTAGTCCACCATTTCTTGCCTCATTAAATGTAAAACATTCAGTATGAAAACAACCAAGTATTATTATACTAGACGACCCATGACCTGTTGGTACAACATTGGTATATTGTACATTAATGTATACATTACATCGTTAGAAATAACAATATCTCTCTCTCCTTTTCCTTTTGTTAATTTGTCATTTATGTATATATAATCCTCTTACTCTCATTCTCTTACGTTCCTGATACTACTACTAATACTATTAATTATTTAGTATTTAATTGTTATAGTTACGTCAGCCTTTTACTCTCATTCTCTTACGTTGTTACTACTACTATTGTAGTCTTTTAATTTTCTTTATTTTACAAACTTTATTTGTTTATATCATTCTCTTCCTTTTCTTCTCTTACATTGCTGATACCACTATTACTTCAGTATTTTTTCATATTCCTCATTTAAGTCCGTTTTCTTTTATTATTCAATTATTTAATTTATTTTCTATGTCACCATCTTTATGCTGTTCAACTTCCTCCTACTACTTTTGTATTTTTGATTTTTCTTTATTTAGGTCATTGATTTATTCACGCCATCATCTTACTCTCCTCTTCTGTGACTACTTTATCTAGTCCCTCCTACCACTCTCTGGACCCATATTCCCATCCTCCCGCCACTACCGTCGCATTCGCATCATCTAAAACACACAATGTGCAAGCAAGCAAGTAGGATTATCAGAGTTTTAGTACTGTATAGATGGTGGCATTTACAATGCAAAACGAGTTGAGCACGGTTCTGAAGAAGAAAAAGAGTCCCCGAAATATTATATCATACGGAGTTTCCACCAGACCATCTTGATACAGGTATTACATAACATTGTAACATTGTGTAGATAAACAGATATATGTGTGTTTGTGAAAAGAAAATATGATTACATTCAATATTATTAGGGAACATGAATCTATATTGTAAATATTGTCAGTTAAAATGTTTTGTAAATTTCCTCCCACTGTTTCCCATTGAAAAGGACATCTTAAGGTAAAGTAAGAATTTAAAAGTTTAACTTAAAACATTTGTGCATGACCCTTTGGGAGATATATTCGACTTCAGACATGTTTTGTTGTGTTATCAGTAAATGCAGGGTGATCTCTCCAAACCAGGCTTAGATGGGCAAATGTAGAGTGAAAAGGTCACGAAAGGAATCGTTAATAAAATTCACAATTTTTATTTCTGAAATCCAACCATATTCGGTACAAATGGATTTTTAAGTTATTCCTGACATCTCCACCAAAGTTTCAGTCAGGGACGTCCAACACTCTTATATGTAACACCTGGTTTTTTAAAACTCTTCTGTTTTGCTATCCAGCCTCCTATTATATTTATATTTCCTCGACTAAAAACAAGTTTACGCCACGCGTGATGCTCAGATGAAAAGCTTAAATTGCGCATTAAGCACGCAATTTTTTTAAAATACAAAGGGACCCAAAAATATGCCACCATAGAATCAGTAATGAAATTCAAAATCATTTCTATAATCCAATCATAGTTGGTACAAATAAACTTCAGTCTATGTCTGACTTGTCCACCAAGTTTACACCATAGAAGCCCAACAGTCTTTTTTATTGCCGTTCAATGATAAGCATGGTAACAACAATAAAACAAATACATTTTGACATTCATGACTGAAACTTGGTTGACAAGTCATAAATAGACTGAAGTTTATTTGTATTAAATATGGTTTGATTGCAAAAAAATTGCCAATTTTAATTACAATTCGATGGATGGTATATTTTCAAGGTCACTCTGTATAAGAAATTGCGTATTTTATACACAATTTAGGCTTTTTATCTGGCCATCACACCATGGCGTAAACTAGTTTTTACTAGGGGACATATAGATACAATAAATTAACAGGGCTATCCGGTGTCGCCCGGGGACATCGGTAACAAAAGAGAAGGGTTAAAAATGTGTGTGTAACTTATATGACTAGAATACATCATTAATTCAAGTAGATAAATGGAAAGGAAAAAGTCGCTTAACAAGAAAACCTTAATTAATTGCAATAGTATCGATTGTTCGATTCATGGCTTTTGCTTAATACATCCTCAGTCTCGTTACTTTTTGAACACCCATCGTATTTAAAAAAAAACAAATGAACATTCAGTCTATTGCCCTTGGTTACAGTCTAGTTATTTTTTTTAAGAATAATAATAAAAAATGTAAGAGTGTCATACGAATTTCACTTTGAAAGTTATAACAAATAAATCGTAGTTCATACCATAGTTTAATACATAACAAATCAATAAATGCGTATACATTTAAAAAAAAAATCAGACTTTGCAAATTTTCTTCACCTTGTTTGTTATTTTATTTTCAGCCATATTATCTGCTTACTGAAAGTGACAGAACCCCGTCAAGAAATAACTAAAGTGGACATTAATGTCTTTGCAACTCTTCATGCATATATAAAAATAGTAAAGTCTAACATATTAGACTTGGTGCAGGAATGGATTAAATTATATAAACATACTAAGTATTAAAATAGCTATACAATTAAAAAAAAAATATCTACAAGATGTATTTATTTGTTACGAATAACAAGACAAATGAATGTATAAATTTAGACATTTGAAGAAACATTTCAGGCCTGCTCTCAGCCTGCCAACACCAGTAAGACATCAAAGAAGATTTCTTGATATTCTGAATATATATGTTTAAATTTGGCACTTGAAACATATTATTTAGAATAGTGTCGCGACTAAGTGAATGTTTGCTTGACCTTTTAAATGTAAGTGAAATAATCATAGTGTTATCAAATGTTAAATTATGCATTTATTGAAAAATATAAAAGTGAAAAATATGTAATCATATAAAATCGTCTTACAAAAAAAATAATTCGTAAATTTCACTACAAAGTATTGAAGGTATATTCATAATGAACTGGTTGATCAAAGATCAATACTGTGAAAACTTCCAACACTTTTGATGCGACATATTGGAAATCAATGAATTGATATTGATTTTTAAATTACTGTTTTCTGACACATTTAAATTGGGTTGGTGCCTGAATCTTAATAAGACTACGCTCAACCAATTTTACGTTATTCATAAATAGTTAAGTATGATAATTTACGTTTTTACAATTTCTCTCTCTATATATAATGTTAGGTATGTATATATGTTTATATATATGTTTGTATGGATTAAAATCTGAACCTAATTACCCGATCATTATGAATTTTAAAACCAAGCGTGGTTAATGTGGGATATATTTAGGTTAATTTACTTTTATGCAAGACGTGCAAAGAGGGGAGGGGCCTGAAGCTCTTTCTTAAAATTCAGATTCCTACAATTTTGATAAATTTTAACTATAAGTTTTAGATATCAATGAATAAATATACCCAACATTTCAATTATTTTTAAGTCTAAAGTAAATCCACTATTTTCGTTTGAATGCCTTATTATTTGTAGTATCTCTTATCGAATAGTCGCATGCTTTCGTGTTGTAGATATTGTTTGTTTGTGGAAGTTCACGTTTACACGTCACTCTTTGAATTAACGATTTAAAAGTATGTTATTATTTTAAACAATTGAACTCAATGAATGTAATGGTCAAACGATACAGTAAGAAATTCAATTAAACCT
Organism: Sepiola atlantica; assembly: GCA_963556195.1. Lineage (NCBI taxonomy): Eukaryota > Metazoa > Mollusca > Cephalopoda > Sepiida > Sepiolidae > Sepiola > Sepiola atlantica. The sequence goes on from OY744521.1 coordinate 105,700,626, forward strand.
TACAAAATTCGATGTCACAAAAACAGGACCGAAATGAAAAAAGAATTATTTTGTACCATATCTATTTCGGCGTTAAAAGAACAAAAACTGACAAGTGAAACCGGCTTAAGGTTTTACACATTTATTTCAATTTCGTTTTGGTATTGAATTCATTTTACTTTTCAAGCAATCAAGCAAGCAATCAAGCAAGCAATCAAGCAAGCAATTTCGGATCAAGAGAAGAATAGGGACCCCAGATCATTAACACAAGACGCGGGACATATTTTGGAAGTCACCGGTTGACCTCGCAATACACGTGGTCTCTATTTACAAAACACTTGTAAATAGATCTTTTATTTATGTTATATATTTATGCAGTATATTTCGGAATTTTTTTTTATTTACTAAATAAAAAACAAATTTTAAACGCAATTCTATATTTCGTGTTGTGTATTTTAAGAAAAAGTGGATACTTTTTTTTCTTTTCGTAGGGAGGCGAGTAACTAGCGAAGTTTTATTTATTTGTTTATAATTGTTGCTTAAAGAAAAAAAGGAAAAAACTTCACGAGGGCAGAAATGGGGGGGGGGTATGAAATATTTATCACCGTACTTAAGTAATCTTTCGTTTTGTAAGGAAAAATCAAGCTTCCCAAAAAGGGGCACTCTGGATCTTACCTCAGTTTAGAAGGATTTTTCCATACTACACATTGCTCCTAGCCTGAGGAGGCAAAACGGATTATTACGCAAGTTATTTTAATAAATAAACGAAATATATACGCTTTTTAAAAAATCGGCTGACTTGTAATCTTTCGTTTTGCCTCCCCACGAGGGCGGAGTTAGACTTCAAAAATCAGTTTCTAAACGGAAGCAATTTAAAATTTATGAAGTTTTTTCTTTTTTTTTCTGTAAGCAACAATTATAAACAAATAAATAAAACTTCGCTAGTTACTCGCCTCCCTACGAAAAAAAAAAAAAGTATCCACTTTTTCTTAAAATACACAACACGAAATATAGAATTGCGTTTAAAATTTGTTTTTTATTTAGTAAATAAAAAAAAATTCCGAAATATACTGCATAAATATATAACATAAATAAAAGATCTATTTACAAGTGTTTTGTAAATAGAGACCACGTGTATTGCGAGGTCAACCGGTGACTTCCAAAATATGTCCCGCGTCTTGTGTTAATGATCTGGGGTCCCTATTCTTCTCTTGATCCGCAATTTCTTAAACAATGAACCAATGCCTCTTCATTTTTTGTTTCAGTGTATTATCATAACAGAACAAAGTTCATTTTGACAAATAAAGAACGGTTAGGGGGATGGATATGGGCACACCCTACCAGTTGAAATTTCAAATATTTCTGAATCAAAATCATCTAATGAATTTTCATGAAAATTGAAATAATGATTCTAGACAAGGCTTAGTAGAATTTATATCTTGATTTTAATCTTCGTAAGGTGACAAAAAAGTAGTGCAAAACTGATCTATTCGGTGAATTAAGTTTATTATTAACAAACAGAATACACACGCTGGGACGGGTATTCTATTAGTTTTATATAATGTTCATATATATATATATATATATATATATATATATATATATATATATATATATATGTATTCGTATTACATGTCTTTTTATTGTGAATTTAGTTACGTGATCTTTACAGGTAGTAATTTTCTCCATTCTACAAAATGAAAGCATAATGAACAAACTTGTCGAGGCTGTCGAGCTTATTAAAGCTGCGACTGAAACAGGTTCTGAATGTGTAGCAATTCTATGTTTGTATGAATAAAACTTTATATAATTAGTAAATAGCTCTAATAATTATTGAGCACTATAATATAAACACAGTAAAGATTCTCCTGATTTTACCACATTATATAAACCTTACCTGGATTACTAATATATATATATATATATATATATATATATATATATATATATATATATATATATATATATATTGATATGCCATCATTTTTAGATAATATATTTCTTAATATACAGGAATTTTCTAGTAGTACATACTGTTAAAATACCATTAAAATCGCAGAATTTACTCGCAAGATATGATTTATATATACACTAGCCTAACATACATATAAGTAATTATATACTTTTATTTCAACATAATAACTATAAAATGGAAGAAATATGCCACTGCAACATAAAAACTAACAAGGGATACACTTAAGCTTTTTGCAACATAAAACATTACGTTTATTAAAACTCCGTGTGATATCCATGAAGCTCAATGCACTTTGACAATCTTTCAGGGACTCAGTGGCAAACTTTGGCGCACAACACCAACGGTACTTGAGCAATGTCACCTCAGATTTCTTCCTTAAGTTCAACCATGCTATAGAATATACGATTTCCGCTTTCAGGACACATAAAATAGAAGAAATGATTAAGTATAAACAAAGTTACAATATATATATATATATATATATATATATATATATATATATATATATATATATATATATATATATATATATATCGCCGTTTTCAAGAACTCTGTTCACACTTCATTGAGAGCTTGAAGAAGGGAATGGTTCCCGAGATTTACCTAGATAATATCCTAACACAACAGAAAAACAAAGAAAAACTGGGATTTTGTTTACTTCTAAAATCGTCCAATAAACTCAGCACTTCGTGGGGAAAATAGATAGAAAAATAATGGATGTGTGATTTGTCGAATGGAGAAAGTCACGACCTATGGAGTCGCTTTTTACAAGTCTAAATTCTTTTGGATCTATTGTGGTCGTTTTTGCATCAGTATTATCGAGAAAGTTGTACACTCGCAATCTTCGCAGCTATGGGTAAAACAGCACTGTGTGTTTAAACATTAAAGACCCCCCCTTTATAAAAGAGTTTAATATGCCGTAAAACAGACAAACGAAATCATGTCATTCCTTCAATACTTCTGTAGTGGAGCTTTGATGTTTGCGTGTGTCTCCAGTCGAATTGATGCGTCATGCTGTCAGGTCTCGGAGAAATTTCAATGTGACTGGTAAGAGTGATGGCCAGGTGAGTTTATTATTACCTGTCAATTCACACCTGGGAAACCGGCAGATGTTACAATACCTCCAGAAATAGTCTCCTCTAACTTAATCTTTCGTCGTATCAATCTGACACTAAGACCTCTTCAGAAAGATTCTGGTTCTTTAGTGATTTGCCATTATAAGCTCGTCTCTACATTTAGTTGCAGCGACGAATTAGAATAGGAAATAGCACGCATGCGCATATGCTGTTGTGCATATGTTGTCGTGCATATGTTGTTGGCAAGAACATAATAGTGCAAATTGTTTGCAATGTACAAATGTTAATATATATATATATATATATATATATATATATTCATATATATATATCTTCTATGCATATAAAGTTGAGTTATTCGTCGCACTGACATAGATATTAAAAGCCCTCTTTTCTATTTAAAACGTAAAACAACAGCCGTAGCTATGCGAACGATTTAAAAAAAAGATAACTAATTTGCATATTCCTTTAAAAACGAACTATCATCAATAAACTATTTGTTTTTTTTACTATTTTCTTATTGGATGATTGGTTTTGTTTAACTATTACGAACAGTTCTATTTTGCATATTTTCGACATCGTGCATAATTGCAGAGCATTTGAAGTGAAAAGGTTCTAACACACACACACATGTTTATATATTTATGTATATATATTTACGTGTACGGTCATCATGGATTTTAGGATATACATTCTACGTAACACTGTTAGTAACATGGGTACATTATAATTTTGTAAATTTTTACATTTAAGGGGTGCATATATTTAAAGTTAGAGAATATATTTCGAAAACAATACCATATTTTCGAAAACAATACTATACCGCCAAAAGAAAGAAAAACACATTAAAAGTTTAAACTAATGCTATATTTATTGCTTATATCCGTCTTTAGACGAGTATTCTATTAGTATATCTATCTATCTACCTATCTATCTATCCATCTATCTATCTATCTATCTATTTATCCATCTCTATATATATATATATATATATATATGTGTGTGTGCGTGTGTGTGTGTGTGTGTGTAGTGTGTGTGGGTGTGGATGTGGATGTGGATGTGGGTGTGTTCGTGTGTGTAAAAGGGAAGATTTAATACTCAAGAAGGCATCTCAACGTTTCGCCTAACTGTTACGAGGGCTTTTTCGAGAGTGACAAATCGAAGAAGTGGCGAAAGATGAGAAGATCTGTAAGTTGGAGATATTTAGGAGGCGACAATATATATGTCAATTTGAGCATAATAAATTTAAATAAGTCAGGGGAAAAGGTAAGCAAATATGTACTTACACGTCTACACACATATATATATATATATAGATTTGTATGTACATAGTTGTTTAAAAAGGTATTAAAAACTAGCGACAATAACTGTTGAGTCAAAGATGGCCGCTTCTGTTAACAGGAGAGGGTGAGAGAGAGAGAGAGAGAGAGAGAGAGAGAGAGTGAGAGAGAGAGGAGGGAGAGAGGTATTATTTGTGACATCATAACATACACTAAAAAAAACAAACATCGTAAGTTTTGGGCCATATTATTCATCTTCTTGTCAGGAGAGTAAACAAAGTGTCATGTGTGGGTTTGAGAAGCCAACGCTCTCGAATAAGCGCACTCTGACCAACACCAACAAAAAAAGCTTGAGCAAACTCCGTCGGTAGTGGTGCTTAGGCGATTAGCAATAAACTAACGCCTTTTCAGAGAAGGTAAAGCCTGGGATGATTGACCTACTACTGCTCTAATATATTGACCCAGGTGAGAGTTCGTTAGCCGGTTTCTTCACAGTTCAACCGGCTCGACATTAGGTGTATAGCATCATCTGTGGATTTAACTTCTACCTGTTTACTAAGAGACAATTTATGAATGATGTTAATCCTTTTGATCGTATTATATCGAATTAGAAGCAGATTAGAAAGCAATTATTTATAACCTCCATATTTATCACGTGTTTTTAAAGCGGATCCGAATATCTTCTACCATGGAATTACATTGTCAGATAACATATCGTCTGTCTGTTGTAATTCATATTCAAATACAACTTTTGAAATTAACTTAAAATTGTAAACGATTGTATTTAATTAAGGTAATAATCAACCAATACCGTAAGTAATGCAGAAACTTATATTATTTGCATTTTCGAAACTACTGTTGTCATTTAGGATGTTATTCTCACAACGTTTCGGCCAATGTAACCTCCGAATTTCTTCAGATGCGTCTTTCGAACTCTGGAATCATTAGGTCGTACACGGAAATCTGTAGAGAATTCCGAAAGAAACCCTTTATTTAATTCAGTCATGACCGGGTAGATGTCTTAAGTAATTCGTAATTGTATTTTTTATGTTACCTGTACTGAGGATTGAACCGTTAACCACCAGAAGACTGCCACTTAGAACTGATTATTACTTCGCACTTATATATGTTGCGCCACGGATCCGCAAGCTACCCTCATAGATTAAATAAAAGGTTCCGTTCGAAATTTCGTACAGATTTCCGAGTTCCACATGAAGATTCCCGAGTTCGACAAGGCGCACCTGAAAAGGTCGAAGGTTACATCGGCAGAAACGTGGTGAGAATAATATCCAAGATGAGAACATAAGTCCCTATAATCCAAATAATCAAAATTATAAAACCCCTATCTAAAACATTCCGAAACATTACTTCATAAATATCCGATAAAAAAAGGAAAACGTGGCTGCGTGCTACATCCCGACACAGAACTCGAAATCCGAGCCACCTGTATGTGAAGCTGCAACTCTGTCAATTAACCACAGCGTCACATATACGACATGTGAACAATAACTTAGCATACGCAAACCACAGTAAGCAAACGATCGGAAACAAACGATTATATTTCCCAAAATGTAAATATTTTCTCACAGGAAATTAAGCGAAAAAGCAAAAGGATGGCCCAATGAAAAATAAATGTATTCTGACACAATTGGGCATATTTTTCAAGTAAATTTTTTGGGGGTACGGTCTCTTTTTCGATAGGAATCGAAATTAATTCTTCATTTTGCTATATCTATAAAAAAGAAACCCCAAACGTTTCGACAATATTTATTTCCTTTCAATCAAAATATTCATGGTGCATTTCTCGAACAAGAAGTTGTTTCTTTAATCGGATTATCTATTTGTATTGAGATAATGAACACCGATGTATCTTGACTAAAGTTAATCGTTTCGTTGTGGGGGATTATACCACATCAATAATCTCCTTGAACCTGAATGATTAAGTTTTGTATTGTTCATTTATTTTTAAGACACGGCACGGCGAACTACCGATCCCTTTTTTTATGAATATTTTTGTTAATTTTGAAACAGTACGAATAAAATGGATGGATCAGAGATCCGTAGAGGAACGTGTAACTCATATTTTCCCTTACCGATGCGTGTATAAACCATCATCGTCGTCGAACCCAGGTTCTCCCTTGTCTGTAGATACAAAACCACTCGGACGCCGATGTTGATTTACAAAAAGGTTTATTTAAAAGAAAGGAGACACTCACAGAAAACATCAGAGCGATGGAATACCTGTGTACGCGTGAGAGAGAAAGACAGATAAATAGACGGATAGCTAGTCTCGCTACACCCATCACACCGTGAGTCCCCTCCCAATTGGAGACAGCGGCGAGACACGTCTTTCCCATTTGAAATATCGCAAGTCAAAGAGACAGAAAATCATCGCCCCTAACCCTTAAACTGAAACTTTTCAATTCAAACACGACCCCTGTTATGTGAGAGTGTGTTATTTACATAACGAAGGACGAGTTTGAATGGAAAAGTTTGAGTGATTTCTGGGCGAAGATTTTCTGTCTCTTAGCTGGCGAGATTTCAAGCAGGAAAGGCGTGTCTGTGGCGTTAAACGGCATTACTACTCTTCTCGCTGTCTTTCTTCATCAATACAGAAAGAGAGAAAAGGAAGAGGATGGTTAAAGGAAGCAGCGACAAAATGCAACTAAAAGTTTGATAAATGGTTGTTTACATTATTGAAGGAGTAGTTATCGCAGTGGGAGACAACTCATGCTTCACTTATTAGATATGGTCTAAGTCTCAATTTGAATCATAAATAAAACATATTCAGTGAAGAAATTCATGAGAGAAAAAAAAGGATAAATATGACTCCTTAAGGACGATGTGAATAGATGGGAGATACTTTCTGTCAAATTTCATGTTCTTACGTCTAATAGCTTAAGAGTAGTTAGCGAACTTATTACCAGACAACCATACCTGCGTAAGATGCACGGTGCGTACTATTATAAAACTAGTGTACCCTTTCCGTCGAAATGTTTGCACTCACTATTTATCTAATTATATTACTAATTAATTATCATAAAATTATAGAATTACGCTAATAATTTAATTTTTCACAGATAACTTATTTTTCATATATAAATTATTATTATCATTCCTGATGACCTTTCTTTATTGAACATTGTTCTTGCAGGTGTTAGTATATCGTGTAATGTATAGTTCGTTTCAACCTTTTTCTTTATTAAGTTTGAAGAACGCGTTTTGTATATGGAATATAAACAAACCAATGGCCTTTTCTGGTAATCACTAATTGCTTGAATTGTACTTCTGCCACAAGCATAATAGACCTGCACCATGGTTCCATATACCTCCCTTCCAAGTGACGGTCTAATATCTCGTAAGTCACAATCAAATAAAATACATTTTTTGTTATCGAAAGCAAATCAATAAATTATAACAATGCAATTAAATCATACCGCGTGATTCCGCCCCTCCCGTGACTGCGGAAATTCATCCACCGTTGAACACTGTTAAGACGGCTTATATATTGTTCGCTTCATGGCATGAATAGCATTTATTTTTCGGCATGTCGCATAGCTGTTGAATTTGGCGGAATATGAGTCAAAGGTTATTCGTAACCAGCGTTCGAATCGTGCGACCGGCTGATGATTCAATTAGGATGAAACGTATACGTATGTGCATAATAACTAAATAGTCATTATTAAATAATTATTTATAGGTCTCTTTCGGATGGTCTTCTCACAAGAAAATAAATTAAGCTATCTATTATCTAAGCTAAAATGCGAAGTTCCTCTCCACGTGACATGTTGAACACTGTTAAGACGGCTGATTATTATTGATCGCCTCATCGCATAAATAGTATTTATTTATCGGCATGTCTCATAGCTATTGAATTGGCCGTTTGGTTAGAGCGCCCGAAAATGAGTCAAACGCAATTTGTGTCCGGGATTCGAGTCGTGCGACCGACTGAACAGTTATATTCCATACTGATGATTTAATTAGGATGAAACGTATACGTATGTGGATAATAATTACATATTTATTATTAACTAATTATACATACATATAGGGTGGATGATATTTGAAAGAAAATAAAACAATATTTTTATCGACGACTTCATATTTATTTATTTCACCAAAAGACATAGATGAACTGACCTCCATGCATTTATATTAATACCGCCGAGAAAAACCGAGGCGATGCAACACGTGGTACGTATATTATATTCGTTGACGTTGTTTTCGCTCCCTACGTTAATGAGGATTGATCTTCTGCAAAACTCATCTAGCTTTTCTCTTATGAAGCTTTCAATGATATATATATCTTTTTTATGGTAAGTTCCATCTCGCAGTTAGTAGCCAATCTGTCTTTTTTGTGCCGCTGGTTCTCCTCCCAGTGGTTCTTCAAACTTTTTTCAAAAACTGCACAGGCTTTATTTGAAAAGTTGTCTCCAGCACTGCTAGTTTCTTTCGAACTTTTGGGTACACTGGCCCACCACGACATATGCCTTTCGAAAGTCCTTGGATTTTTTAAGTGGACGTTCACACTTAAAAAGTGAGTTGTGAGCCAATAGGAATCGCTTCGTAGAAGACTTGTTTCGAGAGCCTCATCCTGATTCCATGACCAGACCATTGAATAAAACCGAATTAAATCAAATTTATTGGCAAAAATAACAAAGTGCAACAAGCCATGTAAAAGACAAGTAGATGCGTACATCTATATACCGTCTGAACGTTTAGTCGAAGGCGACCTTAATCCTGGATATGATAGACATCGTCACTACCTCTTGTACCTGTCCCACGAAACAGAAGTACGGACAGAGAACGCTGCCTTAGTTCTAATGAGATGAAAGCGACTGATACACCTTTTGGTGGGTTCCGAAGAGACGATGACTTCTTCTCGAAAGGTGTATTTGTTTTACACCAGCAAAGTAAGTACTGATGGTTTCTAATACGATGGAAGTCCGCATTTATTTCCTTCCATAAGATGCTAATAACAATTATATTAAAACTCTATAAAGAATGCAAATAAATGTCCTGCTTAGAACCATTTACATTACAAACACAAATGTTACTGACCGCATAGACTATTCATAGTTCAAAACCGAACATACTGACCCTGGAACCTATTTATTACTCACAGCTGTTACGATGTCACTGTTTTGTTATCAATTAAAGCTATTGATTAACCAAATCAATTTCGCAATGACGTCTCGTCTAGATTACATAATAATTAAATAAGTTAATACCCTTTCTTTTTGATCTTCCGATATATAGAGTTGGCGCAATATTACACGCACGGTACAGTAAAAACTGTTTACGTAACTCACTTTAAAAATATTAAAACAGATATGATTTCTTATCAAAAATAAAATAATATTTCTGGATTTTTTTGGATATTTTTGTCTTTGTTTTATGCGTTTGTGATTATTTAACAATTCCATTGATTTTTTTTTGTGCTGAAGAGATTTATTAAAAAAATTTCTGAAACATATGTACACAATAGTATTTGTTGATGTTGCATTTTTAGAGAATGCTTACAAAATATTGATTATGTCAATTAATTTTGTTTTCTAATGTGTTTTGCAAATCTTAAAGATATAATTTCATATGCAAAATATATAAGATGTCAAGTTTGGAATGAATATCAATACTTAGTTTCAGACCTTTGTTATTTAATTCAGTGACCGTATGAAACCGGACAAAAATAAGTAAATACACATTTAACTATACACTTTTAATATTATGTTGGGAGGAAAGTAATGTCGGTTTTTGTATTTTTCAAATGTGTTATTAAGTGTTTAAAACTAAGAGGCATATTTGAATATGTTAGTGTTATATACAACTAACTGCTTCGAATCGGCGATGCCCGGGAGTATTTTTAATTAATTTTCTGTTTTTCATAGGCCGTGAAAAATGAATGACAAGTTTTTCTACCGTCTTACAAAAATGTGAAAATTAAATCGCATAATAATCTTCGAATGTTTTATATTTAATTCTTAAACACCCCCTGATGTTTAAAGACGATGCACTAGGTTTATCAGTGTTGCTGGCTCCTAAACCCAGCAAAATGCATAGAAAATTTTTTTAAATAATTAAAAGCGTTTTATATTTTAATGTAAATTGAATAACTTGAAAAGCTTGAAAATCTAGGATCCTAGAAAGTTATTTGCTGGGTGGAAACAGTTTTAAAGTTTTCTGTTAATTTCAATATAAGATTTCGTCAATATTGGTCCACATGGGAGACAGTAAAAATCAAATATAGCCGATCCATGTGTTGGTGTTGGTGTTTCATATCATATCTTAAAAATAGTTTTAAAAATCTAGCCTGACCACTAACGCTAAGTCCGACTGGCAATCTCTCCAGACTTAGTGTTGGTGGAAGAGTAAGCCTTCTTTTACTATCTTTTAAACCTGAAATTAGCGAGTACTTCCAAAGAAAATCGACCGTCATTTTTTATTTACTCGTGTTTGGCTAAGTAAAAGTGGCGCTAAAAAAATTCAGAGATAATAAATCTTACAATTAAGCTTCCAATTCAGTTTCCACACTTTAAAATTATACAGGTCAGTAGAAAATTAAATTATCTTGCGTTTGGTAAAAATCATTTGTTGTATATTTCGTTTGTATTAAATTTCTCGGCTGTTAACTATACTGCATGATAACCAATTGTTATCATTAAAAGTTTAATGGGTAATTTTAACTCTTCGGGTGGAAGTATGCAATCCACAGAAACTGGTAAGCTGGTGTGGCATTCACCCTTGACGGACGCCCGGCATCAACCGAAAGAGGAAGTTTCTCACTTGCGCGTGTGTTTATGTTCGTTGGTTGATTGATTGGGGAATGTAATGTGTTGTTTACAAAGTACAATCTAGAATTCTTTTTAAAGTACTAAGCATTTATGCACGATGTAGAACATATGCGTAAATAGAACTGTGGGTAATTGTTAAATGGAAATAATCATCAAATAAGAAAACAGAAATAAAAAAAAACGAAAAGTGAATTAATGAGACTTCGTTCTCTTAACATAATATGCAAATTAGTTTACCTTTTGGACATCTCTCGCATATCCACGACTGAGTATATTTTGACATTGCTTTTCTCTGCGAGACGCTAATATGGCACAATAGCCAGTGAATATGTGTCGGATACACGTTTCATCAGATGTGCGTATTATCCTATTATACACATTGGTATCCACGTTGTCATCATCTTCTCGATTAATTCACATATTCACGCGAGGCTTCTTTTAAATGGAAGTTTTATCAGCTTTAGAACAAAGTGACAATACGGTTGTAGAAATCATATATATATATATACATTAGAAATGTGGTCACTGTGCAAGAGAGAGAGAGAGAGAGAGAGAGAGAGAGAGAGGAGAAAAGGAGAAGGAGAGGGACATTGGATGGCGTTTCACTGTATTGAAAAAAGAAAAAGAGAAAAATAGAGATGGCTTTGACTGCCATTTATCAATTCTCACGTTGTTCGCCCATTCCACCTCATTTGGTTTTGGGACGAGCCGTTTTTTTGTGACTGCTCACTCAAAAAGTTGGCTGGACAGAGGCAGAAAATCACTTTTTCGGAAATGACGTCATATTCTAAACTTCCGCATAACCGTTGATGCCAGCCTTTCATTATATACCATGCATGTTTTCCTACATGCACTGCAAAAGCCCGCGAATTTTCGTTTGTGTGTTATATCATCTATATTATTAGCGGGTCAAAACGAATTTTATTCGAGAAATGTGTTTTGGGTCGTTTTGTTTGTAATTTGGGCCGTTCGTAAACCGAGGTATTACTCTATGTAAATATTTTAAAATAGTTCAATTTAAAAATAAATAATATAGTTTTTAATTTACTATTCTGAGGTTTCCTCTTAGAGGGTCAAACGATAAGGCCTCAAGGAAAATTTTAGCAATTTTCTTTTTTTCACCCGTCAGTTTCATTGATTAAAAAAATGTTTCCTCTGAAATTTATTCTACGATTTTGTTGTACGCGAAATTTACTTACGTGTATATATAAATATATATATATATATATATATATATATATATATATATATATATATTTAAAAATTCTTAAAAAAATGAATTTTCCCAAATTTCTACCTACCAGCGACCATGCGCGAATTAAGTTCAAATTTAAAAGAGACATTTACACCGTTAAGTCCACACAACATCGGCCGTCACTTCTACAAGACCAGGAAGGATTGTTACGAAAAAAAAAAAGGGTTAATACCTTTTATTTGTCTAAAGCTCTGATGATGCCTATTATATCAAGCGAAATTATTAGATAAAAAAAGTCAAGATAAAAAAAAAATGTTTTTATTTTTTATTCTGATTTTAAAAAATATCTACATCTAACACATGGTTTATTGAAGGAATTTTGCCTCTCACTTGAAGTTTATGTATATATATATATATATATATATATATATATATATATATATATATATATATATATATATATATAGTAAAGTATGAAAATATATTTAGTGCAATTAAATTACATTGAAGCGTCCGCGTTTCATTTCCGTATGGAATCGTGAGGCTAAGGCCTACGTGAGTGAGACGCGGACGCCTCTGTGTAACTTAATTGCCATACATATATGTTCATACTTTACTCCCTAGCTCTACTTTCGTATTTAGCACTGTTCAAGTAAATACTGAAAATCTATACATAATATATTATATTTCCTTATAATATTATATGTGGATACATGAAATAAAATAATATATATATATATATATATATATATATATATATATATATATATATATATATATATATATAAGGAGAGAGGGAGGGAGAGATTAAAAAAAAATACATGTGTATCGGAATATTTATTCAGGTTGGTATAAGGCTTTAGATTTGTATATATATATATATATATATATATATATATATATATATATATATATATATATATATATATGAGTCTCAGTGTCCTGTGATTTTTCCAGTCCCTCCATTATTGGCGAGGGTGTCGTAAATCGGGGGAATATTAAAACGCCATTTTAAGTAGACCAGAAATTTGATGTCATAGGAGACAAACATAATGTCTCAACGACACAGCGACATTACCGTGAAATAAACAGTTCGACAAAAACATGTATGCAAATCTCCTGAAAAAATTGTCAACATATATCTCTAACGCCATTACACGATTTCTCTTTTTTCTCTCACTTCGAAAGGGTGACACGGCATAACCTCGTTTTGACATCAGGCTTTTGTCACGAACTTTTGTGAGAAAAGTCTGGGTTGAATGAGTTGACCTTTATTAAATCGAAACGAGGTTCACATTTTCCTCCAATGGCTTACACCATGTTTTGATTGTATCAGGCTATTAGATTCTCCTCGCGTCCAATTTCGATGTCATTGGCATTGGAGAAATAAGTAATAATAGATAAATAGATAACATTTGAAAAGTAAAGTAATAAAAATAGCGATAAATATTGTTGGATGCCATATTGGAATTCAGGAATTTCAGAATGTCAGAATTTTTCTCTTTTCATTAATCCAAATAATAAAAATGAAAAATAAGTTATCAACACAAATGTCAAAAAACTAGATCTATTTATACATTTTTTTGCTAATAGAGTAATACATTTTTAGAACAAGTTTTCTGATAGAATTAGAATCTGCAATAGCGTAGAGCATTTTCAGATGCAATTGGATGAATTCAAATATGATGTAAAAAAAAGCAGTTTTGGGAACTATCAGATGAGATATTTAACAGAATTTGATCTTTTATAAATATTTTGTGGACTTTTAAGGGTTTAGATTTGAAGAAAAGGAACTTCTATGAACAAAAATGATTTCCTAGAAATTCTCATCTATGGAACACAATACTACAAGAGTGCTCTCCAGCTGACTACAATATGATCGTTTTCAAGTCCAATGTTAACAAGTACTTGTTCAGCCGTTTTCTAAAATAGATGGGCATATTAGCTCTATTCTCGACCTGTGGGCAAGTCGAACGCACACATATCCAAGACAATGGCTGAATCGTTAGAAAATTACCTTTAGTCTGTAGTAGAATGGGGCCAAAAATGGATGGTTACATTTGATGCCACCAAGAGAAAGCTCCTTAACTTTAATAATGATAAGAAACTTTTCTAACCACCGATTAACATTGGTGGTAGCACCCTTTCCAGAGTCCAACATTCAAACTCCTCGGCTTAACATTCACAGGTAACATGAATTATAATAAATACATAGAAGATACTGCCAAGTCTGCTGCAAAGAAGGTGGGCTCCTTCTACCGAGCTAGAAAACTTCTCACGCTTGCCGGTATCTTATATCTTTATAAAGCCACCATTCGCCCAGGCATGGAGTATTGTTGCCACATCTAGGCCGGTGCATCGACTACTTGTCTCTCCCTCTTGGACAGGGTGCAAAAAAGAGTTCTACAAGCACACCCACGGAATGTGATTCGATGAACTTACTACACTTGTACCCCCTCAACGTAAATATCACCGACAAACCTGACTAGCAGCAAAATCCCCCCCCCCTTCACATTAGAGGTTCCCAGATGTCGGCAAACCTTCTACTCTAATAGTTTATTTCCCCGAACCGCTTGCATTTGGAATCCCTTCCCTGATTCCTGTTTCCCCGACTGTACGAATATGCAGAAAATTAAATGTAATGTGAACAAACATCTAAGTTCTATTATTTCGTTCGGTAAAAATAATGATAAATTAACAAAAATAATTATGAAGCAAAACATAATACACGACGAGAGTTAATTAAGTACAATACCTTTATATAGCCACATCTCTAACTTATAATGTATTATAATAACTATCAAATATAGGTTCCCTTCGGTTACATACTTTTTGCTAGTCTGGGGGGGGGGGTTGTATCGTGACGATCGAACATATGCTACACTGCTTCCTCCTTCAAAAGAGGAGTTAATGCCTGGTAGGTTGGTATCATGACGAACCAACATACACTACACTACCCCCAAAAAGGAGAAGTTAAGTCCTGAGGGTGGTCTCAAGACAACTGAAGAACAACTACTACACCACCCACCAAAAAGGCAAAGGTAATGCCTGGGAGGATCGTATTATGACAAAAGAACATATTCCAAACTACACCACAAATGAGGAGGTAATGTCTTGGAGAATGGTCTGATAACAACAGAACAGATACTACATTAGCATTCCCCCAAATAAAGCAGGAGGTAATGCCTGGAATGGTGGTATCATAAATACCGAACATATATTATACTACTCTCCTCTCTGAATTAAACATCGACAAATAGTACCATAGTATAATCAATAGAAGTTATAGTATAATTTCGGCTTCAGACAGACACCAACTCTCGTAATAGATATTGCTATATAGCAGCTCTTCTTTGGGGGGTCTCAATTCTTTTCCTTTCGTGTTCAAATCTTAACTCTCTGAAATATATCTTTTCAGAAATATTTTTCTTTACTTTTCCCCCGAATTTGCTAATTGATACCAGTTTAACCAATGAAAATCAACTTCGTATAATCTGCAGCTGTTGACCAAAGATTTGACATAATTGTGAAAACGTGATTGTCTATTTAAAATCTAAACTCTTTCATTACTCAAAAACATTACTGCTACTTCTACCGCACATACAATTCATCACACGCATGCGCATACACACATACTGACACAGAAAGTTCTGCTTTTAATCAAGTTTAAACACGTCACATAATTACATAATTCTTAGCGTTGCCTGTTTTGTGACAAAATTATATTTGGCAAAAGATAAAAATTAAAAATTAAGATAATTTAAATTTGGAAATAATAGCAGTTACAGAATTATTCAATAACTACTTTAAAAATCCCCCAAATGCAGTTTGTATGATAGAATATAATTGATTACACAAATCAAATTTAAATGTGGACAGAAAAAGAAACAGTTATTAAACAAAATCAATGGATTTCTAATAGGTGAGATCAAAATTGTTGGCAGTTTTCATTGTATTGATTTTTGATCAGTGATTCCAGTTCTTTACTCGACCTGTTTATTAGAAATGTGCCATCCATTATTCTTCGATTCTCTGCAAGAGAGATTTACGAATTATTGTTTCACCATTTTATATAATTTGATTCTCCAGAATGTACACCTTTCCTGCCTTTCTGATGTTATTCAGAGCAAATCAAGGATTCTTATGAATACAGGGTGTTTGAAAAAGCAATAGCAGAACTTCAGGATTATGCGCTACATGTGTAAAGGAGCATTTTTGTGTAGGGTTGCTTTTCAAGTAGCACTCCATTACTAGTCTAATTTCCATTCATTCCTCAGCGTTGTCTTTGGTTTGTGCTGATCATATTTATTTACCTGTATTTGGTCTGCTGTATTCTGTTATCTTGAAATAAGAAGGGCCAACATCCGCAGGATGCTGACCGTGCCCCCTATATTGGTTATCAAAAGAGCCTCTTCCGATCATGACGTTCAGCTCTTTCTTCTGAACCCCCATGGCTTTTGTGTTTGTTTGCTGTCATTTTGTCATGATTTTGTTGGTTTATGTGACAACACCAGGCACAGATTTATTTTACCTGTGATCCTGTCACATGGTCAGTGTTTAGTAGAAATAACAGTTAATTATCACACACATTGTACGTGTTAGATGTTTACAATAAATAATGCTGATCAATATTTGTTTCAATGACCTATAACTCGGAAAAAACGCTTCCGGACCTATGTTTATGGGAACCTTTTTTCATTATCTACACAGATAGAACATAATCCCTAAGTTATGTATTGGATCTTTCAAACACATTGTATAGTCTACATTTTATTACTGTTTTAAAAATTGACTACATTGTTAGATATAATTCATACCATTTGTGCATGCTTGGAATATCATTAATACACTAATTCTCAAAATACGTTCTACCTGTCAATCAGAAGTAAAGTTCGTTACTACAACATTGGAACCAATTAATTTGACATCACGCCTTTGCGTAACACTATTCAACTATGCCATTGATCGGAGAGATTCACAGATGTGTCAGTGAGCTCTGGTGTGATATTATCTGACCTGGACTATGCAGATGACATCATTCTGATCGGAAGTTCCTACTCAAGGATCCAAACAACACTCAATCCTATTCACCACCACTTCTCATCTCAGCATGAAGATCAACACGTCGACAGCCCAAACCATGTTCGCAGGTATTGATACTGTGTCTTCTACTCCGATGACCTTGAGCGGTGTACCCATCGAGATGGTGGATGACTTCACTTATATTGACACTACAATAACACCCTCCTGTCAGTGTGCAGAAGTTGATCATCGGATCATCAAATCAGGCGCTCCATGCAATGTATCTATCAGGCACTTGTGATATCAATATTCTTGTACTGCTGTGACACTGGAATGATGAGAGGAAGCGACACACAAATGCTAGAGTATTCAATCATGATTACCTTCGGCGGATCTCACGAATAAAGTTGACGCATCATGTCGCCAACACGTCACTTCTTCGACGAACGAATTTCCTGTCACTCGAGACAACCTTGAGCTGACGAGGTGGTCAACTTAAGACGTAGCTTAGCACAATCAGGTCCATCGAGAAGAAGAATCTACAACCGCTGTAAATACCTTTCCTTTGTTCCCAAAATGTACCCAAAACCAAAAACGGAACTTCTGTGAGCAGAGTTTCTTTGCAGGATCTTCCCATCTGTAGACACTTTTCCAGCTGACTTCAACAGGGTCGTTTTAAAATCCAATGTAAACAAATACTTGTCGATCCGTCCGCTTAAGTAAGAGTAGAACGTGGACCTTGGTTTTATTTTCGGCAGCCTCGTAACCCTGGCTTCCTTTATTTTGTTCTTTAGTACTCACATTCGATGAGCGCTGTTTCTGACAAAAGAGGAAGAAGTGCTGTTTTGTGGGTCGGAATCTATCTATCTAACACTTATCGTTGGCTATTCTTTTTTTTAGTATTTTTTAGCTCCTTACATCAAGTGGCTTAATGTCTTGTCTGGAGCGATTTCCATAAAAAATAAAATTCTGCCAATTCTACCAATCGTTTCAATCCTGTCATAGTTTTGCTTATCACCCAACTGACAATTCCATTAATCTTTATCCCAAGTGGCCTTTTACCTTGATAAGTGGTGACTCATTATTATATAGATAAACAGATATTAGGCATTTCAATATTTGGCACCCAAGGTGTCACTGAACATCACCATACGATACGCGCCCAATTACGTCCGGGATGCATTGGATTCAGAGGATCGAGCCGGCTCAATCCACCATAGGTGAACGCCGTTTAAAGAAACAAAGAAGAAGAAGAAGCGATTCACGCATGATGTCCAAGCACACCTTTTCATTATAAAATTAAAAAGCTCAACTTCAAACAAAAAACAAACAAACAAAGAAAAACGAATCAATTTTAAATAAAAATTAAAAATATGCACCGGTGGAAGTTACTACCGGAAGTCTAAAATTACCTCTTCTCAAACAAATTTTCATATAATCCTTTTGCTACAAACTTAGTATCATCAAATGCGGCACAATGGCTGAACTTGTCAATTGTAAATTATCCATCGGTGAATACATTGTTCGTTCAATTGTTTCTTTGTAAATTAATGGCTTTTCATACTAATAGTTTAACGATGCAATTCAACAGTTGTCGTCGGTTGGTTTATTTTTACAGCATATCAATATTTTTGGTCATTTAATGCCGAATAAAGTATACATTCATTGCACTTTCCCAATTTACGGTTAGAACATGTGTGTCATAAGGGCAATTAATATACAGGTCTTTAGATTTTCCTGTATAAACGCATTGCTTTTAAGAAATAAATTATATATATATGTATGTATGTGTGTATGTGTGTATTTAAACAGTTTCTTAATTCTGCCTGTACTATAAAATATTTCTCTTATAAGGGTCAGATCAATATATTAACTATTTTAATTTGAGGTTGATCTTATTTAATCTGAAGTTATTCAAAAAAATTAAGTTGACCTTTTTCATTTAATACTTTTTAATGTAGTCGGCATGATTTTAATTTGCTTCCGGCACTGAGATAGATCTATTAGACTATATTATTTTTTGTATATAAATGAAGAGGTCGAAATAAACTAAAGCCTACTTTATTCCCCTTTCAGTAAGCAGACAATGAAATGAACAAAAACAACAATGGAATAAAAAGTGTTTATACTGTTTTGGCAAAGTTTAATTTCCCTGCTGCGATACCTGCTCTGTACGCGGTGCGGCAATCACCCTGGACAGTTTTTAGGGAATATTTAATTTACAGCCGTCCCCAGTCGCATGTGTATCTCAGTCAGTAGAAATGGCATTAATTTTGCAGGTTTACTTTAGCAAGTATGTGTCGCTTTCTTCCCACATACAGCGCCTGGCATTCCCAAATAGTCACCCATCTGTTACTGACCAGGCTCAACGTCGCTTAACTTCGGTATGATGCCCAGATGTAAAATAAAAAGTAAACGTGTGCAAATTACGTATACATTATAACCTTGAAACTTTTATTGGTATTATGAAACGAATGTTTTAACTACATGCATTTTATCTATACGAATTAGAAGGAGATAGCGTGATGTAATTCAATACAAATTACAAATAGACGTGATCACATAGCGAAAGAAGGTTTTATCGTTTATTATAGACAATTAAAAATAGTTCAATATTACAGAGAGCGCTTTTAATTTGTGTTTTTTACGTATTTGATTAGACTATATGCTCATATTTGCCATCTATTC
Organism: Sepiola atlantica; assembly: GCA_963556195.1. NCBI lineage: Eukaryota > Metazoa > Mollusca > Cephalopoda > Sepiida > Sepiolidae > Sepiola > Sepiola atlantica. The sequence goes on from OY744521.1 coordinate 105,720,632, forward strand.
AAAAGGTAACTTGCGCTGGAATCATAATAGATAATAAAAACAACTTCCAGACAACAACAGGACTTTTGGAAATCAACTTATTTATCTTTAGAACTGACTTACGTAAAGTTTTGTAAAAATGATCAAATATGTACTATGCTTGCTATCATCGCTAGGAGCGTGAAACCTTAGTAATAGCCTATATAAAACACATAATGTATTTAAATACTATCAAGTTATGTTGGAAAAGGCATCAAACACCATATATATATATATATATATATATATATATATATATATATGTTTTTTAATGTAATTATTTTTATTGGTGATTATTTATTTTATTTCCTAAGTGATTAAGATGCAGAAAATTGCATTATTAGTCGCCCTTAACTTCTCCGTCTAGAAATATGTACGATTTTTATCACCTAAATATTTAATGTATTTTTATGTAATAATTTTTATTGGTGACTGTAGCGTTCGTTGTTATTTTGCTTACTATTATTTCGATTGTCTCACTTTCCTAAGTGATTAAGATGCAGAAAATTGCATTATTAGTCGCCCTTAACTTCATAGGACGTATTTTTCCGTTAATATATTTTTTATTTTATTTTATACGTACATATATACATATTTTATATATAAATATATGTACATATACATATATATATGTACATACATATATATATATATATATATATATATATATATATATATATATATATATAAATGAGGCCAATTCTAACCGTTACACGGCGTGATGAGAAACACATGCTATTGATTTTAAGCAGGCGGACAACAATAGTCAGCCGTCATAACAGTGTTCAACAGAAAGAACTTGTATTTATAGCTTAGATCAGGCGCTTTATATTATTTCTCATTAAAACGACAGGGGGCTACAAATAATTATTTAATAATACATATTTTTATTATTATATATACTGTATTTCACTTAGTGTTTTCATTTAAGAGAAAATACGTGGGATTTAAAATATGTGGCATTAATCCGATTCTTTCTATTTTTCATACACATATACGTATCTTTTAATATAAATATAAGTATATTTTTTATTTATAATAATCCCTTTTAATTCTAACCCTCACTTCTGGACAAAAGCCAAATTGACACTGGTTTATAAAAATTGTTGTAGGCGAGTGTGAAAATAGGTGATCTAGTATAAATTCGGCGTCTGATTTCAGCTCTGGCACGATAAGCAGAGGCGCTCTTTTTTGCGCAGCCTTGAACAAAACGTGACCACAAAGTGATAACTAAAATTTATTTTCTCTTTTCCGTCACTAATAAACGGAGCGACGTACTATAAAAGCATAGATAACTGAGGAACTGCATATCATCTATCCTGAATCGAAGCAATAACCGACCGGTTGAACGGTAGACACTAGTCAATGTTCCAAAGGTGACAGCTGTCGGTCGCGTACACGGGCGAAGAGTGGACGGTTGAGCAGAGGTGTCTGTTTGATTGAAAACTGTTATTTTTCTTTGTATTCTGTTTCAGCGAGAGGGGGACATTTTGCACGTGACGCCAATCTAAGTAGTTGGTCATTACGATGAGCGGCGACTGATATTACGAATAATAGAGGTGGAATAGAACTTGAAGAAATATATTTTATATTCTATAAGAAAGACAAATGTTTTTTTTTCATTCAGCTTTCCATTTCAGTCGTTCAGAATTCAATGATTTCTAGTCAAGACAATTAATTCTCATACCCTGCAGGGAATTAATGATTAACGTCTAATGCGATCGGCTTACCACAGTTCTTACACACTGTAGAAAAAACACAAGTTACGCAGATCATCGATACAATGTGATAGCAGAACTGTTGGTAGACCAGTTAGTCGAAACGCATACGATCTTCGTTGCATCGGATTATATTCAGTATCGAGTCATTCAGAACACAAGACTGAGTGATTTACTGGGCTATAATAGTATCACAATGGTGCCGTAACCAGGATTAAACCTACGGATATGTCCACGGCATGATAATACCACCTTTGATGTCTACAATCGTCTGCAATACAAAAGCAACGATCCAGAACGATCTTGACACGCATCAACAGCAGAGAAGCAGTAAATTCCACCGTCAACTCAAGAAAAAACAAGCAATGTTTAAGGTCGCTGACAATTTTCCTCTGCTTCTGTTAACGAATTTTGTTAGCTATTATACGAAACAGGGATGCTTAGCATGCATTTATTTAATCTGCGCTTTTAACGATGAAAATCTATTTCAAACTGATGCGTGGCAAACTGACGGACAGAATATGGACTTTATGAGCAGGTTCACTGTCATGGTGAAGTCAACGAGGTGTAAAGAAAAGCACTTGAAAAAATCCCCAGAGCTTAGATTACAATCAAATATTCGCAAGATAGCATATTAAATCATGACACAATCCGAATATCTCCCTCTGTTGCCCATAACTTACCCAGCAACCAACGCACTAAGTCCCGTTACTTTTTAAATACACCTCGTACATGTGTGTGTATCTAATGAAAAGCAAACATTTTTATACAACCTTGATGATGAATAAATACAAATATAACTTATTGCTATTTACTTCTCATAAATCTCACGTTGTGTGTGTTGATGTTTGGAGCCTTCTTCTGTTATGCTTACTTGCTCAAGAGACGACAGATTTAGATGAGAGGACCCTAGAGGCAATGTTAAAGAACTTTTGGGGAATTGTTTTAAAGGTTTGTCTAACATGTACGTTTGAGTCATTACATTTGGGGAGATGCTAGGACGGCTTCCATTGCTTTGTAGAAATAAGATATTTAGTCAATAGTAAAGTATACGAACAAGGCATTTTAAACATAATTTATCAACTTGATTTCATGTCTTCGTTCAAAATAAAAGGGTTAAGGAAGAAGTTTTTAAATGTTCATGCGACCTGACGGAGAAAGTGTTCAATTAAAAGTCCAAAAGTCAAGACGAGGAAAATGTTATTATGCGTCCGTAAGTCGGTTGAAAATGTTATTATAACCGTACGTACGAAGGTTGGAAGTTTGTGAGACTGACAGGCTTCATATAATTGTTAAGAAAGTAGGTCCATGTGCCAAAGTGTCACCATCTTTATAAATTAAGTCCACGTGTCGACGACACCAAGAAGCAGAGGCTATGGCGGGTTTTGTTTGCGCGCCAAGTAGATACGTGTTTTGTGTTATGAGTGACAAGGATTCGTTAGGCAACTTAGCTTTCTCGATGGCTCTCTGTGTAGAAAGTGTGAATGCTATTGTTTATATAGGTTTTGAGAACAAGTGCCCTGATTCCACTGAGACTGTTTATGATTGGCTAAAGTCCGGCATAAACAACCAATCGAAATTGTGCATTTTGATCCAATCAGTACCAAGCATTAAGTCATGCAAATATCGAATGATTTAGACATCGTTATTCTGTGGCTGTTGTTGTTAGTACAGGGTGTCCTACAAATACCATCCCCCGGTTTGATTTTGCCTGAAAATCAAAAAAGTTTATTGAATAAAATAGAAATGTTTATGCATAATTTTTCATTTTTATATATATATACGTCGGTGACGTTTTTTTTTTCAATTCTAATTTGTGTGTCATCGGCTGAAGAAATATGGAGTTGAATCAAATTGACCGTATTCAAATTTATATTCTTAGAATTGCTTCGGACAATATCTTACAATTTGAATTGTTATTCCTTCGTCGCGTAACGGAATATGAATCCGTCAAGTTGACGCATCTCGTTGAGGAGTTTCCCTTTAAAATTGTCTCGTTGATCCTATGTTGCAAATTTGAATCCTCTTCGGTGAAGAGTTCTTAGTCGGCTAGTCGTAAAGTGATTGGAAAGGTTTCAAACATCGAGATTATTTTCTGCGCGTGCGTTCAGTAATGGCGTCATGTTGACAAGATTTTATTGTTTTTTTCTCTCAGTTGGTTTTCTGCGATTGTTGTTGTTGTTGTTGTTGCTGCTGCTGTTGTTGTTAGGACAAGGGTCCTACACTTTCTATTTTAGGCATGTGCTACACTAGTTTGAGACAAGTAGCGTCTCACAGTAGAAACATGTATAGAAATCCATGATAACGATGTTGAATAAACGCATGGTTTCCTATATTAGTGAAATGTGAAACATTCGATCAAAGTATAGCGTCATTCGCAATTCACCGCGGAGTTTCTTTTTTTTTATATTATTTCCTCGAAATGACCTTTTGAGTTAAAAGCAATCGTGGATTAACGCGTATATTAAAAAAGGATTAGTGATTCTGATTGGACAGTTTTCAATCAGCCTTTCCTTCCCGCCACTAAAATAAATCTCATCCTCGGATTACCGAAATGGAGAACGATCGCCGATTCGGGCCAGATGTTAATTATCATAGACCGATAAGGCATAGACAGGCATAACAACGATTTTTCTTCTTCTTTTTAATTCGCAGGATTCTATTCAGTTGCAACTCGTCAGTATGGGATTAGGAATTCTGAATGTGATGTCAATGACATATCCACATCTATCTATCTATCTATCTATCTATCTATCTATCTATCTATTTTTCTTTTTTTTTCTTTCAACACCTTGAGTCTGCTCTCGGCCTGCTAAGCCAGTAAGACCTCCGATAAAACTGCCTGATGTTACGAATATAGGCTTAAAAAATTTGGTGGTTGCAAAGTATTTTCATGACCATTTAAATTTAAATCATACTTTTCTAAACGTGTAATTATTTATCTATTGAATAAATTTCAATTTCTTTTAAATATAATTTTATTACGAGATTAAATCCACCAGAATACACTTTCATTTCTTTGTAAACAAGTCAGCTATTCTAATCTTTCGTTAATAGTTGACAATTGGTTACACAGTGAATTATTATTATTGAATTTGCCAAAAAATGAGTTCGTTTTTTATAATGGATATTAACACCGAATAAATATTTAGAAAAATCAATACAATAGTTACCACGGACATCTGCTACAATTCGCAATTTGTTAGGTAAATTTTAAGTCCCCTGTTCGAAGAAGTTAGGCGCTTTATTAGTGAAGAATATTCCCAAGAAACTTTTCACGTCTTCATCAGAATCAAACTGTTTCCAATTCAATGAATTTTACAGTTATCGAAAAAGATGGAAATCAGAAGGAAGTCAAATCTTGAGAATATGGAGGGTGAGGTAAAACCTCCAACCTAACATCTCTCGAGTAGTCAAAGCAGCATGTGACATTGCGTTTACATGCTGAAAAACAACGCCTTTACCATTGACTAGCCGTTTCTGTTGAAGAGCCACGCTTAATTTATCTAGCTGTTCGCAGTAAATCGCTGGATTGAATTGATAATTCTGTTCGCAGAAAAAAAGTTGAAGCAAGATAGCACCTTTCCAATTCCACCATACCGATAACATCACTTTTTTGGATGTAGGTCTGCTTTGGTGGTTCTTTGAAGTGGATTATCTGCTATTTTCCACGATCTTTTGAGCGTCAAATTACCTTAAACAATCCACTTTTAATCTCCAGTAACAATTCGTTTAAAATAAAACTCATTACTTTTACGTTTCAGCAACAACTCACAATAGAAATCCTTTGCACGAGATTTTCTTATGCCAGTTTATGGAAAACCTAAACATCAAGTTTAGAAACATAACCGAGTTTATGCAATTAATTTTCCACGCTCGATTTGTAAATTTGTGTGCGATTTCTCTGGTTGTTTCACTGTCAATCATCTTTCGCCAGCTAGAGCGAGGAGCATGTCTCACTGAAAAAACTTATGTTCGGAATCGAGCAAACCATTTCTTGCACACCAGTTCTCTAACAGCATTCTCTCCATACACATGGCATGTCTTCATGCAGGTTTCTGTAGCTTTTATTTCCTTTTATGTAGTAAAAAAACACATCAGTTTTCGGTAGTGTTCTGCTTGTTCTTCAATTTCAAGGTCTGAAAGGAAGCAAACATGTAGAACTCCTCTGCTCGGAGGTTTATTAGACACTGACGTCAACATACTCGCTACAACAAATACAGGATTTGAAGAATAGAAATATAAAACGATCTTTAGTAGGTCGGAAAGATGAGATTAAAAAACGAACGAACTTTTCTTCAACCCAATACTTTTTTTTATTTAACATTAATCGATAATTTTCCAATCTTGTTTTTAATATATACTAGTGTACTCCTCCGTAAAAATGACTTTTCCAGTGTCTGCACTTGCTATTGATCTATATATAAAACTAAAATATTTATATAAAATCATAGAATTACGGTGATAATTTAATTTCTTATATATAAATTATTATTATCATTTCTGATAGCCTAAAACACCCACCGTTGACTTTTAATTATAAACTGGGAGATTTCGTTTCAAATTCATTTGATACAGCGGGTAAGTCTGAGGTGGTTGTCTGACTTGCTATTTGATTTATTTCTTCCCCTCACTACTTGAAATGGTTTCGCTGGAAGCTAGAAAAAGGCGCGTGTTTTATCTGTGAATGTTTGGAAGTATATATATATATATATATATATATATATATATATATATATATATATATATATATATATATATATATATATATATATATATATATATATATATATATATATATATTCCGGTTACGAGAATAATGTAAAGCAAATCGCGGCTGGTAAGACAACAGACCGGAATAAGTTGTATTGGACATTAAAAACTGAGCAGATCAGTGTTATTATTAAAACGTCAATAATTTTATAGAATCACTCCCGTCTCCAATCGGATGTTTTTGTTGTGATTTTATGGGATCTTCGAGTGCCCTGAACACGATTTTGACGCCAGGGGAACATGTCTTACATTAATCCCAATACTCTAAGTTCGAAACTATGGAATTAAAGAACATTCGTTTTTAACGGCCAAAATTACGTCAAAAAAAGGTTTGGCGATTAAATTCATTTGCTAATAATATCAAAACGTCTCACGTAACGTTGATTGGTCCATCAGTCGATGATTATATCTCTATATTTTAGATGTACACTATCTCGTAAATAGGACATATCTATGTTTTAAAGCTGAACAATCCACGAAGCGATTTCTGAACTGAGCGATTACTTGACAATGTATTAGTTAAAAAAACTGAAAAAAAAACTTAAACATTAAGATAATGCAATCAGACAATGTAGGCAGGCGAGAGCGCTAAGTTCTTCGATTTTACGTCAATGCGATTTATCGATTTTCTTTCCTTTTGTTCCACTTCATCGGATTTCGTTATGTAGGTCCATTCCTGGACTTCTCTATTAAGCACCTTCATCCCAAATACCTGTCTTGTGAATTAAATGTACTAAGCATGTCTTCTGACTAAAATACCTTCCACTAATGAACGTCTCTCGGGTAGTTGAAACCACATCAACGTTCAGATTATATAAAATATATAAGTAAAAATAAATCACATCGTCTGTTTCGTTAATTCAACTTTTCTACTGTCAGCATACATATTATTATTACTACAAGCCTATTTCAATTAAGTATACATTTCATATATATATATATATATATATATATATATATATATATATATATATATATATATATATATATATATATATATCGGGCCTGCGCACCCAGTAGTGGCTACTACTTTTTCTCATCAACCCATCATGTCAACCCAATATTTTCACGTACTTGCATGACATTTTTCTTAAAATTATCATCCTGAGGAAATCTTACAAATAAAGACGAAACGTTGATGAATATATAAAAAAACATCCTTTTTGGGTTTTCCTTTTTCATTTTCCATTACGTCAGATTACCTTCATCCTTCCTTTCTAATATATATATATATATATATATATATATATATATATATATATATATGTATATGTGTGTGTGTGTGTGTGTGTGTGTGTGTGTCTGTCTGTCTGTCTGTCTGTCTGTCTGTACATTTCGATGTATATATTGATCGAGTATAAGCATTTTTGAAAGGACAAAGTGAAAAAGGATTCAATTGTCATAATATATTTTAAACTTATAACTACAAGTTAATTGGATTAAAGTATAAATTTCCTTTCTGGTCCGAGTAAATAAATGAAAAGAAAAAGGGATATATAAATTAAATAAATACGGTTGTTTTTCAGCCTGATTGTGGCGAATGTACACCGATGAAGAGTTTTCTTAAGTGTTTTTGATATTCTGTATTTCATGAAAATATATATTTTTGGGATAGGCAGAAACAATTGTCTGATAATAAAGTATTTTGAGGTAGAATCTGGAATATATTCTGAATGATTATTATTATATTATATAGAAATGTACCGTATACATGTATATATATATATATATATATATATATATATATATATATATATATATATATAGTTATATAATATATAAAAAAAAAGTTGGATTCTGTCTGTCTCAGGAGACAATGGAGTTCTGCGCCTCAGATTAGTCCGTTGCCGAATTGCAGCGTCTGCAAGCCTATCCTAGATCGACAGGCTCTGTTGCAGTTTCCACAGATGTAGGTTGTGTTCTTGCCTTCTGTCGTCTGTGCTCTCTCCCCACCTTCCACTTCTGGTCTTTACTTTCCTCACTCCTCTTAGAGCATGCCTTTACAGCTCGTCTCATACGACTGCCGTTTTCAGCCACAGACTCCCAGCCTGTTAGGTCGATGCCACTTGTCCTCATGTCTCGCTTGCAGACATCTTTCTAGCGTAGGACAGGTATTCCTGCTGGTCTGGAGCCGGCTGTGAGCTCGCTATAAAAATACTCTTTGGGATCCAACCATCGTCCAAGCCACCGGAGTCGTCGTTAGGTGAACAGGATGTCCGCCTGATCAAAGTTGGTCCTGTTTAAATGTTGTCCTGCCAGGTGATTCCTAGGAGTCTCCTGAGGTGGTACATATGGAAGGTGTTAAGTCTGTACTCTTGGCGGAAGTAGAGAGCCCAAGATTCACTGCTGTAGAGCATAATCTATTAATAATGGAGATTATGTATCTGTCTGAAGCCGAAACTATACTATTTAAGACTATTGTACTTATTATGAAATAGTATAGTATATACTATTTCAGACTAATGTCCTATCTATATTGACTTAATTTTTAAGTGAGCGAATTACATTCGGAAATTATTAATTAATTAATTTAGATTAATTAACATATAAATAAAGTATAAACAAATTTGACGACGAGACTGCGATTCGAACCCAGCATATGTTCAGTATTTTACTCAATATATTACTCTGTCAAGTAGTATATATAGTGCTACCAAAACTCGCTCAAACAACAGGTGTGTTTTGCAATTTACATAATTCATTTGTTTTAAACTTCTAATAAATTGATATTTACAAATATACACTTATAACTGCTATTCTCAAATTCACATATGTATTTACAATATTTTTCTTCAAAGTAATATTAATAAAACATATTAATACAATTAATTAAAGACATTTTATTCAGGAACGAGGCTGTTTTAAAACAATACTTAAAATGTAATGTAATGAAAAATGACGAGTCATTACACCGGTAATGACGTCATTGTTAGCGGGACGCCGGGAGGCGCCCATCGTCGTTGTTTTTTTTTTCTGTGTATGGTTAATGAGAATTTATTTTTTATACATTGCAATTGTAGAGTAAAGCACTCATTGAAAATTTAAATTTTTATGTTTTCTCTTTATAACAGATTCAATTTCCTTTTGACACGCGCTTACAGTTGGGTCTCACGTGACCCTTGTAGAATGTAAACAGCTTGGCGTTGGCGTTTTACGTGTACGATGAAACTTGCTATATTTAACTCGAATTAATTTACGTGACTGAAATAAGAATTAAGCGAATTAGATTAGAACATTTTTCTCCACAGTAATAATGATAAAAATTATTGATACAATTAATTAAAGACATTTTATTCATTTTAATTTTTATGGTTTCACTTTATAACAGATTTAATTTTCTTTTGACACACGCTTACATTTGGGTCACGTGACCATTCTAAAATGTGAACATCTCGGCGTTTGTATTTTTCTGGAAAATTGGCATCTAGAGTTGAAACATTCATTAAAAAACATCAATGAGAGAAAACTTCATCGTATACGTGTAACGTCGAAATGACAAGTCGATCAGAAAAATATAGTTGCCATCTTTATAAACAATCGAGAAAGAGTCTAGCTAAGAACGAACATGTAAACATTTACACGGAGACGACTTTTCATTAGATAATGATTGCTTATTTAAATATCAAAAACTGATTTTCCTCTCCTTGGATACAATTTAAAGTTTTTTACTTGAAGAAAATAATACCAGAGTTGAAAGTAAAAATTGCCCCAGTCTCAAAAGATCGCCCTCCTGTCCGTGTCCGAGATTAAAACAGATTAATAGTGTAGTATCAAAACACAAAAACGGATACTGCACTTTGCTCCTAACGAAAAGGCCAATTATGGTAGGAAGTAGGAAGTTTTGATTATTTATAAAGATGGCGACTATATTTTTTCGCCTTTATAAATTGGTCGTTTTATTGCTTCAAAATTGCAAACAAATAAATTCTGCTGTTTACTCGGTGAGCAGACAAAAGCCCACTGGAAATGTTCTGTTGTCATAATACTCTCCTCCCAGGCATTACCACCTCCTTTTTGAGAGGTGTGGAGGTAGTGTAGTATCTTTCCTGTTGTAGTGATACCATCTTCCCATGGATTACTTCCTCATTCTTGGGTGGTGTGGAGGTAGTGTAGTATCTGTTCTGCTTCATTGATACCATCTTCCCAGGCATTACCTCTTCCTTTTTTAGGGATGTGGAGGTAGTGTAGTATCTGTTCTGTTATCATGATACCATCCTCTCAGGCATTACACCTTCCTTTTTTTGAAGGGTGTAAAGTTAGTGTAGTATCTTTTCTGTTGTCATTACCATCCTCCCAGGTATTACCTCCTCCTTTTTTGAGAGGTGTGGAGGTAGTGTAGTATCTGTTCTGCTTCCATGATACCATCTTCCCAGGCATTACCCCCTCCTTTTTTGAAAGGTGTGGAGGTAGTGTAGTATCTGTTTTGTTGTCATGATACCATCCTCCCAGGTATTACGTCCTCCTTTTTTGAGAAGTGTGGAGGTAGTGTAGTATCTGTTTTGTTGTCATGATACCATCCGCCCAGGCATTACTCCTCCATTTTTTGGGAGGGGATGTAGTATTTGTTCTGTGGTCATAATACTATCCTTACAGGGATTACCTTCTCCTTTACTTTTTTGAGGCTGTTGTCATTATACCATCCTCCCAGGTAATACTTCCTCCTTTTTTAGGCGGGGCTGTAGTATATGTCTAACCCGCCCTCTGATTATTAAGTATAATGTTCTATTTCGAACGCACAGAGAGTTCTATTTCAAGAGAGCGCGCGAGAGAGAAAGAGAGAGAGAGAGAGAGAAAGAGAGAGGGAGAGAGAGAGGGACACAAGACAGTACGAGTCGCTCAAAAATGATATATTTACTTTGATTTTTTAATTAAAACGTTTTGTTTTTTTGTTGTTTTTTTTAAAAAAATATTATTAGAAATTATGTGTTAAAGCACTAATTTTTTTAATCAAATTATTTAATCTAAAAAATAAAATTATTTAATCTAAAAAATAAAAATTACTATTTTTGTAAGAAAAAACTAAACACTTTTTACTGAGCAATTAAATAAATGTATTTTATTTAAAAAATTTTTATTTTATTTTAGGTACACTTTTTTTTCTATTTGAAAAACTTAAAATATTATTATCTTTTTACGACCTTAAGTTAAGTCTAGAATTTTTTGTTTTACATTTTACGCCGTAAAGGGTAATTTTTTTAAAAAACTATGTTTTTATTATTCCCTGTTTTATTTATTAAAATAAAGGATGGGGTGTTTTTCTTTCTTCTTTGTAAAAAACAAACAAACACATTTTACTGAGCAATTAAATAAAAAAATTCGTAGGTCTTGAAAATAAATAAGCAATAAATCAGATAGAAAAAAGTAAGATTAATAAAGAATCTAATTTAATCGTTAAGCCACTTGGATTGTCTCCCTTTTTAACAATCTTCTCAATTAAAGGCAAAAAGGTCACTGTACAGAACATTTACACAATTTAGCTAATAATATCCAGATTACATTCTGTTAAATTTCTTATCCAATAGTTTCTAAAAATTCCGCCTTAATTCCTTTACAATTTTCTTTTTAAAAATTCACCTGTTAAAACGATCTACCCTATTTCTAATCTTAATCCTATCTCACTTTTGGAAATCTGACCTGAGAATACTTTTCAGAGCGAGGAGAAATAATCTACTTATTATATGTTCGCCATAGTTATAAATGACATTAATTATTTTAAAAAGTTAATCCTAATTATTCATGTTAGAAATACGTTGAACGAAGGAGGATGTTTAGTTAATTCACTATTACTAAATACACAGATGGAATGTCTTTTAATGAAAAAACTCTTTCTTCAAATGATATTTTTTCGACTCGTTTTTTAAAATATGGATGCATAAATAAATGTTTAAGTTCAAGGTTATTTTTAAGTAAAAAAGGGGCAAGGTTTTTACAACACAAGTTAATACAATTCAAAATCAATGAAAACTGCAAGTCAAGTCTAAACAACAAGCAGAAAATATAGACAGACAGATAAAATACTACTTATATTAGTATAGATATAATATAATATGTGCTATATCCATTTTTATCTATCTTTTCTGAGAGTACAGATTCGTTTATTGACGAAATAACTTTGCTGATGCGTTGCGTTTTTTGTCTTTAACACATGCGTATTTCTTTAGATAAGATTTGATGTGTTCTTTTCTATCGAATGAGTCAGCTTATACCAATAAAATTACTTGTGACGCCTTTGTGTAGATTCACGGATAAAGATTAGCAAACAAACATTCTCAGGTGAGCGGCGCAGTGATTATCTCGCGTTATGTAGCGTGAACAGTTTTCTTAAAACATGATTATATATATATATATATATATATATATATATATATATATATATATATATATATATAATGATAATTATAAATAATAGCAGATACATAAACGTTGTCGTAAATGTTATTTATCGTTACGCGCGTTTCATGCTTCGTGTAATTTTCTAACGGTAATAAATGGATTCTCTTTTACCAAATTAATGATTCAAATAAAACGATTCGGTTAATAATCGTATATGGAATCGTTATTTCTTGTCATATATTTTCTAAAAATGCTAATCTCTGAGTTTTATACGGGTTCATTTTTCTTGGGAAATAGTTTGTCTCTTTAACTTGAATGATGTTATTGAAAGTTTTTCGTTCTGACAAATGGTACATTTTATTTAAAACTATACATTACAGTGTCTTTTGAGCGTACCGGGTTTCATCGATTTGGCTATGCCGGGTATGGAGTAGAAACCAGCTTATGGTGGCAGACCGACCTTTCAGCACCGTTCAAGGAATCTTTGCCTACTAAACGGTCTGACACTATTAGTTTCCACACCAAACCAGGTATTGGCAGATCTATTAAACCCAATAGACAGTGTAATGTATAGTTTTTAAATGAAATAGTTTATATTAACTCTTGTAGATAATATAATCAAGCATTTTATTGTTTTTTTAACTAACATATAATATATATATATATATATATATATATATATATATATATATATATATATATATATATATATATATATATATATACAGGGTGTTTCAAAAGTCTTGGGAACATTACAAATGCGTATATCTCTTGAACTATTCCAGGTAGAAAAATGAAACTGGTGCCATTTTAAAGCTTGCTTAATCAAGTTTTTGGTCATACTAATGATTTTCGTGTTATCTTTCCAGGTGCAGTAATGGCGTTCTCTAAACAAGACAAGGCATTTTGCGTCCTCCAATTTGCAAAGACTGAATCGTGGACATGTGTTCAGCGTGCATTTCGCAGGAAATTTAAAAAAGAAGCCCCTGAAAGGAAATCCATTGTCAGATGGCATGCTAAATTTGTGAAAGATGGGTGTTTGTGCCCAAGTAAGCGAACAGGTCGCCCTTTAACTTTAGAAGATGCAGTTGAGCAAGTTCGGACAGCCTTTCAGCGGAGCCCCCGTAAATCAGTGAGAAGAGCCAGCAGGGAACTTCAGCTTGCTCCAGCAACTGTCTGGCGTGTCTTAAGGAAACGACTGCAAATGGTACCTTACAAGCTCAAGTTGGTCCAAAAGTTGAAGGACACTGATAAGCCACTTCGCCGTGACTTTTGCATTGCAATGCAAGAGAAGTTGGAAGATAACGGCTTTGATGACCGGCTTGTTTTTAGCGATGAGGCGACCTTCCATCGGAATGGCAAAGTTAACAAGCATAACACTCGCATATGGGGTACTGAGAATCCTCATGAACTTCTTGAGCACGAGCGAGATTCACCAAAAGTGAACGTGTTTTGTGCAATTTCCAAGAAAGGTGTCTATGGACCGTTCTTCTTTGAAGAGGCAACTATCACTGGTGAATCCTATCTCAACATGCTGGAAGACTGGTTAATGGCTCAGTTGGAACAAGCAGAATCTGATGACTTCATTTTTCAACAAGATGGTGCACCACCACACTGGAGTCTTAGAGTAAGGCAGTTTCTTAACACAAGGCTGCCTGGTAGATGGATTGGGAGATCTGGGCGAGGTGATGACGTTCTCATGACATGGCCTCCTAGGTCTCCAGATCTTACCCCGTGTGACTTTTTCCTTTGGGGCTTTGTCAAGCAACAAGTCTATGTGCCGCCCCTTCCAAGAGATATTGACGAACTAAAGGCTCGAGTAACAGCAGTTGTGGGAACCATTGACGTCAAGATGCTGGAACGCGTTTGGCAGGAAATGGACTATCGACTAGATGTCTGCCGTGTGACGAATGGTGCTCATATTGAGCAACTTTGAAGATTCCCCACAAAACTTGAAACTTTAACCTTTCCAACGGTACGAATTTCATTTTTCAACTCCTAATAGTTTTTGAGTTATTAAAAATCGTTATGTTCCCAAGACTTTTGAAACACCCTGTATATATATATATATATATATATATATATATATATATTTCATGAAAAATGACAGTATACTGAAATCATATGCCCTTAATAGGGTTAAGATGAAAATTCATATACACTAAATGTACAAAAGCAAGGAAATTCCCAATTTTTTACACTTTTATTGTCATTAAGGGTATGCGAGCACAACAGGGCTATTTATTTTACTGGTAGGATTTTTTCTTCAGCGCACCTCACACACTTCATCCACTCATGCATAGAGATTTATACTGTAGTGATGTGATAATGAAATGGTTTGGTTGATATGTAGTCATACCCTTAATGACAATAAAAGTGTAAAAATTTGGGAATTTCCTTGCTTTTGTACATTTAGTGTATATGAATTTTCATCTTAACCCTATTAAGGGCATATGATTTCAGTATACTGTCATTTATTATGGAATGTCACTACTTTTGTAAAAGCTATGCATCAATACAATGGTCATTTAAAAGTTTTTTTGGAATTGTCTGGAAAACTAAGGTATATAGTAAACTGAAATTAAAATGCCATTAACTAGACCCTAGAACCTGTATCTCTGCCAAAATCAGCTGAATCCATTTAATAGCTGATGAGATACAGGGTGGCACATACGTACGTACGTACGTACACACATATAACATGATTTCATGATTGAACTTTCTGGATCTCTGCGTTGCCTTCACTAATGATGCTGAAATTCTACACACTTATAGAACCTATCAATTACAAATGTTGTGCAAAGTTTTAACTAGTCTGGTTCATTGGTTTTTGAGTTATGATTGATCAAAGAAATGAGATTTCCAGCATAGGCCATTCGTAAAGTCTATTAAGGGATAGAGCGCTCTCGCGTCTCCCTTGATATATATATATATATATATATATATATATATATATATATATATATATATATATATATATAATTAATTAATTTTACTCGTGCTGGGGCAAATATTCTTCTAATACAATATAAGTAAATGCACAAAATCCAATGGGGTTGGAATTAGGCTTAACCTATTTCATCATCATCAGCGTTGGTGTGTATAACACTACTCGTGTTGACATCAACTTTTGACGTCAAGTTTTCTTGTTAGTTTTGCATATATATTTCGAACTTGTCTTTATCGTCATCATTTAACTGAATTTACCATTTACAGAGTCCGTATATTCCCAGATTTTTCTCAATATATGTGCGTATTTTTTCTTCGGAAATATATGATATATCCCAACAAAATACTTATGTACCACAATGGACTGGTAACGTGATATCTTGTGTTTGTTCTAGCTTGTCACATAATTCTGCCAGACACACCAACAGCCTCGACAATTTTATAGCTCTGGTAACGAAGGGTGGCGGAGATGGATGTCGAGAATCCAAGGATCAAGGCTGATTCCTTAAACTCGGCTTTGTCTCATGAGAGCGGTAACGGCCAGGACTTTTTGTTGGTAAGGGGTGATAAACAGACAGAGCTGCTGTCATGCGGCAGTACACATTAGTAACAATTAATCCCTTTCACATATTTTCCCGATCTTGTATTTTTTATTTATTTTTTATTTCAGAGAATTACTGATGTTAAATTGTTTTACTTGTAAGATGAATATCGCGTAGTTTCTTTAGTATTATAACACGGACAAGCTGTTTCGAGAATTGTATATTTTTGGTAGCGAAGGTTGATGGAAGCTTTCGTTTTCTTTGGTCAGTTTACAGTCATAGCCTTCACTTAAATTTATCAAAAAAGTTAAATTAAACAATCAAACAATTTTTCTAGAAAAAAACTTCAAAAAGTAATATATATATATATATATATATATATATATATATATATATATATCCATTTATACGTAATACAGTAAGTTAGAACAACATCCGTACCATCGGTTTCAGATCTGAGAAATTCAAACTTTCGTTAGCGGAATTGTTCTGCTGAATGAATGAAAAAAAAAAGAAATATTGCAAATATTTAAAAGATGCCGGGTTTTTTCTTTTTTATTTACGACTTACTCGATCTTGGTTAGGAGGGTTCTGATATACATTTGATTGCTTGGTGTTGGTACATTTTTAACCGAATATCTAAGTGCGCATTTTTTCATTCTCTGGGAGGTGTTTCAGTTGGGTAAAAAGGTAAAGGTCGCATAGCATGGACGCGCACGAGTGTCGTTGCCGATATCGCACACTGCCCATGGCCGTAGCGGCGGTGATTTGTTAAGAATCACCATGTCTAGGACACAGCATATGGAAAGCAGAGCCCATCCCTCTCCTTCCGCTGCCTTGAACCTTCCCTGAGTTTTAGTCAGGTACCCATTTACTGCTGGGTGGATAGAGGGAGTTTTCAGACCCGAAAATTCGCATGCCGTGAGTGGGATCGAACCCGGGTCGTCCAGCCCAAAGACACAGGCCCTCCCTCAGTTGGGTAATACCTCCAAAAAACTTTTCTTCTGTAGTATGGGTGAACTACTCAAGAGTGCTCGACCGTTGGGTTGTCAGTGTATCTCTGTGACACCTTCCGAGGGCTATATTCTTTTAATGGTATTGCGAGAGTTTCCCATCAGAGTTCTCAATTATTAAAACAAAAGTAAAATTAACTAGAGAATTAATAAGAGTATAATATCCATTTATACGTAATACAGTAAGTTAGAACAACATCAGTACCATCGGTTTCAGATCTGAGAAATTCAGACCTTTGTCAGCGGAGTTGTTCGGCTTAATGAATGAAAAAAAAACAAAAAAACGCAAGGAATGTTCAAATATTAAAAAATGTTTTTTTACGCCCTCTTCGATCTTGGTAAGGAGGGTTCTGATATATATTTGATTGCTCGGGGTTGGAATATTTTAAGCCGAGTATCTAAGTGTGCATTTCCTCATTCTCTGAGGTCTATCAGTTGGCTAATACAACCAAAAAACTTTCCTTATGTAGTGTGGGTGAACTACTCAAGAGTGCTCGACCGTCAGGTTGTCAGTATCAAATCACAAGCTCAATGAAGTTGTATTACAAGCTTCAGAGCATATATACTTTATAGCTACATTCCAATGATCATAGGAAAAATCTATCCAAAACCATAATTTTCATTTGTATTTCAATTTCTTTATTTTCATATTTCAGCGAATACCTATGTTTTTTGTTTGTCTCACAAAACAAAAATATTTATTTATTCTTTTCCAAATTTAATGCTTTTTTCTACGCGCGTTTCACAGAAAAGTCAAGAGAAATATATAGTCTTTGGTTTAATAAATATATATATATATATATATATATATATATATATATATATATATATATATATATATATATATATATATATTTATTCTCACATCATTAATTGTTACTATTCCTCCTTTTCCTTTCAATATTTGTTTAATTTACTCCGTTTTGCTTTGCTTTTTGTTGTTGCAATGTAATTGGGTTGACTTAAAATAAAAACACCTCTGACCTTTTATATTTTTTCATTTTTTCAGATTCTGATACAAATGAGTCGGAAAAATACCAGTAGAACAACCAACGTCTTCCATTGCAATCAATTGTTTTGAATCTTATGAGTCATCCGACAAGTTTTCTTTTTAAACAATAGTAAATTCCCGTTGAAACGTCCATTCGACCTATTCGTGTTATTAAGTTCTTCATTATTCCTTTTTTTTTTTTCATCTGGATTATTATTAATTAATTTGCAATAGAGAACAGCTTTTTTAGCCGAAGAATGGGCTAAAAGCATACTATTAAAGAAAAACCAACACATGCGCACCAGTGCCAATGTTATAACCGTCATCAGCGTCTTTATTGATTCATTCTTTTCAAAGCAATGGCCGAGTCCTTATAAAATGACCTTTAATCCATAGTAGAATGGGGAAAACAATAGAATGTTACATTTAATGCTACCAAGACAAAGCCCCCTCCTTTTTAAACAATGATAACAAATCTTTTAAACCACCGATGGCCATGCATAATAGCATCCTTCTCGAGAGTCCAACGTTCAAACTCCTCGGCCTAACATTCACGGGTAACATGAAATACATAAAAGATACTGCCAAGTCGGCTGCAAAGAAGGTAGGCTCCCTCTACCGGTCTAGAAAACTTCTCACACCTACCAGTATTCTATATCTCTATAATGCCACCATTCGCTCATGCATGGGGTATTGTTGCAACACCTGGGTTGTTGTACCAACCACTAGCCGTGCCTCTCAGACATGGTTCGATAAAGAATTAAAAACCTAATAAGCCGCACACTGTCTGCAAAGCTTCAGCCTCTGTCGCATCGCCGCAGATTTGCACCCTTGTGCATGTTTTACAAATACCTCTAACCCACCCGACTAGTTGCAAGTGTAGAGGTCCGACTGTAGACTGTAGAGGTCCCTATATGCCGGAAAATTCTTTACTTTAATAGCGTCTTTCCTCGGACTGCTTGCCTTTGGAATTCCCTCTTTGCTCCCTGTTTCCCGACTGTACCAACACGCATAATTTTAAATATAATGTAAACAAACATATTGCTTTCCAAATCTCCATCCAAGCTGCCTCATATAATTCTGGCCCCCGTCATAGTAGTCACTTATGCTTCAGTTGTAATATTCCGTTGTTTGGGGCGAACAAAAGTTTAAAAAAAACTATAATGAAAAGAATTGTCTATATTTCGAATTTTGTAGAGGGGAAGGACATATCAAAAGAAAAAATATACGAAAGTAATTAATTTTTACTGACAACTTGTTAGGACAACGAGAAAAAAGAGTTCGTGACGAATTAATGTTCAGAGTGTCCAAAAGAAACGTTCAGAAATGAAGAATTGTTTAGCATGTAATAAAGAATTAAGCAGACATATCTATTTCGACTGTCGCCGTGCGAGTTTGCGTGTGATAGTGTATGTAAAATGAGTAGACATTGTAGATGCATGTGTATGTTAGCGTGTCTGTTTTGTTAGTGATAGAGTGCGTGTATGAACTATGTGGATACGTTCTGCTTGCAGTGTGTGTATGCTGTCGCTATGTTTAGTAGTTCGTGTGTGTCTCTCGTCAAGTGTGTGTTACTTGCCGAAGGCCTTTCGTCGCCAAAAGGCCTAGGTTAGGTTATGACGTGCGCACGTGTCTCAAATCTAGAATAAAACACAAGAAAGAGAGGAAGAAAGCTGTTTTGCGGTTTTTGATAGTATAGAATTCTCGGTAGTTAATACCATCGCTTCTCTGGTTAGCTTAAAGAAAATGCTGATTTGGGGATTTTGACCAATCGAGAGTCGATACATAAAAACAAGATCTGCTGCTGCTTCTAGCAGCTTCGTGCATGAATTTAAAACAAGCGCGACCGTAGAGATGAACTAAGTTTACTTTATTTATAAGATATATACTACAGGATGTCTTTCCCCCCCCCCCCCAAAAAAAAATGCCATTTATTGAATCATTAATAAAATTCACAATCCTTTCTTGGTACAAATAAACTTCAGTCTATATCTGACCTGTCCAACAAGTTTCAGTCATGAATGTCCAGCAGTCTTTTGTTTTAATTGCTGTTCAATGATATGTGGGGATCACTTAATGATCGATATACTTTATATATATATAAGAAGTCACACATCGTTATTTTAATTCTGATGAACTTTTTTCTGATGAAAGGATGAATGTTTAATTGTTTCTTATTACAATTTAAATTAAACATATTTTTAAAAGTTGAGTTCATATACACGATCAAAAACACATACGAAATATTGTAGAAACGTGTAACAATTTATGTAAAACGTTATATGGCTTAAGCTTGATAGCTGGAGATGATAATTTCGAGATGCATAATAGAGCAACAATATATCAGCTTTTGTACGTTTCAAGTCATGAATAAAATAAAAAGTCGTGGAGTCTTTTTATGGATGTTAAGTACGAATGATGATCCCACGATATTCTTGTGAATTTTTTGATCAAAATGAAATGTATTGTAACGCATGTTTTAATAATTTTATTGCCTCCTCCTACGGTAAGGAGGTATAAGTTTATTTCCCTTCGCCAAAGACATAAATTTACACAGAATATGTTAAAAAAATATACAGCAAAATTGTAAGTGAACCGGCATTTTCCGAATGGAAACATATTGCCGGGTGGAGCGCATAGAAAAATTAATTCAAAATATAATTATGCTTACAATTTTGTTTCAAATAGGATTTCAAAAAAATATTTTTAGTTTTCCTTTATTTCATTTCTCATTACAATAACTATTCAATTAAAAATATGTACTTACTCAAGTTACGTATTATCGAGAAAAACAGACATACGAAATTTTGTCTAATAGTTTTATTAATACAAATATTAATTTAAAAAAGATATTCAAGACTGTCATGTTTTGAAAGTGATATTAAAGCGTTTAACGTGGCGGGGTTAGGTAAAGAAAATTAGGGCTAGAATTAGAGGCAAAAAGTCAAGTATTACTGTTCAATTGTGCTTATAAACACAAGAAAAATAATTTTTATACGCGTCCATGTCGTATATTAAAAAGCAGTGAAAGCCAACTTGTTTGTTTTTTTAGAATAGTGGCTACTTAGAACACAAATGCTGTTTATATCGGATACAACTGGAAATTAAAATTAGTATTAGGAGCAGTAGTACAATTTTTATCACCTATGACACACTCAGTATCCTAAGAGTTGTTTAAGGCAAGTTTAGTTTAAATTATCTCAAATAGTTTGTAGCCTATCGACATGTATTGTTTTTTAGTATTAGCAGTAGTTGTATTAATCGTTGTCATGATAGTCCATTAACTGAACTTCCCTCTTCGTTCATCAACCTATTCGTACAATTAGATTCTTTATTAATCTTTTTCAATTTGATTTGTTAACAAATGATTTTCAATACAAAATGGCGTATTTTTAGACTTCAGAATAAAACGACAAAACATTAAAAGAGAGCTGCGCATGCGCATAAATACTAATGCATTTTTATTTATTCATTTCTTTATCTGTACAAATAACCACGCAGTTAAAATGTATGTTTATAAATTCTTTTCAAACATCCATTTAGAACTTCATGCATTAATTGAAAGTATTTGTAAAATACAATACTTGACATTTTTTTTTCAATTATCATCAATTAGCAGACGGGACCGACGTTTTCCGGGTGTAAAAATCGTTGAATATTTTATTTAAATTTATGCAGGTGTTGCAGAGTGAGAGCCCAAGTAACTCATTCTAGAATGGAAGGATTGGTTAAAAATGTTCCAAAGTAAACGACGAACTCGCTAAATTATTAAAAGGTAAGAGATCAATGTATGACCTCATTGCATGACAGAAGTCAAGAAGTGACGCAATTTTCATCATAAGGTAACGTGATCTCTTCAAGAGCTAAACTTGACAGTTATCGGACGTGTGAGGGGGCTGGCAAGTAATGAAGTGATTCTAGTAGCTCTGTGTCTGTCTGTCTGTCTGTCTGTCTGTCTCTTTCTTGGTTAGAAATAAAACCTCCATTTTAAATAAAGTTTGTGTTTCTGCAATCAATCAAATGAAGAGACGACACACGTTGGTCCTGACAAGGAGCGTGTATATACATATTACACACATGACATCACGAAATACATTTCATATTTATAATAATAATAATAATAATAATAATAATAATTATTATTATTATTATTATTATTATTATTATTATTATTATTATTATTATTATTATTATTATTATTATTATTATTATTATTATTTGTATTAACTAGGAGTTTTTAACAAAAGTCATCGTCAGTGATTGCTCACTGATAATAAGCAGTGGTGTTCCGTGAAGTTTGAGTAACAAGCCGCAACAGATTTACAGTACTCACCACCTCTTTTCGATAACCATTGCAAATAACTTTCTCGCTGGTAACGACCATTGGTCTCCTCTGGGATTCGGGTTGCAATAAGCCTCCCCAAGGTCCCAGTACTCTCCGCACTCTTCCAGTGGAGGTCTGGTTATTGTTCCCCCTCCTCGGCTTTCGAATCTTCCTTGACCCTTCACAACTAGTTTGTGTGGTATTAGCCGAGACCAGTATCATCAGTTTTTTTGTGGGGTGGGGCAATTTATGAAATTTCTTGCAGTTTCTGTTCCTTGGATTAAGGAGGTGGTGTTCTTCCTGTGGTTTTGTTTTCTTCCTATTGTATCTTCCATGTGACTGGTTACCGTTCGTAGTTTATACTGGTTGGTCTGATGATGATGATAGTGATTATTATTATTATTATTATTATTATTATTATTATTATTATTATTATTATTATTATCTTTATTTTTTTTTTGTATTTTTGTATTTTTTTTTACTAAGAGTTTTTATACAAGTCATTATCAATTATTGCTCACTGGCAATAACAAGCGATGTTCTTTGGAGTCTAAATGGCAGCAAGTATCCCCAAATTTCCAGTCTTCTTTGTCTCTTTCGATAACCGTTGCAAATCATTTTGCGTTATTGCAACAGCCGTTTACTATTGATTTTTCGCTGACAACGGTCGTTGGCCTTATTTGGAATTTGAATGGTACTGAGCCTCCCAAGTTTCAAATACTCTCCGCACTCTACCAGTGGAGGTCTGGTTGGTACCAGCCCACCTCATTCTTTCATTCGTTCTTAACCATTATTATTATTATGTATTCACTAGGAGTTCTCACACAGGTCATCATCAGTGATTGCTCACTGATAATAACCGGTGGTGTTCTTTGGAGTCTGTGTGACAACAAGTTTCCCCAGATTTTCAGTACTCTCCACCTCTTACGATAACCATTGCAAATGACTTTGCGTTATCACAACAGCCCCTTACCATTGATTTCTCACTGGCAACAGTATAAGTCTCCCCAAGGTCCCAGTACTGTCTGCACTCTTCCAGTGGAGGTAGGGTTAGTGCTCTCTCTAATCGGTCTTTTCATTATCCTTGATTCTTCACAACTATTTTATGTGGTATCAGCCGAGGCTGGTTCCATAATTTTTTTGAGGGAGGGGATTAGTTAAATTAATGCTTTTTACCTCCTTCAGGATCTTTTTATCTATATATAGCAGATCATGCGTTCCTCTTTTTCCTTTTTCTGACATCCCTTTTGTTCCTCGAGGGGCAGTCTACGATTGTTTATGGAGTGGTAGATTTGTTCTCTCAGGTGTGCCGTTAGGATTTTCCACATTGTTGGTAAACAGATTATTGGTTTGTAGTTGCTTGGGATCGTTTCTACTTTTGGCGTCTTTGTGTATCAGCGTTATCTCAGTTTCTGCGCTAGACTTTCATGTAGGGTCGTGAATTTTTTAAAACCAGTATGCATGTATTCCATCATTGTCTGGTGCTTTCCAGTTTGCCATTTTCCTTAGGGTTGTCTTAATCGTTTCTTTATTAATTTTGATTTCTGTTCATTTTAAAATTTTCTGTAGTTCATCTTTTATGTTTTTAAGCCATTTGGCATATTTGGTGTGTTTTTGAGGCTTTTCCCATATCATGTTCCAGAAGTGTTTTGTCTCTGTCGGGTTCGATTCTTCTGTTGTTCGTCTTTCCCTGTTTACGTTCTGTTAAAACTGGCTTTCATTTTTTTTCACAGGTCCTTTTATATTTGTGCTGTTCTGATTTGTATCTTCATTCTCTCAATCTTTCTTCTTTTGCTGTTATCTTTTGTTTTAGTTCTTCATGTTCATATTTTAGTCTTACCTTGTGAATCAGATTTCCGCTCTTCCATCGTTTCATGTTCTCTTTCATTCTGTTTACGAGTTTAGCTTCTTTTCGCAGTTTGGTGGTCTGGGTTTCCAGTTTCTTTTCCATCCATACTTTGTCGATCTATGTTTGTAGCCAGACATTTTTCTCTTTTTAGTTTCATACTTATGGATTTTGCCTCTGCATATAGCAAGTTGTTTAGGTGTGTGATAGTAGTTGTTTAGATGTACGCGATGAGTCTGTTTGCTTCTTCTGTTTCTGATTTTAATTTCTTCCAATCTTCGTTCTTTAAGGATGGGAATTTTTTTTCTTCTCGTTCATAAACTGTTTGATGTTTTCCAGTACTCTTGTTTCTTCCTCAGTGAGTTCTGTGATTTCGTAGTCTTTAATCTCCTCGGTTTCAGTGCTTGTTTGTCTTCTACCTGTGGGGTTTGACCATGAGGAGAATTCTGTATTTGTTACACAATTTTTATTTTTTATTTATTTATTTAAATTTTGTTTTTATTTATTTATTTATTTATTTTTATTTATTTATTTATTTTTTTAATTTTTTTTTTCATTTTTTTCATTTTCTTTTTAAATTTTTATTTTATTATTATTATTATTATTATTATTATTATTATTATTATTATTATTATTATTATTATTATTATTATTATTATTATTATTATTATTATTATTATCACTACTACTACTACTACTACTACGACGGCGAAGACGACGACGATTTTTGTGAAATTTTAACAGTTGTTATTAGGCATCAGTTACGAAATCTTCCCCACATTTCAGTTTTATTTGAATATTCTAAAGGGTTTTAGAGAGCATAATGTGGGCACAACAGCCCAAACAAATATATCAGATTTGCATTGACTTTGGCTCATAGTCATTTGATACTAATTAAGCTAGATTCTCTGAATTTAAATTTGTTTTTACGATCATTTAAGCTTAAGCCTTAAAGTTTAAGCATTTTCTAAAATCCAAATCATGCAATTAGAATTAAATCAAAATTAGTATAAGATTAGTATAAAATTAGTATAACATTATAGACAAAAGGTATATATATATATATATATATATATATATATATATATATATATATATATATATATATATATATATATATTACGCTCTTAATTTTTAATTTTTTAACTTCAAGTCTTAATTAATCGAGCACTCTGCTGGTATTTTTCCTGCTATATTAAAAAGAAGTTTTATATATATATGTCTGCTCTAAAATTTTTGTTTGTTCTTTTGTTTATTTTCACCTTAAAATGAAACTGATGTATGATGTGGGTGTTTTTCAAGACACTCTAATCTAAGAACTCTTATTATTTGTGAACTTTTTCTGATGATTTTGTAGTGTTGCAGAGACGATATTGACATACAAATGTTGTTTGGCACAAAACAAATGAAACGGACCGTTAAATATATCTCACAGAAATTTGGAATTTTTGGAAATGTGAAAAAAATAAAAACAAAAATAAAAGTAATAAAACAAACCATGGTTATTGGAATATAATAAATAACTGTTATATATATATATATATATATATATATATATATATATATATATATAGTCTCGGAAGTTTCTCAGCCATTAAAACTATATTAAAAAAAAACAAAAAAACTTATAGTCCCAAGTTTTCCAGTGGAAAATCACTCATGTAAGTCAATTTATTTTTTACAGTTATTATATTAGTTTATTTCTAACACTATTTTAAGGGATCATCAGTTGTTTACCATGAAAAACTGTTTCGGGAATTTAATATATATATATATAAGTCTATCTTTATAATCATTCATCCTAATAAAAATATGAGGATTTATCCATGAGAAACATTAAATAAAAAAGAGAGAAAATACACAACAAACGCAGTAGCCGGAAATAGCTGAAGCATTAAGTGAGAAATAAATGCGATTATTCGCACCTGATACTGAAGACATTGGCAGCGAAAATGAATGTATGTCAATCTGTTTTTTGGTTTAACACTTTTACCTGTCGTTTTTTTTTTGTTTCTAGCCGCCGCAGCCAACGTCGAACATTCCTTTAATCCACGATAATAAATAATCTTACAAGTCCAACTTCATTAATTAATCCGGCGACACTGTCTTCCCGTCGTAGCTATTTTTTAATGTAATAGATTAAAATAATTCCTAAGTATTAATATTACAATGTGTCATGCATTCAAAATTAACACCCACAAACACGTACACATTATATATTTTCTTGCTTAACTTCTATATGTGATGTTATGACCTTTTTGAATCATCTAAAGTATAATATAAAAATAAAATATTACAAATCCTTTTAGAAACGATCGTACGCCAAATATTTGCTGTGTTTGAATTTGTGGAACTGATATAAATAATGTACTATTTTTATTTATTTCAACTTATATATATATATATATATATATATATATATATATATATATATATATATATATATATATATATATATGTATGTATGTGTGTGTGTGTGTGTGTGAAATTGGCTAAGAAAATTTGGAAAAGCGGAGTAACAAATTAGCAAAAATAAGGACACAAACACGTCATTGTAGCTGGGCCAAGATATTTCGGTCAATGATTGCGACCATATTCGTTTGGAAAATAATTTTTTTAAGCAAAAACTCAGTAATTTATACAAAAGTGAAAAGAAAAAGAAAAATGAAAGAAGCATGATGCAGGGAGAGGTAGGAGGGGGTATAAGGAAGTTTTGACTACATGTATAATTATTTTTACTAGTTTGGAAATCCGCTTTTCCGCATTTCCTTAACCAATTTCACAAGTAGATAAGTAATGAGATTAAAAAATTGGGTAAAATGCAATATTTATTAAATCATCAATTGTTCAAACTAGGGTTATATAAGAAAAACTTTTGCATGTTACCCAATTTTTATTCTTATCACTTATCTACTAATATTATTACTATATCTCGTATATCAAGCACTGACTATTCAAAAAAAGATATACTTTAAAGATAGAATCTTTATCTTTATTTTCTTACTTCAATATGTATGTATATATATGTATTTATATATATATATATAATATATATATATGTATATATGTGTATTTATATATATATATATATATATATATATATATATATATATATATATATATATATATGTATGTATGTATGTATGTATGTATGTATGTGTGTGTGTGTGCGTGTTAGAAAATCTTCAGCGGCAGAGTGGAAAACCAACATATAATTTGTCAAATATCTATATTTTTTAAATAGGATTTTGACAATTACATTTAAATGCTTTAAAATTCCTTTTAAAGTTCCAAAAATGATTGAGTAATTCATTTTTTGTGTTAAGTATTAAAATAAAATAGAAATACATTCTGTGAATTTTATTTTGTAAGATTTTAATTTTATTTTACGCTATTGCCTTTTTGATTTTCGTAATTATTCGATGACTAATAATAATAATAATACTAATGCTACTACTACTAATAAAACCGGATGTGTAAAGCCAATATTTACCTGCCCTTTTTCTGATCGTTCCGAATATAACTTGTTGTCATAAGTTAATCCAAAAGTTAATAAATAGGCTTTGTCTTCGTTTTGCTTAGACGTTATTTGGACTGTATTAATTCGTGTACTCTTGTTTCGTATACACAAAGGTAACGATACATTTAAACGAAATAATATTTACATAGTATCGTCAGCAAAAAACACTAATAATAGTCCACTTCCTGTCGATTTGAATAAACTATACTATACTACATTTGAATAAATTTGATTTGATTTGATTGAAAATTTAAATTAAGATAGAGCCTTGTAAATATGGAGGAGCGGCGGAAGCAGTAACCGTTTTTTTACTAGATATTGGGAAGGCTCCAGTTCGAAAACTGAGTTGAAAATTATTGATAAATTCCATAGCACGAACCCGATTGTTATGATATAGTCTAATATGTAAATATCTTCCTAATATATATATATATATATATATATATATATATATATATATATATATATATATTAGTTCACCACTTTATATATATATATATATATATATATATATATATATTAGTTCACCACTTTATATATATATATATATATATATATATATATATATTAGTTCACCACTTTATATATATATATATATATATATATATATATATAAAGTGGTGAACTAATATATATATATATATATATATATATATTAGTTCACCACTTTATATATATATATATATATATATATATATATATATATTAGTTCACCACTTTATATATATATATATATATATATATATATATATATATATATATATATATATATATATATATATATATATATATATATATATATAGTTGCAGCAAACATCGATATCGAGTATTCCCATTGCTCGGCCATTTATTTCACATGTGAGCATAGATATTCGAATATTCCATTAAAGTTCGCCTTTACCTGTTAAACGTTGAGTGAGTAAAGAGTTGAAGAATATTACGTTTCCTCTCCCCAATTGACCAGTTCACTATTTATAGTATATCTGTCGTGTGGTCTCTTGGTATTACCGGATTCCAGGATTATGATTCATCTAGTTTTGTGGATCAGCCTGTTAAGTTCTGTTACTTTATGTAACCTTAATTAGAGAACGTGCACAATTCCTCGAATTAGCCAGTGTATAAGGGAGCTTATTTGTGGCTGCGAATACTATGTTATTTTGAATATTTGCTCAGAGTATACTTGTAGGAGGAAGTATCCCCATGCCAGGTTGTCCTGACAAACCCTTGTACAAACAGACTTTAGACACTCGAGGAATGTGTCTAGTAGGCATTCAAGTTATCTCCTATAATGTTTAATTTTACTTCAGTCGAAGTTCTCAGAAATCAAGGGGCCCCTTCCTCGGGCTAACACTTGATCTCTATATGAGATACATAGATACCCGAGTATTCTATTAAAATTCTCCTTTATTTCTCAAGCATTGAGTTAGTAAAAAAGTTAAGAATAATTTCTTCTCTCCCGAACTGACCAGTCAATATGTCATAGTATATCTTTCTTGTAATCTGTTGGTCTTACCGGATTCCAGGACAAGAATTCATCTAGTCTGGTGGAGTATCCAGCACGTGGTGTTACTTGAGATAACATCGCTAGAGAAGATGCACTATTCCTCGTACGAGGGGATCTTATTTGTGCTGCGGATACTATGCAATTTGAATATTTGGTCAGGGTTTACTTGTAGGGGTAAGTATCCTCATGTCAGGTTCTCCTGACAAACCCTTGTACAGAGAGACCGAAGACACTCGAGGATAGTGTCTAGTAGGTAATTCAAACTCTTTGTGAATTCTCTTATGTCGCTTCAAACCTTGCACAGATTGGCACTCTTTATTGAATAGGTTGCAGGTTGCTATCCGTTGAAGGAGATAGTTCGCTGGTTCTTTTTGGAGATGACTGCGACTGTGATTTAAAGACTTGTTCAGGCATACTGTAGCACAGTCACTACGAACCTAATCATGGAGAATCGAAACCATTTCAGCTGGTATTTCTGAAGTTGTGCATGCTCAATGCATGTTCTCTCATATTCATGCGCACCAACCAATATTGATGTTCCGTCTCCATTTAACGCACTCTGTTCCCAGCCACTGCTCGGGATCTCACGTATTTTAAGAGAGGTCTTTATCTCTCTCCCAATCTCTTTATATATATATTTTTTATCCCTCCCGCCACCTGTTGAACTTCTTTATTATACCATTTATTGGTTTTAAATTTGTCGTTTTGTATTTAAACAAATACCGACGTTTTCCTTCGAAAAGTAGTCGGTCGAAAGGCGCCTCGGGGTTATATCTATTTTACTATGTTTCATTAAATTGTATTTCCTTTTTTTTTAATTCTAAAATCATCCCCCCTTCGACAAAACGAATATATATATATATATATATATATATATATATATATATATATATATATATATATATATATATATATATATATATATATATATAGATTTAGATTTTTCACTTATAAAATAGATCATTCAGTGAAGACCGGGGTTGTTCCAATAAAAAACAAGCTCGATGATACTCGATTACAGAGTACAGAGCATTTATATGTGATTTTATGAAGGCTTACCAAATCATTCCTTTCAAGACACCAATGATCACCATTAAAGATATTTTTTCTTACAAATACTATTTATTCAAATTAAATGTTTTTCCTACACGTGTTTCACTACCAAGCAGTTACTTGCTTGGCAGATCATCAGGGAAATTAAATGTCTGGAATACTGGTTTCAACTGCCGACAAAACACAATGTGGCGTTGTAATAGTTGAGGTCACTTAAGAAGAGAAGAGGAAAAAAAAATAAATAAATAAAATAAAAAAATAAAAATAAAAATAAAAGTCAAACTTAAAAAGCAAGGAATAACAACGATAAAAAAAGAAAGTCCTAGAAAAGTCTTAGAAAAGTAGCTTGTGCATTATTTCTTCCACCAAGCCAACAAGCAAATAATCGGTCCCAAATACATTCAATAAAACCACAAAACCGGAACAATGTGCGATAATACACTTTTCACGTCGGCCGGTACAATGATGAATAAATCCCCCCCCCCACAAGAAAACAAAAGAACTAAATCATTCAAGATACCGCTCACAAGTTACCATTCCAACCCAATGATAGTATGGGAATTCTAAATCCAATTTCTCACAAAGAAAAGTCAACACAAATGTTCGTCCGAGTTCAAAGAGTCTTATTTCAATTGTTGATTCATTACCCTTCGAAATAAACACACGACGAGTTGAATGTCAATCCCGCAGAAAACTCCCTTCCATCAAGAAAAAATCTTAATATAGAAACTATTTATTCAAAATACTGTTTCTAAAAATATTTATTATTAAACCTATTCCTTATAGAAATTAATTATCTAGTGTCTGGGACGTCATTTTACATTTTGGGAAAAATATCCTTCATTTAATTAACTGCCGAATTATTATCGTTTTGTTGTTTAACGAAGCGAAAAAAGCCCATCCCGCAGAATTTGTTTTTAAAAAATTATTCATATATCAAAAATAAACTGTTATTATAAAAAGGCCTTCTACAAAAATCTAGTTATTATTTTAAATCATTTAAAATATTTCCTTAACGGCTGACACAGCCGTTTGCAACTCTCTGTGGAGAATATTATTCTATATTCCATAAATAAATGTTACTACGTAATATCGTTATCAGAAATCTATTTTTTATTTTGAAAAAAAACAAACTTTTTTTTAATGGACCGGTTTATTTTTTTGTCAACTATACGGGAAAATATCACTCTTACTCGTTAAATGACAGGAGACTTTATTATTACTAATTTAAAATCCCGTAGAAAATACTTTTTATAAGAATCCAATTGTTTCTACTTTTAGAAATTAAGTCCGTGTTGGCATGCATGTTTTTAAAATTATTTTTTCCTTAATTACTTTTCCCCATTCCTGCCACCAAATTGTTTTATTTATTTTAATCCAATTAAAAACTAATTTAATTTAACCTAATTTAATTAAATAGTGATAGCATCCAGGTTGCTATTTCTTATTTTTCACTTAAAATTACTTGAAATCCCCAATGCATTTCGTATAATATATCTATTTCTGAGAATAAATTGTGATTTATTATTTATTATTCCACTATCTTTTTATATGTAACACAATTTCCCCCCTCTATTCCGCTGAATAAGTATTTACTATAGTTGACTATCACTGGGCCTTATTCCAATAGAATATTCCTACCTTATCACCCCCAACCTAAGTCTCGAGTATCCGCTAATAATTGAATCAAGACATATCTTAGCATAAGTACGTGTTACTAATTCTCATCCTCCATATTATACACTAATTATTGCCCCAGATTGCCTCAGGAAGTGTCCATCCTGCCTATCTCTGCTGTAAGTTTATACTTCCCCCAATTCCTCTCCTATCCAGGTTTTAGGCTTGATAACAGGTAACGGTTTCTATGCAGACAGCATTGTAGTATTTCCTGCCTAGCGTTCAGTAAATTATCTCTAGATGTCATGATGTGGTACGACTCCAATGCACATAGGTTGCATCTCTTCTTTTTGTTCGGTTTATATTTGTTAGCCCTCCCTAAAATTGACCATTTCAGTTCGAAAGGGTCTTGCCTAGCAATGAGGTTTCTCACAAAACGGCCAACAGAAGTGTTAGGCCTATCTATGTCTTCCCTTTGGCCTCCCCTGAAGGAACTCATGTGGTTTCTGAATCTATCTTTGAACTCACCCCCGGTTGAACCGATATATGATTTCCTACTACTCTCTGTTATCACATCGCATTTGTAGACAATGCTTGAAACTCTACAGTTCCCCCCCCCCCCAGTGGACAGATGTTAGAAGCTCTGCAGTTACAGTTGTGTGCTGGGCCGTTGCTGGATGTTCTACTACTATGGTTATTTATAATGGAGGTTCTCACTGAACTGGTGTTACTGGGATCAACACCAGAAGAGAACATGGCTTCCCTTGTTTTAGTTATCTTAGAATTATTATATCCTATGATGGATGTGGCTAAATTTCTACAGGTTGAATAAGACAGTTTTACAGTATTTTTGTTAATGATTCCCCCCAATCTGCTATCCCTTGGAAAGTTTTTTTCCACTATGCTATAAAAAATCTTTGGGATATTAGTCTTAATATGCTGGCTATAGGGGGGGTTGAACCATGTAGTGGTCCTTCTCCTATTTTTCTTCCTACCTTCCCCCCCTCTTCTTAA
The DNA here is from genome assembly GCA_963556195.1 of Sepiola atlantica. Lineage (NCBI taxonomy): Eukaryota > Metazoa > Mollusca > Cephalopoda > Sepiida > Sepiolidae > Sepiola > Sepiola atlantica. Next base: position 105,753,847 of record OY744521.1, read on the forward strand.
GTGACCTCAACTATTACAACGCCACATTGTGTTTTGTCGGCAGTTGAAACCAGTATTCCAGACATTTAATTTCCCTGATGATCTGCCAAGCAAGTAACTGCTTGGTAGTGAAACACGTGTAGGAAAAACATTTAATTTGAATAAATAGTATTTGTAAGAAAAAATATCTTTAATGGTGATTATTGGTGTCTTGAAAGGAATGATTTGGTAAGCCTTCATAAAATCACATATATATATATATATATATATATATATATATATATATATATATATATATATATATATATATATATATATATATATATATAGTCTCGGAAGTTTCTCAACCATTAAAACTATATAAAAAAACAAAAAAACCTTAAATCCCAAGTCGTTCAGTGGAAAATCACTCATGTAAGTCAATTTAATTTTTACAGTTATTATATTAGTTTGCTTCTAACATTATTTAAGGGATCATCAGTTGTTTACCATGAAAAACTGTTTCGGGAATTTAAAAAAAATATAGAGGAAGAGAGAGGGGGGGGGGAGAAACTTATTGCACAATGACATCTAAATGTGTTTGCGCCTATATTGTAATACACATATCGTATTTTGTTCGATGTTTAATAACCATTTTTCCGAAGACGTGTGCTGTCTATAAAAAATGACCTCCATACAATTGAGAAACATCTGAATAAAACTTATAACTGAATCATGAAGAAGTAAAATAGGGAAAACCATGAAAGTTGAGTTAATCCTTCAGACATTTGCTTAACTTTTCTTTCGCTTTTTTAGACAACGCAGATTTATTTTGTCAGCTTAAATTCATTCATTAAGCTCTCTTTTTATTGGGACACCCGGAAGCTAGCGATTAAATCAAGAGAAACAGCAGAAGAAACGCCATAGGTAATAAAATTAATTAATCTTGTTCATCCATCTTAAATATTAAAAAAGATCAATATATAAATCACCCTGAGTATATCTAATATATAAAAAAATCAGTCGGATCTTCGAAAAGCAAATCTTTTTTTTTTCTTTTTTTAACATAGTTCACCCCAAACAAGGCAGGCCGCCACTGTAGACGTAAGGGGCTACTGAGAAAAAAGAAAAGGGAAGAAGATAGGGGGCGGTCAACCTAGACTGGGATCTGTGCAGCGAGATGTCTGTTTACATTAGTTTTAAACTTCTGCATGTCTGTACTGTCGGGGAAACAGGGGGCAGGAAGGGAGTTCCAGAGGCCAGCAGCACGAGGAAAGAAGCTATTTGAGTAGAAGGCTCTCCGACATCTGGGGACCTCCACAGTGAATGAATGAGATTTAGTTGATTGTCGAGTTAGTCTAGTGAATTTCCGTCGAGGGGGGACCAGAGTAGCCAATTCATCGGAGCATAATCCATTGAAGTATTTGTAAAACAAACACAAGGATGCCACATTGCGGCGATGAGACAGAGGCTGAAGCTTGGTTGACAGTAAGGGTCCAATTAGGTTGGCGATTCTTTTTTGGACCTTGTCAAGGAGGGAGAGACTAGTAGATAATGCACCAGCCCAGATGTGACAACAATACTCCATGCATGGGTGGCTTTGTAGAGATACAGGATAATGCCAGGTGTGAGGAGTTTACTAGCACGGTAGAGGGAGCCAACCTTCTTTGCGGCAGCCTTGGCAATGTCTTCAATGTATTTGTTCCAATTCATGTTACCTGTGAAGGTTAAGCCGAGGAGTTTGAATGATGAACTCTCAGGTAGGGTGTTATTTGCCATGACAATCGGTGGTTGCAAAATCTTTATTTGATTCTGACTAGCCAGTACTTTACGTAAATTTGTAATCTGTGATTTTTACATAAAAAAGAAATTCAAATCGATTTTATCGATTACATATGCTATCCAGCCCGATAGTTGTTTAAGTAGCATACATTACGCGATATTAGTAATTTATGTTTTATTGGATACTCAACAGAGATGATTATCAAATAAAAACGCTGCGTTTCTTACGAACTGAAAATTCAAAATGCCGTCTGTAATCGCTGCGTAAGTAATTACTCAGTTCTTTTACTTTATTTACATCATGATTATGTCTTAACGATTAAATTCAAACAGGTTGTATATATTTATGATTACTTATGTGCAGATTTTTCATTTTGTGTTCTTTTAATTTGAAAGTTATTTTGAAATATTCGAATATCTAAACTTTACGCAGGATGCATTTGAAATATATGAGATTTTATTACCTATTTCTTTTTAACAACGATAAATAATTATTTTCTTTTTGAAAAAACTATCATAAATTTGATTTGGGAAATAAGAAATTGCTTCGACTAAAAACCATTGCCGACAGAAACAACAACCGTTTTCGGCGACAAAAATAAACTTCAAACATTCTTTCTGTCTCTTTTCTCTCTCTTTCTCTCTCTCTTTTTCTCTTTCGCTTTTTTTTCTCTCTCTCTCTTTCTTGAAATAGAACTTTCTGTGCGTTCGAAATAAACCATTATACATAATAATCAGAGGGCTGGTAACCAAATGTTAGAGTGGACGCCGGCTATTCTATCATATTCCATTACAATCTAATTTAATTACGTAACTCAATTATATAAATAAAATAAAAACAATGTCTTTAATTAATTCTATTCATAATTTTTATTAAGATTATTATTATCAAAGAAAATATTTTAAATACATCTGGAAAAAAACAATCATGAGTGTATATTAATTTATTAGAAGCTTTAAAACAAATTGATTATGTAAATTTGAAAGACGCGTGATGTTTGGGGAAGCTTTGGAATAGGAACATATAGGAGCTGATAAGTAGATATCATAAGTGCATATTTGCGAATATTAATTTATTAGAAGCTTTAAAACAAATTAATAATTATAGTAGTTGCTAAGTAGATATAAAAAGAGAGCGATCAAAACCAATAATATAGTTTCGGTTTCAGACAGATACATAATCTTCATTATATATATATATATATATATATATATATATATATATATATATATATATATATATATATGTGTGTGTGTATATAAGCAGACTTTTTTTATTGAAGCAAACATTGTGAATCGTAACAGAATTACTCTGCTTGATACATTTTTTATGTTTTCAATTTTTCTGATGATCTTTTTTGTATCAAAATAAAAAAAAATCTATGTTACATATGTATCATTAAGTTTTCTAATAAAGTAAATAACAGTTTACCCTTAGCGCCAAGCAAAACTCTTCTATAAAAAATAGAGTTCTCTAGGTTACCAGTAGCGTTGAAAAATGCGTAAACAGAAAAGACGCAAGCGCTGTAATTTCACTTGCTGCCAGTAGCGAGCGCGTTGGTGCAGCAATAAAATACCTGACACTGCTGACTGTAGTTAGAAATCTTCTGGAGTTCGCTTTTCGAATGTCATCATCAAGCACTTGCTACATCTAGCATCACTGAAATGATATGATATCGCGAAAGAGCTATCTGTACAAACACATACGCGCGCACACACACACGCCCCCCCACACATATATATGTATATATATATATATATATTTATATATGCAAAGAAATTTCCAGCTGTAAACAGCATTGTCAGGTATTACACTTCTGCGCAAAATCACTCGCAACTGACAATAAAGGAATATTTTAAATGCTACTCGTAACCTAGAGAAGTCTGTTTTTTTTACATAAGAATATTGACTGGCGCTAAGTGGAAACCGTTATTTCCCCTTTACAGGGCATATATATATATATATATATATATATATATATATATATATATATATATATATATATATATATATATATATAATGTATTTTTATGTAATTGTTTTATTGGTGACTGGCTAACTTATACAAGGATCAAACCTTCGATGTTGATATCAATAGTCTGGCGTTTTACTCAGATTTATTGACAATTGTGAGCCAGAAACACGTGTATATGAATTACTTTTATGTACGTATAAAATGTTTATATATATATATATATATATATATATATATATATATATATATATATATATATATATATATATATATATATATATATGATAATTTTATTTACACAGACATGTACAAAATCTGCGACACTGACATGTCGATGTTATCGATCAACAGTTACTATAAACTGAGATCTCATCAGGCAGAGTTAGAATCCGATCTTAACCTCAGATCATATTTGGAGAGAATGAAGTGGAGGGATAGAGAAAGAGAAGAAGAAGAAAAGAAATTTAACATTTCAAAAATTAAGGCCGTTAAAAAATTAAAATTAAAAATTAAAAAATGTAGGCATAAAAGATTACACCTTCTTAGTAATCCACTCATAACCCCTTAGGCTGTTACTATAAAGAAAAGAAAAAAAAACTTCACTTACCCATCAACTGAAAATTTTGTCAACAAAACTATCATCTTATACCGTTTTTATTAATTATTATTATTTTTATTAGTAGTAGCATTATTGTTTGTAGTATTTTTTGTAGTAGTACTGTAAGCGGTAGTATTGGTTGGTGGTGGTGGTGGTGGTGGTGGTGGTGTCGTCGTCGTCGTCGTCGTCGTCGTCGTCGTCGTCGTCATCATCATCATCATCATCATCATCATCATCATCATCATCATCATCATCATCATCATCGGTTTTCATTTTACTATTATTGCCACCATTATGACTACTTCTATTATTATTTATTAATTTTTCACTATCATTTTTTCACTATCATTATTACTATTGTTAAGATTACTGGGATTACCACTCTGATTACTGCTGTCTGTTAAACCACTATTATTACCTTGTTTATATGATCAGCATTATTGCAACCATTAACCCATATCATAATATCGGCAAACATTATCTTATCATTATTTAATATTATTATGATAATCACTACCTTCTAGGATTCCTAATATTTCTTAATTATTCTATTTCTTTCCTAAACTATTATTTTTATAAATTCTTAAATATTATTGACCAGCAATATCGTTGTCGTTGTTATTATTATTACTATTTTTATTATTATTATTATTATTATTATTATTATTATTATTATTATTATTATTATTATTATTATTATTATTATTATTATTATTATTATTATTATTATTATTATTATTAATAATAATAATTAATAACGCCGGCATTTTCTAGTTATTCTTTAGTTATATATTTTTTCGTATTTTTATTCTTTAGTATTTTTATTATCATTCATTTATTATTTTCATTATTTCACCTCAATTATTAGAGGTATCTATTATTATTATTATTATTATTATTATTATTATTATTATTATTATTATTATTATTATTATTATTATTATTATTATTATTATTATTATTATTATTATTATTATTATTATTATTATTATTATTATTATTATTATTATCATTATTATTATCATTATTATTATCATTATTATTATCATTATTATTATTAATAATTAATTACGCCGGTATTTTCTAGTTATTCTTTAGTTATATATATTTTAGTATTTTTTAGTATTTTTTAGTATTTTTACTATCATTCATTTATTATTTACATTATTTCACCTCAATTATTAGGGGTATCTATTATTATTATTATTATTATTATTATTATTATTATTATTATTATTATTATTATTATTATTATTATTATTATTATTAATCCTGTTATATTTAACGAATATATTTATTTATTCACAGTAAGCAAATAAACTCTAGACAAATTATAAAGACAATTTAAATCCAGAATCGCGACACATTTGATCACCGCCCCACCACCACAACAATCAGACGCATCTGACCGGTCTGTCCGAACGCATACGCACATATACACAATATTACAGTTCACTTGAAAAAATACATTTATAAACTCGACTGTTTTTTTGACACTTGATTCGTGCATGTCTACCCCCCTACTACCCCCTCCTTCCCTCTCGATCTGAATCAACAGACGCCCTCTCTTTCTCCTTCTTTTCCTTTATGTGTCTACCTCCCCACCACCTCTCCCCTCATTATTTGTTCCTCTTTCCACCATATATTTTTATTTATTCATTTATTTATTTATTTGCCCTGTTTTGTTTCAGATTTTAGATTTTAGATTTTTTGTTTTTGTTTTTAGATTTTTTAATTTTTAATTTTAATTTTTTAACGGCCTTAATTTTTGAAATGTTAAATTTCTTTTCTTCTTCTTCTCTTTCTCTATCCCTCCACTTCATTCTCTCCAAATATGATCTGAGGTTAAGATCGGATTCTAACTCTGCCTGATGAGATCTCAGTTTATAGTAACTGTTGATCGATAACATCGACATGTCAGTGTCGCAGATTTTGTACATGTCTGTGTAACTAAAATTATCATATATAAAGCTCTATTCTGATATTGAGCACTTTTTATAAACCCGGTTAAAATTCTCTGGATTACCACCCTATGGATATTTTTCACTTGGATCATTACCATTATTATATATATATATATATATATATATATATATATATATATATATATATATATATATATATATATATATATTAACGAAAAATACGTTCTATAAAATTAAGGGCGACTAGTAATGCAATTTTCTGATATTAACAGTAATTAAAGTAATTTAATACAAAGGGATTGATTATCAAAATCTTTCTAAAAATATTATGTTTATTAATTTTCAAGGGAGATAATTTGAATGAAAAATATTAATTTTTAAAATCACCATAGATTTATATTAAAGATACGCAATGTAAGTTATACATTTAAAAAGAAAATATAAGCATTCCCAATTTAAAGTGAATTGAGGTTACTTCTGATTTATATAGATACCATGTCGACTCACTAAATATACAGTTTATGAATTCAATGAAAATTGTTCAATAATAATCTATATAATAATACACTAAGGTATTTCATACGTACGTTATCACCTTTTACAAACATAAGAAAATGAGATCTTCCGTCCAGAAAAGATAATGATTCGTGATTAATCTGATATCGCTAAGATAAAAACAAATTCGACTTCACCTATTTTAAAATGAATTGTTCCAAAATTAAATTATGTTGTCCCGTCGACTAAAATAGTACAGTTTTAAATAAATACATTTAAAAAAGTGACATTCGCTTTAATTTAGTTGAACAATATTTAGCTGACAATTATTTTTATAAGAAGACAAAGAATATTTATTGTTTTAAGAATCACATTACTACAATACTTGAAGAATATTTAGCTGACTATGAACATTATTTTTACGAAAGAAAGAAAAAGTAATTTTTGTACTTACTAGTATTGACTCTGACAGACATTTATTATTTCAAAAGGAATATTATTATTAAAGGTATGGTTTAAGGTTACTGTAGAGAGCATCGTGGAATTTCTGCAGGCACCGATAATAATAATAATAATAATAATAATAATAATAATAATAATAATAATAATAATAATAATAATAATAAAATATTAAACATCGATAAAGACTGATAGAATAATAGTACAACATCAGAATAACACTAAAATCTTTACAATATATACTCATACTTTAACAAAGTAGGTGTTTAATCTACTTTAATATGTGAACATTTATATTAATGTTTGGATAAATTTAATTATATTATATGAATGTAATTAATTTATATATAGGTTATTTTATATATTGTAGATATTGTTGAAGTTTAATTAATTTTATATATTGTATTAATTTGTATATATATATATAAACATTTATATAAATTTGTATATATAGTATAAACATTATATATTATATAGTATATATAATGCATTTTATTATTGTATAAATGTAATAAACTTGTATAAAATTATGATTGTATATATGATATGAATTTACTTAACTTGTATATATTGTATTAATGTTCATATAAATCAATTTGTACATTTATTTGTATATATATTTTATAATATATTGTATATAACTAATTTGAATATATTGTATGTAATTAATTAATTTGTATATAATTTGTATTGATGCAAAATAATTGTTTCTTAATGCATGGTTAGATTATGTTATTATAATTTACTATAACTTAATCATTCTAAATGACTACATTTTCTTCATTTGAATTTGTTATTTCCATATCCCATGGATTCTTTCTTCTGATCACTTATTTCATCATTCTAACATAGATACATCACTTAAAAGAAGTTACTTCATCCTGAATATATTTAGTTGATTTATCCTTTTTCTTTTATTTAGATAATTGAATTAAATGTCAAATTACGTCTTATTTGTAAGACGTAATTATCTACCTTGAAATTTATTGAATATGAAGAAATTTATAATATATATAAATATATATATATGCATACACACACACACACACACACACACACATATATATATATATATATATATATATATATTAAACATTAAAGATTTCCCATCAAAATTACCTTATCGTTCACGGATCACACACACACACACACACACACACACTCACACACACACACACACACACACACACACACACACATATATATATATATATATATATATATATATATATATAGTAATGTATATTTTAGAATATAAGATCTGGAGTTTAAATTCCATACGTACACTTATCTTTTAATAAATAAAATATCAAATTATTATGAGTAATGATATAAGAATGTGTTAAATATATTATACTATAGATTGATCTGGATTATTTATAATTTACAACAAAATATATTTATCAATATTATTCCACACAATGCAATGGAATAAACTTTTTTTTCTCCAATAAACAGTTATCTGTTTTAATATAACTAATCATGAATCACCTCCCTTGATTTACAGGACTCTCTTTCTTTTTCATGGAAATCGCTTTAGACAAAGCATGAAGCCACTTGATATAAAAAGCTAAAAAAATACTACTTTAAGATATAAAAAACTAGCCAACAATACTTGTCAGATGGATAGATACCAACCCCTGTAACAGCAATTATCCCCCCTTTGTCAGAAACATCGCTTATGGAATGTGAGGACTAAAGGACAAAATAAGGAAAGCGAGAGTTATGAGGGTGGCGAAGGTAAACCCACCAGTCACTTTCTACTTTCTAAAATTAGATCTAATTATCTATAAGAATGTCTAATATAAATTCAAAGAAGGTTGAAAGATAACGTTTCTGCTTAAAATCATGATGGTTCGGTTGGAGATAAACTAGAAGAAATCTATAAAATTAAAAAAAATAATAACAACAGTTTTATGGATTTAACAGTAGTCAAATAATTTATTTGTCTACGTTTTATTGGAACTTTTTATAGATTTTCTTATATGAATTTTAATTTATCTTGTAATTATTTCGAATTTTCTTATAAATGAAAAAGAAATGATGAAATTCTTATTTATTTATTAAAATAGAAGTTATAAAAATGAATAAACTTCGAAACCATTGTAAAAAAAATTAATATGACATTTTTTACGGATTAATTAAAAAGGTCTCTCTTCGTCTATCTCTCTCCATCTATCTGCGTATCTGTCTATCTGTATGTATTTATATAAATATTCTTTTATTTCTTTAAATTTTATTAAGCTTTGTTTATTATCGATAACATAACACTTTTAATTGGAAGATATAAAGCTGATATTCTGTAATTAAAAAACGTTTTTAAATAATTATATATGAAAGGGTTTCTTGAAGAAGTTTTAGATGTAAATAATATATATATATATATATATATATATATATATATATATATATATATATATATGTGTGTGTGTGTGTGTCTGTGTGTGTGTAAATTTAGTGGGAGCGAAACCCAGCAGAGTGCCCGATTATTAAGAACATTAAAAAAATAAGAGCATACTATTTATTTATATATGTATTACAGAAGATCAGAACAACATCAATAACGTCAGTTGAAAATCATAACAAAAGCGACATCTAATAAGCCTTGTACCAGACTTTTTTCAACCTCATTCTCATGAACACATATTGTTTCTTAAGGAATAATAATAATAAAGTACCGGTAGTAAAAACGAGTGAGCTTTAACCTCTACTCTACACACCTGTTTTCTTTGTCTAAATGAAAAACTGGCTATTATTACGTTCCCTGATGAAGATAAATTACTGAATCAAAGGGATTAAATATGTAATTACTTGTAGTAATACCTTAGTGAATGCTCCACAACATTCCATAAAGAAACTTTAATGAACTTACTTTCTGGTATGACATAACAATTAAAACATTCCCGGTTAAGTATGCAACTAATATTACTTTAAATCCTTTAATAATTATAATTAAATTAAGTAAACTCATTAATAGGTAATTTAAATTCATAAATAGCAATTAAAGATTGTGTGGACTGTGGGATTTCGTAAGTCAATCGAACTAGAGTATAGTTAGTAATCAAGCTAATAATTAAATTGCTATTAATGAATAATATATCTAATAATACCTACCTAACTTCCACTATTTTAATACGCTAGTAGGTATGAATTAATAAGTTTAATCACATTGTGCGGCTTGTTTGATTTTAGCATTAATTTGCATACTTGTGAAAGCGTAATACGATTTGTGAATATACTCTTTGATGCATGCAAATGATATATATATATATATATATATATATATATATATATATATATATATATATATATATATATATATATATACAACATTTTTATTTGGTATGCTTATAATATATGCATTTATTTATCCTTTTTAGTTTGAAATAAATAAGTTTATTTAGCACCAATTAAATCTTCTAATTAATAGGTCTGAGTACGAATTTACATATATAACACAAATTCAAATTGTTTTAAATAACTGTACAATTTGCGATAGATTTTTCTTTAAACCTACGTATAATTTTATTAATTCAAAGGTATATTTGAATATGTAATTGAGTAAATGTGTGTACTATTGCAAGTTGTTTCCCTATAATCTGTGTAGGCAAACATTTAATATATAGTGAGATGTATGTGTGAGCGGTTGGTTGTCTATCTATGTCTGGCCGACGAGAGAGAGAAAGAGAGAGAGAGAGAGAGTGTGTGTGTGTGTGTGTGTGAATATAGGTCGAGCTTGCCTTCTATTGATTCGTAATATCTGTCATTTAAAAAAAGCAAAGAAACAAAAAATATTGTCTATTATCCGGTTAAAGATTCCAGTGTGAATCGAAAATTTTAATTTAAATAAATAATATGCTTATTTAAAAATAGCCTCTGCATTTTACTGGTTAAAAAAACCGTTTCAATTATATAAATAAAAGAATATATACGTTTATATACAAATATAAAAATGTAAAAATACGATATCTATTACATCATAAGTTACCCAGAAGAAGGTGTTTCAAATAAAACAAATTTATTTTTCCTTCCTTAAGCCATGACTTTTCAAAGAATGAAATACAAACATATGAGTCGGTAAAGGGAATTACCAAAAGTCATAATTTATATCTTTTTAAGATATAAAAATAATGTAAGATAAAGACAAATATAAAAAATGTGCCATGCAAAGAGAAGATGTTGAAAATATAAGTAAAAAAGTTCACCGTTGAAGGCGTCATGAAATTTGTAGCAACAGGTTCAAAAACGGTAAATCCAGGAAAGGTTGGCGTAAAAAACATAGAAATAGATTCTTTGAAAAGCCATGGCTTAAGGAAGGGGAAATAACTTTCTTTCGAAATATCTTGATTTGAGAAACTGATGAAAAATAGATTTTGTATTTTTATAATCTTAGTTCTCATCTTTTTCTTGTCTATCCATTTATATATACATATATATATATATATATATATATATATATATATATATATATATATATATGTATATGTATATATATATGTATATGTATATATATGTATGTATATATATATGTATATATATATATATATATATATATATATATATATATATATATATATATATATATTTAATTTCAAATTTACATTGATTCAATGAATATTTATATAGGTAATATTCGAGATTATTATCTTGAATTCTACAGGCACTACATATCTCATTTATTTAACAATGATTATCTGTTTTTAGTTTTTTCATAATTTTAGAGAAAAGTATATATAACAATATTTTTACTACGTACATTTTTTATTTATAATATATATAAAAGTTATAGCCATACTTCCTATAACAAAATAAGACAATATAAGTATATACACATATACATATGCGTATATATGTATGAGTAAGGTAAATTTGATTCTCTCTACATAATAATATTAATATTTTTTTAAGTCTATATCTAAAAATTAGATTTAAATTATATTGAAACTTATATGCTAAATAAATGTATATATCTAGCTCACTGTATATTCAGCATATATATATATATATATATATATATATATATATATATATATATATATATATATATATATATATATATATTCCATGGTAAAAAGCAAGGAAATTCCCAAATTTTTACACTTTTGTTGTCATTAATTAAGGTTATGACTACATATCAACCAAACCATTTCATTATCACACTACTACAGTATAATCTCTATGCATGAGTGGATGAAGTGTGTGATGTGCGCTGAAGAAAAAATCCTACCAGTAAAATACATAGCCCTGTTGTGCTCGCATATCTTTAATGATAATAAAAGTGTAAATATTTGTGAATTTCCTTGCTTTTGTACATTTAGTGTATATGAATTTTAATTTTCACCCTATTAAGGGCATATGATTTCAGTATACTGGCATTTATCATGGAATGTCACTACTTTTGTAAAGGATATGCCTCAATACAATGGTCATATTTTAGTTTCTTTTTTAATTTTCTGGAAAACTAAGGTATATGGTAAACTGAAATTAAAATGCCATCAACTAGACCCTAGAACCTCTATATCTGCCAAAAATCAGCTGAATCTATCAAATAGTTGATGAGATACAGGGTGGCACATACGTACGTACGTACGTACACACAGATAACATGATTTCATGATTGAACTT
>OY744521.1:105774164-105781664 GCA_963556195.1 Sepiola atlantica
TATATATATATTCATCCATTTATATAAAGTTAGGTATGTATACGTGCTTATATGTTTGTATGTACAAGATTCAACCAAACCAAACACTATGAATAAATACTTGCACATATAAAGAACTTGAAGCATAAAAACTTTTGCCAAAATGACCGTATTTGGCATTAAATAACCCGAAAAGTGGTTGATATGCCGTAAAACACAACAACCAAACCCAACCTAAACAAATTAACTGATCATTGTGAATTTTAGAATATAGCTGCTAGACGTAACTTGAAAAATATGCATCCATCAAGATCAAAGTGTAGTATCTGTTCCGATGGATACTGCACCCCATAGACTGATATTGTCTTGGCCTTCGGGGCTTGATTTACGCCGGTCTATGGGTCTGTCCTGTGCAGTTCTAAGAGGGGAAGCTAGACATTATCCCGCCGCCTGAAATCAATTCGGAATGAATAAAATGCTCTACTTTATAATAAAAAGTCAACGGTTGGCGTTTTTATTTCGTTAGGTCATCATAAATGTTAATAATGCTTTATATATGAAAACTTAAATTACTAACGTAATTCTACGATTTTATATGAATATTTCAGTAATATATCTAGTTAAATAGCGAGTTACGAACACTGGCAAAGCATAGTTTATATCATCATTTTTACGTGGGGGGTACACTAGTCTTCCATTAATAATAACTGATTCATTCGAAGAAAAAATATAAAAAACCCTTTAAAATCAAGGTCTGATTGTATACGCGCGTGTTCTTCAAGCATATATATATATATATATATATATATATATATATATATATACACACTATAAATATTTTTATTAAATATAAAAGTGTTATTTCTGAGTTTATATAAGGAATATATATTTATAAGGTATATATCCCTTATAACATCATCCAAATTGTTTCACACTACAAGCTCAATGAAGTTATGTTCCCGGCTTCAGAGCATATATACTGATTGGTTTCATTCCAATGACCAAAGATAAAAAACAATTCAACAATCATAACATTTATATATTGTTTTATTTTTTTTATTTCAGCGAATGCTTATATTTTTTCCTTCCCGTCTTATGCACGTTTCACAATTCGTAAAGAAAAATATAGTTTAACAGGCTGCTCATATATATATATATATATATATATATATATATATATATATATATATATATATATATATATATATATATATGCTAGCGATATGCCCCGGTTTTGCTGTATGGAGATATATAGCTGGTCAAAAGTTTTCCCAGAAAAACTATTTTTTTTCTTGAAAAAAAAAGTTAAAAATAACATTTTCAATATGACGTCAAGTAATAAAAATCTGTTAGCGCGGTAGTGTTTTTAAAAAAAAAATAATTTTATAAATAACAAGAGTTTGTATTTTATTCAAGATTTTCAATACTTTTTTTATCTGTTCAACTTTTTGAATTTATATTCTGTTTTGGCGAACAAAGAAAATCTATTGAAAAAAATGAATTTCGTTTTTTCACGTTCTAATATTTCTGTTATTTCATTGATCTAACTGATAATTGCCCCGAGTGACCCCAGATAGAATTGAAAGAACATTTCACTCGTATCTTTAGATTCTGTAAAAAAATTAACCCTAATTGAAACTTATTTGTTCGAAGTGTTAACATATCGATTTCTATAACACACAAACAAATATTGACTTATACACACACACACACACCCCCCCACACACACACACACATATATATATATACACATATACATATATATATACATATATTATATATATACATATATATACATATATTATATATATATATATATACATATATTATATATATATATATATATACATATATTATATATATATACATATATTATATATATATATACATATATTATATATATATATACATATATTATATATATATACATATATATTATATATATATAGATGAGCCGCATGACTCGGTATTTCATAAGGAACCCTATCTCCTTTGTCACTCAGTCGCTAACACCTCATTCTATTCTTATTTTTTACATTCATAATATTTAATTGGGGAGGGGGGGGGCGAGGTCGAAAGATATACACAGCATTGATTCGATGGAAGGGGTTTGGTGCAAGTTCATAACTCTTCCGACATGACAAATAAAAATTAAGAAACTTTTTTATGATGTATGTACTCTTGATGGAAAGCATATATCGTACATTAAAATCATGTAAATTGATCAAGTATTTTTTTTTTTACATAAGAAAATAATTTTTAAGCGTTTGATGGGAATTTTTATTTCTTTTTCGTGGCGGTCGAGTTATGGACTTGAAGTTTGCATTCCTTTGTAATAATGTCGTCGTTCCCAAATTCAACAGTATTATTTAAAAAAAAATAAAATATCGCAAAAGTTTTAATTATTTAGAGTTATCTCCAGTGCCCTGCAAATATTTCAAACATGGCGTCAATAGATCGACGCTCATCGTTTTACCAGAAAATTTGATTTTGTATTTTGTAAAACAACAAAAAAACTACTTGATCAATTTACGTGATGTTTTTAGTAAGATATCTTTATTCGGCTACGGGTACGTACATTATAAAAACATTTCTTATTTATTTTTCATGTTGTCGAGTTATGGCGGGGGGGGGGGGTAGTAAAACAACATTAATCGAACTAAATTTTTGCAAATTTATAGTATTTAACATCCTTGATACACCACCGGCGTTTTCCGGAATTCAATAAGGACGGTTGTGCATTTCTGCTCCAAACCCTGGACCTCTAACAAACATTTCCATTCTTTTATTTTATTTCTATAATTTTCAAGTTATAAATAAAATAAAATAAAGTTAAACCTCGTAGTTCCTTTTTATGGATGTCAAACGGGAGCGAAGGCCCTAGGATAATGATACACCCCGTCTGATTAAAATAAAATATACTTATCCAAGCACCCTGGGAAATGTTGTTTTTAGAGTATATATAATTATGGGGTCTATCTCTAAGACCCTAGAATAGGTTTGTGAACAAACAAGCAAACAGAGAAGAACTACTACCGATATATATATATATATATATATATATATATATATATATATATATATATATATATATATATAGTGCGTCAAGTTATGTTGAAAAAAATCAGTAAAGTGCTCGATCGCAAAAAAGTTAGAGCTAAATACAAATTATTTAAAAAACTATATGTTACATATTTGAGAGGCGGATCGCGGTTTCATTCACATGGACTGACTTTAACGTTTAAATAGTTGTCTATAGTCCATAAGAAATCTTTAGCGACTCGAAATGAAAACAACAGAGCAGAATGGCGTTTGAATTCACCGTTAAACGTGCATTACTAAAACGTCCCTTTTGAAGAAAGCACCGGGTCAAGGGACCAGGGTTATATATTAATATATGGGTCTTAATCGTAATTAAGTTTTATTTAAAATAATTTAATTATTGACGATGTATGTCCCTTTTTTACCGCTTCAAAGGTTTGTTTATTTTTAGGGATAACTGTGTAGCGTAGTTTATTGGTCGGTCAATGGGTGGGATGAATCAAGTTGTTTTAATTTTATTTTTTATTTGTTTATTTATTTATAGTTTTGTATTTTTTAATGTGCATTTATGGAGGGTCTATATTTTTGCGGATTAATTGCTATGTGGTGGCTGGATGTTAAAGGAGGGTATATCTTTATCAGTGAAAAGGTTTATCTAAGGGATATCGAAATGTGTTAACTATCATTGCAATAGGCATTCGTGTCGGATTCTTGTATTTAGTTAATTTTGTTAGCTTTATCTAATAATGTTTACCAGTCTATTATCGGGTCTGTGTGAGACGGAAGTGGTTATGTCTTAGTCATATTTAATTTCTTTAATTTAATACGGTTTGATAGTTATATTTATAGGCGTTTAACTAGTAAGATTCATGTATTTATCATGTTAGATATAATGGGGTGTCTAAGATTTTTGTTATATTTGTGATAGATGGGATTAAAGGGATGTAGGTGTAGATTATATTATGTGGTTTTGGCATGTGCAATATATCTGGGGAGGAGGAGGGGTTGTTATGTTATATATAAAAATTAATAAACTTTAGAAAGGTCTTGGAGTGGATGGATATGTCAGACATTTTCTATGATGTGGAGATCATCAGTCTTATTGGATTATTAGTGAATTATGTATTTTCGTTGCTAATCCATTAGGCTAGTAGAAATTGTTTTTGTTGGGACATTTTTTAAGACCTCAGTTTTAATGTTCATACTGTTTATTCGAGGGGTTATTGATTGCCTGTAGAATCCTGGATTTTTCAGTGGCCAATTCTTGAAGGTAGGGCTATAGGATTTTTGTTTTTCGATGATCCTCCATTATATATTATAAGGAGTGTTGGATCCCCTGGAGTGCTCGTATAATTATTGTGAGCGTCGAGCCTTTGTTTAACAGTGCATTGAGTCGATGTAAATTTCTTCCTTCTTGGTATCTACACCGGATATGACTTTGGCTTCATAAACTATGGAACTGACTAAGAGGCAAACTTCACCTCCTTTGCATGAGTAGTGGGGTTTGAGGCTATAATAATTCATTTTGATCGTATTTCTATTAAAAGGTTTATGGAGCTTATTTGATGGTGGGAAGTGTTTGTCTAATAATTGGAGGAACTGTTTGCCTATGTTATATTTGACATTGAGGGAATAAGGGGGTGTTAACCAAATAATGTTTCTGTTCCTATTTTTCTGTGTTGTCTGGTAGAGTGGGTGGGTATATAAGAGATTTCTTCGCTATAACCGCTTTCGCAGGGGGCTTTGTTGAAATATGGGGCGGCTTACTGGAAAATCTCGGGGCTGAATTAAATGTGGAAGATTATCTTGCGTCAAGGTTCTTAAATATAAGTGGAGGTAGGAGAATTTGGTGTTGACATATCTGAGCTATTCGGTGGGTCTGTGGTATGGCATAGTGGGGTTATATATATATATATATGTATATATATATATATATATATATATATATATATATATATATATATATATATATATACATATATATATTCAAAAATATAAATTTCTCTATAAAATATGATTTTTATAGAGAAGTAAAAATAGCAAATATATGATATATAAAAATAAAAACCAAAAAATAAATGAATACTGAATGCACATCATTTTTTCCAGCTCGACTGTTAAACATTTTATAGGCACTGATGATACCCCCTAAAAATTATATTTTGTATCTTTTATGTGTTCTGCATATCATGAAAATATATATGATTGAGGAAGGCTGAAACAATTGCACACACATAAACACATTTTAATGAAGGTATGAACATTTTTTTCTTGAATTTTCTTAGATTTATATGACATTAAATTGATTTTTCGTTGACTGATTACACCTAAATAATATAAATATACATCTCTCCCCCTCTCTATCGATCTTTCTCATTCTCAGTAACACGAATTCTATGCATTTTAGTTTTACGATTCCCAACAGGGATGAAACGCAGAAGCTTCTGTGTAGCTTAATTGCCAAAATATATTTTGATAACTTTCTCTGTCTCTCTGTCTCTCTGTCTCTGTCTCTGTCTCTGTCTGTCTCTCTCTCTCTCTCTCTCTCTCTCTCTCTATATATATATATATATATATATATATATATATTGTAAGTTTTTAACATCTCACCACTGGTCGCTGGAATTGTGGCCGACCCCCTGACCCGACTGTAACCTCCTTGACTAGTTCTTCTGGAGCGTGATAGCAGCCAAGACTAACAAGCTGGCTCACAACACGGTCGACTCTCAGAAGGCTGCCATCGTGGAGACGTTCACCGCTATAGACTAAAACATGGTCGCCAAAGCGTATGACTCATTTCTCGCCCGCCTTGAGATGGTCGTTTTCGCCGGGGCGGTTACATTGGAAAATAATGTTGTATGTGACTCTAACTGTTACTAAATAAACAGTCGGTTATCTGCATATACAACTTTTGTTTTTTATTGCCTATTTCGTTTTCTTTTTGTCAAGTGTCGTTTTTTTCCGCAGCATCTTGTATTGTGTATGTGTATATGTTTTTGTGTGTATGCGTATCGAAGATGGATCATAAAAAGTCGGATATAAAATTAATTTAGTTGGTGAGATGGTAATATTTCGCCTTTATCATTAAAATACTCCATCGAAGATGAAGTAATATTTGATGTTCGGAAAATGTAAAACTGAAAACAAAGATATGTGTAAGTTTTCAAATATGAATTCACAAAAAATAAAAAAAACAAAATATTAAAATAACATATTAGTTAATTTTATTGTATTGGATTGGGCCAACCACTTTTCTCCATTTCATGTTCTATTTAAGATTTGAATCAAACTTTTTCACACACACACACACACACACACACATACAAAAGTTTGGCTAAAATCCGGCATAGTTTATTGAAAATCTGAACATGTGTTTCATTCTTTTCCGGTGCAGGATCATTGTTCTACCGGTCACACGATTCTAAACCCTTAGACCTAAGTCATTATTTTAACTTTTGTCTGAACGCCTAGGACCATGCTGCTGACACAACAACCACAGTGAATGAAAGAGAATTAATAGCTATGCACGTACATGCAAGCGGACATATCAAGAAGGCTGTTATAAACAGTGTTCAATGACCCGTTAATGTGGATATATATATATATATATATATATATATATATATATATATATATATATATATATATATATATATATAGTAAGTTATCAAAATGTTTTATGGCAATTAAGCTACAAAGAGGCTTCCGCGTTTCATCCCCGTAGGAAATCGTCAGACTAAAATGCATGGAGTTTGTGTTGTCTGGTGTTTTTACATATATACACGTGGTGTTTAGTCTAGCTAGTAAACGAATCAGATTCGTTGTTATTCTTTTTGGCCAATCGTTGGGCATCTCACAAACAAAGGTTCGGTTGATTTTACTTCTTATTTCTAGTCTATTGTTCTTGTTTCTTTGTTGTGTCGGAATAATATGTGCCCTTATTTTAACACGTGTTTGCTTGTATTTCTATTTTAGGTTTTATTTTAGTTTATTATTTATTTATTTGTTCATTTATATATTATGTACTGTTTACTTAAAGATGAAATTGACATGATTAAAAAATATAGAAGATCAGTTTTAATCAATAATAATGCCCAATCGATTAAAACAAAAATGACAAACTCCTTTAATTAAGCCATGGGTAGTCTTGACTCTGCGAAAGTATAAAATCTTGTGGAGTTATTTATTTTATATACACTCACAAATATATTTGATGATACAGATATCGGTCTATATAGAGATACAGGAATTCCAACAAGGTCAAGGAAGAAAACTTCAAGAAAATTATACGTATGGAAATGATAAAATAAGCCTAAGAGTAGAAGTACTGGCTAACATAAAAATAACTCACGTTTTAGATGTCACTTTAAACTTAAATGAAAATACTTACGATTCATATTTAAAAGATAACGCTAATACATTATATGTAAACCCAAAGTCCAATCACCCTCCATCAATCATAAAACAGACTCCGAATTC
>OY744521.1:105786664-105789164 GCA_963556195.1 Sepiola atlantica
ATTGTAAGACTTCCTCAGGATGATAATTTTAAGAAAAATGTCATGCAAGTACATCGAAATAATGGGTTAACATGATGGGTGTATAAGGAAAAGTAGTAGCCGTGGCTACAAGGAGCGCTGGACGAGGGTCCGGGCTGCGAGAAGTCAGTGGTGGCAAAAAGTGAAATTTATATGGAAAGCTTTTATTGGGTACCATTAAGGCAGCCATAATGTCAACCCAATATTTTGATGTACTTGCAGGACATTTTTCTTAAAATTATCATCCTGAGGAAGTCTTACAATAAAGACGAAACGTTGATGAATATATAAAAAATATCTCTTGGTTTTTCTTTTTTCATTTCCCATTACGTCGGATTACTCTCATCCTTCCTTTCTCATATATATATATATATATATATATATATATATATATATATATATATATATATATATATATATATATATAACTTATTTTGTAATATAGTAGGAAAAATCCCAGCAGAGTGCTCGATTAATTGAGAATCAAAATTAAGAGCGTAATATTTATCTTTTTTTTGTACAGAAAAATTAGTACAACATTAGTACCGTCGGTTTCAAGCTCAGAAGGACTTAACCATCCGGCTCTCTTCAGCTTATGTTATCACCTGTTTCAGAAATGTGAATTCACGTGCCACTTTCGTTTGGACGCGTTATTTGCTTTAGAGTGTTATGTATATTTTTTTAAAATTAGTGTTAGGGAGGTTTAATAAGGTTTGAAAAAAAGTGTGTGGGGGTGAGGTGTGAAATGTAACAGTTGAGATTTGAAATTGGAAAAAATTAAAAAATATAAAAAATCAAAAAAAATCTCTATACAAGTCTCGTGAGTCAATATTTATAAGGAGCGTATATGTGACTGTTTTGAGGGTTAATTATGTGTCTTCTCGAGAAAGTTAAGGAGCGAAAATATCCTTAAACCCATTTTCTTTCTTGTGCTCGAACTCAATGTAAATGTCTATAGTCTGATGTTTTACCATCCGGCTATTGTGCATATTCTTAACCGCTTAGGAAGTGGAAAAATACTAAAAACAACACTCTTCTATGGCCAGTAAAAACAATAACAAAACTACGTAATTATGCATATATATAGTATTTATGTGTTTTTATAAAGAATATATATTTTAGGAGTATAATCCTAAAATATCCGAAATGTTTCCAATTGTAAGCTCAATGAAGTTGTGTTACAAGATTCAGAGCATATATATCTTACTTTTGCATTCTAATGACCATTGTGAAATCAATCCAAAATCATAATTTTCATTAATTCCTACAATCACTTTATTCCCGTATTTCGATGATAGTTTATTTTTCTTCTTAACTTTACAGTAAAAAATAGTCTCTTCAAATTTAATATTCATTTTTCTTACACATGAGTCATGTCAAATCTGTACAAATGTATTTTTGACCAATCTTGTTAATCATCAGAGAGTAGTAGTATATAATTTAAAATTGCGAAAAAAATTAGATAACAAATGTAGTTCTAGGCTGAGTCCTAATACATTTTTTGTAAATGGAAGCAAAGTAAAAAAAATACTCAAGAATGGCGAGAAATTACAAAAAAACCCAAGAAAATCTCCTCGAACGATCGTTTTAAACGTAAATTCTATTTTGAAAAGTAAAAAATAAATAAATAAAAAGAAACCGAAAAGAAAAAAATATATTGTAAAATAGGCAAATATTCAGAGCAGACGTAAAAAACACCGGTTTTTCTTTTTAAAATATTTAAAGCAGACAATTTTTCTTCAATTTTAAATGGTTGCCATTGATTGGTTTATTTGAGTCACGTGAGACAAATCCTTGATTATAACTGGTAGCGGGCAGTGGCGAGTATAAGAAAGGTTGCCTGAATTATTTAGAAATTTGAAAATAATTTGGAAGCATTTAAACTGTCGAATAGTAAGTCATTTATGGCTTTAAAATTCTTAGCAAATCCTCATAAATTAAAAGAGTGAAAGTTTTTGAAGCTATTGACATCGAATAATTGATTAAATCGAAATTAAAACAACCATAACAAAATATACTGCCTCAAGATCATTTCATTTATTTAAAAAAATGTCTATTAAATTTTATTTATTTATATTTTTATTTATAAAGCTAATGAAATACGCTTTATAATAATAATAATAATAATAATAATAATAATAATAATAATAATAATAATAATAATAATAATAATAATAAACACTTTGTTTTAATTAATTTGTTTTAAAAGTTATTAAAACAAATTGTTTCGGTTTATTTCATTAAGAAAACAAAAAACATATTACTATACGCCTGTCTTCGTATACGAGGTTACTTTCCTTAGATTAACACTGACCCAAAGTGCTGACGTCACATTCTGTCGCTATGCTGGGAGCGAAGTAACATGATTACCGAAAGTTATTTATTTATTTTTCAAGGTAAACTTAAAAACAAAACTGAAATGCTTAAAATTAGAAAATAAAAATGTATTTTTTAAGCAAAGTTAAAGGAATGCCGTTTAGAT
>OY744521.1:105791664-105841664 GCA_963556195.1 Sepiola atlantica
AGATAATTATGAAGTTTTTTTTTCAATTTATACGGGAAAAGTAAACACAACTAAAATCAATGGCTTAAAATTAAAAGAGACGTATTTTTAAAAAATGTATAAGATTAAAAAAGAATAAATATGGGTAAATTTGCAGATTAATACCCTCCGATATTCCCCTTCCCCCAAAAAATGACATTCTGCTTTTTCAATGTACTATGTTCCCAATTTCCGGGCCATTCTATCTTTTTGGGGAACTTACCAAATGTTTATATTACTGACCCTAAGTCTGAGTGGCAAGGTCATAAGACGACATGTAATCGCCTAAAAAGCATCATTTTAACATATATATATATATATATATATAGATATATATATATATATATATATATATATATATATATATATATGTATATGTGTGTGTGTGTGTGTGTGTTATATACGTTTATACATATTCTACAATAATTTTTAGATAGTTTGGATTTGCTCTATCAATCTACTTTGATTAATTTGATATGACTGAAAGGCATAAGAATGGCGAGTAGTTGCCTTATTTAATTGTCCCAATATTTTATTTTGATCGCCACCTTCTTTAATCATTCTTATTATTATAGCAGAAATTGGGGGTATAAAATCTACTTATTTTAACGTAACACGAGCAATTTTCGGACTAATATATATATATATATATATATATATATATATATATATATATATATATATATATATATATATATATATATATATATATATATATATATATATATATATTAATTCTCTTTACGTTCCCGTGATAATTATTGGTGTCCGAGAGAAGTATGCCGGGCTTCAGAGTCAAGGGTCATTTGTGACTGGGTTCATATCTTACACTGATGACTGCGTGAGCAAGAAACACTGGCGTCGGTATGTTAAAAAACAATTAATATACATTATATATATATATATATATATATATATATATATATATATATATATATATATATATATATATATATATATATAAAAACATTGAAAGGGTCACTTATATACATGCATAAAACACACACATACCGTATGCATAACAGTTTCGAACTCTCCTTCTATTCTCGCACGCCCAAACATTACGCACACTAGATTAAATAGTAGGCAAACAAAACTTAAAGTTACACCCCCCCCCACACACACACATACTCTCTCGTCGGCCAGACATAGGTAAACAAACACTCGCCAACACACAGATCACACATATACTAAATGTTTACATACGCAGATTACAGAGAAACCATTTGCAATAGTATACACACACACACTTACTCGATTAAATATTCAAATATACTTTTGAATTAATAAAATTATATCTAGGTTTAAGTAAAAATCTTTAAAAATAAAAATGGATATCCGTTACGAGAAAAATGCTAAACTAAAAGTATAGTTTATTTAGGAAGTATGTTCCCGGAAATACTCCTAGTCTGGACAAAAATTATATATGAGGTACACGTATTTATTTTAAGGCTAGATACAGAAACCATAAAATATCTTTTAATAACCTTGATAAAAAAAAGGACACAGTCATTGTTCTACTACATATGGTCCCTAAGGGATAATAATAAAGTACCTGTTGTAAAATGGAGTGTTTTGAAGAAAGCTTCATCCATTACACCACACAACCCCACTTGTTTACCTTGTCTAAATGAAAAACTGACTAGTATTATGTTCCCCGATGAAGATAAATCACTGAATCAAAGGGATGAAATATATATTAGCTGTAGACACTTCAAACAGCTCACCATGGATAAATATAGTAATAAACTAGTGAATTCTCCGTAACCTTCCATAAAGAAAAGTTTATATACTTTCTGGTATGATATAACAATTAAAACATTTCAAGTTAAGTTTACAATTAATATTACTTAAAATATTTTAGTAATTGTAATTTAATTAAGCTAACAAATTAATATGTTATTTAAATTTTAAAACTGCTGTGAAAGGTTGGGTGAACTGTAGAATTTCTTAAATCAATCGAACTAGACTATATCTAGGAGTTAAGCTAACAATTTATATGCTATTAACGAATAATATATCTGATAATACCTGCCTCACTATCACTATTTGAATACGCTAGTAGGGATGAGTGAATAAGTTTTATCACGTTGGGCGGTTTGTTTGATTTTTTCATACTTGTACAAGCGTGATATGATTTGTGGATATACTCTTTGATGCATTTAAATGATGTATATTATGTTTACAGAATCTTCGTTTGGTATTATAAGGTTATTATATTCTTTTGAAATCGGAGACTTGAGAAATACTTATTTATTTACCCTTTTTAGTATGAAATCAATAGGTTTACTAAGCACCAATTAAATCTTCTAATTGGCGGGTCTGGGTATGAATTTACATATTTAACCCCAGTTAAATATAGATATTAAAATCATTCTTAGTGACTGTGCATTTTATTAATTCGGAGGTATATTTGAATCGAGTAAGCGCACGCGCGTGTGTGTGTATTATTGCGAATTGTTTTCCTGTAATTTGTGTATGTAAACATTTAGTATATGATGAAATATATATGTGTGGATGGATGTTTGTCTACCTATGTCCAGCTAGAGAGAGAGAGAGAGAGAGAGAGAGAGTGAGAGAGTGAGAGAGAGAGAGAGTGTGTGTGTGTGTGTGTGTCAATTTATGTAAAATTTTCGTTTTATTGATTCTAGTATACGTAATGTCTGGGCGTGCGAGGGTGGAGGGTAAAAAGGTTTCATGCCTACGGTTAGTATGTGTTTTATGCATGTGTAAGGGGTGCAAGGAGATGTTGATGTCGGAGAAATGACCCGTTTCGAAGAGTCTTTCCATAACCAAACGATAGCTACGACCTTGTAAAAGGTTAGTTTTAATTTATTTTTTCATCACTTTTTTATTTATTCTGCTGTCCAAGTTTATTCTGTCTCATTTTTTTTTGGGGGGGGGGGGGGGAGACAATTAAAAATCTAATATTTAGTTGATCTTACAGCCCCAGCGAAATGTATTAACATCGAAACGCTGGTTAACTCGCGTAGGCTGTTGTAATGTTTATATAAGTTTATTTATAAAGTTCTAATTTATATTGAGCACTTTTAGAAAAAACTATTGGTTCTAAGTTCATTGATTTTATTAATATATTTTAACTAAATTAATTAATATATATATATATATATATATATTATATATATATATATATATATATATATATAAGTAAATACAGATGTTTAAACTTTAGTTGTGTCCTTATGATACAAAAAACCTTACTTTAATACTCTAAAAATGTAAATTCATGCAATTCAAGTCTGCCAGATACTAGTGAATACTGCAGATGTGAGGTTAGCTCAATGGATAGGACTTCCAGTC
The DNA here is from genome assembly GCA_963556195.1 of Sepiola atlantica. NCBI lineage: Eukaryota > Metazoa > Mollusca > Cephalopoda > Sepiida > Sepiolidae > Sepiola > Sepiola atlantica. The sequence continues at coordinate 105,795,004 of OY744521.1, forward strand.
ACCGAGAGTGCTTATATTATAACTTGGAGGACAAAGAGACTTCTTTCATGAAAGTATGCTGACAAAGTGCCTTTTTAATAAAGGTTTCAGAAACATGTGTTCACAGAATATGTTGTTGATGTTAAATTTTTGAGAACATGTTTACAATAATGATTATGCATAAATGCTGTATTCCTACAAGTTATATATATATATATATATATATATATATATATATATATATATATATATATATATATATGACTTTATATAACAAATGTAGATTTTAAAGGTGTATATCCCGTATAATACAATCCAACTTGTTTAAAAACATACTCAATGAAGTTTCCGGCTTAAGAGAATATATACTGGTTGGTTGCATTCCAATGACTAACTAAAACTAGTCCACAATTGTTATTTTCTTTATTTGTTGATTTATTTCGGCTAATGCTTATAATTTTCCTTTTCCGTCTTACGCGCGTTTCACGACTCAGGGGGAGGTGACGGTGGTTAGAGTGGATATCGACACGGACTGAAGACCTGGGTGTTCCAAGTTCGAATCCAGTCGGTTCCACAGTACCACTTTCACTTAGGGATGTTGGCAACCTTCTCGTGGTCCTTCCCGTAAGTACACGATGTCTTTCCAGAAATATTTATAACGGGGAAACTAATGCCAACACCAGAATCATCTGATTCACACGAAAGAAGAAGTAAGAAAAATATAGTCTTTGATTTACCATGGATGCTCTTAACAGACAATCATTCAACACTAAAAAGACAAGCACACTATTCAAACACAACTAGGAATAAAGGTGAGCAAGACAGATGAAAAGAACGGCAAGTCAAAAACACGAAAAAAAGTTTTTTATGTATATATATATATACATCGGGTCTCGTGTCGTCTATGTTCTCTGTTTTAATAAATAACGACACTCACTTTTACTTTACATGTTATTACGTCATAAAGGATTTTCTCGATGCCTTAGTGGTTGAGGTCATCTCTTTTCTGAGACATTGATTTTGAACGGAGATAAACATACGAGTTAGCAAGCAATATCGACAGAGTTTTAGTAGTAAAGTAGACACCAAGGCGTCTAAACGTTCGTATAGTAAACAACACGTGACCCGTCCAGATAAAAGGGTCATACCCCTCTCTCTGTCTGATTTGGTGAATGAAGTCATCATTTTGTGACATCATCCACTGTGACTTGTTATCACTTATTCCTGTTTTACTAGTGGACGTTGTCCTTTCGTGACATCATCAATTTATAAGGGCAGAAAATGATGACGTAATCCAGTGTTCACAGTGACAAGATAACCAGCAAGTTTTAAAGTCTCAGTATATATATATATATATATATATATATATATATATATATATATATATATATATATATATAAAATCCTCAACTAACCTTACACACACACACACACACACACACACACACACATATATATATATATATATATATATATATATATATATATATATATATATATATATATATATATATGTAATGTTTGTTCTGAGAGAGGAAAACAATATCTGACATCTGAAAACTGGGACGAATCCATCCAGCGCCTCGAAAACAAAACACAACAAAATCACTTAAGAATAAAAAATCACCGCAAAAAGTAATAAAACTAAATTTATTTTTGTCGTGTTTCATCCGTTCTATTAGTTCCAAACCTTTAGGTAAAATATGTCACCGCCGGGATGATGTCTCCAGTCTGAAGGTTTCGAAATCAATATGCAAAACAAGCATCTGAACTGTAATGGGTTAGATATAAAAAGCAAAAGTAGAGGGAGGCGGAGCACGAAAAAGAAAAAGAGAAGGAGTTAGAGAAGAGGAGGAGGAAGACGAGAAACAGAAGAGAATGAGTTGGAAGATTATTACAACGTAGAAGAAGAAGAAGAATAATAAGAAGAGGATGACGGGGAAGGGAGAGAAGGGGGAGATTAGAAATAATACAGTAGATGGGTGACTGGCGGAAGAGTTTGATATAGTGAAGCAATTGGTCCCAGGAGGTATCAGTACGGCTCGTCGCACGGTCGTCGCTGATCCGTGGGATAATGGTGGCAGCCGAGGTTGCCCTTGGGAGACATTTACACAAGATGGCTGTCCAGATTTGACACTCAAATAGTTTGATAGCATTATATTAATCCAACTGAACTGTAACTTAATTGAAATCGCCCGTTGTATGCGTTCGTTTTTTTTTTCTATTTGTATACTATGGTTTGCGGTTTTTTATGATTGGGCAGGAGGAAGGAAGATGCAAATATTATTGTATGAAAGGGATTCTGTATTTTATTCGCTCATTACATATGTTCGTGCAATTTATTATTTATTCTTCGTTGGTAAGCCTTTTTGAATTTGAATAAAATTTCAATTCAATTAAAAAGAAAATAGCAGTAAAAATATAAAACGTTAAAATTAATTAAAAATGAAAATTAAATAAAATTATGTTTTTTTGATCTTGTGAAATTACTTCGAAATTAAACATTAAGAAGAAAATTATATGACTATATTTCATAGTAGCGTGACTCGTGTCTCGGCCTTTCCCGGAAAAAATTGATGAAAAACAAGAATATTTTGATCCCTGAACACCATATTAATAATATTTAGAGATAAGAGTAAGGATTGGGTCGGCAAGATTGAATCTGTTTGGGAGATATGGGAGGTTAGCATTTTAACTAAGAAATGATGGGAACTTATGGGAGTAATGATAATGTGAAATGTGGTGTTACCTTCTTAATGACTGGAAAAATTATTATTGGAAAAGTTATTAATTATTGGTCTTGAGTAGTGGTGTGGATATATGCCGATTAAGGTATTTATTCCTATTTTTTATTTTATTTATATATATGAGGGGTGATTGTTGGGAGGATTTTCCGGAGTGAAAGTCGGTATATAGTGGGGCAATTATGGGTTTATGTATTAGGCAAAGGGGGTGTTGCTAGGTCTTTATATTTATAGTGCTTGTTTCATCTTGAGCATCCTTTCAAGATTTCATTTCTGATATTCAAACATACTGTATTTGGGTCAGTGATGGCCTTTAATATATGATATTTTTCTGCATCACATAGAGGGCATCTATTTATGGCTGGAGAGAAGGATTGTCTTCTTTCTATTACTTTCCATTTGATGGCAAAAGGGTGTCTTTTCATCTTTAAGTTGCCATATCCGGGTAGCAAGTGCTGTATTTGCCTTGTTTTTGTATCTGAAGGTGTTTCTTTGAAGCTTCTCTGCGTCATGCCTATATATTTTTCTGCTCTATCGCTAGTCTGGTTTGTGACGGTGGCTTCATATACGAGGGAATCAATTTTGCAATACCCCTCTACGGGGCAATTGTTTTTGTCCTGGCATGAGCAGACTGCTTTAACTATTGCTTTGAGCTCCGCAGAGATGATTTTTCTTATGGATGGGGTAGTGGAGTAGCTAACCTTAATAGAATTTATGTTAAAAAGTTTGTGCAGGTTATGTGTGGTGGGGAAGTGTTTGTCGAGTAAGTTGAGGAAAAGGTGGCCTACTCTTGTCTTTTTTTCTCTCTCTCTCTCTCCCTCTCTCTCTCTTTCTCTCTCTCTCTCTCTCTCTCTCTCTCTCTCTATATATATATATATATATATATATATATATATATATATATATATATATATATATAACTGTGGCACGATAAATAACTGTATCGTGGAATTTTAATTAATTAAAGGTTTTAATTAATTAATTCAATTTAATTAGATTATGGAATAAATCTAATTGAAACAATTTGAGTATTAACACGCAGAATATTATTTTCATGGCCGATTTAATTTAAAATGTCATCTTTCACATTGAACGCTAGAGCTTTATTTTGATTGTAAAAAGGTCACGCTAGGATATTGTTTTCCCCGGATTAGCAATGGCAACTGAAAGAAAGAAATCAAATTGGATTGTTTATATTTCTTATACTGAAGTGAGAATTGGAAAAGAATCATAATTGATTCCGATAGGTTTGTTAACGATTTGATATTCATGATAACCTTTCAAAATCATAAGTGAAATTAAAGTCAGAACTATCAAGAAATTATTTTATGACAAACAATTTCATGTCGAAGAATTAGAAAGGTTGCGAGAATACATTTTCAATATTTGATGAATATAATTACCTGTCAACTGATATTAAGGCGGGCTTATTCTTAATTAAGACCCAGCTTCATATTAGGTGTACATAATTAAGGCCCCCTTTTTTTCGTAAAATAAAGTTTTTTTTATTGATCAACCAATCATAAAAAAACAGAAAAAATCATTGGTGAGCGAATCACAAACCTTGTAACACACATAAAAGTTCCCAATACAAGAACACGCTCTTGGAGAATTCGCCAGACAGACTGAGAGAAGGACCGTGTTGGCGACAAATCAAAGACAAAAGTTCAAAAGACTAAACAAATTAATTTCTAAATTCAACTAAGGGGAAACAACTAAAAGATAGTCTCCTATCGAAGACTTAGCACCAGTTAGATTTCGTCAACGTGTCTTTTCTCCCCAACAAGAACACTGTAACCTTTTCTTTTTTATTATTGTTACAATAAATATTTATCATTGTTCACGGCAAGTTTTTCTTGTTTTTGGGTTGCCAACAGAACCGATTCTTTCCTAAGTTTTTGACATAGCTTACTCAACATCAAAGTTCCGCGGATCTTCAACACAGCGTGGGCGTGAAGCGATTGAAGGAGCAGCTAGTCTGAACACATGCGATCCTCGTGATCGTGGGCTATATTAAGTATCTTCTATTGCTCTTTCTCCTTTGTGTTTACTACGTTTCAGATGACCATAGAATTTACGTTAGCATGTTGGATATACCTCCCCCTCAAGGGGAGGTCTAATGTCTCGTATGTCACAATCAAATAACATACAATGTCTGCTATTGAATACAAATTAACAGATCATATCACCATTAAATCATACCTTGAGTCACCGTTTTTCAAGTGACTGATTCACTTCATCCACGATCGTCTCTATGGGGGAATGGGTGGATTCTCGCCTGAAAAAAGTCTTACAACAACCAAAGAAAAGAGAATATTCTGAATTTCGAGAAGAATCATTTATTGAGCTGTTGAAGTCGCCTTCTTTTTTTGCTAGAACATTCCGGGACTACGGACATCTGGGACCTTGGCAACTTATTCTATAGTCGATTCTTAAGTCATTTGTTTACTAGTCTTGTTCGTCCAAAGCTTCCCAACGAGCTACCTTCTTCTCTTGCTCGCTCTCTCTTTGAGCTATGTGACGTCATGTCCGTTTCTAACAACAGCAGGTTGAGGTGACATCTGAGTATATACGCTGACCTCCTGACCCGATTTGCTGTGTACGTGCTTGCATTGTCCTGCGAATATAAATCATCAGATATGTACTAGCGAACGTACTCTTTGCTATTTAACAAACAGTCACATCGGGTACATTGTATTAACTTTCTCTTTTTTCTACTTTCTAATCGTTTCAAAAACGCTTAATGTAAAATAACCCATCATTTCTTTCGCACAGCTTTTTAATTCACGGAATAGCAGATTCAATTCCTTAACATTTTCACGCCTGATATTCGCAGGCTAAACATTACAGAATAAACATTTGTAATCTTTTTCTTTTTTAATTCACTTTTTCCAATCTAATAATTTCTTTCCGAAAAATATGCATTCTTTAACAAATTTTTAACTCTTGTAACATTTAATTAATTATTTTAGTTTTTCAACCTTCTTAAAGACTTAGTTGTAAACAATGGCGTTTTTCTCTCAATGTTGGATAATGGCCCTATGGGAATGGACATATCTGTAGGAAATCGTTGGTTTGACTTGCGCGAATTAGCGCGGGGGGACTCGTGCAGTCGAGTGCAGAATAGGGCCTGTTCTCACAGTTGGAGCTAACGGACGTGACAGGGTCACCGCGTGACGAGACCTCAGATCAAGGGTCAATCTGCACCTGCGAGAGGCTCTGTGACGTCACGGGCCTTTGCGTGGGAAACAGAGGGATCCGTGACGTCACTCGTTCTTCGTAAGAAGCGAGTTTTACAAGTCTGGGTTTTGGAGGCGAACCTATGAGACGTGATTTTTGCCATGTAGTCTACAACAGATTAAGGGAAATATTTCCCTAAGAAAATACAGGCGAAAGATCTCTTTTCCCCCCTCCACGAATGGTTTAGACTTATTTGATAAGTAACTACGATAAAGTAGTAATTTGCTCTCTCTCTCTCTCTCTCTCTCTCTCTCTCTCTCTCTCAACGTTAGTGAATATCTCCCAGCTGATTTGATAACTAACGCTTGAAATAAAACTGAAGTTAAATTTGAAAGATTGTTTGTCTTCCGACCCGATCATGGAGCTTTTGTTGCAGCGGCGGGGTTCACGGCAGAAGAAGGAGGAAGGAGTTCAACCACTAGACGACATCGAGACGGCGACCCTCTACGCGGCGAGGGAGAAATTTAAAGGTATGCAAACTATGTGATTTATAATGTTTTAAAAATGAGGAGTGTACAAAACGCGTACTGCCGCGGTCCAAGCAGGAGAGGTCACCAACATCAAGCCATACCCTTTGATTATGAGTTTTGTTTTCTCCCTCTTCTACTTTCTACTATTTTTTCAGATATATACACTTTTAATATTTGAATCAGTCACTTACAATTACATTTTATACAGTTTAATAAGTTCACATAGCTTCGAAATTCACGACTAAAATACCCGAAAGCTCATTCATTAAAATAGACGTGAGGAAACTATAATATATGTGTGAATACGAAATTAAGTAATTTTTACTTAAATTTTCATTGAAATTTCGTTTTATTTTTCGACATAAATAACAAACAATCATTCCAAAACTATTACGCACGAGAAAGTTTTTTTTTAATCAATTACACAACAAGATAATGCGCTTTGCAAATTTCACACTTCAAGTATTTTTTTTTTAGTTTTACTTTTACGGTTACTGTTTTATACATTTATATCGTGGGTTTGTTTTCGCACCGAACGACTGTAAGCAGCAAATAATACAATAGTCCAAGGTTGACGGTAGGGATTTCTGGAGTTACCCGACTTTCCCGAGCAACGGCGGGGCACAGGTTAGCTAGTTGATAATAAAAGTAAAATATGTATATATTTATAGGACCGTCAAATATAATGTAGCAAAATGTAAAAAGAAAGCAAGTTATTAAAATATTAAAATACACACGCATAATCTGCATATATATATATTACTATTTTCTATTATATGCGCCTATTATCAAATAATATATATATATATATATATATATATATATATATATGTTTGTATCAGCATTTACTTCAAGAGTGTCCAATACCTTTGTAGAGTTTATGAACATTTCTTATAGAAAGCAAGCTGCTCAGAAATATTTGAAACAGCTACAAGAACTAACTACACTTCGCCTGGTGAGCTTCTTCTTGGAGTAAAACGCATACGATCTGTATTGCTTACTTGCTATACTGTACGTGTCTGTGGCTGCTTGCGAGTACCAGATTATACATGAAGTCCATATGAATACATATTTAAATATATATATATATATATATATATATATTTTTATTTTATTATTCAGCCCAGACAAAGCATATTGCCACTTAGACCTAATGAGCTACTGTGATTAGGAACCAGATTTATAGGGTGCACTATAAGCGGAGAGCTGGGCAGCAAAAAGTTTGTTTTCATTAAATTTAAATGTCTGCATTTAGATAGAAAACAAGGAACAGGGAGGGAATTCCAAAGGCGAGCAGTGCGAGGAAAAGAGGCTATTAGAGTAAATGTGTTTCGACATCTGGTGACCTCTGCAGTGAAAGGATTGTATTTTTCTGCTAATCGGTTTGGTTGGGGTTATTTATTAAAAGTCTGTCAAACATAGAGTACTCTAAAATTATGCGCAAACAAACAGAAAAATATATGATATAAATATATATATATATATATATATATATATATATATATATATATATATATACATATTGTATCTTTTTTCACACACCTACACAAACATATATATATATATATATATATATATATATATATATACATATATATATATATATATAGTTATAAATATTTGGTTTTATTTACATACATATACGGCAGTGTAGAGAGGAATTATTCACACCAGTCATCGGACTCGAAACCCGGAACAGAATTTATATTTCAAACACGGTAAATCAGTTAGAGATTAATCCTATTTAAACGCAGCTGTTGTAAAGTGTTGCATTGAAGCCATTGGGTGTTATGTTAATATTATTAATTAATTAATTATTTAATTAATCAATTAATATATATATATATATATATATATATATATATATATATATATATATATATATATATGTATACAAAAATAAATTTATAAATTAAAAAAATCTATATATATAGAGAGATTTTTAATTAATACAGTCTTTTTTGTATACAGATTTATTTAATTTAAATAATCTTTTTTGGACGATATTCAACCGGTGTTTACTTGTGCGTTTTTGTTTATTTTATATATATATATATATATATATATATATATATATATATATATAAGAATACCCGTCACAGGACAAGTGAAATTAATTCCTTGAACAGAATAGTTTTACACCACTTTATGTCTTTTGACGATTCAAATGAAGATATAATGTTTCTTAGATTTATATCTAGTATACTTGCTCCAATTAATATAAAAATTTATTACATGATCTTGACTCTAAAAAATGTTTAAAATTTAGGGCTTAAGCTAACAGAGGTCTTAAGAAGTAATTGAAATTCAAGGAATTTTGCTTTATTGGTGACTAATGACTATAGATCAAATTTAATGCAAATCTGAAACATTCGAATTTTTAAATGGGATATTGTGACCATATTATGCTTCTAATTTAGGGAATATTTATTAATCGATTCCTTATACCTATTGTTAGAATTTCCCCAAATCAGTAGTACCTGAATTTTCAGTTAGGGATCTCACCCTCTCCTTACTGTCTTTGCACAAAACTAAATTAAATAAATATAGCTTACATTACCGAACCTCACGCCTAGTGTTCCAAAATCCATAATAATCGGTTATTTAGTTTAGAAGTAAATCTTGTACATACAGATATATAAGCATATACACATATCTAACTTTATATAAATAGAGATATTACTGTATATGTGTGTGACTGTTTACCGATACTAAATGCCGTAAGTCATGAAGTGAAAGTAAAGTCAAATCCCTAGCTGATCTTGTTTCTAACATTCTTGCAAGGATGCAAATAATATTATGTATTGTATTGTTCTGGTGTAAGATAAACCCGTTTGTTTTTCAAATTATCTCATTTGTAAACATGTTCTGTTTAATACATGTACACATCATGTATTTCTTATTCAACAAAAAAAGAAAAGAAAAGAAAAGTGTTTGATTTTCCGCCATTTTTAACAGCCACCATTTTGAATGACCACCATTTTGAATAGCCACTATTTTGAATAACCGCCATTTTTAATAACCATCATTTTGAATAGCCACCATTTTGAATAACCGAAACTTTGAATAACCACCATTTTGAATAGTCGTTAAATAAATACTTATGCGAGATTAAAAATATTTTCTATAATCAAATTCTGAAAAATACATATTTTAGATTTCTGGAAAGAAATTTTAGAAAAAAAGATTTTTGTTTCTTTCAAAATAATTCACCTTATTTATTGAATAAACTTTGTAATAGTCTTGGTGACGCGTTAAGGAATGACTTTCGCAAATAATTTTAAAAGAGTGAATGCAACTTTTAGGTTTCATATAAACGTAATTCGTATGAATCAGTATGTTATGACTTTCGGGATCTGTTCGATTCTGTTGCGGGTATTGCTTTCCCTTTTATTCCTTTTAGAATTGTGTCCTCACAGGAGGGGCTACGTGAAAATTGGCGACATCCAAAATAGAAGTGGTACTGTGGAAACAAGTGAACTCAAATATGGCATGCCGTATCGTCAGTCACTTAACCACCGCATACCAGTAATTAGTCATTGACCATTGCTATAAAGTACTGAAGGATGGCCGCAGCTTACTCATACCGTACTTATATTTAAGTGTTTGGACAGAAGTAGATCGATTTGTTTTCTTAGCTAGCAATGCATAGTATGATCACAATCAATCAATCAGATGGACAATTCTTCTCGGATTATTTTTTGAATAAGTCATATGAATCCTTCGATGATAGATTACACCATGTTCGCCACTACTATAGATGCAATATATACATTACGACCCGGTTCTCTGATAACTGGAGCAATGCACCCCCCCCATGTAGGGTAGTCTCCCCAACCAAAGTCTCTACGTTATCTCTGCCGAACTATCGATTTGTCGGTTATCGACATAGGAACCATAACTACTCTAAAAAAATGGAGGACATTTTAAAATCGAAGTAATACTTTCTAGATCCACCGTGTCCTGTCTATGCACATTCAATGGGTTACCTAGTGCAGAATGTGATTCTTCACCACACACTGACGCCCGTTAAACACAGCGAGAGGCTAACTATAGACTGTAACTGCAAAAAAGTGCTTTGAGACGCATCACATAGTGCGGGATGTATGAGGACCAGTCAAGAACGCCGGTGAAGGATACTTCGGAAAGGAACCACTGTACCATGGTTAGCCACATTTCTTGCCTCGGACCATATTACATTAGAAGAAACAGGAAACACGTACGTGTTATTCTGTTGGAGAATTTTCCTCGGATTTCTTAAAGCATGTTTCTCTCGCAGGTTGGTTTACAATTTAAAACTTGAAAAAGGAAACACGAGAAATGTTTATCACTCACTGTATTTCTCAAAAAAACTTCCATGTACTATGTAGACTTCCGAGCTCCGTGGTGAGAGCCAGCGCCGAAGACACGTCTTCCCTGTTTAGCTCTGGCGATTTCCCTTTCGCTTACTATTTAATAGTTTATTATTTTGTTTTTGTATCCATTCAATTGTTTGTTTTTTCTGCATGCCTAACTAAACTTTAAATCACTTTTGTTTATATTTTCAAATCTCACAATATTGTGTCCGCATTCCATCAACGCATTTATCTCGAACTTCCAAAGCTTGACCTCGCACACTCGTTTTCACTATTCCTCTGCATGAATTCTTAACCTTTAATACTAGCAGTTTATTATCAGCTAACGAATACGGTCGAAGACTATGACATCAGCTATGCGTTAATATTGTTTTGAAACGTTTTAACCCGCAATGTTTTCACAGTTATCAATACAATAGCAAGTTGTGTTTTATTAATCGTATACAATCGTTTAAAGTTATTGTTATTTATTATACTTTAGCATAAAATAGCAATAAAAAGGTATGAGATGCCGTTAAATAGGCCGGTGATACAGATCAGTATGTACTTCATTGTGAAAGGCATCTGGTATTATATACATTATACTGTTTCATCATGGTCAATTGCACACATGTGATCAATTTTTGCTTGCTCAATGCGTAATCAACATAAGCCAGCTTCATTTTCTCAAGATTTCCTTTTCTATCGTTCATTCGCTTTTATCTTTCTTCGGAGTCCCGATTCTGTCTGTTTCCTTTTTCTTCTTTTCTTCTTTCACACTTCTTTTCGTCTGGCGTCCAACTTACCCACATTTTCTGCTTAATCGCCACGTTCAATGCCAAATCTGATTCTTCCCTGACCCCACTCCTACTACCACACGCCTTCTATTTTTATTGATTAAAAACCCACAGCTCCTGCTCTTGTGCTAATCTATTAAGTTCGCCAAGCATTACCCGACGGTTGGATTCCCCAGCGCTCCTCCTTCGTGAATGTTACTATGATGGAAAAGGGTATGCAACGTCGCTAGAGCTGATGAGGGCGGTAAAATTGGAAGGGATCACCGGGGGAAAAACACTGCGGATTTAAACGGAAGGTGATAAATAGTACAGATAAACAATACGTTCGCATTCATACCGTGTCACTCTTCTGGAATTTTCAGAGCCGGCTGTAATCCTCACAATATACCAGCCAGGGATAGAATCCAGATCTACTCTCGTCATCAACAATATTATCAAAATCGAAGTGTTCTTGAACCTCTAAGTTTACTCCGAAAGCGGCTATGGGGCATACACCCCTTAAAACTTAAAATATATTTTAGTTTTATGAAATTCAAATCATATGTATAAAATTTTCTAAAGACAATGTAAGTAGTCCCGAATTTCAAAGTGCCCTCCTAACCTAAGAGAGCTATGGGGGTCAAAGCACCTTTAACACCTCTAAATATATCCTATTTTGATGGACTTCATATCATATGTATACAATTCTTCAGGGAGGAAGACAATAGAAGTGACCCCAAATCTCTACTTTACCGTCTATATGCCAAATATCTACGTGCCCTCACATCTGAGGAACCCATGGGGACAGTACCCCATTAAAACTTCAAACATGTATATCCTATTTTAATGAAATTAAAACCATATGTACACTGCGACCAGCGATATTAACTTTCTAATAAAAATTAAATTTACTCATTATTCTGTTAACCAATTTTAGCAATTGTTTTACAAAAATTCTGGCACATCATGATAACATTATTTGATTGATTTACATATTGTTGTGAATAGTTTGTTCAGTCATTAACGTGTTTGTTTTACTCATTTCAGGGGTGCAAGAGATAATAGCTTTTTACTTCTGAACAACAATGGGACGTTCAAAATAACTAAATGGACATCCCCTGGTGTAACTGCGTGCAATAAGTCGTCACGCAGATAGTGTTAAAAGATTTCTGAAAGACACTCTCCCAAGGAAGAAACGATCAGATGCTGGAATATCCAAGACTGTCACCAACAGTGACTTGAGGAATATTAGTCGTCAATTCCGTAGAAAATTTAGAAAATCAAGCAAATCAATCTTCACATCCAAAAGGAATTTAATTCTTCAAACAACGACTGGTGTGAAAGTTACACTTACAAAGCCTCCTCTTACACCAAGACACACACATTTCAGAATGAAATGGTCATCGAAATATATGAAGATGGATATGAGTAAGGTTCTTTTCATTGATGAGGTCCGGGCATCACTTGATGGACCTGACGGGGCAAAAGGATGGGTTAATTCCGGAGATGAGAGCCACCATCGTTTTAGACAGCAACAAAAGGGTGGGGGAGTCATGATATTGGTGGGTACCATTGGGGATAGACTTGTCGGTGCTATAAGAGTATCAGAAACAGTAAAAATTATGTCTGTTGTCTATTGCAATCTATTGAGAGAATCTCCGTTTCCTTGGCTAGATGAAATACATGTTATTCTACTAAGGGACTTTGTTTTTAAACACGACGATGCCATTCTCACTCTGCCCATGCCACGCAAGAATTTTTATCATCTTTGGATATAAAAGCTACAAAGATGATTAACTGGCACCTATGCTTCATAGATTTAATCTAATAGAACACTTTTGGTCTATCATCAAACGAGATTTTTATCCCAATAGACGTCTAAACGGACTCATGGGAAGGCATTAATACTTCAGCAAGAGCAGTCAATACAAGACTTTTTGAGATTATAAAAGTTCTATGGTGGTTTATGTCAGTATTTGTTCATTATATGTATTGAACTATATAGTATTATATATTTAATTATATCAATTTATTGTTAAAGATAACCGTCATTCATCTTTATTTTATTTATTTATTATTTTTTACTAATAAACATTAATTTTGTTTTTTTTTTATTGTTTTTAAATTAAAAAGCTATTACCATTGGTCAGTAAATTTTCAGTGATTTCAACAAATATTTTACTTTGCAAATACTAGCTATGCGTTTATGCTTATTTTCTTAGAAACACTTTTATAACAGAGTGCTAGATTACCTGTGAAAACATTTCCGAAATTGAATCATGGAAAATTGAGAAATAAGTATATTTGTTGAAAAGCTATTATCGTTGGCGGCAATGTACAAGAAACTAATTCAGGGAGTTTTCTAACATTTCAGCTTCTTCTGAATATATTAGGGGGCGAAACGAAAGGAGGGGACAGTAAAATCAAAGTAAGTAATATGGTGATATGAGCATAGCGATAAAGTATATAGTAGTGATGCTCATTCAATCCCGGGCATTGTCTTCTTGCTAGCATATTTATAAAGTTAGGTACGTTGACATCTTTATATATTTGTATGTACCGGATTCACTCCTAAAATTTTTAACCGATCATTAAATATTTTGGAACACAGTTGTCACGCATACGGGATACAAATGTGGGCTATATTTAATTAAATTTAGTTTTATGCAAAAGGGGGTACACATTATGATACTTCCGATTTTTGTGAGATTTGAGCAATAGGTATTAGAGATAAATTAATAAATATTTTCTAAATTTCAGTTTCTTTGGACTATTTCAAAGGATTTTAAGGGGGTTATATTGGAACAACCTCCAGTTTAAAAATTAAAATATATCAGATATACATTGAATTGGATTTATATTTATTGTACACCAACGAAACGAAATTCCTTGAATTTGAATTTCTTTTTATGACCTCTTACGCTTAAGCCTTATATCTTTAGAAATTTTCAAGAATCCAAACCATGTAACGGACATTAATCAAAATTAGAATAAGGATTCTAGACATAGGGTTTAGTATCATTATATCCTGAGTTTAATCTTTGTAAAGGGAGATAAAATAGGTGCAAAACTGTTCTGTTTTGGTGAATTCATTTTACCCGTCTTGGGACGCGTATTATTCTAGTATATATATATATATATATATATATATATATATATATATATATATATATATATATATATATATATATATATATGTGTGTGTGTGTGTGTGTGTGTGTGTGTGTGTTTGTGTATACACATTGCAAGAAAGGTAAAACTATGAAAAGACCTAGTATAAGTGTTAGTTGTTGAGTGATTAATTGAGACAAATTTGAGACTTTTTGGAAAAGAAAAGAAAAAACCTATCTTGACCAACGATTGACGTATTTTGAAAATTCAAAGTGCATCTTTTAGAAGACGTTTTGCTGATTACAGCACACTTGAAGGAGCCGCTCTGAACTTTCAGCACGGTCTCTAGATGAGAGTTTTCCCTGGTGCAAGCGGTCACGGTGTCCTTCGAGGGACGTCTGAACACCAGTTTGAACCTGTCAATCAGCTCATCTTAAGGGTTTCAGGCGCTACGGTTTGTGTCTTTCTCAACTGCGCTCCACATATAATAGCCAATTGGGTTACAATCAGGCGATTTAAGGGGCCAGATGATGGGACTGTTGAAGTCATGAAAGTTCTCAGACGGGCATGTTTTGGTTTCCTGGTGGTATGACAAGGAGTTGAGTTCTGCTGTCACACATGTATAGCTTTTCCGCAGCCACCCCTTTCAACCCGCATTTGACAACATTAGACATCAACTCAATATAGCACTCTGAATTGAGTGTAAGTCACTTTTCGAAAATGTAGTCTTTCCTGGAAACACATTCAAAGGCCATCAAAGTTTAAAGGAACTTTGCCTTCATGGTGCGTAGGACTTCGTGCGGACTGTATTCTAACCACCTGCTGTTGTACGGGTTGTGCAACTGGTCATGAAGAAATCAAGAACATTCCCGGATCGACCAAGTATTTGACTTTGTTATGGAGTATCTTGGCTTTCGTAAGGCGGTTTTCTTGGGACTTGGTGGTGAGTAGTTGGCCCTTGCGACTTTTATTTAAGGAGTAGTGAAGATCGTCGTTAAGCGCTTTCTTCGTAGTTGCCACTCAAATGTCCATTTCTTTTGCTAATGTTTGCATTGCTTTGTCTGAATCACGCTGTACCGTTTTTGCAGCTTCTCAACGAATTCCATTGTGCAGAAACAGTCAGAACGCCTGCTACGATGCTTCCTGCTAGCCACAATTCTAAATCTTCGTCGCAATTTTCCAAATAACATATAACCGGCTTCAAGGTATTTAAAAGAGACTAAACTGCACTAAAATTTCCGAATTTTAAAAATCAAGAGCAAATTATCATGGTGTAAGGCACTCTCTTCGAATTTGTTAGTGCTTTCCAGTCGTCTAGGTCTCTAGCCCTGAAAACAAACAATAGTAAATAGAAATTGCTATCCATTGCACTTTACTGCTATTAAATATTTTTTAAAAAAATTCTGAAATGAAATAATATAAACAGAAAATCAAATCTCTATAGAACACGCTGTACACACAATTACACCACGCACGTATATATATATATATATATATATATATATATATATATATATATATATATATATATATTCCGGATTGTATTAATTTAGGCTAGTACCTCAACGACACAATTACGACTTACCCTAGGCTTTCATTACTTCATTATATTCCCGCTGACAGAGAATTCACAGCAGCACACAGAAGAATCAGAAATGTCATTCACATATATATATATATATATATATATATATATATATTGAATTATTAATACCTACAGACGCTAGCGTTTCAAACTTATTGCTGTCATCACTGCAGGAAAGTAACAATTTCCGTCGGTCAGGAGGCGTGAACCCGATTCACAGAGTCAGCCTAGAATCTGAAAGCAGTCGTCATATCCACTCGGCCATCGGAAACTGTCACGTAATTAAGGGAAATTAAGATCTATATGTGCCTTGAAGCGGGCACAGATAGAAGACTAGTCGAGAGTTTTCTACGAACGTATTCGGAACTTTGCATTAGAGTTTATTTTTAACATCCCTGAGATTGCTTAACTTTAATTTCTTAAAGGGGCTTAGCATAATGTGTGTGTTTGCGTGCGTGTGTGTGTGTGTGTGTGTAACAAACTAGGTTTTTTAATTAACTACTCAGTCTATGGAAAACCAAATAATAAAATTACCTTATACACTCGCATTCCTACCACAATGACAAAACACAATCGGGCATGATTATCGGTTCGTTTTTTAGAGTGCCTAGAATTTGCAGCCCTGCCTACCTCTACAATGAAGAAACATACATCTAGTGCACATAAGATTCTTCAAATATCCTTAATTTTTTTATTCACAACGCAAACTTCTCAATATTTACAGCAAAAAAACAGACTGTTACTACTAATATTTCCCCTCACAACAACGCCATCAACACAAATAACACGTACAAGATTTATAAAAATAAATCTTATATAGTTATCCCCACAAACACATCCGAATCACCTTACAACCCCAAATATTTAAAACTGACTAAAAATGGAGACATTTATTCCCTAGAAAATTAAAGATCTACTCAACAAAAAAAAAACCGTCTCCACCCTGCCTCCAAGGACACGTTTTTTTTTCAAGCTATCATTTATAAAATAAAATGTGCCTCGTGTCCGATGTTCTATATCGGCGAGTCGGCCAGAAATATCGAATCCCGTATTTACGAGCATAAACAAAACTTCAAACACAAAAAACACTAACTCACTAGTAATACACAGGAATATTTAATACCACAATTTCGATTTTAAAAACTGCACACCTCTTTAAGACTGAATCCTTTCTACCAAGCCGAAAGTGTATGAAAGCGCCCTCATTCTTCTCTCATAACCGTCTAACGTCAACCTCGGGTTTGGCTCTTACTCTTTATCAAACCCCTTTTAAAATCGGACTCAAACAATGAAATATACATCCACTGCACTTTCAACACATAACCCGGATAATTACTATTAATTTTTATTGCTATTATCTGTTTATCCTTTTCCGTTTTTCAATTAACGTCTTTGTTCCACGTGCTGTGTATTTTCAAACCGCGACCTACGCACCAAACATCCCGTTTCGCGTCTCTTTTGCCATTCTTTTTCGTTTTTTTCTCAATAAATTACCGATCAATTTGGTCTCCACAATATTTGATTTGATGACATATCGTGTATTTCATCTCTCTCTCTTTCTCTTTCACTTTATATATATATATATATATATATATATATATATATATATATATATATATATATATATATATATATATGTGTGTGTGTGTGTGTGTGTGTGTGTTTGTGTGTATGTGTGTGTTTATTAAAGCAGCATCTTCTCTTGCGGGAAAGTATTGTTGAATATAACAGAAAACTTATGTCTGCATATCCTTTGGTAGATCCTTTCAATAGTCCGAATCAGAATCTAGGGATGTCATAGCCACGTAGTACTTCTGACATGGTATGACATCCCTAGATTTTAAAACCAGATATTACGATGCCAAAAACACATTTTAAAAACAGAGGACGTCGAATTAAAACAGCATTAGCAAACCACTATTGGGAGCTCAAAGAAAAAAGACGCTCACCAATAATGTAATGGAAAATAATAGGACAGGCCAGTACATGTAGAAATTTAGACGACCTGTGTAGATTATGTCTGAATGAGAAATTTGAAATCCTAAACTTTAAAGACCCCCAAAATCAATCAAACTGTAGAAGTGGGATAGAAAACAGCTGGCTGCACAGAATAAAATTTAGCTTAAGCTAACTATACATAAATAAATAAACAAACAAACAAGTAAAAAAACTAAACTAAACTAAAACCTAAAAACTTAAAAACTAAAACCTAAAATATAAATACAAGGAACCACGTGTTAAAATAAGGTCACCCAAAGAGACAATATAGAAACAAGGATATGCAAATTGAAAACAGAACAATAGAATAATAAATAGGAAGTAAAACTAACCGGATCTTTGTTCGTGAGAAGCCCAACGATTGGCTAAGAGAACAACAAATAATCTGATTAGTTAACTAGCTAGTTGTATATATAAAAACACCCGGCAAATATAACTCCATGCATTTTAGCCTGAATATTCCCCAGGAGGTGAAACGCGGGAGCCTCTGTGTAGCTTAATTTCTATAAATATATTTTCATAACTTACTACCTATCGCTACTTACGTATCGAGTACTGTTGAATTAAATACTGAAAATTAATACATAAAGAATTATATCTCCTTATAAAATTTTATGTGGATATATATATATATATATATATATACATATATATATATATATATATATATATATATATATACATATATATATATATATATATATATATAGGGAAATGAAAAAGGAAAAACCAAGAGATATATTTTATATATTCATCAACGTTTCATCTTTATTTGTAAGACTTCCTCAGGATGATAATTTTAAGAAAAATGTCATGCAAGTACATCGAAATATTGGGTTGCATGATGGGTTGATGGGAAAACGTAGTAGCCGTGGCTACTGGGAGCGCAGGACCAAGGTCCGGGCTAAGAGAAGTCAGTCAGTAAAAGTTAGGCATTTGAATTCATTAATATACATATATATCTATGTACAGGGTAATCTCCTAAACTAATGAGCGGGTCATTATGAATTCTGGAATATCTATATATACGATGAGTAACATGGACACATCATTTATTTTGTAACTGTTAATATTTAGGGGTGCATATATATATATATATATATATATATATATATATATATATAAATTAATTTATTTTTTGCCAATCGAAACCCTCTTCCAATAAACGTTTACTATTCTTAACTAATGAACGGACTCTTTAGGTATGCACATATATAAAGAAATATTTATATTGTATGAACTTTGGAATATATATTCTCGGCAACCCGGTGAGTAACATGGGCATATTATTGTTTAATACACTTTTCCATGTAGGGGTTTCACCCAACCAAAACTCGCAGTCGCCGTAACAAAAACTTTAAAAATATGTTAAATACAAAAGATTTTATACTGCAAAGAATGGCTCTACATCAAAGTGTGTGATATATCAAGTAATACCATTTAAAAGGATCGTTGCGTCCATAATATTTATGTGCTTAGTAAAATCTTTAACTATTGAACTTATCATTATTAATTATGGAATATGTATTTTAGGCAAAAGGGTATGCAACGTAGGAACATTAATATATTTTTAATTATACTATTTAGGGGGTGTCACCATAACCGTACCGTCTTGTGATGGGTATTATACTAGTTTATTATATAAGTAACTACCATTCAAAACCATCGAGGCTAAATGTGATTTTTGCATATACGTATCCAGTCCATTTCTTTAGAAAATACTTCAGCTCGGTCTCCTTGGTTTCATCATTAATGACATCGACTGGCAAAACAATGGCCGAAGACTTAGTATATTCGTTACCTCTAAATTAACGTCTCTTATAATTCAGGCCGGGTTGAATGAAAACAAGCCGCGCATGCGTGGTCCCCCTCTGTATGTGACTTGATGTGGCGAGTGTAAAATGCAATAAATTTGGGCAATTTAGGGCATTTTTGACCCCCCTTTGACCCCCTGGGGGCGAGAACCAGATTTTTTCTGAGGTCAATGATGCTCATTTTATATCCAGGCCAATTTCAGAAAAATTGAATGGATGGATCTAACGTTATGGGAGGAAAGGGTATTTTTTGCCATTTTAGGGGCTTTTGACCCCCTGGGGGCACAAACCAGATTGTTTCCAAGGTCAGCGATACTTATTTTCTATTAGGAACAATTCCCTCCACATTTTGGTCAAGTTTCAGAGAAATTGAATGGATGGATGAAAAGTTATGGGGACAAAAAATGTAATTTTTTGCCATTTCGGGGCTTTTTGACCCCCCTGGGGGGCTAACCAGATTGTTTTTCAAAAATCGGAGAATGTCACTTTCTAACCTGACCAAAGTTACGACTTCATGCAAAATTTCACAGAAATTCAATGGATGGTTGCGGAGAAAAATCAGGACGGACACACGGACGGACAAACGGACGGACAGACGGACGGACGGACGGACGGAAATGCCTCAGAACATAGGTCTCCCGATTTTATAAATCGGGAGACCAAAAAAAAAACTATCTTTCAAATATAAACAACGTTAAAAACTTGACAGTATACGAATCTTGATACCTCCACTCTCCCGAGAACAAAACACATATTTACAAAAAAATATGGCGACCAAACGAGAACAATGCTTTTTATAATTCTGACGTCTATACTTGTGTGCGGTCTGTCTGACTCTAACCCCCCAACTTACAGTCTCTTATCTTCAATCTGAATAAGAGTCGCTGCTATCAAAACATCGATCTGTCAGGTTGCCAGATCTCAATCCTCTTGGCCTAGATTCAAAAATACACCATACTCCAGCTTTACAGGGCTAAATAATTGGACCTTTTTCTCGCCAGATGAAAATCAGGTTACACTTTGTTTTGCAACGCTGAAAGTGTACGCTGTTAAACACACACAGTTTGACATGAGAATGTTTTTCTATCATTTAATATTATAATTATCTACTTTACCTGTCTTTATATAAATATATATAACAATGTGCCTATAAGTAAAAAAAAAAAATTACACAGAGCTCATTAATGATCTGAAAAGAAATATTGTATAGGCCAAATTTACTTGCCTCCCAACGAAACCAAAGTTCGACATTAGATGGATTTTTTAATGTAGGGCATAAAAAACGGGCACCGTTGATGGGACGAGTCAAAAAGAATTTCACATTCCTTGGACGTGGACAGAACAGATACTACATTTTGAAACAAACTAGAAGGTCGATAAATGCAGGCAAAGCTTCTGAAAAATCGCTTTTATCTAAGATATGAAGTAATTTGGACATTTTGTGGATCTGTAAACGCATTATATCGTTTATTTCTTACTCGGGGTCATCCATTATCAAGGCTAAGAGGAAATCAAGGATTAGTGTGAATGAGATCTAAGTTTGATTTCTCGCTCCTACGTGCTCAATATCTAATCCTTTTTTGTAATAAACAAGTGGCACACATCCGACATATTTTAAAAGTGTATCTCGAATCAATTTTACTGACAACATACTTAGTCCTATTCTTCGTGATAGTAACAAGATTTAGGAGTTAATATTCTCCTACACAAACAAATACTCTATCTTCTACTCTTCTAACACCGGAAAAATTTTCTAAATGACGCCATGTTTGTTGTCCGTAGAAAATGGTATGAATTCTCAAATAGTTAAAAAGAAAAACGATAATTAATTATATTATTTATTTTTAATAATATAATATTTTCTAATAAATAAAAAGAATGGAATTTAGAGTTTAAACAATTACTGTTTCTGACATTCTCTGCAAACAATGCAAAAATGATAAAAATGGCGTTTGAAAAGTGTTACCCAGCCTAATGTAAGTAATACATTATTTGTGTTACCCAGCCTAATGTAAGTAATACATTGTTTGTGTTATCCAATTCCTCTCTTTTAAATCAACTTGAAACTGACTTTTAATTTTTTTAATAATATACAATTAATAGATTATTTAAACATGTTTAATACATTTCAAAAAATGGCTACTGAAAAGAATTAAGATGTTCGCTTGCCGAGGGGAAAATAGGTCATACACACAAGGAATTATGGGAAGGAACCATATTTGAAAATGTCTAGCGAGAAAGATAAATACGAAATTAGTCATTTTTTTTATTGATACTGATGTGTTTATCACTGATTTGAAATAGAGTGAATTTAGTATTTTGGTGACTAAAACTAGTTTAGAGAATAGACAAAGATAATGACAGCCTTATTTCGATCTGGATGGGACAAGTCAAAATAAATAAAATTTACCATACTGTGAACATTTTTGTAAAATTTTAAAGATAAATAAAATCACGGATTTGAAAATACTAATTTCTCAATACTAAAGTACGTACTTTGATTAACACATTTCATATATGCACAACAATATGTTTCTATAGAACAATTTCTATATCAAATTACACTTTTACTTGCACTGCAATTTTTTAAATGCTGATCAAAGAATCGTAAATAAACGTCATTATTCTAGAATTAGATTACTCTTCGTGTTGCTGTCGTTTTTACTCGTGTTGTTTTCATTTACAGGTGCGTGTATAAACCATTATACATCCATGTCGTCGTCGGGAACCCAGGTTCTTGCTTGTCTGTGGATACACCGTCTCGGACGTCGATTTTATAAAAAATGGTTTATACAAAGAGAAGAACATTAACAGACACCATCAGAGAGGCAGGTTAATTTCATACGCGTGTGAGAGAGAGAGAGAGAGAGAGAGAGAGAGAGAGAGAGAGAGAAAGACAGACAGATAGATAGACTGATAGCTCGTTCCGCAACACCTAGTTAATTACACCTAGTTACATTGTGCGCCCGACCTCATCCATTGGGGACTGCATCCCAGGCACGTCTTTTCTGCTTGAAGTCTCGCCGGCCAAGAGACAGAAAATCCCCGTCCTAAAGTCACGCGATTTTTGTAGATTCCGTTCTTGAGGACACCTCTCATCTTTAAGGTGTCACTAAAGATTTCCATTCAAACAACGCACCTCGTTATGTAACACATGATACAATCAGACGTAAGAAAAATGTCGACTTACATTTTCAGTTCTCAATCAAGAAATTAACCGCTTCTATTTACCTTTTGTGGGGATTTTCCTTCATACATATCTATTATATAGTTGCATGCATAATAAGCTGAGATGTTTCTCTTTCCAAACA
This sequence comes from Sepiola atlantica, assembly GCA_963556195.1. Classification (NCBI taxonomy): domain Eukaryota; kingdom Metazoa; phylum Mollusca; class Cephalopoda; order Sepiida; family Sepiolidae; genus Sepiola; species Sepiola atlantica. The sequence continues at coordinate 105,818,366 of OY744521.1, forward strand.
AATTACATTTTTCAATTTGTAATTTCTTAGAATCTAAACTTTTCCGGATATCCGACAAGGCACAACTTGAAAGAATTTTCTTAATAATGGAATAGAAACAAGAAATTCCTTAAATTTATGGATTTTTAGAAGATATAAAAAAAATGTATTATTTGGAATTTTTGGACTACTCCATCCTACTATTATCACAACGTTTCGGTCGATGTAACTTCCGACCTTCTTCAGATTATTCTTTTATTCGACAGCATCTTAATTTCAACTCCTATAATATAAAGAAACAAATTGTCCGTTGCCTAGAACATCGAGCAACGGCAATATGTACTAACAGCAATACATGTCAAGAGAAGACAGACAGCTTAAGAGAAAACCTCAACTGAAACAACTATCCAGAGAGCATGACATCAGCTTCAAGAAATCTCGATCAAACATCGAAAGACACCAGCCGAAAAAGTTCAAAGAATATGTAATCCATATGATATCAGGACAGTATTCAGGAGCGACTCAATTCTTCAAAGATATCTTGTGCGAATCAGGCCCATTACGGAAAAGGTAATAACCAATAATTATGTATGCAATTCCATGTAAGTGTAGAAAAATATATAAAGGTGTGACATGTTGCCTACTAAATGTAAAGCTAGAAGAACACCGGAAAGCCATAATACGTGGAGATATTGAAAAGTCGGGTATGGCTGACCATATATTGAGGGAAAAAATAAACCATCTAACATTATGCGACGAAGTAAAAATTAAAGACAGAGAATGACGGTAAGACAACTCAAAGAAGAAGCGTACATGTCTGGCGACAATGGCCTCTAAAGTAGGCTTAATATAGAATTTTATACAATATAGGGACTATTAATTATCAATAATAGATTAGAATACCATTAAAATTAATATATATATATATATATATATATATATATATATATATATATATATAATATAGTGATATGCTGTAATATATAGTAATTAATACGAATATATAGTGATAAGTAGTAAGACTTCACATCTAAAACAAGAATAAGTTTAAGGTTTCTAAAATTCACACTAGGAATAACCGTTTGTGTTAAGTAATAATCAGTTCTAAGTGACAGTCTCCTGGGGGTTGCAGGTTCAATCCTCAGTACGGGCGATACTAATAACAAAATTACGAATGACTTAAGAGTTCTACCTCAGGGAACGTGGATTAAATAAAGGCTTCCGTTCGAAATTCCGTACCGATTCTCGAGTTCGATATAGATTCCCGAGTTCGCTAAATGCACATGAAAAAGGTCGGTCGAAACGAAGATGAGAACAGTGATACAATTTTCTTTTGAAACATTTAATCGATTGCACATATAATACAATCCGATTCTTGATGGCTATGCAAATTAGTATACGGGTGTTTTTCGATACCAGACACCTACAAAATATGTCTGGTCGGCGTGCTGTCTAAAGTCCTGTTATGTCGACACGGTTGAAGTTGTCCTGTTGATGTTTACGTCTCTAAGATTCTTTCTTGTTTTCCGGTAGTTGTAACAATAGGAAGCATTAAAAAAGCACAACAACATCATTATTTTCTATTGGGGTTTAGTTTAATTTTATAATTAATTTACAGCAACGTATATCTAGCTGAGCTTCAATTTCACGATCGCTGAATCCCGAAGACTTCCAGTCACTGTGGCATCGTACACCAAAAAGGCAGATCGATCTCGCTTCTCAACCATATACTTACCCTGTGCCGTCATATCCTGCAACGTTGTCAGAACTCTAGTATGTTAACCTGACAGAATGTTCCACTACTGTAACATTATTATTACTCTAGCCTTATTTGAAAAATATCGTTTTTAACATTATATTTACTCATCTGCATCTGAATATTGCTGTAGCTAGAGAATACCCCAACCCCCTGGAAATAGGCAGGACGCCAATATCTACTACGTTGATTCAAAGTAGTAATCCTTATCGCTTCACGAATAAACAAATTATAAAATTAAACTAAACCCCAATAGAAAATATCGTTTTTAACATTATATTTACTCATCTGCATCTGAATATTGCTGTAGCTAGAGAATACCCCAACCCCCTGGAAATAAGCAGGACGCCAATATCTACTACGTTGATTCAAAGTAGTAATCCTTATCGCTTCACGAATAAACACGGAATTATTTATGGGTAATATGCAAATTAAATAATAATCGCGCTCGATTCTACGCAAATACACCACTCATTTACTCCTAGAAATAAAATCGATTGAAAAAACGAAAAATCGAAAAATCAAAAAGAAAATTGATTGCGTATTCAATCTTTTTTTTCTTTTAAAGTTCACTGTTCAATTTTTATTTCTTACAAAATATCATTCGTTATTTAAAAATCATATCGTTAGAAATGATCAATTATCTATTTAGGCATCTTTTTGACGATCTACGTTTTTTTACAATAATAAATGGTTCATTTCTTTTCGGAATAGATGGGGACATTTTTTTGTATTCATGAAGAGATTTCCTTTTCTTTCAAAGATAACATGGAATCAAAATGCCAGAAAAAAGGAAAATACATAGTAACTCTGAGAGCGCAAATCTCCGCGATAACCGACATAACCACACCGACTCAAAGAAGCTGTTCTGTAAGAACATGTCTGTTGTATAAGATAACGTTTTGCCCCAATAGGTCCAGAGGAAATTGTACGATCCGCATCCAAATGCATTATTATTGGTGTTTATATATATATATGTATATATATATATATATATATATATATATATATATATATATATATATATATATACCTCATCTCCGTGAGGTTAGACACAAGATAAGGTGAATTTTTGAAAAGCGAATGCACCAGGAGAAGTGCACTCTATCCTACAAAATATGCCTGGGCAGCCCCTTCGGCATTCTCCAGTAGGGGCGCCTCAGACGATTAGCAATAGCTAACCCCTTCTCAAAGAGAGAAGGCAAAGCCTTGGAGGGTGGACCTAGGACTAGTCGGAACCATACTTCAGTCCGACAAAAGCAAGCCCACTCTATGGCGGTGTTACGTAACATGACTTATCTTAACAATAAGCACTCTTATTTCATGTGGTGAGAATGCAAGGCGGTAGGATACTACGTGATCTCGTTGACAGGAAACTTTTGCAAGGCAGACTCTACCTTTGTTTCAAAGATGTATGTAAAACAGATATTGGACATTGACCTCAGCAAATGGGACACCTTGGCCTATGTGTCGTCCTGCTTGGAGTCCGAAGACACATTTGCGAAAAATATTTTTTGGCCTATTACCCCAAACTTTTGATGGCGTTGTGCCTAATTGGTCCTTAATGTAAAATTTTATATTTTGTCAAAATACAGAATTCAATGTGTAGTATATATTCTGCCTTTACTCTACGATTGAGAAATCTGTCTAGATTTAGGCAATTTATATATTTTTCCTAATCTAAAGCACTGCCTTTGTGTCTACTTCTGGCTTCGTGTGGAGACAAGTAATTAGAGACACTTTCGCGAAACAAACCAATGAGAAGGATGTAGAGAAATGCAGGAAGAATGTGTACACATTGTATGTATTGAAAGAGCGAATGAGACGAGAAGAGATGGGAAGAGAGGAATAGAAAAATGGGAGTGGAGGAATGGTTAGAATACAGGACGTAGCAGCTGTTTAACAGAAGCGTAAGAGGAAAAGGTAAATAAATAAATGGTGACCAAGAGAAAAGGAAAGATAACGGAAGATGTAAAGAAAGTCCGAAATGAGGAAGACTACGTAAAGAATCCGAGCGTGTAACCATGGTCACCGGAGCCTGAATTTTACCAAAGCAAATTGGAGGGTGTAATATTTGACGCATAGCGCATAATGTACTCTGATTCTGGAAAGACGTACACTCATCAGATCCTAAGCAAAAGTATGTGTCGATACGTAAGCGCACACATTATTTTTTATGGGTAGTATGCTAATTAAGTCATAAACTACCAGTTGATTACGACATAAATGATTCTGTCCCAATACACAAGGCTCATTAAAACTGCACAAATACAATCGATTTTTCTTTAAATGAAAGCTGAAAACCATTCTGTCAACTGCCGTATTCTTCTTTTAAAGTTCAACATATTATTAACATGATATCAAATATGAACATGATATCAATTATTCACATGCTATTATTCACATGATATCAATTATTAACTCGTAATTTAACAATAATGAATATTCGTAAGATGCGTTTATTCGATCTGCACATTTAGTGATACAAATATTACTGAGTGCCACCCCCTCCAAAAATGCCATCCATTAAATCGTGAATAAATTTCACAATACTTTCTATAATAGAATCATATTCGATACAAATACACTTCAGTCAATACCTGACTTGTCCACCAAGTTCTAGTGGTCAGTATCACACAGTCTTTGTTTTATCGCCGTTCAAGGATACGCATATCTTAATACGGCGTGCAATATTGTCAATAATCATCTACTCTCTTGAAACTGTCCTGATTTGGGCTGTGATCGCGCTCTTTAATTCAGGAATATTCTGAAAGTTGCTTGAATAGGCATTATCTTTGAGATAACCCCAAGGAAATTCATCTGGTTAGTTAAAATCCGGTGAGTTTAAAGCCGATACAGAATCACACCTTCTAATGATGGGACGATCACCAAAGTGTCCGCACATATTATTGAACGGTGATGAAACGAAGGATGTCGAAGATGTATGACTGAAAGTTAGTGGAAGAGTCAGGCATAGATTGAAGTTTATGTGTATTAGATGCAGTTTGATTGCAGGAAGGATTGTCAATTTTATTAGCGATTCTATTAGTGAAATCGGTCACTCTATATTTAAAACTTAAAGGTTATAGAAGAAAAAATACAGTTTTAAACGTATGCGTGAAAGACCCACAGGCCTATCAAGTGGCCGAGTCTCTTGTAGATATGGAGAGACGCATCTCAAAATGCCATTTAAAACATGACAGACCGACGAATGGACATTGTTTCTTTTAGAGATGCGTATTAACAATGCTATTGAAGTAAATTGTGACAGACCGACAAGTTACCTAGTAAAAAACGTACAGAATTTCTATAGAAATGCTTGGATGTATAAAAATGTTCGCTTCTAATATATAAAATAAAGTCAGTTTTTTAATTGTTTCCTTGTCATCGAAAGCATTTTTCATACAAAATCACTATTTGATATTTGGTTCGTCAATTTTTCTTATGGATTGTTTTAGCATTTGTTACGAATAAAAAAAAATAATTCGATTTAATTTCAGAAAAGACTTTTTCCTGGTCATAACTATTTTCTATATAGACGCCATTTTTACACAAAGTATTATTTTTTCATTACAGTCAAAGCGAAATAACTTTCTTTGAACTAATACAGAGTTACATCGTTTTTTTTTTTAAAGATTGTGGTAATTTGAAAATAATTCCGACCAGGACAAAGTATTTCCTGGAAGGAATTAAGAAAAAGCAATAACACACTGCAAGTAAATACACTACCGGGGAATACTGAGTAGAGGTAGTTCGTTAAATATATAATTTAGTTCTTTTAATCTGGCTTATTTTACAATATATATATATATATATATATATATATATATATATATGTTGTCACTAATAATAAATGTTGAATTCAAGGTCCAATGCATAGAAAATATACTGCCATTCATAAAGAAATTGTTTTTATTCAATGTTAAAATAGAATGAATAGAGAGCGAACAAAACGAGAAAAAATGGTTCCAGTAGAGAAATTATCTTATTATCAATTACGGCATTCAGCATTTTAATATAATTGGCATCGGTTTGCCTGAAGAGGTGGCTCAATGGTAGTATGCGCGATTTATATGCTGAAAGTTAAGCGTTCAAATCTCGGTATCTTTTCTTACGCTTTTTTCTTTTTACTAAATGGGTCGCTACTTATCAAGGCCAAAAACCACTCGACGATTAAGGCTTAATGATTGCCAGTTTAGAGATGAAGAACTTTATGAGAGGATTGAGAATGATTGATGGAATGAACTTAAGGTTGAATACTTGTGGAGACGGTTCATGACAGGAATCTGTTGACATTGGATTTGAACACAACCATTTTGTTATTTGCAGGGAAGCAGTCCCGTGATAATGTGGTCCACGGGCCGGAAGCCTTTTGCGAAGAATTTATGTTCGCTGTTCGCGGAAATTCCGCTTGGTGAGAGACACGGAGGAAGAAAAGAGATAAAGAGATATTATTTTTCGTTTTGGTAGGAAGACAGGTTATTGCTGTGAAGCTCTTACACGGAGAAACCAGAGATTGGAGTTCAGTCGAGCACCTTTCATGGAAATAACGATAGAGTAGAGAGAGACTAGTAACGTCTCTTCTGTGAAAAAGCGGGATGTAAGGAACAGAAGTGATCATTCTCTACTAGATTTTAGAGCCGATTTTGAACCCTGTCAATGAAATAAAGGGTGTTCTGTGCGGCACCCCCTCTAGATGTGGAAGCAGTAGTCAATTTGATGGCATATATGACTCTTATATTTGTAGAAGATTACATCATGTTGATTCCAGCAGAAGTCGAATGTATTTACCAGAATGTGAGTGACAACAAGTCTCTCCAGGCGACACGTTCTAAACTATGCGTACGCGTTGTTAGGTTCACGTTGTTTCGCTAAGTTGTTAAAATAAAAGTTGTTTTAGTAGTTTTATTATTTTCAAGCCAGCGGCTGTGAGTCATGGTTTTTTTCCGAAGCGCGAATGACATGTTTTTCCAACGCTGCAGTATTTATCCATTATTATACAAAAGCTGAGTTAATCAACCTTTGTTTACCTTAGGCTTTTTCTATATATTTTAATCACACAAAATGCATGTTAGAATATTCCTCAGCTTTAGAATGAAGTTATGTTTGATAAAAAAAACTTGTTCTAATTAGCAATTAACTTACAAAGTGACCCATCTCTTACTAAAGATTTATTTATCACCCTCCGTCTCTCTCTCACTGTATTTTATTTGACCTCGCCCTCTTATGATCGTATAGCAGGGTGGGAGTTTTTAAACGGGAGTTTAAGTCAGTTAGATGCAAGTTTCGTTAGATGTAAAATGTGAAGCATCAAAATCGCCAATAATTAAAACATATATCCTTTAATTAATAAATGTACAAATATCTTTGCGTCTAATCATTGGCGAGAACCAAGCATTGTGTCACAGAGTTTCTAATGATGAATCCCCACCAAAATTCCGTTTAGGAAAACAGACCGATCACCAGACGTCGTCAGTTTTCTAGAAAGTCTTTACATCCCATCAGACGATTAAATACTGCTGCCACATCTTGGGAGGTGCTGCACAGAGCACACTTTGCTGCATTGACAGAGTAAAAATCGACTTTGAAACATAGTGGTGTGATCTTTTCTCTTCGCAAAAACTACTTTCTCACATAAGATACGTTGCTGGTCTCCCTCTATTCTATTCTTATTGGCCTTTTGGCTAAGATCAAAGTGTAGTATCTGTTCCGATGGATACTGCACCCTATAGACTGGTATTGTCTTGGTCTTCGGGGCTTGATTTATGCCGATCTATGGGTCTGCCCTGTGCAGTTCTAGGAGGTCCATCCTCCCAGGTTTCGCCTCTGCTCTTTGGGGAGTGGTAAGTTTATTGCTTACTGCCTGAGGCGCCCCTACCGGGGAATGCCAACGGGGCTGCCCAGGTAATTTTTAATGGCCAGAGTGCTCACCTCTCGGCCGCTGGCTTTTCAAACCCCACTTTCCCGACTCGACCTTAAGTCAAATCTTACTTGTGGGAGTAAGATAAAACTGGCCTTGTGCCTAACTCCTGGAGAGGAGTAAATAAATACTCTATTGTTATTTCTATGGAAGGCGCTCGGCTGAGATCCAGTCTTTTGTTCCTCTTGGTGCGACATTCACAGCAAAAACTCATCTCCTACTACAACGAAGAAAAAACAGACTTTCCTTTCTTCCTGCATGTGGTACACCCCACGTAGTCAGCCTCGCACTGGCCACGAAAATGGTAAACAACTAAATTGTATTGAATGGTGGGGATACCATCCTTACGAAAAGAGGGAAAGCACCATTCAGCGATTAGAGGTCAGAATTTCCCAACACCCCCTCTCGATACGTAGGCACAGACTATGGCCGACATCCGGGCATTTACAAGCCTATGAGTCGGCCATTGGTGACCATTTATTGGAGTGCCAATTATGCATTGCAGGATATTCTGATGTTCTCGGTAATTATAGGTACCTCGTCATTATTATTGAAATACATTTTTTAATTTTGTACTCGAAAAAAAAAATATATAAAAAAGAATAAAAGAAGACACCTGTAACCATATATATTCTGAAACTATATTATCCAGAGTATGTATATTCAGTATATAACATTATTCTGTGGTCTGCATTTGCATCCATAAAATGAAAAATACAACGTTTTAGTTTATTTTATTTAACAAATGAAAATGATAGAGATAAACAAAATAGAATGGAAATATTAATAAGAGGTTCAAAGTTTGAGGCAGCAATGCATCGGTGCCCTCATTCAGACTTGAAGAACGCCGGGTGTTCCTCAAAGGGGTTAAAATAAATCAATTTACGCAAAACTATTTACATTAATATTAAATAAACTTAAACTTTTTATCAGCAAATCAATGATCAGTACATCCTTGGGCCCCACTTCAAAAATTGAATGATATAAAATGTAAGAAGTAAAGACAGAAAACGATGTTATGTGTTGCCCGTAAAAAGACATAGGCTTCATCATTCAATCCCGAGCAACATCGGTGTTTCTTGACAGTAACTAAATAAAACCCCAGTTGTGTAGATGATAAAATAGCTATTAGAAAAACATGGACAAACAGATTTCACGACGCTGAAAATCCACTTAAATAATTCTAACGAAATGGATTAAAACGATCGAATAAAAATAGAAGTCACAGAAATGAGTTATGAGCCAATGAAATTGCAAAAAAAGGATTCGGGGGAGCATGAGAGGCTAGACAAATGGAAAAAGTAACGACCAGCAAAGCAGATATTAAGGATGAAATTTATTTAAGCAAGTGCGCGTGAAAGAGGGTGTACATGCGAAAACGAAAGTGAAAGTAGGTGTTAGGCGCGAACTGATAGTGAAAATGAAAGTAGCAAGTGGGTTGTTAAAACGTTGGAGAGAGAGAGTGAGTGAATGAGAGAGAGAGAGAGAGAGTGAGAGAGAAAGAGAGAGGGGAAGGGGGAGACCGAAAATAGCGAAGTGAAAATGAAAATAAAAACACAAGAGTAGAATATGGTGGACAGGGGAAGAAGAGTGTCGTCAATACATAAAATGGATTCCTGTGTGAAGTCTTTCGGTGTAAAAATTGCGTGGAAAATAGGGTCGAAAAAAACAAATAATAATACGAAAACGAGCAGAAAAGAGAGAAAGGATTCGTTGAAATAATCGGGAAAGGGAAATAGGAAATAAAGACATATAATAAATAGAATAACAAGGAAGAAAGAGGGAAGGGGAGGGGGAAGAACACTTCAATAAAGTAAAAGGAATATTTGTCTTAATATACCTGGAAATTAGGGCTGTCGGTTGCGAAAGGTTTTACGGGATTGCGACCAATCAGATTTATATATGACTCATCGAAAGGATCCTTACATCAGTTGTTTGACGCACACGCACGAAGGCTCATGTTTACAAACGAGTAAATAAATGTTAAAAATAGTTATATATATATGTATATGTATATGTATATGTATATATATATATATATATATATATATATATATATATATATATGTGTGTGTGTGTGTGTGTGTGTGTATGTGGAAAATGAAATTTCTTTTACTTCAGAAAAGAAACATAGCTGTTAGAATTCAAAATAGGTGGTGCGATTATGACGTGAAAATAAGTTTTTTGTCCTTTGTCGAACGAAACATAGCCGTTAAGATAAACAAAAATGTGTAGTGCGTGTATGAAGTGAAATGAGCGTTTTTTTTAATATCGATGTTATGCATAATGTCTATTTTACACCACATTACTAACAACACTTCTATACATAACATACAAAATTTAACAAAAAAAAAACACTCATTGCACTTCATATGCGCACCACACATTTTGAATTCTAACGGCTAAGTTTCGTTAAAATAAAATAAAATTATTTTCACGTCACAAATGCACAACATATTTTCAAATATTGTACTTGCATGTTATTTGTTCAAATCAGTCATCTTGAGACAGTCATTAAATAAAGGAGAAACGTCGATGAATATATACAAAAATCGTTTTTTCCATTTATATTATTATATATATATATATTAGGGAGGGCCTGTGGACGAGTGGTTATAGCACTTGTCTTTGGACGACCCGGGTTCGATCTCACTCACGGCATGCGTAAATGGATACCTGACTAAAACTCAGGGAAGGTTCAAGGCAGCGGAAGGAGAGGGATGGACTCCGTCTTCCATATGCTGTGCCCTAGATACGGTGATTCTTAACATGGCAGTGTGCGATGTCGGCAACGACACTCGTGCGCGTCCAGGCTATGCGACCTTTACCTATATATAACTTCATTGTAATATAGCAGGAAAAATCCCAGCAGAGTTCTCGATTAATTGAGAATTAAAGTTAAAAATTAAGCATTAAGAGCGTAATATTTATTTATTTTGGTACAGAAAAATTAGTACAATATTCGTATCGTCGGTTTCAAGCACAGAAGGACTTAGCTATCCGGCTCTCTTCAGCTTCTGTTGTCATCTGTTTCAGAAATGTGAAGTCACAAAACAGATGACAACAGAAGATTAAGAGAGCCGGGTGGCTAAGTCCTTCTGTGCTTGAAACCGACGGTACGAATGTTGTACTAATTTTTCTGTACCAGTATATATATATATATATATATATATATATATATATATATATATATATATATACTAGAAGAATACCCGTCCCTGGACGGATAATATTAATTCTCCGAACAAAACAGATGTGCACCACGTGTCTGTCTCTTTACGCAGATTAAAATCAAGATATAATGATTCTAAACCTTTTGTCTAGAATCCTAATTTCCAATTTTGATCAACCTCCATTATATGATATTAATTGAAGAAAATGTATATAATAAAATTGTAAATTAAGTTTATCAAATCGACCATGGTAAATGCTGAATTGATTATCATGAATTCGAACATATAATAAGAAAGGAGTAGTTGAAACCTTTGTATTGCCAGTGTAGAGCAAATTTACTAACTGAATTTATTGATCGTGTTGGATTTTCAGAGTTTGTCGTCGATTGGACTTTTTCTGATAAATCATTATTTGATTCTAATTAGGTTTTTTTTTCCTTTGGACATGAATTTTTTTATGCAGATATGTATTTTGCTTCAGTTTCTTTCAAATTACACTCAGTTCGGTTCGGTACATTTAGCATGAAACCATTTTCTATTTATCACCTTCACAGCATCGTTAATATGTCGTTTATAAAAATTTAAAAAAATCTAAATTTCCCTATCTTGCATTTACATAACAAATTATATTTGTCTTACATAAATATTCCATTATTTATTTCCTTGTCTAACATACTTTTGTTTATAAAATCTATTTATATAGTTGTTTCACTGTAATGTTGTAAGCGATCTTGTATATAAGAACATGCAGCAAGTCGTACGTGACAGTAAAAGTTCCAACCGATTCTAGTTATTTGCCATAACGCCTAGCTGCGACAAAAAACAGACACTGTCACACAGACTTCGTACGCACATAACACAAATTACTAACTCGGAGCTGATGCCACAGCTACTTAAACGTATAACTTGCATAAATAATCTCTGTACAATGTTGTCTTTATTAAATGTTGCAGGGTATTTAGCGGTAATATGCGTTGCGCGCATGCATCGTTTTTTAGTGCCTCTCCCGCTTTTCTTTTCAATTATTTGCTTCAATCGGCTTCGTTTATTTGACAGTTACTAAGCGAAATTAACCCCAATGTTGTCCAGATTGTGATAAAATCAATTACAGCGGTTGGACAAAACAATGGAACCACCTTGAAACCCTCTCGTTAAATCCAGTATTCTGAAGCTCTCAACAAACAGTTTTTTTAGCGGGATTATGCAGATGATTGTTAGGTTCTGCTGTAATGTTGGGTGCCGTGGTTTTGTGTTCTTTCTTCACAATCCTTACAAGGGCTCTACGGTCTCTTTCAGACAGCTTCGGCTTTCTTCCAGAATTTTGTTTAGATGAGGATGTTTTCCCTTCTGTCATCACCTTTGAAACAGTTCCTCTCGATACGGCCACCATCCCAGCCACTTCCGTTACAGTAGCAGCTACCATACGGGCACCAACAATTTGCCATCTTTGGAAATCTGATAGATCTGTCATTTAAATGTGTCTTACTAATACTCACTATCTGAAATAGAAATAAATTTTACAAATAAATTTAGGACAACAATAATCATAAATAAAAAAATGACACCATCATTTATGTAATTTATTTTCAATGTTTATCAAAATTGATGAAATTTCTTATTTGTTTGATATTTTATTTGATCTCCACATTGCACATATTCTGGATTTCGGTAGCCTCGTAACTCTCGCTTCCCTTATTTTGTCTTTTAATTCTCACATTCTATTGGCGATGTTTCTGACAAAGGGGGAAGAATTGCTGTTTTCTGGGTCGGAATCCATCCATTTAACATTTATCGTTGACTAGTTTTTTTTTTACCTTAGAGTAGTATTTTTAACTCCTTACATCAAGTGGCTTCATGCCTTGTCTGGAGCGATTTTCATTAAAAAAAATAGTTAAAAACGCTGTTAGTCCGATTTATGCGTCGCAATGTAAAACAAAACAAATCTACAAACGCTTTTCCATGAACACGAACATTTAAGTTGTACTTTTTAGGACACATGTCATGATAGCTCGGTCGCTTGAGTGTTAGACTGAAGAAAGGAAGGTTCCTCGTTCTATCCCGGGTTGTGGTGTTCGATAGTTTTTTTCTCTCTTTATTATGATTATCTTATATCGTAACTAGATTAGCGTATCGTAAATGTATTTTCTTCCTGTACCAAAAGGCAAATAGCTCAAAATAACATTTGCGTCAGACGTAATAATTTATTTCGCCTACAACGTAGGATCGTCAGACGTTGAATTGTTTTAACGACAAGAACCAAGAGAAATAGGGATGTTCAAATCCAGAGGAGGGAGTAATATTTTAGAGGAGGTGACTAGCGATTTCAATAAGCTCAATCTAGGTACAGAGTAATCCCAGATCCCCTGCTCCAAAATGTAGCCACCCCTCTCACGTGGATGTGAACATCTCTATTTCTTTTAGTCCTTATTGTTAAACGGTCAGATGAAAATCTGACGATCCCACTGTTGAAATAAATTATTACGTCTGACAAGGTGTTTTGAGTTTTTTCATCTGTCTGTAACTTTATTTCTGCTCTGAACTTACATTGAGCTCTCTAACAGACGTTATGCTGACGAGAACAATACATACAACTTGAATCTATAATGCTATATATATATATATATATATATATATATATATATATATATATATATATATATATAGGCCAGCATTATTAAATAAAACGAAGTGTTTCTGATTGATAAGGCTTTTGTTTTCGATTTTTTAAATTTCTCTAATAGTTTATTTAGTATTTTAGTCAAATTGGTGCATATAAGTTCCAGTGGTTTCTTGTTCTATTTTTCTTTTCCTTTTCGCGAGTACTTTCGATTTGATTCGTCAAATCGTTTTCAGGCGGTGTTAGTCTTGGTGTCTTTACAAATATGTCTTTACAGTTGAAGTTTTTTTTAAACGGCCAGTAATTTACAACTTTAAAAAGAACATCTATTATATTGAGATGTAACACGCGAACGGGATTACGTTCTAAGCGCGTGCAAAATAAAAAAATATATGATTGCTCTTGGCTAAGAATTTGGTGAGAATATATATATATATATATATATATATATATATATATATATACAATATTAAACAAAGACTTCAGTACATTTTTACGGACCGTTTCGTTCACAGGAAAACAACTATCAAGTAATATGTCAATCCAAGATTTTTCATCTATGGACTCTTCAGAAACTAAAAAAAAATTTTTCAGAAAAATACATAGCGTGTAAACAAACAAAAATCACAAAAAAACTAGCAACTCACTTTGATTACATTTTTCTCTCAAGGAATTATATTCTATGAACAAAACGGTCCGTAAAAATGTGCCGAAGTGTTTGTTTTGAAAAGATGATCAGTAAAACAAGTAAAATCTTTGTCACTGGAATGTAGCCTAATATTGACTATTTTTATTTGCTCTGCTGTTATATGTTAACAATCATCAACAAATATTCGACAGCAGTAAGCAGTTCTACAATGAAGCTTTAACCAGATCAGGATATAAGGAAAAAAATTAATTACCTTGTGCCTCCTTCGGTTGGGAATGGGGGACTAAACGGGAGACCGATCGCCCCTCGATCAATGGTTTCATATAATAGGGCAATGGGCAAGGCTAGATATAGGAGACCTGGTGTATCCCACGGTAATGTAAACCATGTAGGGAGGGAACCGGTTGATAATAATATTCGTGCAGTTTGAAGTAACGAATTGAACATACATGCTACCCAAATCGAGGGGGGGAAGGTAAGAAGAAAAATAGGAGAAGGACCACTACATGGTTCAACCCCCCCCCCTATATCCAGCATATTAAGACTAATATCCCAAAGATTTTTTATACCATAGTGGAAAAAACTTTCCAAGGGATAGCAGATTGGGGGGAATCATTAACAATAATACTGTAAAACTGTCTTATTCAACCTGTAGAAATATAGCCGCATCCATCATAGGATATAATAATTCTAAGATAACTAAAACAAGGGATGCCATGTTCTCTTCTGGTGTTGATCCCAGTAACACCAGTTCAGTGAGAACCACCGTTGTAAATATGCGTAGTAGTAGAACATCCAGCAACGGCTCAGCACACAACTGTAACTGCAGAGCTTCTAACATCTGTCCACTGGGGGGGACTGTAGAGTTTCAAGCATTGTCTACAAATGCGATGTGATAACAGAAAGTAGTAGGAGATCATATATCGGATCCACCGGGGTGAGTTCAAAGATAGATTCAGGAATCACACGAGTTCATTCAGGGAAGGCCAAAGGGAAGACATAGATAGGCCTAACACTTCTGTTGGCCGTTTTGTGAGAAACCTCATTGCTAGGCTAGACCCTTTCGAACTGAAATGGTCCATTTTGGGGAGGGTTAGCAAATATAAACCAAACAAAAGGAAGAGATGCAACCTATGTGCACTAGAGTCGTACCACATCATGACATCTAGAGATAATTTACTGAACGCTAGACAGGAAATACTACAATGCTGTCTGCATAGAAACCGATACCTGTTATCAAGCCTAAAACCTGGATAGGAGGGGAATTAGGGGAAGTATAAACTTACAGCAGAGATAGGCAGGATGGGCCCTTCCTGAGGCAATCTGGGGCAATAATTAGTGCATAATATAGAGGCTAAGAGTTAGTAACACGTACTTATGCTAAGATATGACTTGATTCGATTATTAGCGGAGGCTCGGGACTTAGATTGGGGATGATAAGGTAGGAATATTCTATCGGAATCAGGCCCATTGATAGTCAACTATAGTAAATACTTCTTCAGCAGAATAGAGGGGGGGATTTTGTAACATATAAAAAGATAATGGAATAATAAATAATAAATCACAATTATTCTCAGAAATAGATATATTATACGAAATGCATTGGGAATTTCAAGTAATTTTAAGTGAAAAATAAGAAATAACAACTTGGATGCTATCACTATTTAATTAAATTAGGTTAAATTAAATTAAATTAGTTTTTAATTAGATTAAATTAAATAAAACAATGGGTGGCAGGAATTGTGGAAAAAATAATTAAGGAAAAAATAATTTAAGAAACATGCATGCCGACACGGACTTAATTTCTAAAAATAGAAACAATTGGATTTTTATAAAAAGTATTTTGTACAGGGTTTTATATTAGTAATAACAAAGTCTCCTGTCATTTAACGAGTTAGAGTAATATTTTCACGTAAAGTGGCAAAAAATAACCCCGTCCATTAAAAAAAAGTTTTTTTTTTAAATAGAAAATAGATTTCTGATAACGATATTCCGTAGTAATATTTATTTATGGAATATAGAATAATATTATCCCCAGAGAGTTGCAAACAGACACAGGCGTTAAGGAAATATTTTAAATTATTTAAAATGATAACTAGATTTTTGTAGAAAACTTTTTCATAATAACATTTTATTTTTGATATATGAATAATTTAAAAAAAATAATTTCTGCGGGATAGGTTTTTTTCGCTTTGTTAAACAACAACACGAAAATAATCGGCAGTTAATTAAATGAAGGATATTTTCCCAAAATGAAAAATGACGTCCCAGACACTAGATAATTAATTTCTATAAAGAATAATTTTAATAATAGAAATTTTAGAAACAGTATTTTGAATAAATAGTTTCTATCTACTTATTAAGATTTTTTCTTAAAATAAAGGAGAGTTTCTGCGAGATTGACGTTCAACTCGTCGTGTGTTTATTTCGAAGGGGAACAAGTCAGCCCTTGAAATAAGGCTCGTCTGACCGCTGGCATTCCGGACGAACATTTATGTTGCTTTTACTTGTGATGAATTAGATTTAGAATTCCCATACTATCATTGGATTGGAATGGTAACTTGTGAGCGGTATCTTGGAATGGTTTAGTTTTTTGGTGGGAGGGGGTGACGTGAAAGTGTATTATCGCACATTGTTCCGTTTTTTTTGTTTTTTTAAAAAATGCATTTGGGACCAATTATTTGCTTGTTGGCAGAAATAATGCACGAGCTACTTTTCTAAGACATTTTCTAGGACTTTCTTTTTTTATCGTTGTTCTTTCTTGTTTTTTAATTTTAACTTTTATTTTTATTTTATTTTTTTCCTCTTCTCTTCTAAAGTGACCTCAACTATTGCAACGCCACATTGTGTATTGTCGGCAGTTGAAACCCTTATTCCAGACATTTAATTTCCCTGATGATCTGCCAAGCAAGTATCTGCTTGGTAGTGAAACACGTGTAGGAAAAAAACATTTAATTTGAATAAATAATATTTGTAAGAAAAAATATCTTTAATGGTTATCATTGGTGTCCTGAAAGGAATGCTTTGGTAAGCCTTCATAAAATCGCATATATATATATATATATATATATATATATATATATATATATATATATATATAAAATACATTTCGGTTATCTTTTGTATTCTTATAAGACTTTATCTAATAGGATATTTAGAACTTGGTGTGAGAAAAGTCTGCTCGATTGAATCGGCTCTGTTCCGATTGTGAGAAGTTGATTTTCATGTTTATATTATATATATTGTTGAAATGAAGAATTTTTTCCCGAAGTATATAATGTATAAAACTGCTTTTTGTGTATACACGTTTTTGCGTAGGTAATACCATGAAATAAACGGTTAATTGAGTCGACTGGCCTTTACAAAGTAAAAATACAAAGCGAAACATGAGACTCGTATTGGATTGGATTAAAACCTGTTTCCACTTAAAAGGGACCACCTAAAACGGGTGTCGTATTTGACCGCTTGACTAACAAGCCGCAGTATTAGACACACACACACGCATACATACATACAATCACACAGACAGACATTAGTCGTTTACTTTTGTATAGATAAAGATTAAACAGAAAGTTTGATTTCATGTATATATATATATATATATATATATATATATATATATATATATATATATATATATATCTCCATGTATATATATATATATCTCCATCAATATTTATATAAATACTATATACAGTAATACCTACTTATATAGACTAGCCTTATTGGTAATCATATAATGGGATGTCGTTATTGTGTGTGTGTCAGGATAAAAGTCAGAAGCTACCTAAGATATACTTACAAACCTTACATGGTCGGATTTATTGTGACCCCGCCCACAACATGGTTATTGTACTGTATTAATTTCCTTGGTGCCAGGAGAGATCAAAATACTACATGGATGTAAAACATACTTTTTATTTAATTTAAAAAAAACAACAACATTGAAACTAGATGATACACTCAGTCATTCAGTTAGCTTTTTACTTTCTGGCTTTGTTTATTTTTCTTTCTATTATATTGAACCAGTAACAAGAGAGAGAGAGAGAGAGAGAGAGAGAGAGGGGGAGAGAGAGAGGGGGAGAGGGAGAGGGAGAGGTAGAAAGAGAGAGCAGTTGGAAAGAGAGATAGGGAAAGAATAATGGTGTAATGGGAGGGATATATATATATATATATATATATATATATATATATATATATATATAGAGAGAGAGAGAGAGAGAGAGAGAGAGAAGATGAAGTCGGAGGGAGAGGTAGAGAAAGATCATACAGTCGGAAGGAGAGGTAGAGAGAGATGATGCAATCGGAGGGAGAATAAGAGAAAGAGAGGATGTAGTCGGAACGAGCGAGAGAGAGAGAGAGAGAGAGAGAATGAGGGGGGGAAGTTGGAGGAAAAGGTACAGAGAGAGAATGTGCAGTAAGATGGAGAGATAGAGAAAGACCGGATGTAGTCAGAGGTAAAGGTAGGTATGAACGTTTGAAAGAGAAATATGCCAGACACTTTTTTGTAACCCTTCAGTTTTGTTATCGATGTCCCTGGGCAGCGTTGGTTAGCCCTGCTACTTTGAAATAAGACTTTATTTGCGAGTTCTTCGTTTTGTTTTCTCCCCTATGTTTGCTTTACTTGGGTACGTTTTTAGAACGTTGTGCCTCCATGTTCTTTTCTTTATCTCTCAGGTAAGATGAATCATAATTTGGGCGATCAAAGGAATCACATACGGCAACCGTTTGAGTCCACATCATCAATCGGCGTGGGAGGGATGGGATGACATTGCACGTTACATCATGATTACTGCAGATGTGGAAAGAGATAGGTCCTACTGTTGCCATGCCAACGTCTGCAAACCATCAGTATCTTCCGATTAAGGTTTTACGGAAATGGTGGAGGAGAAGAGAGATATTGGAAAGCTTGGAAGGACACGTGAGTAGAGATAGTTAAGTTGGATGACAGGAAAAGAAGAGCGAGAAAGGAGTTAGAAAGGAGATAAATACCTTTGTATATATATATATATATATATATATATATATATATATCTCAAAGTTGTCTGTATGTGCGTATATGTGTCGCGGCATCACAGTTAGACGGTTGATCTAAGTGACAAACTAGCGACAGATTTGGAATAAGCACCTTCGATCCTATATTCTTATCGATGTCAGAAACCGTTTTAAAAACCATTAAAAAATTCCTTATTCAAAAGTAGAAGTACGTAATAATAACATTAGAAACAAATGTTCCGACATTTTAGTGTCCCCTTTCCAGTTTATTATTTTTTTTATTATAAACCGACCGAACAAACTCATTATAATAATCTGAACCGTTTCAATACCAGTAAGAAAAATAAAAAAATAAATTAAAATATAAAGATAATTCAAGAAATCATCATACGTATTTGACATCACTTTTTGTAATTAAAAATATAAGATTTTTAGGTTTGTTTCTTCATTTAAAACAATCGAACTATTTTAGATCTTTGTCAAGAGGAAAAACAGATTTTTTAAATTTTGTATAATTGGGCCGTATTCATATACAATTTTAGTAAGGTATAAAGGCAAATTATTTTCGTTGGACCGGTCGCGTGTTGATAAGGCGTTCGTTTTCAGTTCAAATATTTTATGCCGTCTTTCAGGTTTCAAATCTCATACTAGATATTTTATTTGCTATAGCATTCCAGTTTGCACTTGTTTTTTTTTATAAGCGTTTTTATTCTAAGTATGAAAAAGTATTTTTTAAAAATTATCTTATTACGACTTAGAGTAAAAAAAAGTTTTTTCATTTGGACTGATGTGTAGATGAGAAAAGTTTGAGAAACTCGATGTTGATATGTACTTCAGCCAGTATATATATATATATATATATATATATATATATATATATATATATATATATATATATATATATATATATATATATATATATATATATATAAACTGACAAAATGTAGCGGTTTTAAGCCGGAATACAAATACAATATAATGAGATAAACTCATTCAGAGTTTAAAAATGAAAATTAGTGAATTGCAGTTTTCTAACTTTTGTTTGTTTTTGATTTCTCTTTCTCTCAAAAGCAGATATAAGTACGCAAGAGGGAAACGATTGCGTCTACTTTCTGAACTAATTCGCCTGGCTGAAGACATTTAGCTAAAAGTATTTAGACAATGGTATTCATTTAAAGAATGAGAAACAAACGTTTCTGTGTAGCTTACTTGGTATAACTATTTTTTATTCTACTACGTAACTTTACCAATATATTCAACACCGTTGAAGTAAATATTGAAACAAAAAATACATCCATAAAAATATTATTAAAATTGAAATACAACCACGCACGTGTTAAAATAAGATCACCTATTAATTCGACACAACAAAAAAAAACAGGGATGAGTCACCCCTATACAATATAGAACAAAAGAATATGAAGTAAAATCAGCCGAACCATTGTTCGTGAGAAGCTTTACCATTGGCTAATGGAAACGTAAACTCGCTGAAAGGAAACACAAATAATCTGATTATTAGATAGCTAGACTAAACATAACGTGTATATAAAAAACACCCGGTAACACAAATTCCATACATTTTAGCCTGACGATTCCCTAAGAAATGAAACGCTGAAGCCTCAGTGTAGCTTATTTGCCATAAATATATTTTCATAACTTACTACCTAACTCTACTCACGCATTGAGCACTGTTGAAGTAAATACTGAAAATCGATGCATAAAATATTATATCTCCTTATAACATTTTATGTGGATACATGAAGTGATAATAATAATAATAATAATAATAATAATAATAATAATAATGATAATAATATATATATATATATATACCTCTCTCTCTCTCTCTCTCTCTCTCTCCCTATATATATATATATATATATATATATATATATATATATATATATATATATATATATATATATATATATATATATATATATTTTGATTTTATTCCATTAGTTGCGACAAAACAGGTTTTGTTTCATTGGTGCGGATAGCTACCAGTTCATCAGGCCGGCGAAAGGAATTCCTTTCGCCGGCCCGATGAATTGGTAGCTATCCGCACCAATGAAACAAAACCTGTTTTGTCGCAACTAATGGAATAAAATCAAAAAATATATATTTTGCTCTGAATTTTCATTGAGCACTCTCATAAACCCGGTTTCAACTTCCTTCGGATTCATACCCCCTGGATATTTGTAACAAGTTAATTATATATATATATATATATATATATATATATATATATATATATATATATATATAGGCAAATTTCTTTTTTTATCGTATTTTTAATTATTTCCTAACTTTGCTACTAATCTCCCGAGTATGGCGTTTATGTAATAAGGATCGAAGGTTATAGTATGGTCAATCTGAAACGCTTTCGATCTTCGCAACTGTACTCAGAAGGCATTATAAATAAATAAATAATAAGGTGATGTAGTTTGCTTGAAGCATTGTATGTAAAGTGTATATAGAGGGGTCATATAAGGCTATACTAATGCAAGAAATGAGAATATGTCGATATTAAGAACGAGGACAAAAATGAAATTATTTTCTTCTTTGAACTATTTTTTAGCGAATCTTACATGATTTAATGACAACTTATACACAGTAATCTTATGTGTGTAACCATGTTCCATAATATCTTTTGAGATAAGACCTCTTTATTAAATGGTTTGAAATCTCCTGAAACTTGTGTAGAGTTAAGCGTTGGTAATATTGTTTTGCATTGCAGTAAATGTCACAGTGACCCCGCAACAAATAGACTTAAACTGTTAAATTATGAAAAAAATTCTGTTAGATTTATTAATTATTGTTATTTTGTATTATTTGGTGTGTTAGATTAATTTTAAGAAGTTGTTATTATATTAATTTATTCCAATGTTAGAATTCGAAATTCAACCCGTTTACGATTCAAAGAATTGTAAATAAAATATTTAATATGAAATCAGTGAGCGGATTAAGGGGAGATGAGAACGTATGATTTTGTAGTTCGTCATTCTTCTTTGTTATAGCGAAATATTTTGAAGTGTTTAAAAAGTCAAATTAGTGGCTTATATTTCTCAAACTAAACTTTTCTAAATTTATTTATTTTTAATTTAAAAAATATTTTTTATATAATTAATTGATTGTAAATCTATCTACTTATGGTATTAGTATTTATGATAATTTTTTTTATTTTATATGTTTTTATATTAAATTTTTTTTTATAAATCTATCTACTATTGTAAAACTATTTACAGTCTCTACCTCCCTCCCTCCCACCGTGGGAAGAAGTGACACAACGCCGGACGGTGGGGATAGGTAGTGAACTCTCGCCTCGTAAAAATGCCCGAGCAGCAACATCGCTATTCCCTAGTGATGGTCTTTTCAAACGATTGGCCATACACTAACCCTTTCTCAAAGAGAGAATATAAAGCCCGGGAGTGTTGACCTGTAAAGACTACCCAAAACAAATACCTCAGTACGAAGATGCCACAAGGTTCCAACCATCTGACGGAATCGTCGTCGAGGACGTATCTTCGCCTGGTATCCGTGTATCCGAATAAGAATTCGTGATATATAGTGTAAAACTACATACTATTCGTATTTATGATAAAATAAATAAATAACGAATAGATTAAATCGTAGCATTATCCCGCCAAAATAATAGACTACAACAATAAATTAAACGCTTTAAATAAACAACAGCAAAACGCCCCATCAGCTTAACTGTTAATTGATTTAAAATGCTGAGCATTGTACTTTCTTCATTCCATTTGAAATCTATCCGCACGAGACAGTCGTCTGCATTTAGACAAAAATAACCATTTTCTCTTTGAGAAATGTTCCCATTTATCAACATATCTGCCGTGTAAATGATTTCGTTTCTTTGTGCTCCCCTATTTTTATTGTCAGTGCATCCCATCGAACGCAGACTAAAGTCTATATTCACCTTTTTATTCCTCACGTTCAGTAAAGGAGTAACTGGCGTCGCTCTTTCTGTTCCTTTGAAATGTAAAATAAAAAAGGTTACATAGCTACGCGACGTGAACACAATCAATAAATGAATGAATATATGTGTTTGATAAGTTGGTGGAATTTCAAATCATAGGTTTCAAGCCCGGAGCGGATCCACATCGAATCATAATGTTTCTTTGGGTGTATTCATATTGATAAATGAACAAATCGCTCCATCTGTAACCATATGCTTACTATGAGATCA
>OY744521.1:105846664-105861664 GCA_963556195.1 Sepiola atlantica
TGAAGAGAGTCTGGTAAAGAGGCCTATAATAAGTCAACTTGTTAAGATTTGAAACCGACGGTACAAATGTTGTTCTGATCTTCTGTAATACCGATATTAATAAATATTACGCTCTTATTTTGATTTTCTTGATAATCGAGCACTCTGCTGGCGTTCTCAACCATTAACTTCACACACACACATATATATATATATATATATATATATATATATATATATATACATGGAATGAAAAAGGAAATCCATCTATTAACGTTTTGTCTTTATTGTAAGACTTCCTCAGGATAATTACTCTAAATAAAAACATTACACAAGTTAAAATTTGTTTTGCCTGCAGGCTCATAGCTGCGGCCGACTTTTGAGCAAGGAAATCAATTGTGAGAAAGCACATGAATGGCGGTTGTAGTATCAGTTCGAGTATAAGGTCATTAGGAAATGTAAGGAGGCAACGATATGCTAGTCCAATGAATTTATTAATATAGCTTTCAAAGAAACAAAACGCGAGGCCAAGAGTTGTCTAAATCATGTCAGTAGAGTGTTGGAGGTAATGTTGGAAGGAGGGCAAAGGCCGAGTTAGGACGTGGGAGGGTGGCCATATTTGACATCCATATACATATGTGTGAGCAAAAATGCGTATTCACATTGACACAGCAGATAAATAAGCATACCCATCTTTGCCACGTTATGACCTCCCCCAAATAAAAAGAAAGAAAAAGAAAAATATTCTTTCTATATTGATGTATTCGTGTGAAAAGTTATATATACATACATACATACACACACACACACACACACATATATATATATATATATATATATATATATATATATATATATACTAAGTTATATATATAGTTATGGCAATTAAGCTAAAAAGAGGCCTCCGCGTTTCATCGCTGTCGTTACACGAATTCCATACATTTAGCCTGACGATTGCTTACAGGGATGAAACGCGAACACCTCGGTGTAGCTTAATTGTCATCAATGTATTTTTATAACTTACTACCTAGCTCTACTTATGTATTGAGCACTGTTGAATTAAATACTGAAAATCGATACACAATACAGTAGATATCATTATAATGTTATATATGGATACATGAAATAATATATATATATATATATATATATATATATATATATATATATATATATATATAAACAATCTCGTATGCCCTGAAAAATCTCGAGAAATCTCCATCTCTCTCTCTCTCTAATTCGTTTGCTGCAATGTTCAAATTTTATTGATCTCAACTCACTTTATATGTATATATATATATAATAATTTTTATTTATACAGACATGTACATAATCTGCGACACTGTCATGTCGATGTTATCTATCAACAACTGTTAGAAACTCAGATATCATCATAAAATTTAAGATTGGAAGGTCACGTGGTCAGATTTGAAACCGTCGAAAAAGCAGAAACAAACTTCCGTTGAAGATAGAAAAAATGGCTTACTAAATAGCAAAAATCTACAAACTTTTGCTATTTTGCTATCTGCACCATATCGTCCCCTTTTGTCTTCGGCAATGGCTACTCAATACTGCTACCATTCCCACTCTCGGCCATTTATTTCTTAATCCCCAACCTTTTCTGTTATTTCTTCTTCAATTTTCAAAGTGAAATGAAACAGGTAATATTTATTTATTATAAATACCACATTACCGAATTTTATCCTCTGACGAGAAGAGTTTTATCTTTGAAAAACCATGGTTTAAGGATTAGTGTTACTCCTTGCATCTGAATTTTCGATGTAATAAAATTTGAATCAATTTTATGTAATTTTATGTAATTCTATGCAATTTTTTATCTTCATCATTCCTTCTTTAAATTTATTGCTCTACTCAACGTATTGAGCTTTACTTTATCACGATAGATCACTTTACGATACTTCACTTATCGTTAATTTTATTATATATATATATATATATATATATATATATATATATATATATATATATATATATATATATATATATATACCTTGGCATAAATTGATAGAAAGAAATCTGAGTACTCGATTATTTAATAATTAGAGGATAATATTTATTTGTCTATTTATAATGTTATAGATGATCCTATCTAATCAACATTGTATGATAGGTTTAAAGTCTGAGGTGGGCTCAGATCGATATATAATATTTGTTTGAGTTTATTTATATTACTAAACACATCGCTCACAGTCATCTGTGACCATATTTGATAATGAAACAAGATGCAAGTCATTCTTGGAGAAGTTCGCTGTTTTTTAAAATTGTTATTAATATCTCGGTATTTAATAAGCGGGAGTCTTACCATAGGATACCTGAAAAAGAGAGTATTGAGAAAATTATAAATAAGAAAACAAATCTTTATTAATCTTTATATAGCGTGAGTAACATACACAAAACTGACCCGTTTTCTAGGATAATCGTTAATGTATTGCTTTGTAAAAACGTTTGAAACGTTATGTGAGATATTAATCATTTACATACTAGGATAACGTCACTGGTGAATTTTTTAAGGATTATTCAGTGTTAGGAGAGGGTGCTCATTAATCTTTTTCTCAACTACGCTCCATACATCGTAGTCCAAAACGAGCTAAGAGGCCAATTATGTGATTATAAATTTGAAAAAAAATTCGTTAGCAGTCTCTATTCTTGTTTCCCCACAAGGGGAGATCGTTTTTTAATGTGAGTAAAATTCAGCTCCCGAATAATACTTACCCTTGATAGGCGCATAAATTAAAATTGCCTCATTCTAGAAAGATTTCGTGTCCAATGACTATGGATAAAATTTAATGCAAATCTGAAATATTTGAATTTTGAAATGGGAGGTTGTGCCCATATTATGTCCCCTAAAAACCATTTCAAATAAGAAACTGAAATTTGGGGAATGTGTATGAATTAATGTCTTATAACTATTGTTAAAATTGTACAAATATCGAAAGTATTCACTTTTTCACGGATTGATTATATCCCCTTTTCTCTCTTTGCATACAACTAAATAAAACAAAATATAGCCCACATTTGGACTTCTTACGTCTAACAAATTCATAATTATCGGTTAAGTTATCTCTGAGTTGATTCCCACAAACATATATACATTCAAACTGCTCCAATATCATAAAAATAAAGTAAAAAAATAAAACATGCATAAATTTAAATGTAATGTAAACATCTTGCTATCTAACTTCTCACCAAGGTTTACCCCTAGAAACCTGGCCCCTATCACAGTAGTCCATTACGTTTCAATCGCAATATGCCTTGTTTGTGTCAAAAAAAAAGTAAAAAGAAATAAAATCATAACCAGCGAAAACTTTCAAATGGTTTTTATTGTCTTGTTTATGCCCCTTAATAAGCCTTTAAAACACTCAGATTGTCTATAAATCTTGGAAATCATTCTTAATTGGTCCCTAATACATATGGTTCAAATTTCATGCAAATCAGTGTATTTTAATTTTAGGTATGTATGTCACTTCACTGTCATCCTCCCCTAGACCATTAAAATGTATGCAAACCTGTGCTAACACATCTTCAGTAAAGTGTTGCCGACAAAAATGCTATTGCTTTTGCGAGGTCAACCATTGAAAAGTAATGCCCACACACAGACAGGCATATTTGATATACACAGACATGGCAGAAGTAAATAAACACCGTACCAAAAAATTCATACATGTTTAAGAGCTATAGTCTTGTTTGTACATTCTTCGTCGACGGCTAGCAACCGGGGCCGTACAAAACAGCATATATATATATATATATATATATATATATATATATATATATATATATATATATATATATATATATATATATATATATATATATTACGCTCTTAATTTTTAATTTTTTAACTTCAAGTCTTAATTAATCGAACACAGCATGACGTCACTTGCTTTATAATACATCATTCCTTCCTTAATAGAAGTAGAATGCCTGGACGTCAAGCCGCTTTTAAAAAGTGTTAAAATTATCATTGTTTAGAAGCTATTCAGAATTGGCCGAGCGGTTAGCGATGTTGGATTTGAGTTGAAAAATACTTGTAATCCAGGGTAATAGTCATATCTCTATGCTGATGAGTCCCGGTTTAAGGACGAAACGTATACGTACATAGATACTAAACAATAACAAATATATATATATATATATATATATATATATATATATATATATATATATATATATACCATTCACCATTTAATTATGATATGGGTCAAAGAAGCATAAAATCCCCAGAATTTAAGAGGAGTCATATTATAGGCCAAACTGAAGGTGTCAAATCCTCGCAGAGTTCGGGATTCAACTTTCTACCATTAACCAAGTGATTGTTCAATTCATCAGCGAGTGAAGTAATCAATATCATCGCGAAAAATGTCTGTAATTACCAAAATCTCTAAAAAAAAAAGAATTTTGTTGTTAACACAGTTGTAAGTAATCTATTCTATTTTACACAATTTGCTAATAGATCAATATACACTTTTTGAATAAGTTACCAAACTTGATTGAGGACAGTAAAGCCGTTGAACACTTTCAGACGGAATTAAATGACTTCAGAAATACTGATGACAAATAGGGAGATTTTTATTAACTATCGAATGAAATATATAACATAGTTTAACATGTATATTAATATTCTATGAATAGTGTAAATGACTGTTCAAGTGTGTTTAGCTTTTACATTAATGTTAGATATTCGAAGTGGGTGAGTTAACTAGTGTATATTGGCTGATTCATATATAGCGGTTAAGTTAGGAGACAGGAAACGGTGTAGAGTAGAGCTCCGATGAACTTGCTGCTCGGGTGCTCCTTCGATGTAAATACATTCAGTCAATAATCGACAATCAGCTTAATCCCATCCATTAACTGTGGAGGTCCCAAAATACTGGAAAACATTCTACTCCAAATAGCTTCTTTCCTGGTGCTGCCTGCTTTTGGAACTCCCCCCTTTCTCCCTTTTTCCCCGACTGTACCGACATACAGAAATTTAAAACTAATGTGAACAAGCATCTCGCTGCACAGCTCCCAATTTAGGATGAACCCCCAAACTTTCACCCTAATTCTCAGTATCCCCTTACTTCTACAGTGGCAACTTGCCTTGTTTGGGGTGAACTATGTTAAAAAAAAATCAAGTAACCCCAAAAATGTCAGTAGAACAAGGATACATCAGTTCGTGAGATGGATGTCGATAATAGTGGGTGGACGTGACGTAATATATGCGAAGGCGACGGAATTCTAAAATCTGATTCGCGGACAGTCTCGGAACTCACTATTAATCAGGAGAAGACTGTCACATGTTATCCATATTTACAAAAATTAAAATTAGTTGTATGACATAACAGCCTATTTATTAATTAAAAAATAATTTATTTAGAGACGTGTTATCGAAATAAATAAAATTAAGTTCTATTTACATTTCTCTTCAGCACCTGTTGTAACTTGACAGAATAATAGGTTCTAACTTTAGTTATTTGAACATCGGTATGTTTTCTAAAAAATATCCTAAAAAATACTTTAAAATTTACATTTTGCTTTTAAAAATCTAAAAAAAACTTTTTGTAACGTTTTCCTTGCATGTTTTTATTAGTTAATTAATTTTTGGATAGATGCAAGAAAATGTTTCTCTGATACAATTGACTAAATGTTTATTTATTTAAACATTTAACTGTAGTTTTAAGGCCTTATCGAAAATGTAATCTTCTTTTATCTATATTAAGTAGAAAAGACTCGATTGCAAAAAAAGTTATAAAATGAGACCTGGTAAAAGGTACAACATATGCGAGTTATTACATAACAGAGAGCGAGAGAGAGAGAGAGAGAGGGAGAGAGAGAGTAAAAGAAAGAGAGAGAAAGAAACTAGAAGGAGAGGGAGGAAGACTAATTAGAATTTACCCTATTCTGTGTTTCTAGAACGTGTATTTGTCATGTAATCAGCGATGCACACTTTCTCTATTTTGATTCTGGCTAATTTTGTAAACGTACGTTGTTTTTTTGTTTTTTTTTAACCTTTCGTCATATTTCGTCTTTTCAAAATCGTAAATCGACTACTATTTCCGAACCAGATTTTTTTTTGTTGCCTGTAAACTGAGTCAGACTTGAAACAATCTGTCGAAGCAAATCTGAGCCTTTAGTCGCTTCGAATCGATCGACTGGTCTATTGAGCCACCGATGTTTTTTAACCGTTTGTGAAAGTTAAAAGACTCCCTGGCAACGCCGGGTAGGTATAACTAGTAAATACTGATATAAAGATTT
This sequence comes from Sepiola atlantica, assembly GCA_963556195.1. Taxonomy (NCBI): domain Eukaryota; kingdom Metazoa; phylum Mollusca; class Cephalopoda; order Sepiida; family Sepiolidae; genus Sepiola; species Sepiola atlantica. Next base: position 105,852,902 of record OY744521.1, read on the forward strand.
ATGTGTGGCGTGATAATTATAATGATGTTTATGTATGCGAATATAAGTGTATATCAGCCAGTGTCGCAGTTATTATGGTTCTTCTTAGCTGCTGAACTCCAGAACAAAATGCCAACTAGACCTCCTCACACAGACCCTGTGGTTTAGACATAGAAAAGTAAAGAGGAACCAAGTTTTGTCAATACGTAAATCACTGTACAAATCAGTTGTCTAATAACATACATAGCACACATATGTCCGATTTAGCCCTTGTTGTTTGAAAATGGTTACGGCTTCTTATTTCAGATTATAATTCTATTGCCATAAATCTTTCCAGCACTTGTCAAATGTCCCTCATCAAATCCCCAAAATCGCTGAAGCAGAGCCGTATAACGTTGACAAAAAGTCGATAATAAGGCGTGTACTACCGGTCAGATACACACATAAATAAATAATTGGATCAATCGATATTTACCAAGCTTTTCATGATACAGCAGCGAATGAGATAAATCAGAGAAAGGAATATTGTGATGCGTCAGGTTTCCAAACAGGTGCGTGGTGACCCAACAATTTCGCAAAAAAAGTAGAATTTATAATTTTACGCAATGTATAAAAGGTAAGGTTGGTTAGCTGAGAGATGCCATCGTCTCTGATTGGTTGAGCAATACCACGTTTTAACAGAAAGGGCTTGTTTGAAATAATTAGATTTGTGTAATCGTTGGCGCCATGCAGTGGTTTCGTATGGAGTTCGTTAAAGGCCTCTGTCCGCATAACCGACCTATAATAGGTTCATTAAAGTAAATATTCCTAAGAATCAAGTTTATAATTAATAAACCACCCAAATGATTATGGAGAGAATGACTAACATTACATTTTTTCTTACTTGAATTTACCCCAGACAAGACCCATTACAACTGAGACGTACGAGGCTACTGTGGATTAGGGGCCAGAAATTATAGGGGGCAACCTAAGTGAGTTGTGCAGCTAGATATTTGTTCACATTACACTTAAATTTCTGCATTTCGGTAGAGTCAGGAAAACAGGGAGCAGGTAGAGTGCCCCAAAGGCTGGCAGCTCGAGGAAATAAGCAATTATAGTAGAAAGCCCTCCGACATCTGGTGACCTCCACAGTGAATGGATGGGATTTAGCTGATTGTCGAGTTGGTTGAGTGTATTTATGTCAAGGGAGCACAAAAGTAGCCAGTTCATCGGAGCACATTCCATTGAAGTACATGTAAACACGCACAGGGATACAACGTTGCGGCGATTGGACAGGGCTTGAAGCTTGGTGCATAGTGAGGGATTATTAGATTAGCGACTCTTTTTTAATCTTGTCTAAGAGGGAGAGACTAATGTATGGTGCACCAGTCCAATTGTGACAACACTACTTCATGCATGGGCGAATGGTCGCTTTATAGAGATATATACATGATTTTATGAAGATTCGGCGTTTCCGTGTTTTTATATCCTTCTCAAATCAATTTCATGAAAATTGAAGGTTGGACTTAAAAATGCCTGCATGATCACCTGTGGGTCCAGATATAAACCACTAGAGTCTCACAGAAGAAATATTACATCTTTGTTCTCTTTTTAAATCTGATATTTGATCATAATTTTCTCGAGAGCTAAAACAGGCAGTCAAGTTCTTGTGATCCTGGCATCCATTGTTATACAGTGTAACTCGGATATAAGAGACCCGGATATAAGAGAAATTCCTGTGGGTCCTGTGTTAATGTATATAAATTAGACCCGGATATAAGAGACCCAAATATAACAGACTTCTCTCTCCGGTCCAGACAGCTGTCATATATCCGGGTTACACTGTATAATCCTTAAATAGGGGAGGGGGCTATGGATATTGCCCACCTCTCGGAGACAGGGATGGCTACTCCTCTTGGATCGGTAACTGGAACATAGATGAAAACAGGATGACTAAAATATTCACTCTAACTTGAAATATATATTTACAAGAAGAAATGTGACCATTGGGTCACTCACCTATTGAGCTGTTCTTAAATATTTTGAACCCCCGAAAAGTGAGTTTGCAAAGCCAGTTAAATAAAAAATTAAATTGAAATTAAATTTAGTTTCTTTCCGCTCGCCATCTATCCTATTCTCTCTTTTTCTCTCCAACTACGGGTTAAATAGTATTACGGCCGATCGTGATATTCCCATTTGTTTATAACGGACTATTCTAATCGTTTTAATATTTCATTTATTTATTACTGGTAATGAAGAGAGAGAGAGAGAGAGAGAGAGAAAGAAAGAGAGAGAGAAAGAGAAAATGTTATAGATAGAAAGTTAGTAAGAGGTGTGTCACTTGAGTTATTTGCCAATTGCGATAAATTAGGCCGATTAACAGTTTTCAAACACATCTCAATCCTAAAACTGACCAATATTTTAGCCTGTATTTTATGTGATTAAAATATATAAGAAAGAATCCGTAGTAAAACAAACAGATTAGTTCAGTTTTAGTATACTTAATCATGGGTCAATTTTATTATTAATGCGTTTTTCTGTCTACTTCCAGAGGAACACGGAGATTCTGTCTATCTGGAGTTTGCCCCATGACGATCCTTCTTTTCTAAGTTCAAAACTGTAACTGTTAAACTCACATCACATCTGTCTATGTCACATGATCAAACTCAACCAATGGGACGTTTAACTTATCAATCATACATTTTGGAAAAGTTACCTTAACTTCAAAAGCATATTATTTTTGTTTTATCTTTTTCGGGTTATTTAATGACGAATTTAGTTATTTTGTTTTATTTTTATATACCTTAAGTTTTTAATATTGTTTAATTTAGAGTGGGTAGGTTGACTAGTAGATGTACTATAGAGTACATAATAGCGATAAGGGAGGCTATGGTAAATCCTAGTCAATCATATGTAACATTTTGTATTTGGAAAACTACCCTTAACCCCAAAAGCACATTGCTACTAAGAAATCTGTAACAACTGATAAGTAATATGTAACAAACGCTAAGTAAAATGTAACAACTACTAAGTAATAACACATCACTCATATAGATGGCGCCACTAATAAAAAAGTGTATGTGATTTTTATAAAGTACTAATCTTCAAATAGCACGAATTAATATTTGAGATGAATCGGATTATTAGTTTATAAATTACAGTTATTTAAGTGAAGGTACTGTTGCGAATGTTCAAAACGATGTGAAAATGTCAATGTCTTGTGTTGATATAACTTTGCTTTCTGATGGGAAAAATACTGTTCAAGCAAAGTAATGACTTGATAAGTATTATCTGGACTCTGCTCCATCGAAAACAAGGGTTAAGAAGTGGGATGCTGACTTTAAAAGCGGTCGTACAGACACAAATGATGCTGAACGCTGAGGTCACCTTAAATCGTTAGTCGTTCCAGAAAACATGAAATAAAGTTCACAAACTCGTTTTGACCGATCGTAAATTGAAGTTGCGTGAGATAGCAAAGGAAGTGAAAATATCAGAAAGCGGTATATTCATCAATTAGCATGAAGATTTTTCAATGAGAAAGCCTGGACACAGGGGGTTATTTTACATTTGATTTATATAATCCTAATTGGCAGCCACTCGGAATTAGAGTTAGTGGTATGTTTTTTAGTTAACTACCGTAAAAAGCTATAATGGTCCGGAAGTGAGTGATCATTTTACGCTTAATTTATATAAAAAAGTGTTCCCTAAATTATGGATTGTTTTGCTTTTCTCTTCTTTCCGTGAAGTTTTTCAATGTGTTCACATGTAATCGTCTAAAAAAGTAGAATCTCATGTTTTTAGAGGGTGAGTCAGCGGAGAGTGTTAACCCTTAAATGCTTTATTTTTTTTACATTGGTTTAACATCGAAGATACTGATTACTTATTTAGCGGGTGTGCTGATGCAACACCATACTAATACCTACTCACATTTGAAAACAGGCTCCTTGCAGATGTGAAACAAGTTGCAGTTAGACACCTTTTCGTTGAATATTATATTAAATAGGCATTTTGAAACAAAAAGCATTTAAGAGTTAATCTACAATTTTTCCCCCAAAACACATCTTTCTCGTAGCGCTGTAGTTATAAGCTATGAAAAAAAAAAACAAATTAACCAAAACGAAATTGCTCCAGTCAAGAAAATGCAAATGTACCCGATTCTTTCACATTAATGTTGTAGTATCGTTGTCGTATGCACCAAAATCAACACATTCTATGATAAAGTGTGTTATTGTGTATGGAATATGGTAAATCGCTCACCACGGTGGCTCCTTATGCTAAAACAGTAATAAGTGTATGGCATCTGTATGACCAATACGCAGTCGGTAGAGAAACACCTTCCTCCTGATTGACTTCCCACAGCCATGTTTCTATGAGGATACACTATTAATAGTGAGTACGAGTTTAATACAGTGCAGCATAAATTTGACCGTGTGCCAGATCCCATAAAAACTTGGGAAATGCACCTTGTTACACGCCACAAACAACGAAACGACGATGGTTATCATAATGACACACTTTTGTCTCTCGTGACCAATTATTTGCAAGACTGGTCTCCATTAATTAATTCTACACATTTGTCACTGTAGAAAAAATCGATATTAATTTACTTTTTAGCTGTTTTATTTACTTACGTTTTAACTGATTATTCCGTCATCTCTATAACAATGTTTAGGAAGAGTTATATTACAGAACTGAGATTTTTTGTCTACCTAAGTGTAAACTTTTCGCCTCATTTCTTATATATATATATATATATATATATATATATATATATATATATATATATACATACACATATACACATATATATATATATACATATATACACATATACATATATATATATATAGAGAGAGAGAGAGAGAGATATATATATATATATAGATATAGATATATATATATAGATATAGATATATATATATATATATATATATATATATATATATAGATATATATAGATATATATATATATAGATATATATATATCTATATATATATCTATATATCTATATATATATATATATATAGAGAGAGAGAGAGAGAGAGAGAGAGAGAAAAAAATATATGTATATATATATATATATATATATAGAGAGAGAGAGAGAGAGAGAGAGAGAAGGAGAGAGTGAGGGAGAGAGAAAGACTAGAAGAAAATCCTTACCAGGACGGGTAAACGTAATTCCCCTAACAGTTTTGCACTACTTTTATGTCTACTTACGAAGATTAAATTAAGATATAATGATACTAAACCTTACGTCTTGAATCCTTATTCTAATTTTGATCAAAATCCATTGCATGATTTTTATTGTAGAAAAGATCTAAAATTAAATTTAACTAAATATAGCCCACATTTAAACCTTTTATGCTTAGCAGCTGTGTTACAAATTCATGCTGATCGGTTCATTTGTTTAGGAGTGAATATTGTACATGCAGATATATAAGCATATAAACATACCTAACTTTATAAAGATAGACATATCTGAATAGATAATCTGTATTCATATGAGCTTCTGGGTGCCCTTTCAAAGCAATATATAACCACCATATAACGTGTGTAAGGAATAAAGGGAGCAAAATACATTTTCTCTCTTAACTAAAGGCAGAAAATATTATTCAATTAAACTTAAAAGATGCAATGTATATCTTAACGCGGTTGTAATGATACATACATATAAAGAAAACTTAATTAACATGAAGGCGGATATAATTGAAACATGCTTGCATAAAAGTGGCTTCGAACTTAATAGGTTCAACCCACCCTAAAATAGTAAATCTAGATCGAGGAATAGTTAGATGTTTACTATGATATTTAGAATTAATGAATTTGTTCGTATTGATAGATATATCTAGAGAATAGGAATATACAAAACAGTTATTTTAATTAGACGCACTTCAGCATAAAATCGAACTGATTCCAAATTAGAATCTCAATAAATACTACAATCTTTGAAATAATATTTAACATAAAATACGTACTATATGTAAGAAAATGAACAAACAATAATACTCCTTTCATGATACCTTAAAATGAAACCTTTTACATAATATATAACACGAATAGAAGCATAAACATTGAATTAAATTAGGAGAAATTAATAAAAAATAATAACTTAATTTAGCATATCTTGACTTAATGACCTAATATTAACCGTATATTTAAATAATTAATATCGTTAGATTTCATTCTATGGAAAATTAGGTTTCAATATGTTAAATCCCCCCCCACCTAAATTCATTAGACTAATAACTGCGAAGTATTCCTTTAAATTAGGAAAGTAGGCAATGATACTCAAAAAAAAAAAAGATAAAAGTCGAATTTTCAATCCGGCAACCAAAAAGTGATGAAGCTCCAACAATCACAGATTAAAACTATTGGGAAATGTGTTATCCCATAATATCTAAATATATATTTTTATAAAATAGTGAACCGTGTTCTATTAATGGTGTATAGTTAAGTGTTTACAATATTTACTGCTATTAAATATTGGAGTGGGTAGTTTGGTTGGCTCGTAAATGATATCGCATAGCCATGGTGTGCAGTAAACGAACAGAAATTATTAAAAAGTATATGGGAAAATTCTCTGCATTATATATAATAACTCCTCCACTGAAAACTGTTTCCCCTTTGATTCAAATGATATATATATATATATATATATATATATATATATATATGTATATATATATATACATATATGTATATATATATATATATATATATATATATATATATATATATATATATATATATATATATATAAAATAAATCTCTAATCGAATTCTTTGAATGTATATTAACTTTCTTAAAAAAAAATTGATGCATTGAATTAAAATAACTTCGCAGAGCTATTCATAAGCTGTATAAAGATATCGATAGTGAATTACTTCAAAAGGTACCAGATATATATTTAATAATTTTTATCAATTAGTTTTAAATTCAGATAATATTATATCAATAAGCTTTTTTATATTAAATATATGAAATATATATTTTCATGATTAAATAGAAAAAGTCTAAGGGATATAGTTTTGTTGGTTTTAACTAGCTATATCAATCTTTAACTAGTAAAATGAAAACTGAAAATGTAATTGTTAGGAATTAACGAAATAGATGTTAATTTTTAGAGGATAATAATGCATAGGCAGCGGATGGCAATAAGGGGGTTTCTAACGGAATCTCTTGAGATTAAGGAGTTGGCTGAGAGAGTTGGATACAAACGGAATCAAATACCTTAAATGATTTACACCGATTTTGATTTTGATTTTCTTGAAGGATCCTGGAGACGAAGCGATTGTCAGATTTATAAATGCACAATCTATATTTATCTACTGTGATTAACATCATCATCAACATCAGCAACTTGTTCTCTGACGTTAAAAGCAACAGCTCCCAGCGAAAAGACCAAAGGACACTTCAGCCAGGATAACCATCATCACCATCTTACGGTAACGATACAGTATTTTTCCTGTCGACTCACTAAACCCTTGACTCTTCTTAAAAGTTACATATATATTTCTTTTAAATGAATAATATCTTTATATTTTGCTGCAAACGCAGGTGTGCGTTTCCCTCTTTGCCATTGCCGTATCCACCAGCTTTAGAAATGGAAGTAATAGTAAGATTTCGCCTTCAGACAGACATACACCAACTCTCCATTAGTAGTGGATAATGATGAATAATGATTTAATTGAGACATTGAAAGATTATTAACGGAACTTTACTTATAGAATACACTTTTTTTTATATTTCTTCCTTAATAGGAAATCTATTAAAAAGGACAAATTCAAAAATTAAATCTATCAAATATTTTCTTCACGAATATTTGATATTCGATAGCGTGCTTGAGGTAAAGTTTATGTTTGTTTTAATCTAGAGTGCCCCTTTTAAGTGTGTTTTATTTTCTCCCACAATAACAATTGACCTTGTGACTTACTCCACCGTCATGGGGAGTGGGACAAGTAAATAGGCACTCTATTTTTCTGTTGTTTCAGATTACGTTAGCATTTCTCGATGTAACCTTTCGTGTTTTGGTGAACTTTTTCGATTTTCAAAATAACGCTATGGAACCTGTAACCTGCAATTTTAAGTCGATGTTTCATAAATCTTCCGGTTTTTAAGTCAACGTTTCATACTTAGATGAGTCACTTTTCGTTTGCATCATTAACCATCTGCTTAACCACTGAAGCGCTGGTAATACCTGGCCCTGGGGGGGGGGGGTTGCACACAGGGCTCATCAAATTTATATTTTTTATATATTTGTTTATGTTTACTTGATCGAACCTGTTAAGATCATTATCTTTGCAGAATGTAAACCTTTGATTTAGTTTGGTTTTGTCTTGTAATGATGTACCACTTGGAGGAAATAGGAAGGTTTGTTTTACGACATATCAACCCTTTTAAGACTATGTAATACGCAATCCATTTAATTTTGTAAATAAAATTATAATTAAAGTACTTAATATCTTGAAAAATGTATTCACGCTGTAAACATATATTATGTATATGACTGATTCGCAGATGAATTTGTTATATATATATATATATATATATATATATATATATATATATAATAATGGTCTGTATTTCTGAGATTAGGTGTTTTCATTATGGATTTTCAGTGTTCGGACTGACTTCCTCATCGTGGCTGTCATGCTCACAATGTTTCGGGCGTTCGGAAAATTAACGAGTGTGTCCCAGAGCCAAAAATGGAATCCGAGCGTTGTACCCAGACGGGCAGTTCCCGAGTTCGATACAGGACCCCTGCTGAAGGCCGGAGGGAAGAACGGCCGAAACGTTATGAGCAT
>OY744521.1:105866664-105996664 GCA_963556195.1 Sepiola atlantica
GCTGTTACTTAATATAAAATCATTAGGTTGGAGAGCGTGCACCATTCCTCGTATGAGCCAGTATGTAGCCATACGGATAGGATCTTATTCAGGTTTCGAATACTATGTTATTTTGAATATTGGTCATGGTTTAAAAAGTAACATGAATTTACATCGAATGATTTTAGTTTTACTGGTAGTTTAAAAATATTTATAATTTATCATTAGTAGCAGCAATGGAAAATTCAGTTTTAAAACAAAGTTAAAGTATCGTTTTTGGAATCGGAAATAAAGCTAAAGTCTTTTCGATTCCGATACACCCCAAAATTCCGATTTTTCCGATTCCGATTAATCATACCAACACTAATACGTATGCATGTGTATTCGCGCAAGTGTGTCCATACGCTTTAATACAGTTTAAAGAAATATTGATAAAATTGAAAATGTCCTTTTGACGGATTTCTTAAGAGTTATTTTTCTATAGGAAACTTTTTCTTGAAACCGTTTAAAACGTATTACAATTTTCAAAAACAGAAAACATTGTTAAACATAACAGAATCTTCTGCTTGATTATACCTTTTTAAGTTTTTCGAGTTTCCTAATTATCTTTTTTTTTATCAAAATAATAAAAAAAAGGATTAATGAATGTTCCATAAGTATCACGAGAACTTTCGATTATTCGTCGAATCATGTTGAGGTGAGAAACATTTTAATTTTGACACAATATTCTCCTCTACCTAATTAGAAAAATCGTAAAAAATATTTTTTCGATTTTCCTAATAATCTTAGGTATAATCAAGCCTTGCTTAAATGAAATAATGCTGCCTAAATACACACACACACACAATATATATATATATATATATATATATATATATATATAGTATGTTTAAGAAGGCTGATGGAAATGCAGAGTGCCGAGTAGGTTGTAAGCTGGAAGGAACAAAAATAATAAATCGAAGTGGGACTTACTATTTTTTTTTTTTAAATCTTACATAACAGCAAGTGTGGTGTTGGCTGTTTGTGTGTTGTTCGGATGATTATCAAAAATCATCATAAAAAAATCATATATATATACACATATATATATATATATACACACATATATATATATATACATATATATATACACATATATATATACACATATATATATATACACATATATATATACACACACATATATATATACACATATATATACACACACACATATATATATATATATATGTGTATATATATGTGTATATATATGTATATATATATATATGTGTATATATATATGTGTATATATATGTATATATATATATATATATATATATATATATATATGTCTATATATATATATATATATATATATATATATATATATAAATAATTATTTTCTTTTCTTCTACATTTGAATGCCCTGCGACCCAGCCCTATTGCGTTATCCTTTTGTGCACCATTTATATCAGGCTATTGAAGACAAGTATGGAATAACTGGAAGGAGACTACAAAAAATAAAATGAAATACAAAAATAGATCTTAGTAGACTGAAGTTATGGCCTTATAAAAGAAACTTTTTATGATGTTTTATAATATGCATAATTTTGTTTACTCTTATTAAACAAGTAAGTTGGATCGCAGTGAATGACAAGAAAAATTCACGGAATTTTTCACGGAATTTTTCTTTTCATTCACTGCGTTTTTTTAACAAAAATTCCTTTAATAATAATTTTCATATTTTTCAAATATTTAAACTTTGGTTATTTCAAAAGCCAACTTATCCATCTGTATTTCTCCTCTGATGATAAGATTTCGATCTTTGAAAAGCCTTGGCTTAAGGAAAGAATAATAAACACTAGTTTATTACTGAATACACCTTGCATTGAACAATTGAAATTTGAAATAAATTTGGACAATCGTCGCATATGTATCACTCTTTTTTCTTCTATCTCTTTCTCTCTCTCTATATATATATATTATAATTTATCTATTATTATAATAAAGCTGAGTTAATCAGCGTTAGTTACCCGTAGTTTTTTTTATTATATATTCTAATCACACAAAGTACACGTAAAATATCTTAGGGTGAGTTATGTCTGAAAAAAATATTTTGATTATTCCGATTAGACGTAATTTGTAATTACCGAAAATTTACATATCTTTATGCTATCTATGCATTTCAATTGCTACCTCTCACTCTACATTAACTCAACCAGCCTCTATATGTTGTTGATGTCTTTGTGATTATTAAGAGAAAGAGTGACTTTCTCTGTTTAGCTAATTTACATCGTGTGTTCGCACATACTGTAAACATGTATGTAAATTCGATAGCAAAATAATAAGTCTCTTAATTTCTATATTATCCATGAAGATAATCTAGAAGTAGAGAGATTATTTTTAGTTATGCAAATAGAATTTCTTAACAAATATATCAGTTTATTAATTTTCAAAGGAGATCAAAATGGAACAAATAGTGTTAGTGATTTAAACTCAATGGTTCACGGTAAAGTATAATCATCGCGTTGGTTTAATGGTTATCAAACCATGGTTTATAATACTCGGATCCGAGGATCGAATTATCCGACCGGCGGTACGGTTACTTAATTCTATACCGACGGTTGTAGAAAGCACGAAACGTACATACATCCATCCATTTATGGATATTATAAATATTTATTTATTAATAATTATATATCTATCAATTTTTCTATATATACACTAGTAGACGCCCTCCGTCAGAAATGATGGGAAACAATTATACATCGCCAGTGTTCGCACTAGCTATTTATCTAGATATATTACTAAAATATTCATGTAAAATCATAAAATTACGTCAGTGATTAAATTTTTCATATATAAATTATTATTATCATTTATGATAACCTAAAGAAAAAAATCCACTCTTAAGTTTTCATCATAGAGTGAATAATTACTTTACAAATTAATTTCAGGCGGCATGGCAAGACGGATGTAATTATTAGATTTGCTATTTCCTTTCTCGTTCACCCTCACGACCTGAAATGGGTTCATCCGGGTGCTAAAAAAAGACGCGTCTTTTAGTCGCTAGCTTTTGCGTGATGAGATGCATATATATATATATATATATATATATATATATATATATATATATATATATTCCAACGAATGTTAAGTCTGCATTATCTTGGATTTAGTTAGTTTGTCTGGGAATTTAAACTGCATTTTACATTTTTTTTTAATGACTCAAAGCTTCTTTAGACTAATATATATATATATATATATATATATATATATATATATATATATATATATATATATATATATATATATATATACATATATATATATATATATATATATAGTCAAATTCATCATGATCGAAATTGACTCATATTAACCCTCAATATCCCCCTCTTTATTGAACAAAGCTTTTAGCATGGCTAAAAATGAAACAAACATACCCAACTTGGAGATGGATATTGTTAAATTTGCTAGAATAACTTTAATATTATATAAGGATGAATTTTGGACAAGTAAAAATAGGGCCATAAATTTTACTGAGTTGTCGGGTGGGCTGTATCGAGATGCTTCCTTATTTTTTAACTGCACCGAAAGAAACTTAGAGAAAAGGAAAAAAAACGCTGAATTATCTGTTTAGGGATTTGGGTTTAAAAATATCCATAGATGTCAACTACTGTAAAGTGAACTTTTTAGATATCACATTAGGTTTACCTAACAATACTAAGGAGCCTTACCATAAACCAAACCATACACTGTACGATATATATATATATATATATATATATATATATATATATATATATATATATATATATATATATATATATAAGGTTCAAACCATCAACCGCTTGTAAAAAGAGCAATAGTCTCTGCAATACTAGACAGAATTATCAAATTATCAAAAAATGAACACTTATTTAATAAAAATAAACAATACTACAACGAACCATTAACTATATCAGTGTATACAGAAAAAATAGTTATATCAAGGCGGACTTGGACCAAAATGGGTCAAATAGAAGAATGGGCAATTTGGTCCTATACAACAAGGCCACGGGGAGATGAAATAATAGGGCTAGTGGAAGCAATGATGACGGGATGTCACACAATGATCTGAACTCTAAGTCAATGGAGCAACCCCTAGATATCCCAAGAACTAGCGTCAGAAAAAACAGGAGGCGTAATGCTATTTGGTTCAAACCTACGTATAGTCAGCATATCCGTACAAATATCCCTAGGGCTTTTTATAGTATCATGGAGAAAAAAATCCTAGGGGTAGTAAGATAGGTAAATTCTTAAATAAAAATACTATGAGGTCCACTGAAGCACGTCCACGAACAGGTATAGAAACCACACGTGTTCATTTAGGAAAAAACTTTATCCAAATTCAGAGAAAACTCCCACGTCGCTGGCAAATACCAAGGTCTTATGTACGACATGAAAAGAAACTGGAATCTTAGGAAAATCTCCATCATACCAGTAATTATAGGAGCAACAGGACTAGTGAAAAAGAATTTCAAAAGCTATCTGGCAAGTATACCCGGTGAACCGAGTGCAAAAGAAATACAAACAATTGCACTTATCGAATCTTTTAAAAATCTCTAGGCTGGGGTGTCTGAAATAGCCGGTGAATGTCTGGCATCCGGTAGGATGCCCCATCTTCAGCAAAAATTGAAAGATGAGAAAAATAAAAAATGAGAGAATAATAATAATAATAATAATAATAATAATAATAATAATAATAATAATAATAATAATAATAATAATAATAATAATAATAATAATCACCATCCTTATCATAATCATCATTGTAGTATTCTTCTCTCTATTTTCTTTTGGAGCTTTATAAAAAGTGACTACATGCTTATTCTTGCTAGAAAATATTAACTGCATAATAATAAGTCAATGTGTGTGCGCTCGGCGATGTGACTGTGTGGTGGCGGTGGGGTTGATTGGTTTTATTAATGAATGAGTGTGGATTTGATGGAAGGAAATGTAAAATTGCATCGTGAGCAAGTCATGTCAATTCTTAGCTCAATATCTTACATTTGAGGAGGACATGTACGAAGTCAGATTCTATTGGTTGAGATGTGTCAATAAACCAATTGAAATCGAGAACACAAAAGATCTTTCTGATAAAATATATCTATATAATACAAAAACTCATATAATCTCGCTTGCTTGTTAGCACACTGAATCGTTTAACTGCGTGTAATAGGGGAATATACAGCATAGAAATTAGTAGTGAGCGATATTGTGAGTAGTAGCAAGAGGAGAGTAATACAATTGCGTTACTAAATTAATAAATAACACAAATAAAAAGAAACAGAAAACTCTCCAGTAGTAGTAGCAGCACCTGCGTAAGATAATGACATAAACAAATAAATGGCGTTAATAAAGAAAAAAAATTAAAGACTAAAATAGTAGTAGTAGTTGCTTAAAGGGGATGACGTAAATAATTAAATGACGTAAATAAAGAAGAAATGGAAATACTAAAATAGAAGTACTAGTAGCTTAATGATAATGACGTAAATAAATAAATGACGTAAATGAAGAAGAAAATAAAATTACAGTATTGTTAATAGTAGTAACTTAAAGGGGTTTACGCAAATAAATAAATAAATAAAAAATGACGTAAATAAAAAAGAAAAACAAAAAACTAAAAATCATAGAACCTTATGAAAATGGTAATATAGAAGGCTGGCAGCAGGCGTAGGTGGTGCTCTCATTCGTTACCAGGCGATGCCGATTTGTCATTCTAGTGAATTTTTAAAAGAGTTTGCATTTGTAAACGAACTAAAGAAGGTCGGAAAGGTAAGTCGATCACTAACCTCGGAAGTAACGATTTAAAAAATTCTATAAAAAAAATTAAATTATGAAAATTATAGCTACCGGTTTCTTCGTAAACAAGTCAAGCATTTAAATCTTCTAGTAATAGTTGAAAAAAAAAAGAGTGTATTATATCGCGAACACTCGAAATTTGAAAGGAATTTAAAAGAATTTAAACTGGCGAATAGAAAGTCATTTCTGGTTTATTAAAACATTAAACATTCTAGAAGCTATTTACATCGAATAATTTTATGAAAGTGTAATAAACATTACTCTAGTAAATATTTTATTTAAAATCGCTACAAAAAAGTGTATGGAGTTTACAAGAACGAAAGATAATTATCGCAAAGACAGGAGGGTTTGATTTGTCTTAGTCTTAAAAATACCTAGGCTATAGGTAGGAGAAAAACAGTCAGCAGGAAGAGAATTCAACCAACCATCAGTTAAGGTATCAAAACAGCGAATTCATTGAGACCACTAGACCAACGAGTCAAACGAGCTGGGACAAAAGATGCAGGCAATCGATCACACAATTCTGCAGAACACATGCTACAATAGTATTTATAGAAAAGACTGAGACTAAGAATATCGCGACCGTGAGAGAGGGTGCAGAAGGGAAAATAAGGTGGTGCCAATCAAAGTACATATACGTTTCTGACCCTTACCAAAACCTTTGAATTTGGCAGAGATTCACCAGCCAAAATATGACAACAGTATATTATATATAGTCTTATAGTAGATTTGTGGAGATAGAGAATAGACTTATGTGTGACACAGTGTTTAAAGCGATAGAGTGAACCGACTTTACAAAAGAGAAAAGGATCTAATATATGAACTCCAAGAAAAATTTACATTTACTTTTTCAGTTACTGAATGCATGTCCAAATTTACATTTTTTTCATTTGCCTTTTTTCAATCTTTGATCTGTTTCAGATGTTCGTTTCATACTTTTTTGTCTAAACAGATTAACAGGATTTGACTTTTCCATTTAAGTTTTTCACAATGAAAGTTTCTATTTGGCAGCATCGTTCGCGATTTTTTCACCAGAAGGTAACACGTCGAACATTGTTTATCCAAGAACTTTGATATGTAGTTTAGGTGTCTAGAATGGAAAATGTTAATTGATTGTTCTACTGTACTTCCAGGTAACATGATTTTCTAAAAACCGACCAAATGTTTAGGCCATCCAAATTTTAACCTCTTGTCAACGTCCTGATAGGGGGCAATAGAGTTAAATAATATTTCTGTGTCCTGAAATCGGATGTAACTTTTAATATATTTTGAATTCTTCTTCTCAAAGTCCTCCGCCCAGATCACCATCACAATCAGGGTTTTTGATCACTACTGGAGGAGTAAACCCTTCCTGGTTTCCGATACCTTATTAGTGACAGTCATTTAGGATTTTTGTCCATAGTTACCACGCTAGGCACTGCGGGGTGGCGACGGTCTTTTCCCATACCTAGGTGTCCACATACAGCATCTGCTGTTCCCAAATAGTCATCCATCTAATACTGACCAGGCGCAATGTCGCTTAACCTCGGTGATCGAGCAGAAACCGGTGTGTCAACGTGATTATGCCAACATATAATTACAGTTAGTAATTCATCATTGTTTTTCTCAATTATAAAAATAATTTTAAACAGTAAAATAACTATAAAAAATGTTTGTTTGAGTGGTCTAGTGTTCTTTTGGAAAACCTGTAGTTTTATAACAATTTTGTTCAACTAATAATTTAATTAACAACATATATCGTAATAATTGAATTAACTTTCAAACACGCTATTTAAAATTTAATAGTAATAATTTTGGGAGAAAATCAAACGACGTATTAAAAAGAAAAAGCATAACAAAAATAAAAGTGAAAAGCCTCCCGGGCAACGTCGGATCGGTCGTGGCCGTCGTTATAGCAGGCCTAGTGACTGAGTCGAGATTTTCTGGTGGTATCATTGGTCAACGATCAATCAGGACCGGAAGTTAGCCGTGCAGTAATGCGCATGCGTGCGTCTTTAATCAAGATTCATATACAGCATGGATTATTCATTCACTTGGAAATCATTGTTATCTTGTTCATTTTTTAAACGTATGTCCCTTTTTAAGCGAAAGGCATTTTTTAAATCCATCATGTCGTTCAAAGATAAAGCTTTACATTATATTACGACGGCCGTGATTAAAGTTAGAATTTCAAGTTTTAAAAAAATAAATTAGAATTTGATTTCAAATAAACTATACAATTTTAGACTAATCAATAAGTTTCATTTACCCCCCCACCCCCCAAAAAAATGATTGTTTTAATTTATTACAACATGCTACTATATTGTATAAAAACTTCGTTTTGCAACAAAAAAAAAACACACACACATTTTAATTTATTTCAATAAATGTTATATTAATTAGTTGAATTATTGATTTTGTGTTACTTTAATGAATTCGTAAATTTTCACGTTTGATTTATTTATAAATTATAATTTTTTTTATTATAACATTGTAATAAAATATAGTTTTATTATTATGTTCGTTTAATAACATTTTTAATTATAAAAAAATCACTGTCAATTTCAGAAACTATATTTTGTTAAAATATTTTGGCCAAAATGTTACTTTATTAAAAATAAACTTTATTGTTTTTCTTTCAGAAACTATATTTTATTAAATAAATAAATTTATTAAATGTTTTAATCTATTTTATCGTTATTAATACGGAATTCAAGAGCTTTATTTTGGTAATATATGAGAATTATATTTTAAAAGATTTTTTGTTGTTAACATCTAATATTCTTTATTTTCATAAAAATACATTTATGCGCTTCTTTAGTACCCTGTGATATAACTTTTGTAAATGGTGTTTTTTTGTTAAAAAATAAAGAAACATCATTTATTTATTTAGAAAATGAGAACAACTCATATTATTCAGCTAAAACTAATTATAATGAAATGGTCATATAAAGAATAAACCTCTTACAAAAGGGAGTTGTATTGTTGTGTTTATAAACCAAGAAATATTACTAGTATTTTCATTCGATGTAGACCAGGTTGTCATAACAATCAACTCAAACAGTAAAAATAATCCGACAAGAATTAACTTAGTAAAAATGAATGAATATTAAATCAGACAAATTATTTTTCAAAGAAAATTTTTTATGCTTTAAAAATCAAAATATTTATGGCAACACCATTTTAGTATTAAGTATTAATTTAATGTTTGCTATCTAGCCTACGCAAATTACACAAAATAATACATTTGCACTACGATTTCTAATGAAGTGATGGGTTAATTATATTCAGTTATCGTTATTTAATAAGCACTAAAAATTTCATTAAAATTGGTTGATTTCCTGAATTTTGGTGAATTTTTAAGTGAAGGGCGGGGTCAAAATGCCCATAGTCTGACTATTCGACAGATCTCGTGTGTTACTTTAGAGCATGACGTCATTTTCCAGTGAACGGACCTGCTATAACGACGGCCACAGATCGGTACAGCTAGTTTTTATGTTCGTACTACGTCTGTTCCATTTTTAGCAAGCATGTAGGTATGGTGGGTTTGATGTGCTTTCACGTACATACATCTATATCCCACACATCACCATCTAAATACGTTACCTATTATATGCAAAAACCGTTAAATTTCTATCAAAGAGCTTGCATAAATACATGAAAAAATATATATCATAGCGAGTTCGAAATAAAAAATGTCTAGGAAAATTCTTTGATTAAATCGACCATTATTAGTCTTCTCCCGACAAATCTTGTTTGACTTTGTTCGATTTTGTTTTAGTTTTATTTTATTTTCTATAACGACCGGAAGTAAAATCAAGCAAAAATGCAGACAAACAAAAAAAACAAAAACAAAAATAGCTTCAATCTCCTTCATCTATCAATGCATTGCTGGGTATCCTCTTTGTATTATTAGATGTTTTTTCTTCTTAATTATCTCCTATTTTTTTATCAATCACAAAGAAACGAAAGCTTTCTGAAACTGAATACATTCTGATCGATTAATCGGATAGCGTTACAGCTAGTGAATGTTTCCAACTTCCGGTAGGATACGAATCTCTTTGGTTACCATGGAAACGCAACCGGAACCACAGGAGGTTTTCATGAAGCAAAGTGTTTCACTCATTCCTCCAATGAGATAGACTGCCCATAAATGCCATGGTAGAAAATACATTAATGGAGTTATAAAACCACGTCAATTCGGCCATTAAAAGCTTGACCCAGCGCAGTGAAACATCGACCCGTTTTCAAAGAGAAAATATGGAGTAATCCTTAGACACTAAATACCTTAAAAAGTAAACTGAGGGTTGATATATTAACAAAAATCAGGATATTAAAATAATACAAAAAATCAGAGAATTATTCTATTTTCATGAACTTTTCAGAACCTATGTATTAATTCATCTATATAATAATAAACTAAGGCCTTTTATCTTCCTACATACGTTATCACCTTTCACATATGAAAAAATTGGATCGTTTGATCAGCAAAGATGCGTGATTGATCTGATGTTGCTAAGATACAACTTCCGACTTTATTTATTTTAAAATGAATTGTTCCAAAATGAAATTATGTCGTCCCGTCAACTAAAACAGTACAATTTTTAATAAATACTTTTCAAACGATGACATTAGTTTTTATTTATTTGAAGAATATTTAGCTAACAGGTATTTTACGGTAACAAAACAGAATATTTATTGTTTTAAAATAATTAAATTCCTACAATTTTAAATTAATAAATAAACAAGTGACATAAAAATTTCATTTATTAAAATAATATTCAGCTGGCAATAGCAATTATTTTTACAAAAAAGAAAGCGTATTTTTTTAAATAGTACTGACCTTGACCGACATTTATTATTTCGAAAGGAATATTATCATTAACAGTAAATTATACAGATTGATGTAGAAAGCATCGTAGAATTTCAAAGGGATTCTGCTTTTTTATTATGTGGGAGTTTTTTTTATTATAAGAATTGCGATGAAATATTTTATTTGTTTTCCTTAACGAAACTAACCTTCAAAATGATATTTTCTAGTTCTATATTTTTAATTGTGGGATGATACATCTCCAGAAAATTAACCATATTAAAAATCAGTTATGGAAAGAAAGCCAACACATAAAACTTATTTCCTGTAATTGCAAAATCTTAAAATATATTAATTATTTACTTCAACAGTGCTCAATACGGATGCTTTATTGATTCTGTCTTCCGAACGTTTCACAACCCGTAAACAAAACATATAGTCCTCAATTCTTACGGACTTCTCACTAGAGACCTTTATTTACTAATAAAAACAAAAAATCAGCACACTGTTCTAAAGCAAAAAAGTAAGAAAGATAAAAAATAAGAAAGATGAGAGAACAGCAATGCAAAAACAAGCAGAACTCACATGAAATAAAATAATCAGAGAAAAATCCCTCCATACATCGGATATAACGTTGGACGATTTTCAAGACGCCATCTTGGAATCAATAATTTTTTGGGGGGGATTTGTAATCGGCAACAATATTTTCTTGTTTACGGATTGTGAAACGTTTGTAAGACGGAAAAAATATAAGCATTCACTGAAATAAAAACATAAAAATTATGATTGTTGACTGACGTTTTTATTTTTGTCATCGGAATGCAACCAATCAATAAATATATATAGGCCATCAACAATGTGACCAGTGTGGAGGTGATCATTAGTTATCCTCTGTCTATCCTATTCTTAACTGGGACGCATTGCGACGAATTCGTCTAATCATTTTTCCTTTCACTTTTCATTATTTATCGATCAGTATATGGACTAACTTACTTAAAATATCCCCAATGGCTTAAAATCAATGTTATTTACAAAATATAGTTGCAGTTTTAATATTTACCCTTTTTCCAACAAAGAAGAATATATTTAGAACAAGGCCGGTTGTTTGATGTGAATAATCCAACTACTAACTAATGGACACTCTGGAGGATTTGTCGAACATTCAGATACTTTGATGATGACTCAGAGTGGAACTAGCCGAACGAGAGACGTTGCGAAAAAGACCTTACTTCGCAACCTTCTCCATTTGTCTCGCAACTAAAACCGTTAATTGGGTAATAAATTGACATAAACAGGTGACTCTCCGGTAGCGAGAAAAGAAAAAGCTTTGTAAAAATTGACCGCCTTCTCGTCTCCATTGGTATGAATGCTTTGAAGCAAGAGGCCTTCGCCTTTAGTGTTTGGAGAACATCCAGAATCGCCAACTGCACTCCGGTATGTCGCACTGTACTCTCCTTTTTATATTACAGGTGATAAAAATGTAGCATTCTCCTCCTAACTAGGAGAGACAACTTTCAATTACTCTTACTTTGGTCCGGAATACCAGATAATTATTGTGTTCGTGTACGATGACGTTGTGAAATGTCAGGCTTCTTCGTTTGTTCTTCAGATTTGTCCATTCCTAAACATTTTCCTTTACTAAAACCTGCATCTCCGTACACACCGTACATTATTTTGTAGTTCACATTGTGTGCACGACAAAGTCACCAAAGAATTTTATGGTATACCTATGCTTGAATCTGGAACACTGCTTGATTTGTCACCATTTTGAATATCACAAATACAAATAAGAACGTGGGATAAAACAATGTTTGCTATGAGCAAATTCCATCAATGCAGAGTTTAAATTTATGGGAAACAATTCTGAAACTCTTTTTTATTTTCCTTCTTGTCCAGACAAAATCTCCTTGTTTATTACATGGCACTTGTATATATGTATATATATATATATATATATATATATATATATATATATATATATATATATATATATATATATGTCTTTTCAAAATTTTTAATATAATCCGTAGATTACGTTTATGTACGTAAAAAAGTAAAAAATATATATACTTAAATAGAAATACGTCATGTTAAGGGCGTCTTAATGCAATCTTCTGCATTACTCTATACAACCTCAGAAGTGGAAAAATACAAACACTGTTATTATCGCCAGTAAAAACAATAAGAAATGCATAACTTATATATATATATATATATATATATATATATATATATATATATATATATATATATATATATATATGAGGACAAAATACATCATATATCATAAAATAAAATACCGTGGAGACAAGATCTATGAAAAAGATAAATGGAGAATAAATTAAGCACGGGAAAAATCATCAAAAGACATTTACTGGTTTCGTTCGGATCAAGACGTTCCTTTATCCGAACGAAATGGCTACATCTTTTGTCTTTAATTATTTCTTCCTGTGTTTAATTTGTTTTTCTTTTTGTTTTATATATATATATATATATATATATATATATATATATATATATATATATATATATATATATATATACATATATATAGCATAATATAAAATAATGTGCAAATCAAATTTTATTAGAATTCAAAGTTCAGGCAAAGTATCTTAAAGTCCTTAACTCATGAGTTTTCAAAAATTAAAAGATATTAGTTGCCTCTTATATCTTCTGTTGGATTAACTTTATATATTTATAAATATATATATATATATATATATATATATATATATATATATTTAAAGCTGAAGAGCGCCGGATGGCTAAGACTTTCCGTGCTTGAAACCGACCGTACGAATGTTGTACTAATGTTTCTGTACCAAAATAAATAAATATCTATATATATATATATATATATATATATATATATATATATATATATATATATATATATATATATACATAAATATATATATATATACATAAATATATATATATATATATACATAAATATATATATATATACATAAATATATATATATATATATACATAAATATATATATATATATATATATATATATATATATATATATATACATAAATATATATATATATATAAATATATATATTAATATATAAATATATATATATATGTATAAATATATATATATATATATATATATATATATATATATGAGCAAAATAAATTATAGTTGCATGTGTTATAATTTTATTAGAAGCAATTCAAGCATTCAAATTAGAGATTTAGGTCAACAGTTTGTGTAATTTCTCTATAATTAATCAGTTTAATTAAATTCTAAATTGTGTATATTTGGATTCCCTTTTTGTAGTAATCAATTGGAAATGATTTTAGATCCTCTTGGTGAAGACCATGCTTTCAAAACGTATTTTCCTGATTATGACTTAAGGAAAAGAAAACAGTCACAAGAAACAAGACCAGGTATATAGGGAGGATGTGCTTTTCGGACATAAACTGCTTACCTGTACGGGTATATGGGCACTGGGCAGGTGCGTTACCGTGATGAAGAAGAAAGCCGTAAACAAAAACATGTACAAATAAATTGAAATAGCTGCAGAAAGCTAAGATTACAGTTATATACTGTTAACATATCAGGTTAGATGATAACACAATCTGCTCATTCATCCTTTGCCCATAACTCACACAGCACACTAACTTCTATTATTTTTAGACACACTCGTATACAGTAAGAGTCAAATACATATATAAACCTGGCCCTCTGTTTCTAGATAGTTTGTCTAGTATATATATATATATATATATATATATATATATATATATATATATATATATATATATATAATGATAATAGAATTAACGATTAGTGAAATATCGTAAAGTGATCTATCGTTATAAAGTAAAGCTCAATACGTTGAGTAGAGCAATCAATTTTAAAGGGGGAAAGATTAAGATAAAAAATTGCATAAAATTACATAAAAATTACATAAAATTGATACAACTTTTATTACATCGAAAATTCAGGTGCAAGGAGTTACATTAATCCTTAAACCATGGGTTTTCAAAGATAAAACTCTTCTCGTCAGAGGATAAAATTCGGTAATGTGGTATTTATAATAAATAAATATTACCTAGTTCAATTTCACTTTGAAAATTGAAGAATAAAAAACAGAAAAGGTTGGGGATAAAGAAATAAATGGCCGAGAAGGAAGAATGGTAGCAGTATTGAGTAGCCATTTTCGAAGACAAAAGGGGACGCTATGGTGCAGATAGCAAAATAGCAAAAGTTTCCAGATTTGGAGAAAATTTTGTAGATTTGGAGAAATTTTTTAACAATTTTTACAGGGTTTCAAATAAAAGGTAGAGGGTTAAAAAATATCTCACTTGGTCCGTAGGGATTCGTGTCTCCGTTTTTTGTATAATTTCGTAGAATTACAAGTAAAAATCCTGGACTGGTATTTAAAATATCCAGTTATTTATCTACCTCCCACAAGGTACGATGTGACACAAGGTCGGGAAAGTGGGATTAGATAAGCCAGCGCTCGAGAGGTGAGCACTCTGGCCATTTAAAAATTGCCTGGGCAGCCTCGTCGTCATTCCGCGGTAGAGGCGCCTCACACAGTAAGTAATAAACTTACTCCTCCCCAAAGAGGGGAGGCAAAGCCTTGGAGTGTGCACCTCCTAGAACTGCACAGGACCGGCAACCCCCAATAGACCGGCGTAAATCCAGACCCAAAGGCCTGGACGATACCGGTTTATTAGGCAGGGTAAAAAAACCCTGGTTGAATCTTTAAATATCCAATTCGGCGGATCCGAGGGGAAGATTATATATATATATATATATATATATATATATATATATATATATATATATATATATATATATATATATATATGTATATATATATATTTGTATATATAAATTTATATAAAAAATCGTGCATAAAATGTGGCAGGGTATTCTGGTGTTGAGGTAAAAACGCTATACTACTGATATTTACATCGAGGGTTCGATCCCTGCTGCTCGGGTTGTAATGCTGATGACGGCTCATAGCCAGAAACACGTGTCCAAGTCTTCTTTTTATGCACGCAAATTTAATTTATAAAAAAAAGTAATTCATATATATATATAATGTGATTTTGTTTTCTGATGCCATCCAGCGTGGCTGAATTTAAATCGTCAACGGCTTCCTGGAACAATGCGAAAACGTTCTATGCGCGTTTCTCCACCGTCTTTTTAAAATTCTCTTTTTCCCCGCAGATTTTTTGTTCATTTGCTTTTGACACCTGAGGATGATTAAACAAAGAATCGAAAACGTTCGTGAAACCTGTGAAACCTATGAAACATTTATTAATTTGTTTTTGATTTTAATACAAAAAAAAATATCAGAAAAATAAAAAAAATAAAACAAGGTATAATTAAAAAGACAAATTCTGTTATTTTTAACAATTTTTGCATACATATATCTTTGGTCTGAAGAGCTGGACTCTTTGTGAAGAATACAACCGAAACATGTATGCACATATGTAACCAATAATGTTTGTATAGATAAAAAAATATATACTAAAGAACAGCTTTACTTGTTATTGAACACTTTTTAAAAACACTGGAGTTTCAATACATGTATTATATATATATATATATATATATATATATATATATATATATATATATATATATATATATATATATATATATATATATATTAGTACTTCATGTATCCACATAAGATATTATAAGGAGATATAATTTTTTATGTGTCAGTTTTCAGTATTTACTTCAACAGTGCTCGATAGCATTTAGCCTGACGATTCCCCCCGGGGATGAAACACGGGAGCCTCTGTGTAGCTTGATTTCCATATATATTTTCATTGCTTACTATATATATATATATATATATATATATATATATATATATATATATGATTATATTTATTAATACAGACATGCACAAAATCTGCGAAACTGGCATTTCGATCAACAACTGTCAGAAACTGAGATCTCATCAAGTAGAATTAAAATCCGATCCTTAACTTGGGGAGAACAAATATCCCAAATATGATCTGAGGTAAGGATCTAGTTTTAATTCTACCTGATGAGATCTCAGTTTCTAACAGTAGTTGATCGATAACATCGACATGCCACCAGTGTCTCAGATTTTGAACATGTGATAAAATATATTCATGGCAATTAAGCTTCTGCCTTTTAATCTTCGTAGGGAATCGTCAGGCTTAAATGGAAATAATGTTAGCCATTTTAGCTGGATACATGAAATTATATATATAGACGATTCCCTATGTGGATGAAACGCAGAAGCGTCTGTGTAGCTTTATTGCCATAAATATATTTTTATAACTTACGACTTAGCTCTACTCACGCATTGAGCACTGTTGAAGTAAATACTAGAAAATCGATTAATTAAAATTTTATATCTACATATAGCATTTTAGCTGGATACATGAAATTATATATATATATATATATATATATATATATATATACGAGCCCAAATTCTAGTATATGTCATATATTAAATAGTTTTTAACGCCAATACGCAGTTAAAGCAACATAAATTGTTTTGGACTATTAAAAGAATATCCAATGCTATTGATATTGTTTAACCATTCATATATTTATTTTTATTATCGCTGAGGTGTAATTCATGTTTTGAGACATGACGTAACTCATATTCTATGGAGTCACGTCAACGCTATAATTATTAAGGTAATGTTTAAATATCTATTCTATAAGAAAATCTAAATAGCTCTGAAAATCTCAAGGTTTCGGTTTCGATTCCGGTCATGGCATCCGCTATAACTGTTGAGAATTAATATTTAGTATTGATGCAATATTTTCTATTTGTAAAAGAAGTTAATATATTTCTTTAAAAAAATGTGATTGACGGACAGACAGACACACACACACACAGAAAATGCCGTTTATATTATAAGTGAATTTCTTTATCTTTGTGAAACATCCGTTTTTATCTCAGACACAATTGGCAACGTCTGTAAGTGAACAATTCATGATTTATTATACTATTGTAATACTAATAATCTTTTCTTTTTACTTCATTAATAAAAATGTAAAAGCAAAACTTGCTTAGCAATATGCAATTTCAAGATGACCCTAAAACAAAGCCACACATTTTCTGTGACAGGTTAATGGCTGCCTGCGGAAATATCAAATTTCCCGACAACCACGACGTCCAAATTCATGAATATTCAGCGTTCTGATCGAAAAAAAAATGATTTCATTGTTTATCGCCCTTTATTAATCGTGGGTAATTTCCCCTTTTCTCTCGCCAGGGTGTAAGTCTCAGCGTCTCGCTGTGTTACTTATTCTTCGTCCGCTTACAACTTGTGAATGACATTTGTTCTTCGTATTCAAAGTCCAGTGACAACGTAGAAGCCTGGGAAACTCAGTGCAAAAATTAGAGCGTATTGTTTTAAATTAATTTGCAATTATGTCCACTTTAGAGTTATTATAGAGTTTATAAATGCTGAATAATTATAATTGCTTGGAATATTTGTAACTTAGAATGAGGACGAATATTCTCAATATGCGTCCATTCAAACTGCGCGTTTAGCGATGAACATTTTATTCAAAACTTAAACATGACAGATTGAAAAAAATGTTATTTCAAACTTAAGCGTTACAGACTAATACACATGCTATTTCAAACCCAGGCGTGACAGATCAATAAATGGCTGTTTCAAAGTTATGAATGACAGACCAGCAAAAATGCTGTTTCAAATTGCATGACATACCGAGAAAAAAGCTATTATAAACTTAAGCCTGACAGACAAACGAAAATGCTATGTCGCACTTAAATTTGCCGCACTGGAAGAAGTATTTCAAACCCAAGCGTGACAGATCGGCAGAAATTCTATTTCAAACTCAAGAATGACAGATCAACTAAAATGTTATTTCACACTTAAGCGTGACAGAACGACAAAAATGCTATTTTAAACTTCAGAATGACAGATAAACGAAAATGCTACTTCAAACTTAAACGTTACAGACCGACGAATAGGCTACAGAGTTTTATAGAGAAATGCTAAAAAATATGTGTCAAGTTAACCTGGGTATTTAGAGATGAAAAATCTATTTCAAACTTAAGAGTAACAGACAATACCTTTCTTATTGTTATTCTGGAACGTGCATGTGAGTCTTTAGATCAATTTCGATTCTTGACAAATCTATTGGTTAAGAACTGATTTCAAAGAATCGACAGATGTGGCGTTGAGCTGGAGTAACTGCTGTTGTTGATGTTAAGCGAGGATCGTGCGCCAAGATTGTCTTGTCTCAAGGAAGTCCTCCGCGTTGGTCGCAGCTATTTTTTTTAACTTGCTAGATTGCAAGCGTTTACCTACGACACTGAGAACAGCAAGGCTCTGCTGTTGCATGCGAAGACGAAGAAGGTTTGGCCCCAGAACACACAAAGGAATGACGCAGAAGCAACGTTGTCACTCTCACTTCATGGATTTGTGGTTCCGTGCCTGAGACGTATTTGCTTGCCACACGCAGAGGCAGAAACGACCAACGGTCGACAGGACTTGATACCTTATCATCCTGAATTTTTACCAGAACTCTGCTAACCGCGTAGCTCTACTACGCTGCCACTACTACTACTACTACCATAATGAGGAAGGAGATTGCAACATTGTAAACAACTTGTAGAAAAGAGATATTTTGTCAAAAGGAAACTTAATGACAAAGTCTATTTATCTCGCGTCTTCGTTCAACAAACAAAAGAATGAGTCAACTGTTTAAATAGGGTTCCATATTGCTGTGAGTTGGACGGAATCCGCCCCACGTCCGCTTGGATTGACATCCTACGTCCAACTGTCTTAGAAGTGGGAACATGTATATACAATTCAACGGAAGTGCTTCCAATGCAAAGTGTTTTCATTGGATAATAGATCAATCACTCCGCGTAAAAACATTAGCTTACATGGAAAGAAAATAATCCATCAAAATCGAACTGCTACACACTCTTAAGAGGAATCAACGTAGATAGAAACCGTCTTCATCTTTTCAAAAGAAATGATAACACAAACTTTAGCTTTCACTCCTACAAAACCTTTTTTTGATCTGAATAAGCAAAGAATTGAAAAAAAGCGAATTCAAATCTTAATTCGAAAAACTAAAGCGCTTTACTATTGGGTTATTTGAATTATTCGGACTACTATTCTCATCTTGAAGAAATGTTATTCTCGCAACGTTTCGGCCAATGTAAATTTCGACCCTGTTCAGGTACATCTTATCGAACTCGGGAATCTTTAGGCTGAACTCTGGAATCTGTACAAAATTTTACCCCCTCCCATACACTGATTGTGTATCCACAGGGGGCGCGTGTAATTTTGATTATTGTTGATATATTATTGTGTTTATTGTGTTTATTTTATTTATATTTATACTTACGGAAAGAAATCTCTCTTTCTCAAGAAAACTACGTCACAAATGAGAATTAATTTTCAAAAATGTTACGCCATCAGTCGGAATTTATTCTAAAAAATATTACGTCACTAGATCGAGTAGAACATTTTTTTTCTACTAAGCTAATATAAAATAATAACTACTACAAGTTAGGCTTTGCCAATATCTACTTCGGTCATAATAGGTTTTTAGACGCGGACGTCGCATATGTATAACTGGCGATGTTTGGCACAATTAATACTGTATAGTTTGAATTATTCGAACTACTGTTTTCATCTTGAGTGTTATTCTCACAATGTGTCGACCGATGTAACCTCCGACCTTTTTCAGGTGTATCTTGTCGAACTCGGGAATCTTTCTGTCGAACTAGTAAGAACCCGTGGCGTAACAGATAAAATACTAAGTAAAATTTAGTTCTAGGTGCAGTCTTCGGAAGGTTGAAGGTTCAATCCTCAGTGCGGACGATACTAGGAATTTCGAATTCCTGAAGACTTCTACCCGATCATGGTTGACGGAACGAGAGCATGCTACCACCGTGCAGATTCCCAAGTTCGACAAGATACAAGTGAAAAAAGTCGGAAGTTACATCGGCCGAAACGTAGTGAGAATAACACTCAAAATGAGAATAGTAGTCCGAATAATACAAATTATCTATCCTAATCTAAAAAATTCAGAAACAATTAATCTTGTTCTTTACTGTTCCTTTAAGTTTTGACCTTAAAAGTCGAGGAAATCGGGTCCGCTGATGCTTGGTTTTGTAAGTTACGAACGAGTACGACTGAATTCAGAAATGGTTGTTTTATTTAGTTTGCTGAGGGATTTTTGTTGTTTTCATGAATTTTATATTAAAAAAATAACTATAAAGGGTGCTTTTATCGATCCCGAGCCAGTTTTCGTGACGTTCGACTCGGAAGCGTTCGGCTGTTCTACGCAAACGCCCGAGAGTTGACGAGCCGATTTGTACCAGACGACATTTTTGATACGGTGATGTGTCCTATGATAATAATATGTTGCTTGTTTTTTTTTGTTTTTTTAGGGTTACGGTTAGGTTTAGGGTTAGGGTTAGGGTTTTGGGTTAGGTTTAGGGTTAGGGTAAGGAATTTTTTAAAGAAAGAAACAAAGAAAATCAAACATATTCACATGAATGTTTTTGAAAGAAACAACAAGAAAAAAAAACAGCGATGTTATAGTTATGAAATGAATACTGTATTTTTATTTACAAGGAATTTATGGGAAGAAAAAAAAAACCTACCAAAATTACTTTTATCACGACATATTTTTAAAATGTTATTATTTATTCTTATTTGCTCGCGATGATACTGCAGTGCAAAGCTGTTCGTAATTCATTTTGGGTTTATTTTCTTCAAAAACACTTCCTGACAAAAAATCCGTCTTCGAAAGCACTTATTTTCAATTTGTAACAAAGTTATCGTCTGCTCGCTGCTTCGGCTCGTCAACATTCGACCGTTTGCGTGGGACAGCCGAACGATTCCGAGTCGAACGTCACGAAAGCTGGTTCGGGATCGATATCAGTACCCTATAAAGAAATAAGCTCATTTCAATAAATAAACATCAAACGTTAAAGCAAATACGCGATTAAGTAAAATATTTTATTAATCTTAACAATTTCTACAGCGTTTTTGCAAAGAATCTACAATAGACATAACTATCCGCTTCGTCACTTTAATGAACTAACATTCTTTTTTTAATGACGATAAGTTCTACTATTACTAATTATCGGGTTTAGTTTAATATTTTCATTATAGTATATCCAAGGCTAAATGAATTTATTTATTTCATGACGGAAAGAAATCAATTTAAAATATTAAATTAAAAAATAAATAAATAAATAAATAAGAAAATTAAATAAAAATAAAAATGAATAAAATAATTAAATAAAAAGGTTGAAACATACTTGTCCTTATTTATTTGCCTCCTCACGAGGGAAGAGTTAGACAGAAGGTCTATTTTTAAAGTGGGGAAAATCCAGGCTCCCCCAAAAGGACAGAAAAGATGAAGTGTAGTATCAGAACAGATACTACACTTTGACCCTAGCCAAAAGGCCAAGGTCAATAATTTAAGATAAAAAATTATCAAAAAGAAATTATATAAAAGTTTAATGTTATACACGTTCAAAAGTTAATGTAAGCATTAATTTGTTGCTGTTTTATTCTTAATAGTCTATTTCTGCTGTGAAATAATAAAGAAAACACTTTATGGATATATCAGAACAACAAGACGTTTGATCGAATGATCTGCTAGCTGGCAAGGCCGAGAGGAGGTTTGAAGCGTTCCCTCGAATAATGGCAATGAAGCGGCGCTCGAAGAGTCAAGTTAACTCACGATGGTTTCCGGTGTGGCGCGACGTTGATACATCCAGGCGGTTTAGAAAGTTACGCATAACGGGATCAATCGTTCTCCTTGTCTCCACATCGATCGGTTGAAATATAAATCCGTCAAGAAGATCGGCGTATTTTGATCGCCTTTTTATTTGAAACAAAAAAAATCAGATTTTTATTTAAATTTCTTACTCGACACACTAATATAAAATCATAGAATTACGTCAGTAATCTAATTCTTTTATATATGAATTATTATGATCATTTTTGATGACCTAAAGAAAAAAAATACCATTGACTTTTTATTTAGAGTGACATATTTTATTCCGTATTCATTTCAGGCGGCGGGGGTTGTCCTACTAGCTATTTTGTTTTCTCACTACCCCTAACCATTTGCAATTGTTTCGTCCGGGGGTTAAAAAAAGCACGTTTTTTACTCATTAACTTTTGTGTGACGGGATGAATATATATTTATTTATATGCAAATAAATACACATTGGTCTTTATAATAGAGTGGAATTTTAAAATGCAAGACTCTTCTGGCGAAGGAGACTGGCCTCTCGGGATTGGAGCTTCTGGTCGTAATGAGTGAGCGAGCATCATGGCGCACAAACTTTGTGGATGTTTCACCATCAATTGATAAATAACCTAAGCGTTAGAGGGAATTGCATCCTAAATATGATTTTATTCTGAATAAATAAATAAATACATAAATAAAGAAGCGAACTGCCCGTTTTGATTTATCAAACATATCAGCCAATCTAACATATTGGGCAGGTGTACGTCTTGTTCGGAGGTTTCTGTCAACGCGTTTTTATTTATTTTCCGGGCATTCTCATAGCACTCGATATAGTGAGTGCGCCTGACCAGAAAAAGAACGTTTCCTGCAATTAACAAGACATTACGACCGCTAAACCATTTATCAAGATGACATTTCGACATACGATGGTGCGAAAGACGAAATACACGCCGCGTATAATTTACGGTTGGAAAGCAAAATTCAATAATAATCATGTGCCAAAGTTTAAACGAAATCCATTCATTTAAATGAAGCTCATTCATGAATATATTACCGCGTACAAACATTTATTAATGAAAATCAGACTTTTGTATTTAGGATGTCTCAAATAATTGACTAGTCTCCTTCTGACTACTTAGGGTCAGCATTTGCTTACATCCGGGATATGTCCTTCGCAATCGTTCCAACATAGGGACTGAATTGAATCACTAGATCAACGGTTCTCAACCTTATTTTGCTTATGGACCCCCCTGAGAGCTATTTTACTATCTAGGGAACCCATATGTACACATATTTTAAAAAAATCAAATATTATAAATAAATAATTATTAACATATGCACAATGTGTTATAAACATGAAAATACATTTACAGTGGATACATGACATACAAAACATAACAACCAATAATATTTGCCTACATGAGCTCAGAAATAGCGACGATTGAGCGTCACATAGGCTGTGATCTTACGTCTGGCGGCCTGGCTATACAATACATACTAACCAAAGAAAGCAGCGTTTATCTGTGTTACACATACTTTTATACTATTATTAAATATTTAGACACACAATACACAATATATATATATATATATATATATATATATATATATATATATATATATATATATATATAAACAAGTAAAAATGAGAATAAAAATTTTATAAGGCACAATATCTATTAAGTCATCAATAATGTAATGTTAATTTTGACGACACCGCTTGGCGCCAGGCCACTTTGCCGTTTCGGTTCGGTGGCCTTGTTTTGCGCTCTGCAACCGATACTGCGCTGCCGGCTTATGCTTCCTCGACTCACGCTTCGGCAGGTCTTGTTGACGAGATTCTCTCCTCATATCTCGAATTCCCGTCTTCAGATCTCATGGCAGCCGTTTTGTCAACATGGACGTCAACAAACCTTCAGCAACTACCCGATCTCACATATCAGTCGTCCTGGGACGACATTCAATGTCAATCCATGTTTGCCGAACTCGTCCGTAGAAGTTGCCTGCCTGAGAGCGTCGGCTTCACCTTACAGCGGTGCTTGGCTCAGTGCCATCCCTTCGGCGACACTTGGGACCCTCTTTGACAATGACACTATCCGGATCACCGTCTCACAACGGCTGGGACTCCGTTTGTGCCACCCACACCGGTGTCGCTGTGGGCAGGTCGTTGACGAGTTTGCCCTGCATCCTCTCTCTTGTCGATTTAGTGCCGGCCGCCTACCTCGCCACTCCGCCCTTAATGACGTAGTCAGGCGAGGTCTCGACTCGGCAGGTTTTGCATCAGTCCTTGAACCAGTCGGCTTGAACAGAGGCGACGGTCGCAGGCCTGACGGGATGACTGTGTTTGCTTTCCGAACCGGAAAGCCGCTGATCTGGGACGCTACTTGTCCTGACTCCTTTTCACCAGCAAGGATTGCGGAATCTGCGGTGAAGCCCGGTACGGCGGCTCTGCTCGCCGAAACAAGGAAGCGCGGAAAATATTGCTCGCTCACTGACCGTTTTGTCTTCCAACCAATTTCAGTGGAAACGTCGGGTGTGCTTGGCCCCGAGACTGTTAAATTTTTTCAGGACATTGGACGGAGGATTTCCACGTCCAGGCACGAGCCCCGTGAGTCATTAGTTGTTAAAAAAAGAGGTTTCAAACAAAATAAATGTTATTATTCCTTCCTTAAGCCATGACTTTTCAAAGAATGATATCTTATCGTCAGAGGAGTTAAAACAGATAAGTTGGTAAAGGGAAATTACCAAAAGCCATAATTTGGCGTTAGTCGTTCCAATATTTAAAAATACTGGTGACCATCTCAGTACAGACCAATCAGTCCCTTGTGCGTCATGAGTAAGTTGCTTGAATCTGTGATAACCCAAGACGTTGCTAATCACCTTAGCAAAAACAGCCTACTCAGCGACAAGCAATTTGGCTTTCGTCCTGTAAGATCAACAGCCGATGTTCTGACTTTAATATCGCACAGGATCAGTGAATCTATTGATGAGGGTTTCGTTTCTAGAACAATAGCCCTTGACATATCAAATGGTTTTGACAGGGTTTGGCATAAAGATTTCATTCACAAGCTTGCTAGCTATAGAATATCTGGAAATGTACCATCAAATCTTTTCTCTCTGATAGATTTATAAAAGTAGTCGCTGATGGATAGAAGTCTGAGGAACAGTATCAACGTCGACGTGCCTCAGGGTTTAAATTCTGGGCACAACCCTCTTCCTGATCTTCATAAATGATCTCCCAAACCACATTCTTAGATCATTCGTCGACATTGATGCGGATGACACAACCATTTTTGAAAACACCTCGAAAGAACATCAACCATCAGGTTCTTTCTGGCTCTCTCTCTTCCGACCTGGAACAGGTGGTGCAATGGTGGAAAAGGTGACTGGTTACTTTTAATGCGTCAAAGACCAAGCTCTTCTTTTACAACCAACGCTCCGATCCCTACTTTGTCCCAGTTGAAATGAACGGCTCTCCCCTTGAGAAAGCCCACTGCTTTGATAAGTCTCTTGGACTGACTTTTTAGACTTGAAATTGAAGACTTACATCAAATATGTTGCTGACCGATGGAAAAATGGTTGAATTATTCTATCGCTGCAGAAAGTATCTCACGCTCGACGCCATCCTCTACCTGAACAAGAGTCAAATACGTCCTAAGATGTAGTACTGCTGCCACATATGGGGAGGTGCTGCTCAGAGCATCCTTTCCTGCCTTGCCAGAGTAAAAAAAACGACTCGAAATTTAGTGGGGGATGACTTATTCTCTTCTATACAGTCACTCTCTCACAGAAGTGATGCTGCTAGTCTTTCTTTGTTCTACCGTTATTTCCATGGTATGGGACTGACTGAGCTCAAATCTATGGTCGCCCCTTATAAAACATTCACAATAAGAACCCGCCTAGCTACTGCCACTGTCAATAATTTCCCTTTCTCCCTCTACGTGCCCAAGACGAAACGAAACTTCCATGTGCTTTTGTGGTCATAATATTTGGTTTTAAAACAGAGAACGTCGAATTAAAACAGCGAACCACTATTGGGAGCTCAAAGAAAATGAACGCTCACCAATCATTAAATGAAAAATAATACGACAGGCCAGTACATGTAGAAATTTAAACGACCCGCGTAGATTATGTCTGAATGAGAAATTTGAAATCCTAAACTTTAAAGACCCCCACAATCTATTAAACTGTAGTAGTGTGATAGCAAACTAGTTAGCCGTGTATATAAAAACACCCGGCAAAACAGTAAATGTAGATTATGTAGGCAAAGAGACGAAACGGTAAATCACTTAAATGAATGCAGTAAACTATCCCCCCTACCCCTACTAAAAAAATTACAAAAGTAAACACGACTGCGCGCGAAAGGAAGTTCACTGGGAACTATGAAAACACTTGCACTTTGAACATGCAGACAAATGGCACAGACATAAACCTTAAATTATTGAATAATGAAAAGGAGAGAATTCTTCGGGACATGACGATATAAACGGGTTAAACTCACCCAAGCAAAGATACCCCACGTGATAATATTTAACAAGAAGGAAAGAACTGTCAAATCGTAAATTTCACCACCCTTGAATATCACAGGTTGACGGGTCAGAGAATCGAAGCAAATACATAGAGATTGCCAGAGAATTGAGTGAATAATAATAATAATAATAATAATAATAATAATAATAATTAATAAATAATAATAATAATAATGATAATAATAATAATAATTAATAAATAATAATAATGATAATAATAATTAATAAATAATAATAATAATAATAATGATAATAATAATTAATAAATAATAATAATAATGATAATAATTATTATTAATAATAATAATCATTAATAATAATAATAATAATAATAATAATAATAATAATAATAATAATAATAATAATAATAATAATACTACGTCTACAATAAAGACACATGTATGTATCCGTCTCGTCAAATAAACGTTAGCGAGTATAAAACTGACGGACCAAACCATTTCAAATGTTTAGGAGAAGAGAGAAAGCAAATAGCAAGTCCGACAACCCCCTCCGTCTAAAATGAATCCGTTACTTTATGTCCATAATGAGATGTTTTCTTTCCGTTTTTTCTATGCTTAATTCTATAACGTCTCAATCGGTGAAGTTAAAAAAGAAAAAAAGAAACAAAATGTCTGAAACTGGAAAGTTTTAAAGAAGAAAACAAAGAAAGGAAAACGTATGAATAGCTACATAATTTTATATGAATATGAAAATTAGTATGAAAATTAGTACGAAAATTAGCGAAGCAATTTGTTCGCCATTTTTTATGTGGGATGTACATTACTACTACAACCACAACCACTACTACTACTACTACTACTACTGATAATAATGATGATGATGATGATGATGATGATTATAATAATAATAATAATAATAATAATAATAATAATAATAATAATAATAATAATAATAATAAGAAGAAGAAGAAGAAGAAGAAGAAGAAGAAGAAGAAGAAGAATTCACTTGCAGTAAATTGAATCTAAATCAATTTCTGGAAAATTTGATTTACAGCGCATGCGTAGTTTAGAGATGAGCGCGATTTCCATGGCGATGTGTAAGGTTAATTTTTTTTTTTAAAGTTTTTATTTATTTTCATATTTTTATTCTATTTAAAAAAATTGAATAAGGGGAGATTCATGGTAGGGGGCATTTTTTTTTCAGTTTCCAATGCAAAGAAAATGCCAAAGTTGAAGTCGTCATCGTTTTTTTCTGTTAAAAAGGTCTTCATCGATTTTTGACTTTCTTTGTTTCGAAGACAGAAATGGTAGAGTTGAACGACGTAGTCATTTTTTATTTTGTCTTCTTTTTAAAATCCATGATTATTTAAAGATGGGTTAATATTTAAAGTTTTGGGATTTTTTTAATGGACGCCAAGGTTTTGTCAGCCTTTGGATAAGATTATAAAAGCTTGTCATTTCGAGACAGGAAATATGCTTCAGATTTAGATCAAGAGCAAATGTTAACCATTTGAATGACAGTTCAGCCCCCCTCCCTCTCTCTCTCTCTCTCTCTCTCTCTCTCTCTCTCTCTCTATATATATATATATATATATATATATATATATATCATTGGGGATAGAGCGAACGCGTACGGGGTTTTGGTTGACTTTGTGAATCGGGTTCGCGTCCAGTGACCGTCTGGAATTGTAACTTCCTGCACTGATGAGAGCGAAAGCTTAAAACGCCCGCGTATGTAGGTAAAAATATTTAATATTTATTTATAAATATTGTTTATATATATATATATATATATATATATATATATATATATATATATATATATATATAGTAGAGAATGGTAGTTTGATTGAAGCATTGCTGGGTATAGTAGTAGTAAGTTTTTGAAAGTCTGTGGGCAATGCAATTCCGGGTAAGATGCAAGTTGAAAGGAAAGGAACAAGAACAATATATATATATATATATATGTATATGTATATATATATATATATGTATATGTATATATATATATATATATATGTATATGTATATGTATATATGTATATTAAACATGCAGAAAGAGGCAAAATGCCTTCGAAGAACCATGTGTTAGATGCAGCTATTTTTTACTAAAATCAAAATAAAAAAATAAAATTTTTTTTTATTTCATCTTGACTTTTTTATCTAATATTTCGCTATATATAAGCTCGACAGAGCTTTAGACAAATAAAAGATATTAAGCTTTTTTTTTTTTCGTAATAATCCTTCCTGGTCTTCTAGAAGTGACGTCCGATGTTATGTGGACTAACAGTGCAAATGTCTCTTTTAAATTGAACTTAAATCGCGCATGGTCGCTGGTAGGTATACATTTGGGAAAGTTCATTTTGTAAGTATCTTTAGAATTTTAAAGATAAAGAAAGAGGTAAAATGCCTTCAAAGAACCATGTGTTAGATGCAGCTATCTTTTACTAAAATCAAAATTAAAAAAACAAAAACATTTTTTTCGTTTCATCTTGACTTTTTTATCTAATATTTCGCTTGATATAACAAGCCTCGACAGAGCTTTAGACAAATAAAAGGTATTAACCTTTTTTTGTAATGATCCTTCCTGGTCTTCTAGAAGTGACTTCCGATGTTATGTGAACAAACGGTGCAAATGTCTCTTTTAAATTGTACTTAAATCGCGCATGGTCGCTGGTAGGTATAAATTTGTGAAAGTGCATTTTTATAAGCATCTTTACAATTTTAAACATAATTATATATATATATATATATATATATATATATATATATATATATATATATATATATATATTCTCGAACCTAGCTTTGAATCTGATATATCGCAATTGATTCTGACTAGCCATTTATACCTGTTTATTTTGAACCATGTACTTTAAATTACAAATGCAATTCGATAGTTTTCCTTACACATACTTATTTCGGCTAGGAAAAATTTTAGAATAAAGGAATTTTTTCAGTTCCAACCGCATACCTAATTAATAAAAAATAAATGTTAACATTGGTCTACCTGTGTGTAGTAAACTATTTTGTTTTGTTTTCCTATCCAAATTGTCACTAATTCTACTTGTTCACTTGTCAAATATGAAACACTTTGAATAAAACTTTAAATTCATATGGTCATTAAGAGTTGATTACGGCGGCAGATATATAAAATATGCAACTAATATAATTACATTACTTTCTTTATTTATATATTTTATTATTTTCTTTAATCCGGATTTATATAGCAAAGCACACATTTATTTATGTATCTGAATTTAGCTACACATTCTTATTTATTGTTTTATAATTTAGT
The DNA here is from genome assembly GCA_963556195.1 of Sepiola atlantica. Taxonomy (NCBI): domain Eukaryota; kingdom Metazoa; phylum Mollusca; class Cephalopoda; order Sepiida; family Sepiolidae; genus Sepiola; species Sepiola atlantica. The sequence continues at coordinate 105,896,794 of OY744521.1, forward strand.
TTGGAAATTTATAATTTGATATATTTTCACTAAACATAATTAAAAGGTTCCACTATTTATATTGCAAGAATGTGCTTAAATTTCCTAATTAATATTATTATTTTTGTTTTTAGTTTCTATTTCCGTATATTTAAATAATTAGTAACTATTTTTATCTTTCATTTTTTAATGCTATCATATTATAACTATATTTAACCGTAAATAGTTAAATTTAACTTTCATTAGTAATATTACTTACAGTTGCTTTGAATATTACATTAGGTTTTTAATATTTAGTCATCAATGGACATTGTTTCTGATTCTGGAAATACATAAATTGGCATTTTTTATTATTACTATTAATACTAGTACCTTTATTCTACTACCACTATCGATATTATTACTGTTATTCACATTATTGTCATTATTATTCATTATTGTTTTATTATGTTTTTTATTTCTTTTAATTTGTTGTTTTATTTTATTTTATAAATTTATTTAGTGTTGACATATTTGCCTCAGGAAAAATTCATGGGACTTTTTTCTTTTAAAGTTTTATCTTAATTACGTTTTTTAAAATCTCAAGGGGGTCACAAACAAATAATAGATAATTTATGACAGTACACCACCAAAGAATTGTTCTATGTATTAAATAACAAACACAAAACGACTATTTCAATCAATCAATGTAAAATCTGATTCTACATTAACATTAATATTGTTGGATAATGGCCCTATGGGAATGGACGTATCTGTTGGAAATCGTTGGTTTGACTTGCGCGAATTAACGCGGGGTGGACGGGTAGTCGAGTGCAGAATAGGGCCTGGTCTCACAGTCAGAAATCACAGACGTGACGATTTCAACGTGTGACGAGACCCCGGATCAAGGGTCGGTGTACACCTGCGAGAAGCTCTGTGACAACACAGGCCTTGCGTGGGAAACAGAGGGATCCGTGACGTCACTCGTTTTTCGTTAGAAGCGAGTTTGGTCAGTCTGAGTTTTGGAGGCAAACCGATGAGACGTGATTGTTAAAATGTAATTTACAACAGAAAAATGAAATATTTCCCTAAGAAAATACAAGCGAGAGATCTCTCCCCCTCCACGAGTGATTAGAAAATAATTGTTCTCTCTCTCCCTCTCTCTTGACGTAGTGAAATCTCCCATTTGATAACTAACCCTTGAAATAAAAACTAAAGTTGAAAGTTAAAGGGATTGTTTGTCCTCGGAGACCGACCCGATCATGGAGTTTTGTTGTAGCGGCGAGGAACCACGGCAGTGCGGAAGAGAAGAAAGAATTCAACCACTAGACGACACGACCCTCTACACGGCGAGGGAGAAAACTAGAGGTATGCAAACAATATATGAACTATGTGATTTATGATGTCTTAAATCTGACGAGTATTAAATGTGAACTGTCACGGTCCTTTCAGGAACGAGTATATCAAACGAGTAAAGACACGGCCCGTAGCGGATGCGAGTGTACGAAACGCGTACTGCCGCGGTCTAGGAAGAGTAGAATATGAAACAATATGGCTTTTACGAGGCAGAAGATCCTACTTTACTTAAAGAAACTATGAGAGTTATTGTCCGTTTTCGGTACACGATCGTCATGGCTTCCGTTCAGTCTTTAAAGACACTCGATACCCCCTGCAAGTGTTCCTGATTCGTAATAGTGATGTCAGGGTTGCGCAAGAACCAACCATACCTCTCCTGAATCAACACTGCTTGATTCTAGTGGCAAGGAGACATCCAGGATGACTGGAAACAATACCGAGATAAGCGGAGAGCACATACAATACCTGGTATTGCCAAATGGTCAACCAGTTAGTATTGACCAGGCTTAACGTCTCTTAACTTCGATGCTCTAACAAGAACAGGTGTGTGAACGTGATTATGCCGTATCGTATGCCGATCGTATTCATATACAAACAAGTATAGACTTGATTTTGTAATGTTCAATGTAACCGTACGTGATCGAATTCTCTTCGACTTCAAATCATATTGAAAAACATATAAAACATGGAATTGCTGCCAGCTGAAAGGATGAATGATATATTTGAAAAATTATTACTTCCTAATAGATCATTTCTTTTAGTTAGAGCGGACGCCTTCAAGTATCTCGGCACGATACTTAACGACAACGGCAACATCCTTGATGAAGTCGGCGCGCGCATCAATGCGACGTGGCTTGAATAGCGCATCACCACCGGTACCTTGCGTGACCGCAAGATCAGAAACCGTCTTAAGTCAAAGATGTACTGGATTATTGTGAAAACCGTCGCTTTGCACAGCTCTGTGTTCTTACCAACAACGAGGTTTCGCCGTCATGGAAACTAACATGCTCCGCTTACCTACCATCCCCACTTTACGACCTTGTGTCACATCTTCTCGCGGTGGGAGGTGGTAGATACTTGCACCGTAGAACTGAATACGCATAAAACGTTTAGATGATGGAAAAACTTCCGCATTAATTCGTTTATATACATATAGATATATTATTATTCTATGTATCCACATGAAATGTTATAAGGAAAATAATCTTTTATGTACTAATTTTCAGTATTTACTTCCACAGTGCTCAATACGTGAGTAGAGCTAGGGAGTAAGTTTTGAAAATATATTTATGACAATTAAGCTTAACTCTGTGGAGGTATCAGATCTTGTGGGGTTATTTATTTTATATACACTCACAAATATATTTGATAATACAGATATCGGTCTATATAGAAGTGATGAATTAGCTATAATAAGGGATTAAAACAAGGTCAAGGGAGAACACTTAAAGAAAATTATACATATGGAAATGAGGAAATGAAAAAATTAGTCCTAAGAGTAGAAGTACTGGTTAACACAAAAATAAATCACTTTTTAGATGTCACCTTAAATTTAAATGAAAATACTTACGAGCTATATTCAAAAGATTACGCTAAGTCCAATCACCCCTCATCAATCATAAAACAGATTCCTAAATCTATCGAAAGTAGGCTTATTAATAATTCTAGCAACGAAAATGCATTTAAAAAATCAAGCAACATTTAGAATAAAGCACTAAAAAATAGTGGGTACCATAATATCGAAATTAAATATAAGAAACAGGACACCAATAATTATAATAAAATTAAGAAGAAAAGAAAACGAAATATAATCTGGTATACACAGCCCTATAATCAGATGATAAAATCTAAAGAAATTCCTAAATCTCATTGAAAAACACTTCCCAGTAACCAATCCTTTGCATAAAATATTCAATAAAAATAACCTAAAACTGTCTTACAGCTGCTGCGAAAACCTAGAAATGATAATTAAGGCACACAATAACAAAATATTAAAAGAGAACAGTAGAGATAAAAAATGCGTAAAAAAGTGACCAATATAGCAAAAATAACCCCAAGAAGCACAATAATATAATCACTACAAATAATAATAACCTAAACCCTAATAGCAATCACCCAAATAGAAATGAAAAAGTTTGTAATGAAGAGAGAAGATGTAACTGCATAACTCATACACTTTGTCTACTACAAAATAAATGCCCTACCAAAAGTATTGTTACCAACCACAATATTTTCCAAAGAAAGACCAAATAACAAGAAGTACTACCTGGGTATTACCTCCCTTGATTTTAAAACAAGATATTACGACCACAACAGCACATTTAAAAACAAAGAACGCCGAATCCAGACAGCACTAAAAAAACATTATTTTGAGCTCAAAAATAGCGGACGCTCACCAATTATCGAATGGAAAATAATACGACAGGCCAGTACATGTAGAAATTTAGACGACCCGTGTAGATTATGCTTGAATGAGAAATTTGATCTCCTAAATTTTAAATACCCCCAAAACCTATAAAACTGCAGAAGTGAAATAGCAAAATACTTCTTACCCACAATAACATTCACCTTAGGTTAAGAATTCATAATAAATAAATAAATGAACAAATACATGAATAAAAAACTAAACTATACTAAAACCTAAAAAATAAATACAAGCACGTGTAAAAATAAGGTCACCCATTATTTTGACACAACAAAGAAACGAGGATATATTTTTTATCAAGGTATCCACCCACCCCAAGTAATCCCAATTATTAGAATCAGATACATACCTTCATCGATTAATTATCCCCCCCTCCTCGACGGCGAAGAACTGCCTGTTTTGTAAACATCGCCTCTTTATACACATCGGCTTTAGATAATGCCATAGATAGCCGTTAGACAGACATCCACTTTCAATTTGACTTCTCCCAAGCCGGATCCCTTAAATATTTGATCTTTTTAACACATAACACCCTTAGAGCCAGATCCACTATCAACAAGTTCGTAGCAGTCCCTCTCGGACTGTCAATGCCTCCCCCTGTCAATTAAATCCGAGGCTTATTTATTGTTCTATAATTTTTCTATAATATTTCCATATCTTCTACTTTCCACAACCTCTATTTTAAGTCCTCTAACCTTTAACATTTTCAAGCCCTTTAAATTCCTTCCCTTATATCTCTCTACACTCCACTCAGAATGTCACTTTAGGACCCGCTTCTCGCCCAGGAACCGTTGCACTATATAGCCAGTGCTATTTTAATAACACACTTATGCTAACAGTATTTTTCCCAGCCACGCGGTTTTTTTTAATTTTAATTTGTATTTTTATTTTTATCTTTTAAATTCGCCGGGACATTATTATCATCATGACTATTATTATTATTAGTAGTAGTATTCCCTTCTTTGCCCTTTTGCCACTCTGACACTTTATACTACGATATGGGGTCGAAAAGTTAGACTGCCCGTACCGAGTTTTAGAGTCAACGGTTATCAATGTTTACAACGCCGTACCTAGATCCTTCCTTCTTCCCCCTCTCTTCTGCGCCTTACCCGACACCTGCACCCCTACTTCCTCCTTCCTCTTTCCCCTATACTTCCTGGCCCCAAACCCCGACCTCTGCCCTACAGAATTTCTTACACATTTTTTTTATATATATTACAAACCCCCCTTTTCATTCTGCTTTATTTTAATTAATAACCATTCTATATATATTAAAATTTGATTATTAGAATCTAAATTTAACCCCTTACGCACACATATGTAAACAACCCACCCATTTCACACAAACTACGTCCTACGTAATCTTAGGCGTGACCAGATAAGTTCCACCATTTCTAAAATGTTTATCAGCTGACGATAATCGGGATTAACCTCCCGCTTTGAAACCGACGGTACTGATGTTACATTGATTTTCAGTATTTTATAAATAAATATTTACGCTCTTAATCCGTCGAAATTTCGAATTTCTTAATTAATTGAGCACCCTGCTGGGTTTTTCCTGCCCTACCACACAGTACTTATATATATATATATATATATATATATATATATATATATATATATAGTAAAATTAAGAGATAATAATGATAAAGTGCTCAATATATGAGATAGAGCAATAGTCAAATGAATTGAGTGATGAGAATACAAATAAGAAAAAGAACAATATTTATTGAATCATCAAGTAGTTAAAACAATGAATATATAAATAAACTTTTTTTTCTCATGATTATGATGATCACAGCTGGCATTTTTGAAAATTCATGGTTAAGGAAAGGAAAAAGTTATTTATATATTCCTTGTTTAAGATACTTGATAATTTAATAAATATTGGTCTTATTCTAATTTTTATTCTCATCACTCATTTCATTATATATATATCAAGGGAGGCGCGAGAGCGCTCTATCCCTTAATAGACTGCACGAATGGCCTATGCTGGAAATCTCATTTCTTTGATCAATCATAACTAAAAAAACAATAAACCAAATTAGTTAAAACTTTGCACACATTTTTTTGATAGGTTCTACAAGTGTGTAGAATTGCAGCATCATTAGTCAAGGCAACCCAGAGATCCAGAAAGTTCAATCATAAAATCATGTTATCTGTGTGTACGTACGTACGTACGTAAGTGCCTCCCTGTATCTCATCAACTTTGATGGGATTCAGCTGATTTTTGGCAGAAATAGAGGTTCTAGGGTCTAGTTGATGGCATTTTAATTTCAGTTTACCATATACCTTAGTTTTCCAGGAAAATTCCAAAAAACCTTAAAAATGACCAGTATTCATACACTTTATTCTATATCTTATCGACCATTTGATGGATGCAGCTGATTTTTGTCAAAGATAGAGGTTCTAGTGTCTAGTTGATGGCATTTTAATTTCAGTTTATCATATACCTTGATTAGTCAAACTACCAACTATATCAGTAATGAGAAGGCATTGTATTGAGGCATAGCCTTTACAAAAGTAATGACATTCCATGAAAAATGCCAGTATACTGAAATCATATGCTCTTAATAGGGTTAAGTTGAAAATTCATATACATTAAATGTACAAAAGCAAGGAAATTCCCAAATGTTTACACTTTTATTGTCATTAAGGGTATGCGAGCACAACAGGGCTATGTATATTACTGGTAGGAATTTTTTTTCAGCGAACCTCACACACTTAAAAAAATTTTTTTTAACATAGTTCACCCCAAACAAGGCAAGCCGCCACTGTAGACGTAAGGGGCTACTGAGAAAATAAAAGGGGAGAAGGAAGGGGGGTCAACCGAACTTGGGATCTGCGCAGCGAGATGTCTGTTTACATTAGTTTTAAACTTCTGCATGTCTGTTCTGTCGGGGAAACAGGGGGCAGGGAGAGAGTTCCAGAGGCCAGCAGTACGAGGAAAGAAGCTATTTGAGTAGAAGGCTCTCCGACATCTGGGGACCTCCACAGTGAATGAATGAGATTTAGTTGATTGTCGAGTAAGTCTAGGGAATTTACGTCGAGGGGGCACCAGAGTAACCAATTCATCGGAGCATAATCCATTGAAGTATTTGTAAAACAAGCACAAGGATGCCACATTGCGGCGATGGGACAGAGGCTGAAGCTTGGTTGACAATGAGGGTCCAATTAGGTTGGCGATTCTTTTTTGGACCTTGTCAAGGAGGGAGAGACTAGTAGATGATGCACCAGCCCAGATTTGACAACAATACTCCATGCATGGGCGAATGGTGGCTTTGTAGAGATACAGGATAATGTCAGGTGTGAAGAGTTTACTAGCACGGTAGAGGGAGCCAAGCTTCTTTGCGGTAGCCTTGGCAATGTCTTCAATGCATTTGTTCCAATTCATGTTACCTGTGAAGGTTAGGCCGAGGAGTTTGAATGATGAACTCTCAGGTAGGGTGTTATTTGCCATGACAATCGGTGGTTGAATAGGTTCCTTGTAGTTATTGAAGGAAATGAGCTTTATCTTTGCGGCATTAAAAGTTACCAACCATTTATGACCCCAATCCACTACAGCCTGGAGGTCATTTTCTAAAGATTCAGCCATTGCCTTGGATATAATCGCGTCTGTTTTACCAACATGGTGAGAGTAAAGTGTGGTGTCGTCAGCAAATAAACCAATCTCAGACTCTACGTCATCAGGGAGATCGTTTATGAAGATCAGGAATAGTAAAGGTCCAAGGATAGATCCCTGGGGTACACCAGCATTTATGTCATGTTGCTTAGATGAACGGCCATCGAGGACAACCTGGATTTTTCTTTTGTCTAGGAAGGATCTAATTATATTTAGTAATTTCCCAGTAATACCGTATGAGCGTTTTTTCAGGAGAAGCCCTTTATGTCATACCTTGTCGAAGGCCTTGGATATATCAAGCGCTACTGCCCTAGCTTCACCTACCTTGTCGAGTGTATGATACATACGTTCCGAGATGACCGTTAGGATGTCTGCAATAGATCGTGCTTGTCTAAATCCATACTGGCGGTCAGAAAGAAGTTTAGCATTAACTAGGTGCCGTACTATCGCCAGATTGATTAAGGATTTAAAGATTTTAGCAAAGATCGGCAGCAGACTGATTGGGCGATAGTTCTGAGGATCGGTTCTATTCCCAGAACTCTTGTAGACTGGTACAAAAGAGGCAATTTTCCAGCTATCGAGGAAGCAAGATTCAGCTAGACATTTATTGTAGAGTTTGGAGAGGACAGGGGCCAGTTCAGCAGAGCATTTCTTTATTACTATTACAGGTATAAGATCAGGCCCACAAGCTTTGGAGGTGTCAAGGTGTTTTATGATGTTACTGACCTGTGATGGGGTGATGACTATGTTATCAAGTATGGATTCGGTCAGCAAAGGGAATTTGGGGAGGGGGTGGTTATCTGAGTCCAAAGTAGAGTTAGAAGCGAAGCGTTGGGCAAGTAGTTCAGCCTTATCAGTGACCGTGCAAACGACATCATTGTGGTTTGATAGTGGGGGAATCGTTGATTCACCATTATTCACTACACTATTGTAGATTTTCCAGAAACCACGAGTACCTAGTTTCTGTGACTGGATGCGTTTTTTTGTTAACTCATTATACCTTCTCTTTGCTTCACCTATCACGGCAATTATTTCTTGACTCTATGAATTTATGTCTATTAGTAGCTGACTTATGGCGGCTGAATTTACGGAATGCTTGTTGTCTCTCAGAAATGACAGCTGCACATTCCGAGGTGAACCATTGAGGAGAGTGAGGCTTGCTAAAGACTTTTCGCATGGGGACATAGGCTTCAATGCCTGCTTTGACCCATTCAGTTAGTTTGCACACTGGTTGGCAGGGAGTGAGAAGTTTTCCCTCCATGGGGCGTCGCTGATGTGATCTCTGATTGACTCAAAATCAGCCTGCTCGTAGTATCTCGTTGTTTTGAGCAACGGTTCATCAGCTTTTTGACGACTTTTTAGGGTGATATGTACCATTAGCACAATGTGATCAGCATTCCCAAGTGGGCTATGAGCTTTCGTCACACAAGTCTCGGGCATTGAGGTCAAGAAAAGGTCTAGAAGTGAGGCTTGTTGGTCTACTCGATCGGGGATGCGGGTCGGAAAATCGACAGTCTGAGAGAGGGAGTGAGCTAAGGAGAAATTATACGTAGAGTTGCCGGTTGCGTCAGTAATGCTGGAGAATCACAACCAGTCACGGTGGTGGGCATTAAAATCTCCAAATACATGTATCTGGACATTCGAGTCAATTAAGAGTGCTCTATCTATGCTTACAGAGACAGAGTTTAGCAGAGTACAGTCCTGGGTCGATCCACTCATGCATATAGATTTATACTGTAGTGATGTGATAATGAAATGGTTTGGTTGATATGTAGTCATACCCCTAATGACAATGAAAGTGTAAAAATTTGGGAATTTCCTTGCTTTTGTACATTTAGTGTATATGAATTTTCATCTTAACCCTATTAAGGGCATATGATTTCAGTATACTGGCATTTTTCATGGAATATATATATATATATATATATATATATATATATATATATATATAGAGAGAGAGAGAGAGAGAGAGAGAGAGATAGAGAGAGAGAGAGAGAGAGAGAGAGAGAGAGAGTGTACGGTCAGAAATAAATAAATATGAACAGGCTGACATAGGTTGATGCATATGAATACACATTGATAAATAGACAGTTATATATATATGTATATGTATATATATATATATATATATATATATATGTGTGTGTGTGTGTGTGTGTGTCCTAAAATATATATTAACTTCATTTTTTGCAACTATCTCCGGTTTTCAAATATTTTTTAAAACAGCCTCAGCCGGCAACGATCCATTGTCTCTTTCGATTGCTAAATCAAATGATCTTTTTCTCCTCGTTCTTCTTCTTCTTCTTCTTCTTCTTCTTCTTCTTCTTCTTCTTCTTCTTCTTCTTCTTCTTTCTATCTTCGTTAATCGTGAGCTACGGCGGTGTTCGGAATAATGGAATTTTTTCTCATCTTGGCACGATCACGGGCTTAGTTCACCAGAATTAGCGTTACAATTTAAATTGTTTTTACGTTAAACATGTTAAAATGTTGTTACTCGTTTCATACGTAATGTTATTCATTTTAGGTTGCTGGGGTTTAATAAAAATAACTTCAAGTATTTAAAAAAAAATTTAAATCAGTTTCAAGATGTAAAATTTTCGTGTTACTAACTAAAATTTGTCTTACATCAGAGAGGGTATTTATGTTTTTTTAATGCTGGTAAATTGCACTATAGTTTACCAAGTGCATGGTGAACCTACGAGAAAAGAGAGTGGTAGTAAAACGAATGTAGCCATTAGCTTTATTATTATCATTATTATTATTATTATTATTATTATTATTATTATTATTATTATTATTATTATTATTATTGGAGTTACATTCTACAAAAATGCATTTGAACTTATAGATAACATTGTTTTTTTCTGATGTAAACGTTCTTCCGGAACTGCAAGGTTTGTGGTTTTGACTTTTAACGACTTCACATATGGTGTTCTCGGCGTATTTATTAAATTCTCTTTTTTACAGCTTTTTGATTAATTTGTCATTTGTCAGCTGAAGATGATTCGACAGAAGAATCGAAAGTCATAGTGATGCTTATGGGGCATCCATTTTTAAGAAATTAAAAATGGGACTTGAAAATATAAAACGACATTTATCTTCTCTGATGAAAGTGTCTATCGCTGGAAAATGTAAGATTAAGATTAAAATAATGTATTTGCATTGCATGGCTTCTCACAACTTTTTAATATTCGAACTTGAAAACACTTGTTCTATTCTTTTGTTTACGTAATTAAAAAAAAACATGGTTATTGACTGCGTTCTGTGCGGTGTTACGCTGTTTTCAGCTTTTAGCATTATTAGGGGTGCTGGAAATACTCTTGGTCCATTATGTCCTTAGCCATCAAAAGGAACATCGTTTCGCAGACCTTTAAACAATTATTGACGGCTGTAGGGTGTTTTCTTTTCGTTAAAAATCAATATTAAACAATCTGCGTTTCTTTTCTTTTAATTGTCGACACCTTACAAGTTGTAATAGCCAAGGCAATTTGAAAGCAATTTCAAAGCTATTGTTTCCAAGCAAAGACAGAAACCAAATTGCTGTTTAATTACCAGTGTTTCATTCTTTTATTAAAGCGTGGAATGGTATTTTTAGTGAGTTCCTTGTTTCTAGGCACCTGATATATTTTCTTTGTAGATACGTCTATGCGTTTCTCTGAGTGGCATTGTCCGTAGTTCTGTTACACTTAAGTCTTAAGATAGCAATTTCGTTGGTCTGTCACACTCAAGTATGAAATAGTCATTTGTCGGTCTGTAACGTTTGTTCGAATAGAATAAAGAGAGTAGAAAGTGAACTTTGGGTTCACTTTCAGCAGCCTCGTAACTCTCTCTCTCGCTCTCTTCCCTTACTGTGTCCTTTTGTCCTCACATTCAATGAGTGATGTTTCTAACAAAGGGGGTAAAATTGCCGTTTTGTTGACTAGTTTTTGACCTTGAAGTAGTATTTATTTTAGCATCTTACATCAAGTGGCTTCATTCCTTGTGTGGAGCGATTTCCATTAAAATAAAATAAAATTCGTTGGTCTGTCACGCTCAATTTTCAAATGGTATTTTCTTCAGTCTGCAACGCTTGTTTGAATAGTATTTGCATTGCCCTGTCATGCTAATGTTTGAAATAGTATTTTCGTCTGTCTGTAACGCTTATCTGAATATAACTTTTCTTGGTCTATCATGTTTAAGTTTAAAATAGCATATTTGTCGGTCTGTAACGCTTGTTTGAATATAGTTTTCGTTGCTCTGTCACAGTTAGTTTGAAATAATATTTTCATCGGTCTGTAACGTTTGTTTAAATAGCATTTTCGTTCTTCTGTCACACTTATCTTTTTTAAGTGATCTCCACACATTTCTATCCGTCCGTTGTATTTTCATCGCTGAACGCGCAGATTGCATGGACGCATGTTAAAGAATATATGTTCTGGTTCCTATTTATTTTTATTGGTAAAAAAATTTCCAATGGCAAATAATAAATAATCGACTGGTCGGTGTTTATGCCTTAGAAGCAAAAGAATGCCAAGAAATTGGAGTTACTAAGGATATCTAAGATGGCAAATAAAACAAGAGGAAATCTTGTTTTTGCTTTATTTTACTTGCAAACATCTTGTTTTGTGGATCTTGTAATTATTTTGATCGTTTGTGGAAGAGACCCACCCCCAATACTCTCTCCATAACTGACAAAATGCGTTTTATCACTTACTCCATTCATGTTACTGGGTACCTATTCACTTTCCACACAACAAGGGCAAAGTAAGACACAAGGTCGGTTTGTAATGTAGGGGGAATCCAGCTCCGCAAAATGAGGCATCTTGGATAGGAACAAAAATAATCATTGCTCAGTCTAGAGGGACTTCCTTCACTGACCAAGGACATAATAGACCAAGTGCAGCATCAGAACAGAGACTACACTTTCTTCTGAGCCAAAATACCAAGAAATTAGGCTGAGTTCATGTTATTGAGTATTTGCATAAAAACACTGTTTCTGTTATATTTCTGCCTCCACATCAACTCACACAGGTAGCAGTCCACCATTCCGCGATGCGTTCAACAATGGCATTTATTCTGCATTTTTTGACAGTTTAACCCTAACCTAACCCTAACTTTAACCTAACTTTCTCCCTAACGCTTACCCGACTCATTTCTAGTTAACACTCACTTTTTTTTTATTTGTTGCAATATACGCATTGTTTTTATTGTTTAAACGTGCAAGGATGACAATAGGAAGATAGCCTTTCATCGTAAGATGTTTATTATATGATTGTTCGGAAAATATTTCCCGATTTTAGACTCACATATACAAGATGGATTTAGATTGCAGTTATTTTAAGTGTTGTATATAACATTCTACTAGCTTAATAATATAATGTGAATTCTTTAATGAATTTTTAATAATTTTATTCAGAAAATAATTTTTTAAGCATTTGAGCCTGTAATAACGAATATGAAAACAAAAAAAAAATGTGTATAAGTCTTTTGCAAATAACATTTTGTTTAATGATATTTCACCCCAAACAAGGTAGGACGCTGTAGACGTAAGGAACTACTGAAAATTAGGGTGTAGGTTTTGGGTGTCATCCTAAGTCAGGAGCTGTGCAGTGAGATGTCTGTTTACATTAGTTTAAAACTTCTGCATGTCGGTACAGTCGGGGAAACAAGGAGCAGGGATAGAGTTCAAGAGGTCGGCAGCACGAGGAAAGAAGCTGTTGCAGTAGAAGGGTCTCCAACATATGGGGACCTCCACAGTGAATGGATGGGATTTAGTTGATTGTCGAGTTGGTCTAGTTAAGTTACGTCGAGGGGGCACCAGAGTAGCCAGTTGATTGGAGCATAATCCATTGAAGTATTGAACAAGTGCAAGGATCCAACATTGCGGCGATGAGACAGGGGCTAGAGTTTGGTGGAGTGTGAGGGACCTATTAAGTTGCCAACTCTTTTTTACCCTTGTCAAGGAGGGAGAGACTAGTAGATGGTGCACCAGCCCAGATGTGGCAACAATACTCCATGCATGGGCGGATAGTGGCTTTGTAGAGATACAGGATAATGTCAGGTGTGAGAAGCTTTCTAGCACGGTAGAAGGAGCCTATCTTTTTTGCAGCAGCCTTGGCAATGTCTTCAATGTATTTATTCCAATTTATGTTACATGTGAATGCTAGGCCGAGGAGCTTGAATGTTGAACTCTCAGGTAGGGTGTTATTTGCCATGACAATCGGTGGTTGAAGAGGTTTCTTGTAGTTATTAAAGGAAATGAGCTTTGTTTTTGAGGCATTAAAAGTTACCAACCATTTTTTACCCCAATACACTACAGCCTAGATGTCATTTTCTAAGGATTCAGCTATTGCCTTGGGTATTTACGCGTCCGTGTTGCCAACATGACGAGAGTAAAGCGTGGTATCGTCAGCAAATAAACCAATCTCAGACTCGATGTCATCAGGGAGGTCGTTTATGAAAATCGGGAACAATAAAGGTCCAAGGATGGATCCCTGGGGTATACCAGCATTTATGCCATGTTGCTTAGATGTACGGCTATCGAGGACAACCTGGATCTTTCTTTTGGTTAGGAAAGATCTAATTATATTAAGTATTTGTCCAGTAATACCGTATGAGCGTATTTTCAGGAGAAGCCCATGATAACATACCTTGTCAAAGGCTTTGGATATATCAAGTGCTACTGCCCTAGCTTCAGCTGCCTCGTCCAGTCTATGATCTATGCGTTCAGAGATGACCGTTAGGATGTCTGCAGTAGATCGTGCATGTCTAAATCCATACTGACGGTCAGAAAGAAGTTTAGCATTAACTAAGTGCCGGAATATCGCTAGATTGATTAAGGATTTAAAGATTTTAGCAAAGATCGGGAGAAGACTTATTGGGCGATAGTTCTGAGGATCAGTTCTATTCCCAGAATTCTTGAAGACAAATTTAAAAAAATAAAATCAGATTAAGGTTTTTTTTTTTTGAACATTAAAGATACATAATATTTGGACAGAGCGGTTTGAGTCCGAGAAAATGTATTTTCATTATATTTAATACCATTAATACTATAGCTGTTCAGCAAGATTTTGCATCGCCAGTTGGCCTTCTCTCTCCAAAAGATTGGCGTATCCTGCTTTAATGGAATTGTTAAACAAAACCGACATCAATGTGTCAGAGAAAAAATATATCATGAAGAGTAGAAAGTTAACCTTGTGTTTACTTTCGGCATCCTCGTAATTCTCGCTTCCCCAGATTTGTCCTTTAGAACTCCAATTCCATGAGCGATGTTTCCAACAAAGGGGGGAGAATTGATGTTTTCTTGGTCGACTGGTGTTTTGAGTGTGTGGTATGTGAAGATTTTCAATCCGCTCATAGATTTCATCATCATTCAATTTTCAATCTATCCATCACATTTCTTAGCTTTTATAAAAGGTGACACATTGGATGAAAAGGCATTTGATGTCAGTATTTCAACGATATATTTTGGTCGAGGCCAGCTGCAGCCCCAATTAGATTATATTCGATATTCTTTCGTTTGATCGTTTTAATGATTTCGTCTGTTATATGGATTCACCGCGTGTGTTCGCGTCACTGTCTTAATTTCACGTTTTCAAGCTGAAAGCTGATTTGGGATGGATCGATAATTACGAATGACGTATATGGTCAACGCTCGGGGCAGAAGCCGCAGACGGTCAAATGCGGACCACCGTGTCATTCACAAACTAAAAAAGAAAAGGAAATTCGTCAAACATAGTCTAGGGCGACCTGAAAGCTTCCATTTCGTGGGCTACTACACCAAGGATGGCGCCACCCCTTTCCTATGATCACTCCACTTACCTTTCATCCTCACTTTATAATGCGGACTATTTAGAAAGGGAGGGGGGGGGCTCAATTACTATTTTTTTAGTCTTTGATATGGCTCGATCGAATATTGAAGCCCTGTCTCCTAGTCTATTAGCGAACCTCCTAACCTTGATACGAAACTACTTAACTTAATTGATGATTATTTTGTATATCTAAGCTCTCTTTACTATCATAACAAGTGTCTTCTTACCTCATTGGATATATTCTGTGCTGCCTTGTATTTTATAGATATTCTATGCTTATTATAACTCTAAAAAAACTCACAAATAACGTATTTGTTATCTACCATTGACTGACAAGTGAAATAAGCTTAGATTTATTTATAGTTAAATAAATTTTACTAATTTGTTTGTTTTTACTTTTTTATTTATCTTTTAAAACTTAAATATTTTATATTTTTAAAAAGATTCATTTTAATTTTAAAATCTTCCAGTAAAAGATAATATATGTATTATTTGGATTATTCGAACCACTGTTCTCATCTTGAATGTTCTTGTGAGAATGCCATTTAAGATTAGAACACTAGTTCTATTGATTCAAATAATACAAATCATTAATCTTCATCCATAAAAAAATCCGGAACAAGACAATATATAGTATTTGGATTAACTATGGACACGTTTGTGTCGCAACGGATACCAGCGTTTATTTACAATTAGTTTAAGTGAGATTTTGTTGTAAGTTGAAGGTTCAATCCTTACTAGTTGCGATGATAATTAAGATTACCATAATAATTGTTCAACACTTCTACCCGTTCATGGTTGACAGAACAAGAACAATCTATCGCTGTAGATTAAATACAGGGTTCAGTGTGAAAATCTGTATAGGTTATCGAGTTTGACGTAAAGATTGCCAAATTAGAAAAGCTACATCTGAATAATGTCAAGAGGTTACATCGATCACAATGTTTTTAAAATTACAACCAAGATGAGAATAGTAGTCCAAATAATACAAATGATCAATTCCCATCTAAATAAAACCGAAACAAAAAATGAATATATTTGAAAATTTCAATGGATTTGTAAACAAAACATATTCATAAGATTAACGTTTTAAAGTTTAACATTTCTGACTTAAAAAAAGAACAACTTAAATTCATAGCTTCCACTACTGTAAATATAAACTACAGTCAATACGGATAAATGTAATCAAAGGTTAAGTTGACCTTATTCACTAACGAGAAACATATATTTTTATTAGCCAATCAGAGTTTGTCTTGCAAACAGGAAGTTCTAATGGGATTAGCCCATTCGCTTGACTACGTGTTATTATTTATTCAGATGAATCTTCTATTGAATAAATACCCCATGTAGATACCTTAACTTCATCGCTACTCGTTAAAGCTGAATCATTGATAGACGACAGTGATTAGCTGGCATTTTACCGAAACTGTCCCCTAGTAACAATCGTTCACGAATCCAGCCGAGAGAAAATATTTAAGGGCAGACTTCACAATTACCTTCCTCCCAAATAGGGACTTTTTATAAACCTGTGATGAAAGAGAAAATCGGTCGCAAATGTAGAATAGATATCCAAAGAATTTCAGTAATTACGAAGATTCCCAAGTCTTGACGTACGTAGCTATCCAAACGTTCAGAATACACTTTTTTGCAAACAATGTAATGTGTATTGTTTCTTAATTGACCAGAAAATAGCAATGTTTCTAATTATTTTTAAAATTTTGTTTTGTTAATTTTCTGCAGTTTTTCTTTTGTGGGAGGAAAGAAAACTGCAAATTGAGACGGAGGTCGATAAATTGTTTTCGTTTTACTTGTTTATTTATTATTCTTTCCGTCTTACTTTATTGGGGGGGGGGAGTCAGTAGCAACCTGAATTTTGGGTTAGGGTTGGCGTAGTGTTAGAGGTTGGGTCCTAGTGCTTTTTTTATGTGAGTATGAAGAATACAAATTGAGGATGGAAGCAGCTAAATTAGAATTAAGCATATTTACGAAATAGAAGAAGAAGAAGAAAAAGAAAAAGATAAAGAGGAATGTGGGTAATGTGTTAATTTATCGTCTGCATATTTCGACCAAGTCCGGAATTTGTTGTCAAAACTCGGGTATCTCCGTTAAATTTATTTGATGTCTATTCTGCACAAGTACAAAAAAACGTGTGTCAACAATAAAGACTAACACTAGGACGATTAGTTTATCCAAGTTTTATTCCGCCAAATACAAGTAGAGTTATCTCTGAATATGGCTCACTGCCGTAATTCGGAGAAGGGGCCGTGAACGAATACGGATATTATAAAGGAGTGTCATAATACATTTCTTTTTAAACATTCTTCCCCGCTGAAAGAAAGTACTTTTTTAAGTCTCAACCATATGTTTTGGGGGACACCGACAAACGATATGCCCCCCCCCCCGGAGTGGTTACACACTATCTCCGCATGATGAATCGTGGTATACTCTATCAGTGTCACTTTCTGGGCTCAACAAATACTCATTTTGTATGGTTGGCAATTCACCAGACATTTAATACAATATTCAAACAAATCTCGTGAATAAATATTTTAAGAAAAAATATATAAATATTTTAAGAAAAAAGAAGAAATAATTGTAATTCATTATCTAGTTTTTTTAGTCAAATATGTAAATTAAGTATATTATACAATGAAATGGAAGTAAATAGAAGAGCAAGCGTCGGTATTATAATATTACATACACACTCTCTGTTTTCAATAAGTTAAATAATTCTTTAAAAAAAAAACGAGATATGTAATTAAAAAGGAAATAAATTTAATGTTTTTTATACGGACATGTTTTCATAATACTTCGTCATCTTTTTTAACAATATATCTTGCACAAATATAATCTGGATATATTGATATAAATATTGATATAAATATCCACAACTATCTTTCTTGATATAATGTGAATAATTTAGAAAGCCTATTTTTATTTGGTCAACCACGTTTACCTCGAGAGAAATATGTATTATAAAACTGTGATGAAACATTTAATGCGAAACATTTCTACGTTTATTTCACCTTCAAACTTTGTCCCTTAATCAGCATTATCAGCCATCCAAAATACCGTTTATCACATACCCTGTTTTTTGTGTGGAAAAGTTACACAAATCTCAAATCGTATCCGCAACTAAATCCTTCTGATTTAATTAGTAACTGTATTGTCTCCTTTAAACCAATCAAAACCCTCTTTTCGGCTCTGAATTCTCAGCTGGTCAGCTTATAGGATAGTGCTTCACTACGATCGCCGACTCTCGTTCCAAGGGTAATAATAAACCCAAGAAAAATGATTTCAGACCCTGGATCATTCAACTATTTTAATTTTAAAGACAGATAGCGTGCAAAACCTAAAATTAATTAAATTAAATTTTAAATAAATATTTAATACTTTAATTTACCACCGTACCTGGTTTCATTAAATAGGAATTTACAAAATGCATAACAAAAAGCGACACACCAGAAGAATCCTCGACTCGCTTACTCTTCTTGTTTGTAAAGTTTTGTACTAATTTTCACTGGGGGGGGGGCTTTCTTAACTATGTCTGTACTTTCACATAACAATTAATAAGTTAATAAATAAAAATTAGTACAAAAATTGGTAAACCAGAAACGTAAACGACTCACAACAGGACGTCTTTAATATCAGGAACTAAATGTGACCGAACACCGTTTGTTGCTGACTTTGAATCGGGTATTCTTCTGATTTGCTAAATATGCAATCAATAAATACATCTAGCTGCCCCCATCCCCGTCGGCTGAGCTCTAATCTTCGGTTCTCCTTTGTAAGATATTCGCAGCAAGAACTCTTCTTATTACCACAACTGAAAATAACTTTCCTTTCTCCCTGCTGTGTGCTTAGCCTTAGACAGAATTTCCATGAAGTTTATTTCGAAGAAATTCCCATCTCTATAACATATTTCCACGAAACTGCTTTTGCGCATACTATAACATGGCCGTCTTCGAATCCAAAGTCAACAAATACTTGACATAAACTGTCTTCATAAGTAATCAAACTTTGTTAATTTTATTAATCATTTTCAATCTCCATCATTCAATCGAGCATTAATTAACCGCATTAACTGTTATGTTTGAGTAGCTTCTGGCCCTGATAAGTAGTGACCCTTTTAATTATTTGAATTATTCGAATTCTTATTCTGATCTTGGATGTAAAAATTAAAGATGGAAGAACGGTAGAGAGTAAGACTCGCAAGCAGCACATATTTAGGACGACAATCGCTTCCCAAGTATACATAGTATAGGATTTAATACTACATGAGAACTATTGATTATAAATATCAGGTTAGAACACGATTAATTATAATACATATATATATATATATATATATATATATATATATAATGATTATCCAAAGTCCAATGACCAAAATTCAGTCTTTTCTCATATTTATTTTTTACAATGGCAGAATTGACGATGTTCTTATAATTGTTTCACAAGGTGCAATATTCTACAGTCAAAGGCAATTACACACTGATCTTCAGAAACCACAATGAAGTCATATATGAAGATAACAAATCGTGCATAAAGTTCATAAAATAGACAAAAAGCAGACAACACTCACGCGTGATTCTCCCCGATAATAGGATGAAAAAATTCCAATCAAGACACCATCGTCGTGAATCTAAAAAATGAAGCCAGGTTTTCTAATGGTTATGGGAAAGCCTTAGCAAAGACAAAACAAAAATAAAAAATAAAAGTTGACACATCTTATATATATATATATATAATAGTAACATTACACATATAAAACAAGAATTAAGACTCTCAAAAAATCTATATATTATAATCCACATCGACTCGTAGCGCAACGGATAAAGTACTAAGTTACAATAATTTCTAAAGTGACAGTCTTCTGTAGGTTGAAGATTTAATAAAAGGTTCTGTTTAAAATTACATACAGATTCTCGAGTTCGATAAGACACACTTGAAGAAGGTTGAAGGTTCCATCAGCCGAAACGTTGTGAGAATAACCCCCAAAGTTTGAATAGTAGTCCGAATAATCTAAGCAATCTTCCTCTAAAAAAATCCGAAACATAAGTGGTTACTTATTAGTAAAAAAAGGAGGTGACAGTGGTTAACGACACGGACTAACAACTTAGGGGGTGTCAAGTTCGAATCCAGTTCGTTCCACAGAAACACTTTCAGTTAGGATGTTGGCAACCTTCACGTAGTTCCTCCTGTAAGTACCAGATGTCTTCATAAAATAATTCTAATTAGAAAGATATCGGGGAAACCAATGCTAACAATATAATCTTCTAATTCATAGGAAATGAATTAGTAAAAAAAAGGATAATTCTGTACAGAAACATTTTGCCCCAATATCTTCCAACGGTTAAACTGGTTAATTTTTAATTTGAAGTCTGCGATTATATTGTTTCTCTGTAAGTTAATACGAAATCTCTTTTTGAGATGAGTCTAATTATCTTTGTAAGGGACTCTGTCTGTCGGGCGTTACACTTAAGTTTGCGATATCATTTTCATCGCCAAACAAAACATTGAATAGGCACTTCTATTCGTTCTTGTCTAAATTTGAAGTTGAGTTGTTTTAAATTATTTACTTGGAGAACAAAAAGATGTCACCCCTGTCAAACATTGGTACGACCTGATGCAACGTGTTTAAAAGAGCGTGAATTAGGCCACAAACGATAAACGGACTTATTCTGTAAGAATTAAAACAAACAAACAAAAAAAATAAAGCAAAAAAAAATGGCCATTCAATCTGTCCAGGTACCAGAGCTTAACGAAGGGTGCGAGTCGATAAAAAACCGATGTTCTTTTACGGTTTCCAACCAGAGTTCAATACCATTTACTATCAGCCTCACTAGAAGGATCCCTACCAGACATGTAGCTGACCGGGTTAGGCCAGGTGGACACATAAAGTTTTCCTCTATTCCTGACTGTAAAATAACCATTGATTGGATTGACGACCCTATGGTCAGTGTTTGCGATGCGCTTTTGTATCTGTTCATCTTGTTCTTTTTCGTTCTCTTGCCATTCGCCATTTTTACTGAACTCGTATGCGGCCATCCGTTACCGTATATCATCGTTTGCGCCTCTGTGTTCTCGTACTATTTCTCCATGCCGCTTAACCGCAGCCGAAGAATCGAAATTTTAATCCCGACGCAAAATATCGCGTACAAGTTCTACCAGAGACGCTCGTTTATCGCTGGGATTATTCTCCGGAAGCAATATCACGATATCGTTTGTATAACGAACTGAACATCTTAAAATACATTTTTCTTTCCCCTGTATTTTTAGCTTTTAACTTTTAGGGATGCTTATGATAAAAACCTCCAAAGAATTTAAGAAATTACGAATGTTCCCGAATCTTGACGTCGTGGCAACCCGAACGCTCGGCGAATAGAAAAACTTTTGCAAACAATTTGCATTTTTCTTGATAGCCTGGTAGAGTCAAAACTAGAATTTCCGTTAAATTTCTTTTTTACAATGACTCCTTCGTAATCCATATTTGGGTATGACTTTATTACTTTTGGACTTATTTGCTTTTATTTCTTTTAAAGGTAGCAACGTTAACGCTTAATGTCTACACGTAGCTTTACACTACATCCGATCGCGACGCCTAGATTTTCTATTCGAGTGTGGAGCCAATCCTTGAGTACCATTTACTCTAATACAACAGTGGTACCTATGTGTTCTTTCTGTCACGAAACTGTACCTGGATGTATACCAACACATGACTATGAAAATATTAAGAACTTGAAGCACAACTTAATTTTTTTAATTTGAACTCACAGGATTTGTCAGATCATAAACTGAAAGTTTTATATGACGCAAGACTAATTATTCCCAAGACATGACTGACTACACCAACGTTGGTCCGTTAAAGCAGGCGATTTTTTCCTATCTTCCAAGCGTTTTCGTGGTTAATTTTATTTTAACTTAAATATTTTAGAATTTGAGTATTTTTTTTTTTTTTAAATCCTGAACATCTATCCAATAAATGTCGCAAAACTAGCGATAAAATATGAAAAATGTAGTTGTATATAGTTTTAAATATATAAATATTAGTTTCCTAGGTTATAATTTAGGCACTTCCTTATCTCGTACAAAAAAATATTACATCTAAAAAAGTAATGTCTACCTACACGCAATCGTAAATTCGACAGTGTTTGTTCAGATATTCAATTTTAACTTTACATAATTATTTTAACTTATTTTAATAACTTCTAAGGTCACATACCGATAAGTCTCATTGCGGTAGGGATATATCCTAAAATGGACGACTGATTGCGATTTTGGTGCTTGTCAGTTTTCCTCTACAATCATGAAAGGCTAACGGCACTCTATTACTTTTCTACATGTTCTAATTATCCATAATGTCTAACCCACGTGTAAGCTCTCCCTAAGCATGACCTCCCTCATGTCATTGAGACTGAGATAGGAATTTTTGCTGACAAAACCACGCTCTACTCTCGTCATATGGGCAAAACCGATGCACACATATCTGAGGCAATGACTAAATCCTTAGAAAATGACCTCCAGTCTGTAGTGAAATGGGATAAAAAAAATGGATGGTAAATTTTAATGCCGCAAAGACAGATACTTTCCTCCAATAACTAAAAGAAACCTCTTAAACCACCGATTGTCATTGCAAATAACACCCTACCTGAGAGTTCAACATTCTAACTCCTCGGCATAACTTTCACTGATAAAATGAATTGGAATAAATACATTGAAGACATTGCCAGGGCTGCTGCAAAGAAGGTGGGCTCCCTCTACCGTGCCAGTAAACTTCTCACACCTGACATTATCTTGTATCTCTACAAAGCCACCATCCGTCCAGGCATTGAATATTGTTGCCGCATCTAGTCTGGGGCATCATCCACTAGTCTCTCCCTCTTAGACAAGGTCCAAAAAAGAGTCGCCAACTTAATAGGTCTCTCACTATCCACCAAGCTCCTGTTTTACAAGTATTTCAATGGATGGTGCTCTGGTGCCCCCACGACGTAAATTCACTAGACCAACCCGACAATCTGCCAAATCCCATCCATTCAGCGTGGAGGTCCCCAGATGCCGAAGAGCTTTCTACTCCAAATGTTCCTCGTGCTGCTGGACTCTACAACTCCCTCCCTGCATTCCTGACGGTACTGACATGCAGAAATTTAAGACTAATGTAAACACATTTCGCTGCGCAGCTTCCAATTTAGGTTGCCCCCTCCCCAAACTTTCACCCTTTTTCTCGGTAGCGCCTTACGTCTACAGTGGCGGCCTGCCTTGTTTGAGGTGAACTGTTAAAAATAAAAAAATAAAACAATCTGTATCTCTACAACTTACTTTTAATATAGATTGAATATGTACATAACTTCGACTTTTAGCAAAATCATGAATGCTCAGCACTTGAAGTTAGGGTATGTCGATTTTTCAACGGTGTTTCTGAAAATGAGTCTTTGCTGCACTAGTCTGGGCTGTGGCTAAAATGCGTCCATTATCTCAATGTTGAAGTTTAAAAAAACAAAATTGCCGTTGCTTTTCTAGTTCTCATTAGAATGTACAAGTTGAATCTAGTTTTTTATTTTTAATTAAAATTTTTTTTTTTGCTCAAAAAGGTTTCAATAGAATTGCCTGGAAATTTGAATTCTAAAAGTCAAATAGAAAAACATTTCTAAACTTTCTGACTATAGCGCATACGCAGCATTAGGTGTTTTATTTATTTTTAAATTCTATCGTATGCGCTGTTTACTAGATTTCCACTGCAGCAAGATGTGGCGCACAGTCGTTTGAAAGGGGGAAAATCAGCTCCCAAGAGGGAACTCAAGTAGGTACAACGAGAACGGACCTGTCGGCATTCCCCGGTACGAGGAAGCGATGCCTGGGAGAATGGCCCCTTAAGACAGATCCGAACTATACCCTATTCTGACAAAGATTATAGTGTTCAGAGGGGCAGAGCCTGGATTTCCTGATGATAAAAAACCCTGGAATTCTATCCAAGGTGCTTCAATACAAATTGTGTTAATTCTATTCCCTTTCATTCCTTCGACAATACCGGGTATTGCTGGAAAGCATGAAAATATCCCTTTACAATTCTTAAGCATATTTGCCTAACTTTATTTGAAATGGAACCCATCTGAGCGCTGAATTGTTTCGTAGAAAATAATTGTTTAACCTATTTTTAAATTAATAGTGGTAATCTGGTCGACGTATGTGGACTCCTTATTCTTTCATGTAAAAGCAGCACCGGCAAATTCTTGAGATACAGCGTCTCAATAATATCATCATACGAGCCATAAACATCGCCGACTTCCCGTGGATCTTCGAACAAGTTGCCTCGACACGAGGGATGTCAGACAGCCTGATGGTGTTTCCCTTTACAAATAGCAAGTCTCTCAAATGGGACGTGACTTGTCGACACCTTTGTCTACTCGTCAGTAACAGAATCGGCAATAAACCTAGGACATGCAGTAGCGTCGGCAAAAGACCGCAATCAAAATATATCGGTCTTCCTACCAGATTTCTGTTTAAACCGATCGCCGTGGAGTGATAGGCCCTGCCACGCATGACTTCCTCAAGTCTTGGTCTGTTATTGACGCACCACACCAGAGTCCATCGTGAAATTACTTGGCTTTACGAGCGGAAAACGCTTGAAACTGCTTTCGGCCTGTCAAACCAGCAGGATATTCGCTGAAACTTCCTGATATTTGCATATTGATTTTGAAAATGGACAATTTATTTACTATTTTTTGTTCTTTATTGAATAAAGAAATATTAAAACAAATATATATAAATTAAATTTGTTTCAAATAAGTTTTATTTTTGTAAAATTAGTCTACAAAAATAAACTTATTCATTTAAATTAAAAAATATAAATCTTTTCATGTTCAAAATACAGTTGATTTTTTTAAATATATATTTACGGGCTGGTTTCGCTTGAAATCATTAAAACGAAAGTTTCAGAGTTGCTCACAATAATATTTACGTTAGGAAGCAATGATTGGGTCAGTTATTTATTTTACTTTATTTTATTTTTTAGATAATTATTAAAATATAGGTATCTCTGGGGGTTTTCCAGAACATAAATCGTGTTTTTATATTTATTAAGAGGAGACATAAATATTTAAGATATGACTTGACTTTAATAACACGAATCTAAAACTGCTTAATAAAAAATAAAACAAACTACTGCGTGACAATGGAGGGTCTAAACTGACAACAACCACATGAAGTGAAGCCGAATTTTAGTGTCTTAACCTCGCCATCTCGGACTTACGGTTAATGAATGTCATGTTTTCGTTCTTGTTATCGTCAAGTAAATTTAAATTTTTAAGTATTTTTTAGCAGAGCCCCCCCCCCTCGAATCCCCCCTCCCAAAAAAACAAAAAAACAAATGCGAATTGTAGTCAAGAGAATAAGTTTTATCACTTACTCAAGAGGATGGAATCATTCATGTCATTGCGTATTTGTATAAAAAAGATCGTTTCATTTTTCTGTTTACCCCCACATGAACTAACATAGATAGTTGTACACCATTTTGCGATGCGTTCCACGATGGCGTTTATTCTGAATGCTGAACCATAACCCGACGCATGCTAGACAAGACTCGCAAAAGGAAACAAATAGCGTGTGCGCACACTGCGCAGAAATATCTTTTTTAAAAAAACAGTTTTTACTCATTCCACCAATTTTTTTTATTTATTTCTGAATGAAAATGTACTGCCCAGTACAGAGGTTGAACTAACAGGCTTCGTATTATGAGACTTTAGTGGTTAATGCAACCTACTATTACTATATCCTAACAAATCAGGTCATCTGGTGCATCAGGTATGTCGTAATTAGACGCATGAGCGGAAATCTGTGAAGATACACATATATCGTCATCATTGATAGTCGCATTTAAAACAAAATATATTGGTTATTTATAAATATATGACGTAAATAAAGAAGAAAGGAACAAACTAAATGTACTAATGTGCGACGTAGACACGTAACTTTATTATCTAGCTCCCAGTGTGTATTTTAAAGATGTATATCTACTAGCAGGAAGACCCGACGTTGTTCGGGATGTAATGAGGATCACTACTATGTACATTTTCACTATGCTCATTACACCATATCACTTTCTTTGTTTTTACTGCCTCCCTCCTCCCGTTTCGCCCCTAATATAGTCGGAAGAAGCTGGAATGTTGAAAAATTCTCTGAATTAATCTCTTATACAGATGGTTTGAATTTCATTAAAATCGGATATACGTATTTAAAGTTTTAAGCGAGTTATATCTCCTATTGGTAACTTAGGGGTGAGGGCATGTAGATATTCGGGGCAACTTCCATCGTCTTCCACAGATTATTTTATACGTATGATATACATTTCATTAAAATATAATAATTTGAAGTTATAAAGGTGGCTCCGCTCCTATAGCTCCCTTAGGTTAGGAGGACACTTAGAGATTTGAGATAACTTCCATTTTCTTGTATCTGAATTATTGAGATGAAGATTGCTAATTTGTACAATTTGGATTATTGAGACTACTGTTCTCATCTTGAGTGTTATTATCACAACGTTTCGGTCGCGGAAACCCTCCAGCCTTCTTCAGGTGTATCTTTACGAACTCTGGAATATTTCTGTCGAACTCGGGAATCTGGACGGAATTTCGAACGGAACCCTTTATTTAATCTACGTGGGTAGCGTGCTCTCGTTCCGTCAGCATGCAGTGTCAAATTATAAACATTCTATTTTCTTCCCTAGAAAATGTCATACATGTGATTTAAATTTTATAAAAATATGACATAATTGAAATTTTGAGGGGGTTATTCCCTTATAGCCCCATTAGGGGTGCACTTAATGATCTGGGAAGATTTTCATTGTCTTCCCAGTTAAATTTTAAATAAGAATGCACTTTTAGATTTCATGTAGATTCTCTAAGCTTTCTTTCTATAGGTAAGACGCAAACATCATACACAGACATTGAGTTATATATATATATATATATATATATATATATAAATAAATGACATAAATAAAGAAGAAAGGGGCAAACAAAATGCACAATGTAGACACAGTATTCTTGAGCTCTAACTAATTATCCTTAAATTGTAAACAGCGATAACTTTACTCTCTAGCTCTCTTGATGTATTTAAAAATATATATCTATTTAGTTTCATAATCATTTAAGAAAACTAAGTGTATAAAATAATGGACAATACACACACATTGACTCAACGGGTCACGAGGATCATCTTGTAAATTATAAATATTGGTAGTCATAAATCGGTCGGGTGTAGCGTAGTAATACATTAGATCGATAATCCATAAACAGAATAGATTGCTGTTGGAGATTTTGCATAGAAACCTAAATGTTATATTGATTGATAGAAAAGCAAACTTTTTTTTTTATCTCGTTGAAGCTTAGCAAGGGTTGCAGAACAAGAAGAATCCAAGAAATTAAAGTATAAATCATAACAAAAATATAGGATGTGATGTATCTATTATTGCTCTTTCTACACGAATCCATTATTATACAAAATGTGGGTAAAGCAACAGCTGTTTCCTTATTGATTTTTTACTTATATACTTAAAGAACGGAACATACGTGCTAAGATATACTTTAGTTCTGGGATTGAGTTATGTTTGACAGAAAAAAATCTGTTTTAATTGTTTAAATTAGCGGTTATTTATAATTAACTGAACAAGTATTGTCGACATCTTACTCCATTTTGAGTCAACCACTCTCTAATGTTTCTTAGTATCTCTGTAAGTATTTAGAGAAAAGGTGACATTTTAGCTGTAGTCATTTAATTTAGATACGCGTGGTATACATACCACACAAATAGATGGCAAAATAAGTCTTTTTACTTTTATATAAAAATAAGCAATTATAATACTTCTATAATAATAATAATAATAATAAGTAAAGAAACTTATTACTTAAGGTACGTCAGAGTTTATGAATTTTCGATTGAAATAAAAGTAGAATAAATAGTGGTCTATTAACCAACGGGTATGTCTAGTATAAACATAAATATATATGATGGAAAATGAAAGAAAAAGACTCAAAGAAAAGGTATTTTAAGACTGAGATAAGAAAAGTCGAAAAGTAACACACATAAGAATTGTTATATACATATATATATATATATATATATATATATATAATCCGAGTATGGTATAGATCCACAGAGTATAAATCCAGGAGAGTTTAACCGGGTTTATGAGAGTGCTCAATAGAAATATAGAGCAGAAATATAAATATAAATGATAATTTATTTCATTTTGACTACAAAATTGATTTTGTTTCAAGAGAGCAGTTTGAAGGGCTCACGATCCTCAGGTCTTGAGATAACATGTAAATTTCAAGACCTGAGGATCGTGAGCCCTTCAAACTGATCTCGTGAAACAAAATCAATTTTGTAGTCGTCGAAATGAAATAAATTATCATTTATATTTATATATATATATATATATATATATATATATATATATATATATATATAATAGGTGTCTAATAAATATCGTTCAAAGTTAATTCAAATAGGAATTTTTAGAATGGGAGGTTCAGATTATATCCCCTCCCTAAAATCCGTTAATATTTGTGGAAAATTTTTAATACGACATACAAAAATCGGAGGTATCCACCACTTTCTTATTAACTTTGCGTTAAACTAAATATAGACCACATGTGGACCCCTCATGACTTACAGTCGTGTTCCAAATTTATAATGATCGGTGAATTAGTTTTGGAATTCATCATCTAAATACTAATACATGAACAGACAAACATACGTAACTTATATATATATATATATATATATATATATATATATATATATGCATTCTTTTCTTTTGAGCTTTTCATTTATCCATGTTACTTTCATCACACACACACATTTTATAGATAAAAAAGTTATCCGCTAACACGGGTTTCGTCGTGCCGCGACTTTTCAAGAGCGAACCGACTATGACAGGTCTCGAAACCGGACCACGATCACGTATTTCAGAGAGACCACAAGGCCTGTTAGAAATACGTGATCATTTTTTTTTAAATAGTTTTATAAGTATGATGTAATATTTGTTGTTTTGACAATAACTAGCTGTATTGCAGCTACTGGTACATTTGGCTTTCCTAAGCCGTGTAGAGTTTATACTCCGTTTCTCTACACGGCTTAGGAAAGCCAAAATGTACTAGTAGCTGTGATAGTCAGTTCGCTCTGAAGAGTCGCGGTACGACGAAACACGTCTCAGCGGATAACTATTTTATCTATAAAAGAAATATATATATATATATATACCTAACAATCGGGCGAAATTATGTAAACAAACCGCGAATAAACTCTACACGGCTTAGGAAAGCCAAATGTGCCAATAGTTGTAATACAGTTAGTTATCGTCTGTTGGAATAAAATATTAGAAATATAAAAAAATATATCCAAAATCTTCATCCCAGATGTCCCTAAAGGGATCCGAGGTAGTAGTCGGAAGGGTTTGCTAAAAGAATTGGTATTTCAGCGACCCACCCAACAGCGTCTGGTAAAAAAATATAGTCTCTGTATGGAGCAAAGTCATACTGTGGACGCCGACTCGTAACAGTGTCTGTCTATGTCGTGCAAATGGCCACCACTCGCAAGAAAGACTGTCGATCTCGTGAGGGGTTGACGTGTGAATCCGAATCTGAATCTCAATGAACTCCTTAGTGTCGAAGTTCCTTCAGCGTTGTAAAAGTCTTGGGGGGAAACACCCACTATTGAATGAGAATAGCGGCCGCCACTGTTCACCCTTGAAAGTAATCCGTTGAATGAGGAATGGCGATCGCCAACGTTCACTGAATGGGGGGAAAGCAGAACCTAATATAGTTTTTTAAAACTACGCCCTCCCACAATAAATAATGTGCCAGTCCTGTTACGTATCATATCCCCCTCCTGAAAGCCCCACCCACTCAATACGCTCGACCGTCTATTATTTTTTACACGTCAAAACAACTCCAACAAATATTATATATATATTTGTTTCATTTTACTTCAGTCGAAGTTCTCAGAAATCAATGGGCCCCTTCCTGTGGCTAACACTTGACCTCTCTATGATGTACATAGATATTCGAATATTCCATTAAAGTTCTTTTTACCTGTTTAACGCTGAGTTAGTAAAGAGGTTATGAACATTAATTTTCCTCCCCCTAATTGGCCAATTAAGTATGTTATAGTATATCTTTATTGCAGTCTTTATGTCTTGCCGTATTCCAGGCCAAGAATTCATCTAGTCTGGTGGAGTATCCAGCTAAGTGTTGTTACTTGAGGTAACATTACTTGGAGAATATGCACCATGCTTCGTATGAGCCAGTTCATAGCCGTGTCGAGGGCATCTTATTTGGGCTTCGAATACTATATTATTTTGAATATTTGGTCAAGGTTTACTAGTATGAGGTAGTATCTTTATGTCAGGTTTTCCTGAAAATAAAAACTCATCTACAGAGAGACTCTCATGTAGGTAATTTAACTTCTCTATATATATGTGTGTGTGTGTGTGTGATAAAAATAGAGGTTTGTAAGGATAAACAAACCCTACTAAGAAAATTATAACATAACTTTGAACTAATATGAGTTGATTTCTTCATGTTTTTTTTTGAAATAAAGAAAGTGCAGTTTCTTTTTAACTGCAGAAATGTAATCTTGTGGCCTGATTAAAGAAATGCGTTCACTGTACATTTTCTGACACGATTTTATTGTGGTATTTTTCGTGATGTTAGTACAGTATGTGCTATCAGCTTACTACAGGACCGAACAAAAAAAAACGAAGCGGCATTCACCATAGGCGAGTTAAGCCGACTTCCTCAGAAGAACGAAGTTCGGGGAAATATTAAATTCACAAGCGGTCTTCAATCTCCAGTCGCGTGTGCATCCCAGCCAGGGAAGATGACGACATTGCAGAGGGATGTCTATACAGCGCCTAGGATTCCCAAATAATCACTTATTGGGTACTGATCAGACTCAACGTCGCTTAACTTCGGTAATCAAACGAGAACCGGTGTGTCAACGTTATTATGTCGTCAGACAGACAGATAACAACTGATCTGGTCTCTGTGTGTTTTCTCTTTTACGATGACCGGAGGTGCCAGAAAAAAATCCCGCTATAATTCTAACGGACTTTTTCATGCTTGGTAAACTGTGTTCCTGCACGTTTTCTGGTTGGTCGCAAAATAAATTAATTAAATATCTGGAACATGTGTTTGTACCGGATAAAAAGACTATTTTTTGCTAATTACATCTGGTTATGTGTTCCTGTATATTGTAATGACAAACTAGAGCAAAAGAAGCTTTATTCTGCTGAGAATAACTGATAACTGATTTTATAGTTTTGTACTTAAGTAAAGAGTTCACCAAAAATGAAGTAATCATAAAACAAGGGAGGTTACTCTCGATTACTTAGTACACATATATTTGGGGAAGCTTTTAACCTTTTCCCTTTCACACATTTTTTAAATTAACCGTCCAAAAGATGTCAGGATTGTGTATTTGTTTAATCATTCCTTTTATATTTGATTAAGTTAATTTGTGATTATGTTTTTATGAAATTATCAAGATTTTGGAAGTTATATGCGTTTGAAATTTATCCTTTTATTATTATCCCGAATATTCTTGGTATAGACATAACACACACACAAACACACATATGCAGGAGTAGAGGCGCCGACTGTCAGCTCGACTGTTGAGTTTCAATTCCGGCTTGAGGCACTAACTGGTCTAGCCGCACTGAAGAGCCGTGATACAGCGAAACGGTCTGTATGTGGATGACTCTCTCTCTCTCTCTATATATATATATATATATATTATACAGAGTTAAAGATAAAAATCAAAGATTTTCTTGTTAATTTGTAATTATGCCCCCAAACTGTTTTATTTACATTTCTCACAGCATTAATTTCGTAAAAATAAATTTTATTTTGAAATGAAATAAAACCATTTATATTCCTTAGAAAAAAGATCATCTTTTTCTATATTATTTTATTAACTAAAACACACCACAATTGCTAAAAAGATTATTGACTTGTATTTAGAAATAAACATAAAACAACCCAGAGTGAGACTTATCACACTTCACAAATAACTAAAAGTATTTGAGACTAATAGAAAACGAAAAATCATTGGCGGCGAACTGAATATCTCAAGCTAGTTCTTTTAGTTTCAGTGATAAAACGCAAATACCCGGATTGTGAAATAAAATGCTCAGATGCCTATCCCGTAAATACTCGGGGTAATTAGGGAAGAGGTTAAATACGCATGTAAAAGATTGATCTTGTTTCACCAATAAATACGAAACAATGGTTTGGTCGAAGAACTGTGTAATCAGGACTTAATGACCCTACACTTAAAAACGTACAAAAATGTCTACTTCTTTTGTGGCAATAAATGTATAAATCATATTTATTTTTTTCTATCGTGGCTTGGTTTGATTGATGAGTTGGGAATGAAAGGAATGAATGTTTGGTGAAGTGGTGAATGTGAGCAGGAAGCCATCTTGTTCATTCGTAACCTTTCACATTTCTAACTTGAACTTTTTTTTATTGAAAGAGGGTGTTTCTCATTTCAGAGCAAATGCTTGAAAAAGAATAGAAAAAAAAGTAATCCCCATGGACAAGCCGGGCGACACAAAACGAAAGCTAGTGGTGTTACATATTTAAATTGTCGTTAAGAAAAATCACAACCTAATATCTAAGTATATAGTTGGACCCGTTATTCCATTGACAGTGAGATTAAGACGAAGTACTGCTATCACGTTTGGGGAGGTGCCGCTTGGAACACTCTTGTCTGGACAGAGTACAAAATCGACTTCGCGATCCAGTGGTGGATGGTCTCTTCTCTTTTTTACAGCTTCTTTCACACAGAAGAGATGTTAGACTCTACCTACGGTGTCGCTATATTCATGGTAAGTGATCGGCGGACCTTCAATCTAAGTCCCTGTAAAACATTCACAACAATAACTCGTCTATCTACAACCACAGCAAATAACTTTTCTTTCTCTCTCTCTCTCTCTCTCTCTCTCTCTCTCTCTCTCTCTCTGTATCAAAACAACAAGCAGAACTTCCATGAACAAAGTTTCTTTCCTATAACATTCCATCTGTGGAAAAAGATACCACGAGTCTGCTTCCCAACCGACTACAGCATAATTGTCTTCAAGTCTAATGTGAACAGATTCTTGTCACGCCGTCCTATTGGAAATCAATTTCTTTTAAGTAATCTTTTGCCAATTCCACCCCCTGCTTCTTATCCTCTAGGCACGGCGATCATCGTTCAACCAACAATCATTTTAACCTTTATCCCTGGGGCCTTGATAAGCGGTTACCCATCAATAAAAAAACGAACTGTAGCTTTATAATATACTGAGCATGTCTATACGATCGTCACATTAAGGCTGACTAATTTGCATATTTATTTGCAAAAGGACACCTCATTAATTCACTACTCATTCTTATCATTTTCTAATTCAATGACTGTTTGAATTTTATTATTACACATAGTTCTATTTACGCATTTTTATATTGTGGATAGAAAATTAGTATTTGTGGTGAAAAGGGAAAAGGATCTTTCTACTTTGTTCCAGATCAATTTACTTCTGTGGTTGGCGATTCGATTCTACATTGTAAACTATTATAAACAAAGCTAACACAAAATATACACGCACACATCGCCGACAAGCAAACAAGTCAGTGAGTATTAACTACCACCTCCCCCACCGACATTAATTTTATTACGAAATATAATTCTACCATAATATATTGTTTTTCATTGGTACACAAGTCAGCCATTTCATTCTTTTGTTACATTGTACATTGTACATTAAAACCAAATCCCCCCACAAATACACACACCACAACAAAGAAAATAAGTCAGTGTTTATCACCCAATAAACAAACTACACTAATCTCTTATTTTTTTGTTTCAACAAAAGGAAGTATTGACAAATACAGACTTACGTCCCTTTTTTAAGATGCTGTCCGTATGAAAATAATTCCGACCTGATCAAACTATTGTCTGGAAGGAATTCAATCGAATTATATTATATTGTTCTTAACAACATGCAACGATCCACCAAAAGAACTGACGAACCAGAATGAAATATTGATTTTGTAGGAAGAAAACTATCGATGACAAAATTCGAGAGACGTATGTCTGTCTGGGTGTCTGTTTGCATGCCTGTTAACTACTTTTAGACCATTAAACTATACATGCATTTATTTATGAAAACTAGAATGTTATGGTTGATCCAAATAGCCTATCATTTTCTCTCATCTCTCCGGGGCATTAAACTCGTCTAATAGTACAAAACCAGCAGTAACAATGAGATTTAGACATAGAATATCTATTACTATACAAAAGCTGAGTTAATCAATGTGTGTTGTCCTAAGACTTTTCTCTTGTATATTATAAGCTTACAAAATACATGCTAAAATATTCCTCAGTTTTGGAATAGTTTAGTTTGAAAATATATTTTCTATTTTAATTATTTTAATCAGTCGCAATTTGCAATTAACTCACAAAGTGATCTAACTCTGACTATGCTTCTATCTCTTGCTTTAACTTTCTGTCACTGTATGTTGTTTGACCCCCGGTCATATTTTATATAGTATCTATCACTCTCGTTTCTGTATGTCTGTCTGTCTGTCTGTCTGTCTGTTTGTCTCTCTCTCTCTCTCTCTCTGTGTTTACTAACAGTCGAAAGTAATAACGAAAGTAAGGAATTAAAAGATTAGAATAGTACATTATAAATAGAACGGAATATCACCAAAAGATTAATAATATTTTACCGGTATCTGTAGAGAAAGGGACTGACGGACATATAACGTTAGATCACCGAAGTTAAGCAATGTTGAGAATGGTCAGTACAAATTGGGTGACCATGTAAGGATACCAGGCACTGTATATGGGAGGACAGCGACATCTCCCTGCTAAAACTAACGTCATCAAAACAGATTGCGGTCTGCCAACCACTAAATAGAGGTTATCCTATGTATAAAGTCTTTTGTTGACAGACCGGTTCTCATTAGATCACCGAAGTTAAGCGACGTTGGCCCTGGTCAGTACTAAAATAGGTGACAATTTTGGAATACCAGGCGTTGTATGTGCTCTACGCTATCACTGTTTCCAGTCGTCTTGCACTTTTCCTTGCCACTGGAATCAAGCTGTGCCGACTCTGGAGAGGTTTGGTTGGCAATTACGCAACCCTTTGTTTCACAATTACACGCGCAGGGGTATCCATTGTATCTAAAGACTGAACGAAGCCTTCTTCTCATGTTTTTTTTTTGTTAACAGCATGATGTTAACCAAAGATTAACGATTACACACAGATTATTTTTTTAACCCGAGCTAAATTGGTGACCCAACGTGTTACATTTTTTTCTAGCAAAATATAGATTTAAATAAGTGATTCTTAGACGCGTCCGTAGGATAGAAAACAGGCAAATAAATCGGGGAATGTCGAGAGGAAGCCAACAAAGAAGGGGCGCAGATATGAATATTCTTAACATGGATTTATTTCGTCGGCATGAAAATGGTATTTCAGGCGTGTCAGAACAAATTTAGTGCGACACACCGACCGATCAACAAATGGAGCGTCTTAAAGAAAAAAGTCGATGCATTTTAAAATGTCAGTCTATATTTTTAACGTTTTGTCAACGACCTGTGAAAAGAAAATGCTCGATGAAGCCAGAAAGTAAAGGTTGCAATTGATATTATTAACGACCCATTTGAAATACTGGTTAAGTCTTCGCTAATAAGTTGGGATAATCAGATTCAATCCTTGATCGACTCATACCAAAGACTTAATTCCCCCTTTCTAAACAATCAGCATAATAAGACGAGGGTAAAATTTAAATACAGAAATCCTCGGAAAAGAGTGACTGCTTCTCCTACATCTCGAAGTAATAGCCAATGAAAAGAAAACCTTTGATTCGCGCTCGACTACAATCAACTTTTTTTCATACTAAAAAATGTTGCTAAAGTCAGAGTTTAAAAAACTCATATTAAAAATTATTCAACGATATTGTTAACACAAAATAGGTTATCTGGAGTTAAGGTTTAAAGAAAAGTTCAGTCGATATCATTATTATTAAACATATTCTGTAAAGCTAGATTTTAAAGACAAAACTGTTAGGTTTATATCGTTAGCACAACATAGAATATACGAAACTTTACTTTGACTTATCACTATACTCCAAAGGGCTTCGTCAAATGCTTGAGAACAAACTTCCGTCACGTATCACAGTCTTTGACCTGTCTTTCGGCTGTAGGCAGCGATATACCAGTCTAAACCTTTATCTGATCGGCCCATGCTTTTGAGTTTAAAAATAAAGTTTACGATCGCTATTCTTAATACTAAAAACTGAACACGTTCTTAAAGCTACAATTAAAAAAGATTAGCAATTGATATCGTTAGTTTCGAATGCGTTCTGTGAAGCCAAAGTTAAAAAGAGAAAAAATAAATAAATTCACCATGGATGATAATTAAAATAATTCTCTGAAGCTAGAGTTTTAAAATAATGTTTCAATCGATATAGTTAATGCTAAACACGTTCGTCGAAGTCAGATATAAGTTTTAATCTATATCTTTAACACGAAACATGTTCTCCAAAAAAGGGTTTCAATCAATATTATAGACTTTTTGTAGAAGAGACCCGCTCTTTTTAGATCTGTCGGTCGTGCGCAGTGCGCTCACACACCATTGACATACTTTTATGAATCCTGTCTAGACATGCGTCGGGTAAGGGTTAGAGTTTGGGTGTAAAAAAATTCAATATTCAGAATGAACGCGGAATAATAAGTTGATGTGGAAGCAGAAATGTAAGGGAAACGATATATTATGCAAATACTCAATGACATGAATGGATGCTAACGCTCTTGAGTAAGCAATAAATCTTTTTTATACTGTACCCCGAATTTTGACTGTTATTCGGGTGGTGGGGATATTTTGACGGGTCTCTTCCATAACAGATCCATTATTGATACTAAACACGTTCTCCATAAACATATAAAACAGACGGTTGCAATCGATATCTAAATTACGTTTTGCGGAAATAGTTAAAAAGTTAAAATCGATATCTTTAATACTAAACACTTTCTCTAAGGATGGATAAAAACGTTCGGTGCTTCTACAAAATTTTAACCGAACGAAACCGACTTTTGCTGAACTAAACTTAAAGTTAAGGTTAAAAATAGTTCGGTTCAAATTATGTAGAAGTACCAAACTTTACCTCTATATCGTTAAAACCAAACCACGTTCTCCAAACACATAGTTCCTATTTATTTGCCTCCCCACGAGAGCAAAGTTAGACACAAGGTCGGTTTTTAATGTAGAGAAAATCCAGTTCCCCCAAAAGGGGCACTCTGGATTGGAACAAAAATTTAAATTGCCTCAGTCTAGATGGATTTCTCCTTCACTGACCGAGGACATAATAGACTAAGTGTAGCATCAGAACATATACTACACTTTGTTCCTAACGAAAAGGCTAACGAACAAGTTTGAAAAAAAAGCAAAGAAAAAAGGGGATTTCAATCGATATCGTTAACAGTAGACACGTTCTATTCGATGTAAGGGTCGATTCACAATGGACGATAAAAAACAGAGAAAAACAGCTGTCAAACCTAAGACTTAATATGGGAGCTTTTTTTTCGTTGTGGTTGACTTGTTAAGCTCACTTGTACGAACCAATAATTTCATATTACAAAAGACTAGACGCTTGTTACCGCTGTGCATTAGGCAAGACATGATTTTAATGACAAATACTAATCACCTATCTTAGGTTCTGTATTTGAGCCCCCTTTCATTTTATTATGCGCAACAGTGAAGGGCGGGATCGACCCCTTCCGAATATTAATAAAAAGAAAACTATAAAACGCTATTCGTCATCTCTTATTTAAAATCTCAACAAATAATTGGCAGCTATTTTTGTGTGCGAAACAGAAATAAATAAACTAGAGTACTTGAAGAGCGCAAACCTCCACCATAATCCAACCGCATTCCAACAAATATTTATTTATCATGCTCAAAATTTCATATATTTAGGGATAGGATGAATATTCTATAACTTTTCGTAATCTTTCCTGA
Organism: Sepiola atlantica; assembly: GCA_963556195.1. NCBI lineage: Eukaryota > Metazoa > Mollusca > Cephalopoda > Sepiida > Sepiolidae > Sepiola > Sepiola atlantica. Next base: position 105,935,010 of record OY744521.1, read on the forward strand.
ACACTAGCCCAGTCGAACAATACTAAACCAGCAGTAACAATGTAGGCGTCATGGTCAGATAACATTTTGAAATTAGAATAACATGGACCTTTGTGATCGCTGAAATCGCCAACTCATTATTAAAATTTTAGTTCTTAAACAATTTTAGTATAATTGTAGATTGCAAGAACCGATGTCTCCATGATAAAATAACTAATGCGAGGTAAAAATAAATGCGGTAACAGGAACTGTTAACATTTATACTATTCCACAGAACTATTGGTTAAAATATGTGACGCTAATCCCGGCGTGTGTAAATGTAATAGAAAAATCACACGAGAAAAACAAAGTCAGTGTCATGAAGAAGCTGGCAGAAGAAGGAACGAAGATGACCACAGCACGAAGAGGAACGAGCGAAAAGCCTCGGATAGGACAATGAGAGTATAAATATGTTTCATTGTCATTGCTGGTTTTGTCTGATGTGACGGAGTTGGTCTGAAAACAGCTTGAGAAACGTAAAACGTTATAGATTATTAAAGGTTTCCCTAATTAAAATCAAAGTCTTGAGACCCGTAATTCTCTAGAACTTTCTGCATCGATCGGCTGGAGGTGGACATATAACGTCATGCTTTTCTTTCAGAGTTTTTAATTAGTGAATGAAGAAAAAACAAGCTTAGATCAAGCATGAATTAGTGAATGAAGAAGAAATAAACAAGCTTAGATCAAGTATGAATTAGTGAATGAAGAAAAACAAACAAGCTTAGATCAAGCATGAATTAGTGAATGAAGACAAAAAAGATTAGATCAAGAATGAATTAGTGAATTAAGAAAAAAAACTAGCTTAGATCAAGCATGAATTAGTGAATGAAGAAAAAAAACAAGCTTTAATCAAGAATGAATTAGTGAATGAAGAAAAAAAACAAGCTTAGATCACAATGAATTAGTAAATGAAGACAAAAAAGCTTAGATCAAGAATGAATTAGTGAATGAAGAAAACAAACTAGCTTAGATCAAGCATGAATTAGTGAATGAAGAAAAAAACAAGCTTAGATCAAGTATGAATTAGTGAATTAAGAAAACACAAGCTTAGATCACAATTAATTAGTGAATGAAGAAAAAAACTAGCTTAGATAAAGCATGAATTAGTGAATGAAGAAAAAAAACTAGCTTAGATCAAGTATGAATTAGTGAATGACGAAAAACAGCTTAGATTACAATTAATTAGTGAATGAAGAAAAAAGACTAGCTTAGATCAAGCATGAATTAGTGAATCAAGAAAAAAAACAAGCTTAGATCAAGAATGAGTTAGTGAATGAAGAAAAAAAAAGCTTAGATCAATAATTAATTAGTCAAGAATTAATTAGTGAATGAAGAAAAGAAAACAAGCTTAGATCAAGTATGAATTAGTGAATGAAGAAAAAAACAACTTAGATCAAGCATGAATTAGTGAATGAAGAAAAAAACCAGCTTAGATCAAGTATGAATTAGTGAATGAAGAAAAAAAACAAGCTTAGATCAAGCATGTAAAAAGGCTTATATTTCTTACAAAATATTTTGTTTTTCCTGAGGAGCCCATGGATACTATTATTTTCATTTTGTAAATTAATATGTTTTTGTTTCGATTGGCGAAATGGCTGTCGAGAATTAAAATAAAAATGTTTTAATTTAACCTGGGTTTAACATACGTTGACTATTTTTTCTTTAATCTATTTAGTCACGTTGACACGCCGGTTCATGCTTGATCAGCGAAGTTAAGCAACGTTGAACTTGGTCAGTATTTAACGTGTGACTATTTGGGAATACTAAGCGTTGTATATGGACACTTAGCTATGGGCAAAGAGCGTCGCCAACCCGCAGTGCTTACCGTGACGACTATGGCAAAAAAAAAACTTTGAAAGACAGTCGCCAATAAGGTTGACGGAACCCAGGGAGGGGTTCCTCCCCCGGGAGTGATCAAAAACCCTGATGGTGATGGTGATAATATTAAGTCAAAATGAAAATTAATATTTAATACCCAACTTCAAATCCTTTGTTTTATTAACTCTTTCTGCGTATTTATTATCTGCAAAACAGGAGCAGCGATAAACGGTGAGACTAACTCTCCCAGATGGAAAGCACATAAAAAGCTATTTGCCATCACTTATTGAAAATTCCAGCGAATAATTAAATTCTACTTCGAGTGCGAAACAAAATTGAATGAATAAATAAGCTACTGATCTGGGAGAATGCAAACTTCAACCAAGGCATAACATTACTTTACCTGACCAATTGAATTGATGAATTTTCTTCTTCTTCTTCTTCTTCTTCTTCTTCTTCTTCTTCTTCTTCTTCAACAACAACCACTAACAACAACCATTTTAGCCTTAATATGTGTAGTAAGACTGAAGATATAATGCTAATTGGCAATTTCAAATCTTTTATTCCTAGAGCCCTTTCCTGGCTTTTATTACACGCAAAACAACCACACTAGCAGTAAAAGGAGGGACTGACCCTTTCAGAAGCAAAACCCATAAAAAGCTATTCGTCATCACTTATTGAAAATCCCCACAATTAATGAGAACCTACTTTGAATGAGAAACGCAGACGAATAAATAAATAATAAAACAAACAAATAAATCGATAAATAGGAAGAACCAATAACGAAATGCATTTTGTAAAGGCGTTCGACGGGTCATGTGAACTGAGACTGACCAGCAGGTAGTCGTTCGGTTGGAAGGGAGACATGAAAACGTATGAATGAATGAAAATACTTACAATCGTTCTATGTTTTGAACTGTAGCACGCATGCGCATAGATGGTAAACAGTTTTATTACAACTGCATCATTTGTCAATGATGCAAGGGGGAAAGGAGAGAGAGAGAGAGAGAGAAAAGAGGAGGAGAGACAAGGTGGGAAAAAGAGAGAATGCGAAACATAGTGAGAAATAGAGAGATGAGAAAAAGGGAGGGAGAAAGGCAGAGAGGGAAAGATGGGAAAAGAGAAACAGGGAGAGATAGAGAGATTGATGGAGAGAAAAAAAGAGATACAGAGAGAGAAGAGAAAAATAGGGGCGAAAGAAAGAGATAAAAGAGAGGGAATAGGTGAAAAGAGAGCGAGAGAAAGAGAGGGGAAGAGAACAAGAGACATTTGAATAATACCCAATCGATGACGTGGTCAGTAAGTTTTTATTTCATAAAAGTATCGATTCATTGATATGACAGACCAACATTCACAAAATTCTTGTTTGTCTCTGGTTGAGAAACACACACGAGTGTTTACCTATAATTCAAGCCAGAATTTGTAATAGACATGTTAAAGGCTTCAAAATCATTTTAATATTTCGAACACTCACGAAGTAAAAATGTGTCGGCCATTTTACAAATCTATTAATAATAGGCTCTGTATGTCCGTCGGTCTGTCACGCTTAAGTTTGAAATAATATTTTCATCACTAATTGCACAGATTAAATGAAAAAATTTAAGGAATATCAGTTCCCTTTTTAAATAAGCATTTATATCAAAAGACATTGCGTATTGGGATTCACCTGCTTTGACAAGGTTTTATTTAGTTGTTGTGTGGTCAGCACGGGTATACGGTGTGGCACGGCTATGGTCCCTTTGCACACCAGATTGCTGCATCTGTCATTTGCAGGTGGTCCGGCCCACTGGTGACTTGGACACATCAGCGAGCACACTCGAACAACGGTCTCGACTGGCCGGTAAAATCTGGTGAGCAAGTCGCTTGGCAGATATCTTCTGGGATCGAAGATTGAAAGACGATGATCTCTTATCTATTATACTCCTCCAGTGGCAGCGGACTGGAGTAGCGGACGGTGGCAGCTCTGGAATCTGGAATACTGGCTCCGATCACAACGGGGCCTGCCGAACGATTCCACATAAGGGGCAACGGTCGGTAGAATAACTATCCGTGAGACGGACAATGTAAGTCTGAAAAACAATGGCAATACGCAAGACTTAATCTTTCTGCTTAGACATCTACATGATACGGTCAACGAATTTCAGAGTTGCCGTGAAGGCGGCGACGACCTGAACTCGTCACGCTGAATACGCTAAATACTGCGGTCAGCACCTTATCAGCGGCCAGGACCGGGTTAAAAAATTACTACAGTCCATTCTGTACTCCCTTACAATTCTATGCGCATCAAATGATAGAAAATTAACTTGCCACTATTCAATTTTGTGTAATATGAGAGGTACTGCCGGTATAGAAGAATGGGGAGGCTGAGAATAATATTTATAATGACTTTATAGCGTATTTGTAATCGCCCTCCTACAAGGCCAAGTTATGATACAAATTCCTTTTTAGTGAGTAGCACCTTATCGGTATTTAAGATCATATTGAGAAAATATCACTTGTTGGTACTCCTTAACACGTGATAGCGACTGAGGTGACAAGCAATAAACCTGTCCTTCATCATCTGTGCAATGTTAGAAAATGGGGCACCATTGGTATAGAACTAATATTTTTCAGTTTGCATCATACTGCATGTTTAATATGGCTGCAGACGACAGGCCGGTGATCGGAAAAATATATTGCTCGGAGTTTGACCACCGAAAATTTTATTTCTTTACTTGGAAAAGTAATTTCCTCTTTAAAACGGAGAATTATGCTGGGAAGTCTTACAGAATTAATATCTACTAGATAAGAAACACTCTGGACAGTAAGTTTTTGTGCCCAGTGATAAAACAGCCCATCACTCTGAAGTGATCTTGATGCATGGTCTACCCCAAATGACCTCACTATTTAGATGCATTCCAGCGAAATGGACAGTTTGGTCTCTGTTGGTCTGGACCTTAAGCTGAAGGACTGTTTGTGTTTGGTTGGACTAGAGTTATTTTGTTTCAGACGGTCTCTGGTTACAGTCAGGACTTTAACCGGACTGGCCTCTTGTCTTGGGTTCGGTTAGAACTGACGAGAAATTAAGTATCATTGTAACTTCTCAAAATAAAACATCGCTACTTGTGTTTTTTTAAGTAAAATCCTTTTGCTAGATCAGTGACTGAAACCACATGACTGACATTACGCTGAATCAGGTCCCGAATTTTAACTAAGACAACGAATAGACGATCACGACCTGCACAGTGAACGCACAAAGACTCAAGTTCATAATACCAAAAAGTAATAATACGTATTAATATATAATATTTAAAAAAATTTATTCACATAGTTCACCCCAAACAAAGCAGGCCGCCACTGTAGACGTAAGGGGCTACTGAGAAAAAAGAAAAGGGGAGAAGGTTGCGGAGTCAACCTAAATTGGGATCTGCGAAGCGAAATGTCTGTTTACATAAGTTTTAAATTTCTGCATGTCAGTACTGTCGGATAAACAGGGGGCAGGGAGGGAGTTCCAGAGGCCAGAAGTACGAGGAAAGAAGCTATTTGAGTAGAGGGCTCTCCGACATCTGGGGACCTCCACAGTGAATGAATGAGATTTAGTTGATTGTCGAGTTAGTCTAGTGAATTTACGTCGAGGGGGATTAGAGTAGCCAATTCATCGAAGCATAATCCATTGAAGTATTTGTAAAACAAGCACAAGGATGCTACATTGCGGCAATGGGACAGGGACTTTAGCTTGGTTGACAGTGAGGGACCTATTAGGTTGGCGATTCTTTTTTGGACCTTGTCAAGGAGGGAGAGATTTAGTATATGTACGGAAGGTGAAAGAAAATTACTGAGCTTCTCACAGACATCTTTGAGAGAAAAATAATAAAAATTGCCGTTGTATTCTGACACTATTTATATGCTTAGTCACTAAGTTTGTAGGTTCTAACACTTTCTGTTTTATTTTTACAGTTTGTTGAATGTAGGAACTGATGTATTTGTAGAAAACGGAGAAAATTGAGTATCGGGCACATATCGATGGTGGCGAATGCAACAATCCATGGATGTTGCTTCTTACTCTTCCCGCATCCATCATACTCATCAGATTTGGAACCCTAATACTTCGTTTTATTTCCAAACATGAATAAAGATCTGAGCGTAGAGAACTTTATTCCCCAGAGATGACGTGATAATGGAGGCTGTAGACACCTAGCTACAGGACCAAGACCAATTCAAGTATAAAACTTTTTCATCACCGACGAATGAAGTGTGTGAACTTGCCGACTAATCCTGGTGAACAATACAAGACTGGACATTTGTACTGATACTGGAGGCTCAGTAGTATTCATTCACCCAATGCGTACCCGCATATATTATATATATATATATATATATATATATATATATATATATATTGGCCACACGACAACAACTCTCTCCCGACGTCTTACGTACCACCTAACCGATACAAGTGCTATTCAATGACATATCACACACGAAAAAACTAAACAATCAGCCGAAACAAGGAAAATACGAACAATAATAAAATCATCCATAAAAATAATTGTAAACGCAGACTCAAAATCCTCGAAGCCTTATACATTAAAAAACTGCAACCCAACATTCATAAAATATTTAATACTGCCACTAACGCTCTATCAGTATTGTATAATTAAAATAAAATAAAAAATTAAAATAAAGAAAAAACAACCTATAAAAAGGCTTACAGAACAAAGACGAAAAATAAGACACAACTCCTGATGACGATCGAGAGATGGGGAGCGCTCGAGAGATGGCCGACGACAAAACAATCGGAGGCATACATAATGTTTAAACTAACTTCTGAAATCAGAAAACTCGCTAACCACACCGAGAAGCATACATGGAAAATAACAAAAAGAGAACATTCTATAGTCTTTAATGGGGCCTGAACACACACACCCACACAGACATTTTATATATATATATATATATATATATATATATATATATATATATATATATATATATATATATATATATATATATGTGTGTGTGTACAAGGTAATTCTCTAAACTAATGAACGAAGTAATTTGGAATATATATGTTAAGAAATATGGACACATTATTTTTTAGTAAATGCATATAGATAAGAAAATTATGATTTATTTATTTTTTATGAACCGATCATAATGAATTTTGGAATATATATTCTCAGCAACCAGGTGAGTAACATTGGCACATTATTGTTTGTTAACTTTATCATTTAGGGAGTGTGATACGAAAACTTTTAATCTCCTAATGAACGGATCATTATAAATTCTGGAATAGATCTTCTAAAAATAATACCGTAACATTTTGTAAAAGAGAGAGAGAGAGAGAGAGAGAGAGAAGGAGAGAGAAGGAGAGAGAGCTTTTAGATGGGAGAATCGTCTGTACGTCTGGTACCTGTGCAGCTGTGAGTGTTTCGACATAAAATTTGCTGTTGTAACGATTTGCAATATATGTGGACAGGGAGTGGATAGTAGAGTAGGCGAGGAGTAGAGGTAGGGGAAAAGGGGCGAGGAGTGTGATATCACAATAGGAAAGATACTTAGTGTGGAAAGGGTTTGTTGATATTGGATGGCAGTGGAAATATGGCAGTTTCTACCGTAACAAGGGAATAGGAATGTGGGGGAAGTTAGGAAAGGAGAGGATAGGGGATAGGAGACAAAGTGTAAGGATGATATGTATACAGTGAAATATGAAGAGGATTTAGGTTATTCGGAATTTTTAAAAATGTTCAGAAAGGTTATTTCTAGTAATGGCTGATGAAATTTGAAAGAACTCCAAGCGTTGTTTAAAATAATTATTAGATTCTTAGATGTATACGGTGTTCATCGCTATCCGCCTGACTCTCTGACAACGCAATTTAAATCAAAGCTCTATACCAAGATCATATACAACTTTGCTCGGATACAAAATTAACGAGGAATCTAAATGTGGTATTAATTTTGTATCAGAGGTTTACAATTATATGTTGTGGATCTACTTTCGCGATGGACGCCCAAAAAAGTTTTCCCCAAACATATTAGACACGTGATATTTTAAAGGTTTCTTCCAAGAACAATATTACCATTCATACGAGGTATCATCTTAAAATTTCACATGGATATGATAAATGCATCAACTATCGACAAGATAGACAAGACATAGTAAAACTTCAAATGTATACCCTGTGGACAAAGAGGTGAAACAATAAGTCACATCATAAGCGAATGCAGCAAGTTGGCTAAAAAGAAACGACTACACTTCGGACATAGGGATAAAACACTTTAAGTATAGTCTACAGAAACATGTATAGAGAAAAAAAGAAAAAGTATAACCGCAAAAGTTTTGAACACCTGCCAAAGAATTTCAATCTCGAATGGGCCGGCTGACAGCTGATGATAGAGATACTATACTAGACGCATCTAAAAACTTATCTGTAATCTGATTATATAAAGTATTGGACTCTGTAATTAATAAACATATCACCCATATTATATATTTAGCCTACCGCGTGTTACGAAAGCCACGGTATAGCCTGCGTTTGCGATATAGACCATAAATCGATAAAGTTATTATTTATGTTTAACATGACACCAGGCAACGTAGGGCATATCCTGCAAGTCTGCATGCGAAAGTTTGTTTTTTGTTTTTAATTTATCGCACCTGTATTGCTATAAAAACGTCTCAGTATTATTTAAATTAATAATACAACATAGTCTTTTGAAATACTCTATGCATAGTAGAAAGCAAAGGCCAATAGCCTAATTTGACTATGTTTAAAACAGTTTATAGTTAATTAATGTTTAGTTTGATTCATTTGTACTTTTATTGTTCTACTTTTACCATATATATGCAATAGTTTTGTAGATATTAACAGTATTTAATTAAAGTGATTTTAAAAAATTGATGAATTACTAAAACATTATGTTCATTAATTTTCAAGAGAAATTTACATGAAAACTATTAATTTTTGAAAATACAGTAGATTTATATTAATCCATTAACGCCTATGGCCCGTTTTTCGCACCATAAAAATGATTAACTATATTTAAGCAACATTTGTATTTTTTAGAGATATCTATAGTTAGTCATACTGATTAAGACGTTTTTCAAATATTACAACTAATGTCCAATGTATATTGGCTACACTGATGTATCAATTTTCAGTGTACTGTGGAAATTTAGTGTAAAAGGATACAATCAGTTTAATCTATTTTTCAATCAATTTCCCTTTGGTAAGTAGTCCTTATAACCAATCTACATGTATATACAGTATACATAGATACCTTATTCTTTTACATTTTGTTAAGAGCAAAGTGTAGTATCTGTTCTGATACTGCACTTAGTATTTACTGTCTTTAGGCTGATGAATATAAACTTTTGTTCCAAACCAGAGTGCCATTTTGGAGAGCTGGAATTTCTCCACATTAAAAACCGACATTGTGTCTAATTTTACCCTCGTGGAGGGGGGTAAGTAAACTATCCTATAAAGTCAAGTAATTCTTCGAAAGTAATTTTGCTCAAATATAGTATGTCCTCAAAGTTTGGTCTTAAAATAAAAACCATGGATGGTTTCTTAGAATATTGTCAAAAATATTTTTACAAGAGTTTTTGTAATAAATAAAAGGAAAAAAATGGCCACAATGCGTTAAAGATATGCAATGTCACGTATACGTTCTAAAGAATACTTAGAGCTATATTAATAACCGTCGAATGGCGGGCAGTTGTTGCTAGTATATATATGAAAAGAAGTTTCCTAAGTTTTGCCCATTATGTCTGACGAGCGATATTTCATACCTGAACAATAAAGCTGACCAAAAATACCAAAGACAAACGAGCTGCCAGGCGTGGGTCAACAAAGCAACTATAGATTGGCGTGTTCCATTGGAAATACCTTATCAAACCTTTTATTACGAAGTTGAAAGCTTTTGAAAATGTCTTAAAACAGATTTACAAGAAAAATGAGTAAATCAGAGGAAAAATAGAGATTTTTAAAAGATTAAATCTGCGTATTGTTAACAATAAGTGCTTTTTTTTCTTTCTTTTTACTTTTCACTTGCTCACACAAACGTATCGCTGGCGAATGTGTTATTTTCTTACAGCCACGAACAATGGCGGCGGCTCGTTACTGATATTTTAAACTACGTGACATGTGAATCACACTGGATTATCTTTCTGTAAATCTCTTTGCATTATATATTTAAACACACACACACACACACACACACACACACACACATATATATATATATATATATATATATATATATATATATGCATGTTTATATATAGAGAGAGGGAGAGAAAGAGAGCGAGAGAAAGACAGAAAGAGATTTAAAAAGTTCAAAGCATATTAATTATAGTTTCAAATATTCAAAACATTCTCCGGGAATTTCCAATCCTTGGTTGCTCTTTGTGAGAAATTCACAGCAAGAACTCATCTTATTACAACAACATAAAGCGACTTCCCTTTCCCCTTCAAGTGTCATGCGCCCGGCGGAATTCCCATAGATAGAGCTTATTTGCTAGAGCTTCCCGCCTGTGAAACACATTACAATTTGGTTGTATTAAAATATACAGTCAACAAGTTCTTGTCATAGACTGCACCTATAAGTAATCAAATAAAATTCATACTTTTAATAAATGCTAGCACTGCCATAGTATTCCTCATCTCTCCGCTGACAATCATACCGTCTCATAAACCCTTATCCTCAAGTGGATCTTGGCCTTAATAAGTGGTGAACAAATAGTACAACAAATACTAAACCATATTTGTATCAGTAAAAAGTACATTTAAATAAAGATACAGAATGTGAATGATTTTCTTCATCAGTATATTTAAAAAAAATCATAAATTTTAAACAACTGGTAACATAATATTGACATAACAAAGATCTTAAAATTCCGACTTAAGAGATAATATGGAATCAATCACCAATTTAAAGAGATTCTTTTCAAATAATATAGATTAAAAAAGTAGTTCAAACCAAGTTCTTTAATTAAACAGTTTTTGTTTATTTTCTTCTTTCTTTAAACTGATATTTTATTTAAAAACCACTATATTCAAACACGCAATTCTCTATCTGTATAATAAGTCAAATATGTACCAAGATGGATTACAGTTGCCACATCTGGGGAGGTGCCGTTCAGAGCCCCCTTTTTTTCCTTGACAGAATACAAAACCGACTTCGAAATCTAGTGGGCGATCCTTTTTCTCACAAAAGAGACGTTGCTAGTCTTTCTCTACTCTATGGATATTTTCATGGCAGGTACTCGACTGAGATTCAATCTATGGTCACCCTTCTAGCTACAACTACGGTCAATAAATTCCATTTCTCCCTCTGTGTGCCTAGAAGTAAGCGAAACTTTTATCAGTAAAGTTTATTTCCTATAACTACCTGTCTGTGGAACACAATACAACGGGATTGTCTCTCGGCTGACTATAACATTGTTATTTTCCAGTCCAATGTAAACACATTTTTATGAATCCGTCTTCTTAAATAGTCACTTTACTCGCCAAACTCAATAACCCTTATACTCGAGGTGCCTGTGGGCCTTGATAAGTGGTGACTCGCTTGTCGTTTGTAAAAAACAAAAACAAAACGTAAAACGATCACATTAGATGTTCGACCCTAACTTATGTAGCTTAAATCGGCTTTTTCATAAAAGTTGATTAAAACAACAACTTTTTAAAGAATGTATTGGAATAAATTTTCGCCAGGACAACTCTTGAACTGTTTCACTTCAGTAACATAAACCTTTCCTATATAAATATATAAATATATAAAACCTGCGGTCAAAGTTATTACCGGTTGTCTTGCTTTGGTATGCTACCGGATTATAATCAAACTTAGTGTACCTCAACTGAAAAGCATGGCAAATTTGATGTGTGAATGTTTTAAATATATAAGTTTATTCTTTTGTGTTAACTTTATTAAACCTGGGCTTTTTACTAAGAATAAACATTGTTGAATTTGTAGAGCTGCATTATATATATGTTTTTACATATTTTTCCTCTACAAATTTCAGTCAATAACTTTCTGAGCCAAAATATTTGTAATTAAATTATTCGTAAATATCAGCTGTCGTCTGTTTCTTATTTACATATAGGAGAGTAGAAAGTGAACTTTGGGTTTACTTTCGACAGAAGAGTTGTACGGCGGTTCTCTTGGGCATGCGCGGTGAGTAGTGGGCCATTGGAACTTTTGTATGGTGAATAGCGACGATTCCTGTTCACCGCTTTTTTCATAGTAACAATTGCGACGCCTCCTCTCTCTCTCCCCCTCTCTCTTTCTCTCTCTCACACACACACATTGGAGTATGCATTGCCGTGCCTGGATCTTGCCACACCTTTTTTGTAGATTCTTGACAAATTTCCTGTTGCGGACACAGTCAGAACGACTGCTATTATACTCCCTGTTCCAATAGTTACTTCTTCCACATCCTCGTTGCAATTCTCCAGCTCATATCTCACAGCCTTCAAGCTATTCAAGAAGCACTGGGCTGTAGCTAAGATTTCCTAATTTTTTAATCCAGCGTGAATAATCATGCTACAGGTAACCATTTTTCCAATATCCAGATGCTTTTCCAGTCATCCATAGTCTCCAGCTCTAAAAACCACCAATAGTACATAGAAACTCATATTCATAGCACTTTACCGCTACTAAATAATTCAAATACTTTGCAAAAATGATCAAATTTGTCTCAAACACCCTGCATAAAGATAAAACGGAAACTCAACTATTGTTTAAGAGAATGTCATATATTTAGAATGCCCTGCACTTGATCATGTATTAATAAGATTATACTTACATTATTTAAACAAACTGCTTTAGTGTACACCTGCATACAAACAAATATCGTTCGCAATTAATGCTGACATTTGTTACGACAGTCAGCCTGTATCATATTCTCCTTGCACCATTTATCTTTCCGTTTATCAAACTCAACAGGAAACACACACATATCTATATACTTATAAAACACTGTTAATCATAGTTGTTATCTTTGTTTGTCACCAGCACACTTCATGTTTAGTATCAAGATATATATATATATATATATATATATATATATATATATATATATATATATATATATATATATTAAAGGTAAAGAAGTTAGATAAAATCAACATGGCACCATAGGTTTCAAGCCGTGAGCGGACTCAGAATCTTTTTCATTTCTGTTATACTTCGCGTTAGAAACCTTTAAACACTTTTATTCCCCCTAAACAAGGCATACTGCCACTGAGACGTAAAAGGGGTACTGTAATTTAGAGCCATATTTATAGGGGGCAATATAAGTGGGGCGTTGTGAGAAAGATGTTTGTTCACAGAACATTTTAATTTCTGCATGTTGGTACAGTCAGGGAAACAGGGAGTAGGAAGGAAATTCCAGTAGCTAGCGGAACGATGAAAGAAGCTTTTATAATAGAAGGTTTTTTTTTCCTGATTCTGGGGATCTCTACACTAAAAGGGTGGGATTTTGCTGCTAGTCCATTTAGTCGTGGGTATTTACGTTGAGAGGTGGCAAGTACAATACATTCGTCAAAGCACATTCCGTAGAAGTACTTGTAAAACAATCGCAGGGATACAACATTGCGGCGAGGGGACAGGAGTTGGAATATAGTAGACAGTGCGGAACCTATTAGATTAGAGATTCTTTTTGGCAGCCTGTCTAAGAGGGGAGACTAATTGTTGGTGTACAATGCCAGATGCGGCAACAATACTCCATGTATGGGCAAATGGTGGCTTTATTAGATACTAGCAGGTGTGAGAAGGTTTCTGGCCCTGCGCCCATCTTATTTGCAGCAGACTTGACAGTATCTTCTATATATTTATTTCAATTCATATTTCCTGTGAATGTTAGGTCGAAGAGTTTGAATGTAGAACTCTTTAATATTTCAATTCATAAAAGTATCTTGCTTTGTTAGTTTTCACTAAGGTCTTATTAGACTTTTCTATCTCCTCGAGGATATTGTTCACGTCCCTCTTGAGGCTATTTAAGAAATTATTAGATAAATACAATTTTACACTCTCTTTGATTGTTGTATTTCCATAATCAGTCCTAGACTTGATTATAGGGATGCTTGTGATTGGCTATCATTGTGTGTGTCGGCTGCGGTGTTATGTCTGATTGTAGATAAACAATTATATAAGATAACTCGCATCTAAATCAACACACACACACACACATATATATATATATATATATATATATATATATATATATATATATATATATATATATATATATATATATAGGCTCCGAGTAAGTTCGTCGAGTACTCTAGTTTGTCTCGATGTTTACTGTGTACTTGGCATAAATATAACTTTTTTTCCGTATCACGTAATAATTTCCTATAGCTGAGAGGGTAGAATAAAAGCGTGTGAACCGGTTTCGCTCCTTGTGACCGTGTGAAATGATCTCTTCATTGCACTAATGAGAGCAAAAGCTCGAAATGACGTCATATGTAGGTAAATATAATTTAATATTTATTTATGAATATTATATATATATATATATATATATATATATATATATATATATATATATATATGTAATATATATATGCTTAATATGATATATAATTCAGTAGATGACAAAATTTCAGACATGATTAATATTTTAGATATAATCATGCTCGAAAAATTATCACTTATTAATGTTTATACATTTTAAATATACCCTTCACCTGGACGCTAGTCAGAATAATGATAATACATTGTCATTCAGGATGCAGTGACATCTTTCAATTAGTAAAGCATGTAGAGTGAAAAGCTTAAGCCTTTCGCGTACACGCCGTCTCGAGTGGTATTCCCTTCATCTTGAACAATTTCCTCAATTCTCTCATCCTCACTACTCTCGCCAGATTCTAATTGATTTTCCGCCCGGTTCATCTCTTTCTCATGCTCTTCACGAACGAGCAACGCATAAACGATGCTTCCCAACCGATGGATGCATCGTCTGTCTGTCTTGCATTAACCTTTTGGCGTGCGTGTCATGTCGGCAATCACGTTATAGAAATTTGGTCACGTGATCTCCTCAAGACATCACTGCACCCGTCTTCGAAGGCAAATGCCAGCATACGTCGCCCGTCCGTTGAATTGTCATTTTAAGGCTATCACTTACAGCATCTATCAGTTTGTGTCTTTTGATTATGTGACGAAGTCCAAAGTCTTAAAAAGAGCCCCAAAAACAAAAATGCCATGCTATACATACTCCAACACACACACACATACACACACACACACAAACACACACACACACACATACATATATATATATATATATATATATATATATATATATATATATATATATATATATAAATAAAGATTCTAATGTTCATTTAATTTTATATACTTTTATTTATAAAATCTCTAATTTGTATTGATCACTTGTTAAAAAAGTATTGGTTTTAAGTTTATGTCATCAATATATTTGAACTGATACATATATATATATATATATATATATATATATATATATATATACCCGTCCTGGAACGGATCAAATTTATTCTCCGAGAAAAGTAGTTTTGCACCACTTTTATGTTACCTTAAAACGATTAAATTCAAGATACAATGATACTAAACCTCATATGTAGATTCCTTAATCCAATTTTTATCAAAATCCATTACATGATTTTTATTATAAAAAATGTATAGAATTAAGCTTAATGGGGTATTAAGAAGAAATTGAAATTCTGTAAATCTTGCTTACTTGGTATCTAAGTACTATGTGTAAAAATGAATGAAAATTGGATATATTTGAGTTTTTAAATGAGGATTTTTGCCCATATACGCCTCCTTAAAACCCTTTAAAAAACTCCAAGAAAAATAAAATTTCGGCCATAATTTTACTTGATATCTAATATCTATCGTTATAATTTCATTAAAATCTCAGGTATCTGATATTTACGAAAGGCTTGAACATCCTTTCTACCAATTTTCAGTAACTTAAATAAAACTAAATATAGCCTACATTTTTCACCCTCACGCCTTGCAGCTGTGTTCTAAAATTCGTAATTATCGGTTAATTAGCTTAGGAGTGAATTCGTTACATACAAATATATAAATATATATTATATAAATTATATATATATATATATATATATATATATATATATATGTATATATATATAAACAGTGTTACACATTCTTCATTCTTCGTATTATAGAATTTTGAAACAAAAATAGAAGCGTTATATATATATATATATATATATATATATATATATATATATATATATATATATTAAAAAAGGGTTACACATTCTTATGAAAATGTTTTTTTTTTAAATCGTATTATAGGATTTTGAAAAAACAGAAACGTTATATATATATATATATATATATATATATATATATATAATGAATAAAATCATTATTTCCAATAAATATTTGTCTGAGACTTTCGTTGATGAAACAGCCTTTTAAGAGAGTAATTTCCTTTTTTCTTTTTTCCTCTTCATCTTGCCGATGTTAAAAATCACACCTAAATCTATTCGTGGCCCTAGAAGATTATTTATCGCTTGACCTTGTTGACGGACTTGGAGAAAAGAAAGAAAGGAAATTACTCTTCGACAACGCTGTTTTATTAGCGGAATTCTCAGACATATATTTATGGGGGAAAAATGGTTTCATTCATTTTATACATATATATATATAGAGAGAGAGAGAATAACGTTATGTGTTTTCTCAAAATTCTATACTACAATTCAAAAAACGTTTTCCTTAGGATGTGTAACTTTTTTTTTCAATTCAAATATGCGTAACAACACCTTACACATCTTCAATTTCACTTTCTTCAAGTCCATTAACAAGAACAGACGATAAATAATATTTCGAGACATTGAGGAGATTTACTTGCGATTTTTAACACCGGCAACATGAAGATGAAAAAATATGAAAGGTAATTAGTCTTTGACAATGCTATTTTATCAACGAAAGTCTCAGACATATATTCATGAAAAAATTATTTTATTCATTATATATATATATATATATATATATATATATATATATATATATATATATATGATAAACTCTCCCGTGGATCTCGCGTATGCGGATCCAAAAGCAAAATCAACTCTTATATATATATATATATATATATATATATATATATATATATATATATATATATATATATATATTAGACCTCTTCAAAATTGACCTTTTTCTTCAAACATATGGAAACTGCTATTATTCCCATTCTCCAAGGTCTAAATTAGCTAATTATACCAGTTATTGTGATCTTGGACCTTTCCAGAGGTTGATGCTATAGCATTGAAAGTGGTACCAAATGAAAGCTAATCAAATTTTCTTGCATATGGTAGTAAACACATGAACACCTGTGTTAATTTTAATTAATTTTAATGCACAAACATATATATTTTTTATGCTTGGAAAAGATGCCATCATATAATACATAACTTTATCTCAAAAATGTTACTCTTAATGCATGTATATAATTTATTATCACTAAGTATGTTTTATCTCTTCATTTCAGATTGTAAGTTAAAGCTGATTTGTTAAGATGTGTGAACTGCTGACAACATGGCATCTGGAAGACAACTATGCTGTGGGGAAGTGGTCAGCGATACAAGTGAACGGGATGAACCAACTGAAAAGAGAAGAAAGGTGGCAACTCCTGCCACAAGGTTATTCAGTGATGTGTATCTCATTGGGCAACCCAGCTCCAGCATCAGGGGCTCTCAACTTCCTACTAATCGCCAGGTGTTCCAGTATTTCCTGCATTTGAGGAATGATAATCCCAACAGTGACAATAGGTCTTTAGCCCATGATACAGTGGATGTCGTTTTGCCATTCTGGAATATGGCAAGGATTAAAACACTAACTAGACCAAATGCAGTCAACCGTTTCATGATCCTCCTTGAAAAGTACAGGAAAATTGTTAAAAACAAAGGAAGAAATAACAAACCAGAGGAAGAGAAACGAGCTAACTTTCTGAAGGACTTAGACAAGTTATTTGATATTGGAGCAAAGGATGTTGTGGAGGAGATAAGAAGCAACAGGCTGCTCACAAAGGAGACCAAGGAAGAGGACGTCAATTTCTACTTGGACCAACAGACAACTCGCCTGGCACACATGTCAGGTCATGATAAGGTGTTTGAGAAGAAGTCTAGAGAGAAAAGCTTCCGAGAAGAAAGAGAAGAGAGAATGTTATCATCAGTGACTGCTGCAGCAGCAGAAGTTGGGAAAATTTCAAGTGATGAAGACCCAGTGAACAGTCAAGGCTCTGGTACTAGTGAGGGTTCAGAATACACTGAGACACCACAAGCTGTTCATCAAAACCAAGTACGATAACCTTACACTTTCCACACTCAGTTATGACCAGTGAAGAGATTTGTAGCACTGCAGATCGGTTGTCACTCTCTGACAACCAGACTACAGCCATGGTGTCTGCAGTGTTGAAGGCAGGAGGCGCAGATCTTGATGACTTTGTTATATCAGCCTCTACTACAAGACGAAATAGGATAAACACTCGTCATAACTTGTGCCAAAGTTACATGAATAACTTCAAGGAAAGTCCTCCAGATTACTGCACACTACACTGGGATGGAAAACTTCTACGGGATGTTCTTGGTGAAAGATACCCAGTCGAAAGTCTTGCAGTGCTCGTCTCTGGTACTCCACAGTATGAAGAAGGGAAGCTGCTTGGTGTGCCCTTCATAGAAAGTTCCACAGGAATCCAACAGTGTAATGCTACATTGGAACTGATAGAAGCATGGGGTCTCACAGACAACATTGTAGGCTTGGTATTTGATACCACAGCAAGCAACAGTGGCATCAACAAGGGTGCAGCGAAGCTTATTGAAGAAAAACTAGGCAAAAAGGTATTCTACTTCGCTTGTCGCCATCACATATCAGAGGTAATAATTGGAAGTGTATGGGAGGCTGTGTTCAGCAAGGTCAAGAGTCCTGACAACCCAATGTTCAGCAATGTGAAAGAGAAGTGGGACAAGTTGGTTAAGGACTGCCCAAGAGTTCTGGGCCTAGTTGAACAAGACTTGAAACAGAAGAAGACAAGCACAATTGCAGTCTTAAGCAATTTCCTTCAGGAAGCAAGTCCGAGGGCAGATTACAGAGAGGTGGCAGAGCTGTGCCTGATCCTGTTTGGTGAGGAACCTCCTCGAGGTATCCACTGGGCCAAGCCAGGTGCCATTCACCAAGCCCGCTGGATGGCCAGGAACATTTACTGTATGAAGATGCTCATGTTTCCCAAGGAACTAAAATACAACACGGACACTATCTTCAAGCTGGAGAGGATGAACAAGTTCCTGACCTTATTCTACACCAGCCACTGGGTGACCACCACATCTGCAGCTGATGCACCTATCCATTACCTCCAGCTTATGAAGAACATGCTGCAATACAAGCAGTATGACTATGAACTGGCAACCTCTGTTCTCAAGAAAATGAACAACCACCGCTGGTATCTGACCCAGGAACTAGTGCCATTCACCTTGTTCAGTTCACATGCCAGCATGACCAAGTCTGCAAAAGAGAAGCTCGCAGTCAAGCTGTCAGAAACAGAGAAACCTGAGAGTTACAGGAAAGGCAAGCCAGTGTTTCCTGTCATCAATGCAGCTACAGTTCTCACAGACCTGGTAGGGCCAGAGTCTCACTTTCTGTTTGATGCTCTTCGAGTGAAATGTGACTGGCTCACTACTCCTGCTGACACCTGGGAAGACAATGACAGCTACAGGAATGCACAGAATTTTGTGAGGTCAGTGAAAGTGACCAATGATGTGGCTGAGAGAGGTATGAAACTAATGAGTGACTTTGCAACTCAGATCACAAGTGACCCAGAGCAAAGAAGCTGCTTACTACAAGTTGTGGAGTACCACAGGCAAAAATTTGACAGTTTCAAAAAAGCCACATTGAACAAGTGATAATACATGTATTAGTAACATCCTATCTGACCGTTTCTTATGCAATATATGTGTCAGTGCAGTGCTATCATACTACCAAACTGATTTTTTGTAGTGTCCCAGCTGTTTGTGCATTAAAATTAGTTAAAATTTACACAGGTGTTCATGTGTTTTATTGTTCTTACTACCATATGCAAGAAAATTTTATTAGCTTTCATTTGGTACCACTTTCAATGCTATAGCATCAACCTCTGGAAAGCTACAATGAAAATAAGGACATAATATCCCATATTTTGCAGCGTTTTTGAAAAACGTCAACAATAAAATTACATGGCTCTTGTGGCAGGCATAGCCAAGGTCCAAGATCACAATAACTGGTATAATTAGCTAATTTAGACCTTGGAGAATGGGAATAATAGCAGTTTCCATATGTTTGAAGAAAAAGGTCAATTTTGAAGAGGTCTAATATATATATATATATATATATATATATATATATATATATATATGCCTATATAATAGTAACTCTGTGTGTGTATGTGTCCGCCTGATCTTTGTGTCTTATGTTCACCCAAACTGGTGAGCAGAATAGCTTGAAAATTGGCACGTGGACTACTGACCACCCAGTGAAGGTCATAGGCTATATAAGAAATATATGACTTGAACGCTGGGGGTCCCTGCCCCCCCTGAAACTTTTTCCTTAGATTCAAATGAAATTTAAACCATAGGTAAATGACCAGAAATTATGTCAATTCCCAAAATATCGTCAAATTTTGATATTAAGATAATCTCCGGGGGCACAACTCCTCCACTGAAAACTGTTTCCCCTTTGATTCAAATGATATATATATATATATATATATATATATATATATATATATGTATATATATATATACATATATGTATATATATATATATATATATATATATATATATATGTATATATATATATATGTATATATATATATGTATATATATATGTATATATATATATAAATATTTATATATATATATGTATATATATATATATATATATATATATATATATATATATATATATATATATATATGGGGTAAGGTACACGATAAGTCACGAAAATGAAATGCCGTGGTAGACAAAAAGTGTGAAAAATGACAAACGGAAAACAGGGTAAAATGCAGGAGAAAAACAAAAACAAGAGATTTGACCAGTTCCGTTCGTCTTAGGGAACGTCTTCAGAAAAAGTGAATATTTGGAAACAATTTTACTTTGAAAGCACACACACATGGGAGAAGGAAAAGATGATCCGATTTGACCATATGAGAAGACTTTTAGTTATATTGAAATATGATTTGACAAGTTAATGACATATTCTTCTTTATTTCTTATTCTTTTTTATATTTTTATTTATTTTCTTGTTCTCACTATCACATCTACTGAGCTAGTATAGGGGAGGCGGTAGGCGGAGGGGGTAAAGGCGATAAGAGGGAAGAAGACAGAGAAACTAGCAAGGATAAACACACAGAGTGGAAGATATACATATTCGCATGCATGCATATCTTCCACTGTGTGAATTAGCAATCCTCACTTCTCAATCTATTATCGACTATACTGCGCGAGGCTTGTGTGGCGGATGCCCATAGACAACTCGGGAACGCTAATCACTTTGTGATAATGATTAATATTACCCTAAACTCTCAACCCCAAACCGAACATCCGTTACTCAAAATGACGAGATACTACAAACGGGTTGATTGAAAATCTATAAGATATCACATCAGAGACGCACCATAGAGTAAACCTTTGTCTGTCATTGCTGATCCGTGCGTAAATGAGGTAACGGAATGGGTCAAAGAAGGCACGCGGAAATTTTATAGCAAAGCCCCGCTCTCCCCAATGGTCCACTTCGGCCTGTGCAGCTGCTATTGCTCATAGATAGCAAGCATTCCACCGATTCAACCACCATAAGTCAAGTAGAAATAGACAGAAAGTTCTAATATCAGAAAATCATTGTAAGAGTGTACTAGGTATATCGAGATGACTAGAAAACGCAGAAGGTCGCAGAAATTAGGAACTCGCGATTTCTGGAAAATCTATAATAGTGTGGGGAATAATTGGCAATCAACAATTCCCCCGCTATCCAACCACCTTGATGTCGTTCGAACAGCAACTTATAAGACTCAACAACTTTCTCAGCGGTTCGCCTTGAACTCCACCTTCGATTCCACAAGCCACTCCCTCCCAAATTTCCCATTGCGGACAGTGACCACACTTGATGATCTAATTATCACCCCTTTCAATGTTTGGCATATCATAAATAAACTTTAAAGCTCTAAAGAATGTGGGCCCGGGCTTTTCCTGTTATAGTACTAAATAATTACTCTGCTTAGCTCTCATCTGTCCTCTCCAAACTCTACAAAAAAAGTATTGCCGAATCTTGCTTCTCTGATTTCTGAAAAATGTCTTACGTGGTACCAGTGTTTAAGAATTCTGGTGTAAGAACCAACCCGCAAAATCATCGCCCGATCAGTCCTCTCTCTCTATTCGTAAAACTATTTGAACCACTATTCAATTTAGCAATAATCCACCACCTCGTTAATGTTAAACTTCTATATGACCATCAGTTTGGGTTTAGGCAAGCCCGTTTTACTACTGATATCCTAACGGTCATTTCTGAACGCATACATCATACGTTAGATAATGCTGACAAAGCTAGCGCGATATATCAACAAGTCTTTGATAAGGTATGGCATGAAAATTAATTTGTATGGTATTACTGAACGAATATTTTATATAATAAGATCATTTCTTAGCCAAAAGAAAAATACAGGTGTTCTTCGATGGCCGTACATTCAAACAATATGTCATCAATGCGGATGTACCCCAGCGGTCGATCCTTGGACCTTTATTATTCCTGATTTTCATAAACCACCTCCCTAGTGCAATTGTATCCGAGATGGGTATATTTGCCGATGACAACACGCTCTCTCATCGAGATGTTGGTAAAAAATTCGCGAATTATCATATCCAAAGCAATGGCCGAATCCTTCAAATTCACAGGTAACATGAATTGGAACAAATACATATAAGATACTGTTGATTCTGCCGCAAGGAAAGTTGGCCCCCTCTAACGTGCTAGAAAACTTTTCATATTTTCCAGTAACCTATAACTCTAAAAAGCCACAATTTGGCCATTCATAGAATATTGTTGTAACATCTCGGCTGGTGCCCCAGCATCTAGTTTCTCCCTCTTAGAAGGGTCGAAAAAGGGCCTCTAATCTAATGGGTCCCACATTGTCCACGAAGCTTTAGCTTTGTCCTCTCGTCGCAATGTTGAACCCCTGTGATTGTTTTTTAAGTACTTCAATAAAATCTGCTCTGGTGAACTTGCTGCTCTTGTGCTCCTCCCGACGTAAATACCACCAACCAACCGATAATCAGCTAAATCCCACCCTTTTACCGTTGAGGTCCTCAGATACTGGAAGGCTTTCTACTCTAATAGCTCTTTCCCCCGAACTGCTAGCCTTTGGAATCCCCCCTTTGCTCTCTGTTTCCCTGACTATACCAGCATGCAGAAATTTAAATGTAATGTGAAAAACATCTCGCTTCACAACTCCCCATTTAGGATGTTCCTGTAAGTATGGCCCCTAATTCACAGTAGCCCCTTATGTCTCAGTGGCAATGTGTCTTGTTTGGAGTGAATTAAAATAAACAACAAATTAATATAACCATTTGATTTGTCGAAAAACGTTCTCTTTAATCTTAGTATAGACAGGACAGACAGACAGAGACACCTACAACAAAAATATACTATAGATAAAGCAATCAAATATATCGTAAAATCCTTGATGTTAAAACGTGATTCACCAGAAAACAAAGTCAAAATGATGATGAATTATTATCTATCGTGATAGCTGCGAGTTTTTCTTTTCTTCAACTTTAGCGCCAAAAGATCATTACAATAAGGAATGCGTCGTTTTCGAGAACTCTTTCCACTATTTTAAAACATTCACCCAACTCTCAGATACTCACTTTTCTTATCAAATTCTAATTAATCATCTGCCCATCCCTTTGACACGCGTTAACGCGTTAGGAACGCACAGGGTAACACACGGTGTCACAAGATGCACCGTCTCACGTTCGGGACGATTAACCTTTTTATCATCCGTGGTTATCAACAAAAAGGCTATCTCTTCAAATTGCAACTCCGACATCGGCTGCACTTTCGAAAATGCGCTTTCTGTCTCTTGTACTCATGCCAAACTAGTCCGACTCCGACTCCTAAGATTCTAAAACTTCCGACTCCAACGCCTAAAAGTCCAAAATATCTGACCTTATTTAGACTAATTATTTTAATATTTTGATTCTTCGGAAATAAAAAAATCCGACTCCTATTCCTAGCATTCTTAGGAGTTCGAACACGACTTCGATTCTTTCCAAAAACTTCGACTCCGACTCTTAACCCTGATATAGAATACGAGCAAACAACCGTCGGCGTTGCCCGGGAATGACTGGGGACCCTTATGTAATCCTTCTCATAACCTTTAACACCATATGACCATTTTTAGTTTGGTAATTCATATAATTCTAAAGTTTATCTTATATGAATAGAGTTTTCCATCTGTCTGTCCGCCCGTTAGTGACAATGTTTTAAAATGTAATAAATACATTGCGGAATTTGTTTCATTTCAAAATATCAGGGATCTTAACCATTTTTAGAATTGAAATTAACAGTAAGTAATAAATTGCCAACAAATAGAGCGGATACCATAACCAGAAATTGAAACCGAAACCTTGCAATCTTCAGTCTGATGTTCTACCAACTGAGTTATTTAGATTTGCTTATTAATAAGTAATAACTTACCTTACCAAAATAATTATAGCTTTTGCGTGACGTCATCGAGTTAGTATTTAGGTCATGTATCAAAACATGAATTCAGCCATACACGATGATAAAATATAAATAAATGAATGGGTAGACAGTATCAATAGCGTTGGAAATTATTTTAATAGTCCCAATTTATTTTGTTTTAACTACGTATTGTATGTAGTTATTTCACAATTATATAATTCTCCTAGCCTAGCAAAAATATACGACTGGAGAGAGCATTTACTTGCTAGTAAATAGAATACAGTAGAATACTGTTTATGGATCTCCGGCGTGAACGCATATCTCATAATATCAGTGTAAAATGACCAAAAGCAAAATTAATATCACAATTGGATTACTCGTAAAATGTTATCTGAAGAACAGTTATACTTGTTCTTGGTATAGAACTTTATTTTCAGTTTAATCCCCGGACAGAAACACTTGGCCTCTTGTTTAAGATCAAAGTGTATTATCTGTTCTGATGTTACACTTCATCTGTTTTGTTTCGGTCAGTGAAGTAGAAATAATTCTACACTGAATATTTTTGTCATGATCGAGAGTGACCCTTTTGGGGGAGCTGAATTTTCTCCGCTTTAAAAAAAATACCTTGCTTTAACTCTACCCTCGTTGGGGGGGGGGGGGGGAGCAAGTAAATAGTATACCAGAAATCTAGTATAGGTTATTCTAAACCATAACAAATTGTAGTCAGAAATGGGAATTGGAATACAATATTTAAAATCTAAAGGCATATAGTTAAAAGTGGCTAAACTAATAAAAGTAATGTACAATCTTAAACCGGATGTTTAATAACGTTGAGAGAAAACGAGGGTGTAGTTTTTACTGATACTTTCAATATAGTTAAGGAGATTTCTGAATATGGTAAACAGTTCTTTTTTCATTGCTCTCCAGTCATTGGTAATGTGTTAGCAAGAAAAATTTGAGAAACTAAATCCAAAAAATTGCATAAGATGGTGATTTAGCTTGAATTCCGTGTAATATCTATCTATCTATCTATCTATCTATCTATCTATCTATCTATCTATCTATCTATCTCTCTCTCTCTCTCTCTCTCTCTCTCTCTCTATATATATATATATATATATATATATATATATATATATATATATATTACAAAAAAGAAATAAAATAATTAATAAAAATTAATAAAAACAATAAATACACAATACATAAATAAACAACCGACTCAATCAATCACCCCCCTGTTTTTTCTTTCCCTTTTCTCCCACCAAAAGTTGATAGAAAAAAATATATCGACAATTTATGATGTAGCTTGATTGAAGCATTGTGCGTAAAACACACACACGCACACACACACACATATATATATATATATATATATATATATGTATATATATATATATATGTATATATATATATGTATATATATATATATATATATATATATATCGACAATTTACAGAAGACGATTAACAATGCAGAAATGTGCCGAGTAGAAAGAAGGACTGAAAACAAAATGAAGGTAAAAGTGTAAATAAGTTTCTTTGTTTTGTTAAAACTAAGTTAACTAAGTTAGCCATGCTGATGATGGATGTGAGCCAGAAACATGTGTCCATGGATTACTTTTATGTACGTATAAAATGAATACAAAATATATATTAACGAAAAATACGTCCTATAAAGTTAAGGGCGACTAATAATGCAATTTCTGCATCTTAATCATTTAGGAAGTTAGACAATCGAAATAATAGTAAGCAAAAAAAAATAAAACAACGAACGCCGCAATCACCAACAAAAAAAAATTGCATAAAATACATTAAATATTTAGATTATAAAAATCATACATATTTCCAGACAAGCGTCTCAATCCAGTGGTAAAGACGCTGGACTTTAGACATCAATATCAAAGGTTCGATCCTTGTCTAAGTTAGCCATGCGGATGACGGCTGTCCATAGATTACTTTTATGTACGTATAAAATTAATATATATATATATATATATATATATATATATATATATATATATTAACGAAAAATACGTCTTATAAAGTTAATAATGCAGTTTTCTCCATCTTAATCACTTAAAAAGTTAGACACTCGAAATAATAGTAAGCAAAAAAAAACAATCACCAATAAAAATAATTACATGAAAATACATTAAATATTTAGGTGATAAAAATCGTACATATTTCTAGACAAGCGTCTTGGTCCAGTGATGAAGACATCAGTATCGAAGGTTCGATCCTTGTCTAAGTTAGACATTCTGATGACGGCTGTGAGCCAGAAACACTTGTCCATGGATTACTTTTATGTACGTATAAAATTAATGAATATATATATATATATATATATATATATATATATATATATATATATATTCATTAATTTTACTTTGCTCAACGTTGTTTAACTTGAGTGTTATATATATATATATATCATATATATATATATATATATATATATATATCACTCAAGTTAAGCAACGTTGAGCAAAGTCGTACCGAAAGCAAGTAAATTCACTGCGCTGCCGAGAATATATATTCCAATATTCATAATGATCGGTTTATAAAATAAATAAATCAAACTAATTTTTTTAATAATATGCACCTCTTAAATATCAACATTAAAAAAAATATCATGTGTCAATGTTACTCACTGTAGTTTTACTATGTATTACAAAATTCACAATGATCGGTTCATTAGTTTAGTTTTTAGTTTTTTATTCACAATTCTTACATGGTAAAGTTTACAAAAAAAATGATGTTCCAATGTTACTCACCGAGTTGTCGAGAATATATATTCCAAAATTCATAATAATCGGTTCATAAAATAATAAAATCAAATATAAATTTAAAAAACTTTATATATATATATATATATATATATATATATATATATATATATATATATATATATATATATATATGCATTTAAAAAAAATAATGTGCCAATATTACTGACCGTATTTTTTAGCATATAGTTTCCAAAATCCATAATAATCCATTCATTAGTTTAGGAGATTACCCTGTACACATGCGTGCTCGCGCGCATATATATATATATATATATATATATATATATATATATATATATATATATATAAATTAATAATAAAACACGTGTAAAGCTACATACTTTACAAATTTATTCCATTCTTATATTATATCAAAGAATAGTTTTTAAAGAGTACTTAAACCCCATGGTTTGTCAAAGAAATACGTCCTATCATGAGAAGGAAATGACAATGAATTATTAAGCATTGGTTAACATTATCAATTTGAAAAAAAGTATTACAGTTATTTATGAATCTGAAAGGAAACAAAACAAAATCATGTATGAAGGAGCAGAAAGTCTTTGTAATAATGTATCTCCAGATACATTATGAGGTGTTAAAGTGCCATCCGTTGGAATATTATATTATACTATTAGGGTATTAGAATCCCCCCAAACAGGTAAAAATAGTCAACATTCAATATATTTGAAGATCAATATATATATATATATATATATATATATATATATATATATATATATGCATTACGCCTCAAAGTGTTTTCTTAGCATTATTGAATTCCAAAATAATACCGTACTTTATAAATATAGAAATATATAATTCATTAAAGTTGAAATAGGCTTATATTGATACAAATAATAGATTCTTACGGAAGCGTAATTAATAATAAAACTATAAAAGTAAACAAATAAGGAATGCAGTGTTTCGAAAACCCTTGCTTCCATCCTTAAAATATGGACCAACTCTCAGACGCCCATTTCCCTCGTCAGAGTCTAATTAATCTTACGCCCGATCCAACCCCCTAGCAAGCGTTTACGCGCCACAAAGACACGAACCACCACACCAACCACCAGCACCACCGTGCCTTGTTCGAGTCGTAACCTTTTATGTGCGTATCTTGTCAACAAGCACGCTATCTCATCAAACTACTCCTGACTCTGGCTACAAAAAAAGCCAAACAACAACGCAGTTTCTGTCTCTTGCATCATCATTTCACAAGGCTATCGTTTCACAGATCTATCACGTTGCGTGTCCGCACATTCTCTCGCCGCTTTCTAATTCTAAAAACAACACGCCCTAGACAAAATGCTGAAACGAGGCGACTGATTTATGGGATACAATTTGCCTCAGCCGCCATTGTGACTGTCTTCTATCTAACAGAAGGGCCGGCTCTGCGCCTGCGCAGCAATCAATCATACAGGAAGTCACCTGACCCCCGCAAGGGGCGCTTTTAAACGATACAGGAGGAGGAGAAGACCGTTGTTTCGAGAAACCCCTTCGCTTCAAACTAATCGAAATGAATACGAGCATTATTATCGGAGGGTTGACATTTTGACACTGTCAATTATTGAATGCTTTAAGATAAAAAAAAAAGGGTGGGTATTTTGTTCAACTCGCTGCGAAGGTAAGATGCGATACAGGGATCGTTTGTATTGCGGACATCCTAACTATTTTCGATTCCGAGGTAAAAAAAGTAAGGGGATGTTATCATTCTACTAAAATTCTCAGTGTAATTATTTTCTTTATTCGGCTCAATTAAATTATAAATAATATCAGATAACTTACACGCTAATACCAGCTGTAAACGATATGAAGACATATTCTACCAGATATGAGAAAATAGAAACTTTGTTTAAATAAATCGTATATAATGAATTGTTTAGAATAAGTATAAGCAAGAAGTATATATAAAAAAAACCAATTGACCGAGACTCTTGACGCTTCTAGAAAAAAATATATTATAAAGTAATCAAATTCTTAGCGGTTAAGCACTCACACTTTTGAATATTTCACGCTCTTAGAACGTAATCACGCTCTCATGTAACATCTCAATATTATAGACGCTCCTTTTAAATTGTAAATTACTAGCCGTTATAATAATAAAACAAAACTCAACAGTTAAGACATATTTGTTTAAAAAACCAAGACTAACACCACCTGAAGATGATTTGACGAATCAAATCGAAAGTACTCGCGAAAAATGAAAAAAAAAAACAAGAAACTCACAGAATTACATACAGCAATTTGACCGAAACACTAAATGGACAATTCGGAAAATTGAAAAAATAAAAAAAGTTTTATCAAACAAAAACACTCCGTGTTATTGAATAATGTTTGCCTCTCTCTCTCTCTCTTTCTCTCTCTCTCTCTCTCTCTCTCTCTCTCTCTATATATATATATATATATATATATATATATCCAGGCAGCATCTTCTCGTGCAGGCAAGTTTTGTTGAATATAAGAGACAACTCATGTCTAGATATCCTTTGGTAGTCCTCTCAATAGTCCGTACTTTCGGACCCATATATATATATATATATATATATATATATATATATATATATATATATATATATATATATATATTAGCTAACTAGTGCCCCTGTCTTGCCCGGAAAGTAGATCAAGAAATTTTAGGTTCTAACCTGAATTACTAGCTTCTTATAACGCAGACCAACGATATTAATGTACAACAGTTGATGGGAGCGCTTGCCATCCGGATTCATGGGGGAAGTTTAATTGGCAACCCGAACTTAAGGTTATGTTTAGGTCATTGAAAGGCAAAATAATTTCTTTTTCAGCTGATAAATCGGATTATTTAGACTAATATTCTCAGCTTGGTTGTTATATTTACAAAGTTTCGGCCGATGCAATCTCCGAACTTTTTCAAGTGCATCTTTTACGAACTCAGAAATTTTCTAGTTGAACGTGAAGGTTGGCGGTGACATCATCGAAAACTTTTTGAATAAAAAATGAATATGAGAAATAGACATTTAAAAAATTCAGAAGCCTATGTTTTTGTGTTTTTTTTAAAAGAAGACGTCTGAACTTTAAAATGTAAATAAAAAAGAACTCCTGTTTGTAGAGGGGAGTGATTCTATAAAAATAAACTTTGTACAATAATGCAAATTTGTTTCCTTAAGTTTAAAAAAAGTACAAGCTTACCTAAACAGGCCTCAGTTAAATATTTTCGTAATCTAAGTAGAATGAGAAGAAATAATAACTATAATTAGTTTTTTAATTTTCTAAAATTAGAAATGTTTTTAAGATGAAAAATACAAATTATCAATAGTCATTAAAAAAGATTCCGAAAATCCATTCCAAAGTCTGTAATTTTTGTAAAGATGTTTCAACTTTTAAAAGTAAATAAAAAAGAAGCGGCGTTTGTAGACGGGAGAGATTCTATAAAAATACACTTCTGTTATCATGTAGCAAATGTATGATCGTTTAATTAAAAAAAGAAATACATATGTTGAATTTTTGCTTAATCTTATCAGAAGTAAAAAAAAAAATAACAAAATAAATGAAATAAAATAATAAAAGCATTCAGAAAAAGTTTTAGCAGCCATGTTTGTAATTCAGACAGGAGAATATAGACCGTTCGATAATAGATTCTGAAGCCTATTTTATTATTCTCGAATAGTCTTTATTGTCATAGAATCGGGCTCTGAAGAGGTAAAAGTGAAACTTTGAATAAGTAGCTTGATTTATCTTGAATGATCCGGTAATAATAGTTTTTGTTGTTACATACATTTTATGATGTGAAAAATGCGAAATGAATTTAAATTAAAAAAAATTAATATGTATAAGTATTAATAATGAAGTGATTATTTTACCATTACAAAACATCTAGTCTTATATAACGTTAAATTGAAATGTGGAAGAAAGTATTTGAATAGAACTTTAAAACGCCCGAAACTTGAAGGGAGCGGTCATTATTTGGGTTGAAAAATGTAGAGGTCGTAAAAGACAATAGGAATGAAACAAATAGCATTAAAAAGAAATACGAACAGTGTTAGGACAAATAATGATCCCATAAAGAACTATCCCGGTGGAAAGTGCTAGCAGTGGTAGTAAATCTGAGGGTGAAGGTGAAACGTTCTGTATCAATGACTGTGTTAAAGCAAGCTGTATGGCCGGAAATCTTGTAAGGGAACGAAACGAACACATATTTGCTGAAAACACACTTGAGAGAATTAACCTAAAAGACCGAGGGAACAGATTAGCATATGCAGGTTTTAGTTCGAAACTATAACAGTCAATTAAATAAGGGAACATTCACTTACTATATATATATATATATATATATATATATATATATATATATATATATATATATATATATATAAATAAATAAATTAAGCGTTAGATAATTTCACTGCATCCATGGCAAAAAAACATTAACTATTACACTCTATATTTGACGCATGGAAAAATAATATACTTAGATTCGTAAATAAAAAAGTAGAACGTTTAAAAGAATTTAAACACCCTAAAAAAACGAACCCCCTCCTTAGAAATCCACAAATAACTACGGAGCTTGAAATGCTTCAAAATAGGTTTGTAATAGTTCCTATTGATAAGGCGACAAATAATATAGCTTTTATCTGTAAAAAGTATTATATACAACGCTTATTGCTAGAAGTAGGAATAATAGGTGACGTTTCAGATACTTATAAATTAAGTAATAATAAAAGCGATAATATTATTATAAACAATACTGTTATTTGTGAAAAATTAGGATTAAAATTAGAAGAAAAATACAAAAAACTTCCATGTATGTATTGGATACCTAAAATGCATAAAACACCAGTTGGCGCCCGTTTCATTGTTGCCTCAAAAATGTGCATCACTAAACCTTTAAGTAAGGCTGTGTCTAAAATCTTTAAATTAATTATAAACCAAATAAATAATTTCCATAAAAAAAGTAAATTCTATAGTAATATAAACCTATTTTGGGTGGTAAATAATTCCGATCTAGTAAAAGAAAAAATTAGATCGTATTAATTCTCGTAAACAGGCTAAATCAATCTCGACATATGAGGTTAGTACATTATATACAAAAATACCACATAAAGAACTTATTAAAGAATTAGGTAATACTGTAGATTTAGCTTTTGCAGGAGGAAAAGGTAAATACATAGACATTGCAAAATCTAAAGCCTTTTGGTGTAAAAATAAAAATGGTAAGACGAGTGTGTCCAAAACTGGTCTGATAATGCTTATAAGTCACCTTATAAAAGAGAGTTACTTTCAAATAGAGAATAAATTATTACTCTAAACAATAAGTATTCCAATGGGTTTGGATCCGTCTCCATTTTGGGCAAATCTATATTTACATAGACTGGAATATATATATATGTCATCATTAATAAAAAATGATATATCCAGAGCGTATAGTTATCATGGATGTAGGCGATATATTGACGACATTGTTTGCATTAATGATAGCGAAGAGTTTGCAAACACTAAACATTTAATATATCCTAAAGAGTTAAAAAATTAAACTGTGAACATAAGGGAACACAAGCTACTTTTCTTGATTTGGATATAAAAATTGAAGATAAAATATTTATCTATAAACTGTTTGATAAAAAAAATTCATTCCCTTTTCGTATCGTGCGAATGCCATATAAAAATAGTACTAGCCCTGTGTATATATTTTACGGGAGTATTATGTCTGAATTTCTGAGGATTGCTCGTGTTACCTTAAAATTAGTAGATTTTATGCCCCCAATTTCTGATCTAATAATAAGAATGATTAACCAAGGTGGCGATCAAAATAAAATATTTGGACAATTAAATAAGGCAATTACTAGCCATCCTGATGCTTTTAAATCTTATCAAATTAATCAAAATAAACTGATAGAACAAATCATAGGATATATAAATAAAAATAATGTAGAATATGTATAAACATATATATATAACACATCTACTAATTATAACGAGAAAAAGAAAAACAATTAAAATACAGTAGAAAGAAAGAAATGTTAAAAAAGAAGAGGAAGAAGTAGAAGAAGAAAGAGAAAAAATCGACAGTTATGAACGCCGATTTTAAACACTGGGAGTGGGCAGAAGAAGAAGAAAAAGAAGAAAAAGAGAAAAATTAACGGTTAACTTATAACGCCGATTTGAAACACTGAGAAAAGTGAAAAAA
Organism: Sepiola atlantica; assembly: GCA_963556195.1. Classification (NCBI taxonomy): domain Eukaryota; kingdom Metazoa; phylum Mollusca; class Cephalopoda; order Sepiida; family Sepiolidae; genus Sepiola; species Sepiola atlantica. The sequence goes on from OY744521.1 coordinate 105,968,509, forward strand.
ATCGACAGTTGTGAACGAAGATTAGAAAAACTGTAAGTGAACAAGGAAGATTAATATTTATTTGAGGTTGACGACAACGGGGAGACGGACAACAAAGGAGGAGGAGGGAGAGAAGGAGGGACTAAAGGTATATATATGTATGTATATATATATATATATATATATATATATATATATGTGTGTGTGTGTGTGTGTGTGTGTGTATATATACATAGTTATTTATTTATTTAATTTTTATTTTTTGCTGTGTTGATATTTTTTATATTTATAATATAAAACTAAAAATAATACATTAATCACCTAAATAATAGTGTAATGGATTCGTCCAAACACTTTAAAATGCAGCAACATTTTTGCAAGTAAAGGATAAATTTTATTAGACAGACGAACAGCACAGGTAAAGATTTTTTTTTAAAATAACTAATATAAGTTAGCAAAACATTTATATGGATCAAAACGTAGATTTAGTATAAGGAACGCTTATGTTTTTGTCTTTTAAGGGAAGTGGGGTCTGATCAACTCTGCTGGGAAGCCATGAAATTAAATACTGTCTTGTTTTTAAATTCCCGAAACAGTTTTTCATGGTAAACAACTGATGATCCCTTAAAATAGTGTTAGAAACAAACTAATATAATAACTGTAAAAAATAAATTGACTTACATGAGTGATTTTCCACTGAAAGACTTGGGGCTATAAGTTTTTATTTTTATTTTTTTTAATATAGTTTTAATGGATGAGAAACTTCCGAGACTACATATATATATATATATATATATATATATATATATATATATCAAGATTCATGAATCTGTCTAAACGCAGCGAACATATAAAGCCTGAGATTTAAACCACGGATATCCGTCACTATTGATCGTGACTATCGGACGCCACCATCGTCTGAACTAACGTGCCTGTGGCTGTAAATGGGAGGAATATACATCGTGTTTCTAAATGCAGTTTTACGGTATTGATAACCTAGAGGAAGCAATCCTTTTTACAATAGAATCTTGCTTTACGCTTAAGTAGAAACCATCATCTATTTGATCAGTTTCATATAAATTTGAAGCTAACATTAAACCTAATCTTAGTTGACTTCAAAATTAAATTGGATTCTTTTGGAATCAACGTGTACACCACCTTCGCGAACCAATCGATATTGCATGATGGAAAACAAAAAAGGATGATTTTCCTTTTAAGCATTAATGATGGAAAATACAAAGGGAGAGAAGCAAGTCCTTTGATAAGAAATGAGAAAAGTTTCTTTAGGCAATGAACTAAGAGGAGGTAAGAGTAGAAAGTTTAAAAAATGATGCGTTCGGAAAATAAAAGCGTCTAATTAAATGGCGGCCATGATGTACGTTGAATAGGGGAGGCTCAATAGAAGAATAGAAGAAAGAAAGTATAAGAAAACCTAGAAGTTGGTGAGGGAAAAATAGGCCTATATATTACTAATAGAAATTTGGTATTTGTCTGCATTGAGCCGCAGCTATACTATTACTATATTTTAATGCCTAATTCACTATTTACCGTTTACTATAGTATTTCAGAAAACTGATCCATCTTTCAACGCTCAATTCAGGGGGAATGTTAATTTAATGACTGTTCTGTGACCATGATACAATCCTACCATGTATTACCATCTATAGTTTTGTAAGGGTTATTGTAGTGTATGTTCTGTTGTCATGATACCATTCTTCCAGGCATTACCTCGTTCTTGGGGGCGAGTAGTATAGTATCTGTTCTGATGGCATGAGACAATTCTGATGTCATTCGACTATTCTCCCAGACATTACCTCCTCTATTGAGGGGGTAATTTAGTATATGTTCGTTCGTCATGAAACTATCCTCCCAGGCATTACCTCTACCTTTGGGAGCAGTGCAGCATGTTCGTTCGTCATACGTACTAGCAAAAATATGCGACCGTTGAGAGCATATTATTGCTAGTGAAATTAATGAAGCGATGGCGATTTCTTTTCCATCGGAACTCTTTGGAACACGTGAATATCCGAATACAAAAACAACTTGGTGACCTCATATTACGAGGTTAAACAATTTTTGTTTGTTTTTGTTTTTTACTAATTAGTCATCACTTATCAAGACCAACAACCACTCGGGGATAGAGGTTAAAGAGATGGATGGAGTGCCAGCTGAACTGATGAAGAATATTTAGAGAGGATTAAAACTGATATTTGACTACCTCTGAGGACGGCTCATGACAACTATTTATTGACATTGAATTTGAAGACGATCATGTTGCAAACTACCGGAATGCAGTCTCGTGATAACGTGTTTCACAGATGGGAAATTCTTGAGCAAAAAAAACATGTTCATTGGAATTCTGCTTGATATGAGGCACACGGAAGAAAAAAGTCCTTTGCAGTTATGGTAGGGCGATTGTCTTATTTAGAAATCAGAGATAAAAGCTCAGTCGTATATCTCCCATGATAGAGTAGAGAAAGACTAGCAACATCTCTGTGAGAAAGAGGCTGCAGAGAACATAGTAGATCGTCCCCGACTAGATTACGGAGTCGGTAAATAGATTCTACCCGGTTCTATAACACGATTTTTATCAGGAAATACGTGTAGTATTTACTGATAAAAATCGCGTTATAGAACCGAGTTGTTTGTAACGAAGAAACGGTGTTTCGTTACAATAGCGCCGATATTAGTAATACGTCGTGTAATGTTTTTTAAATATTTGTAGTATATATTTCCATAGAAATGTATTCTTAGTATCAAACCGTTCGCTATACTCGACGTTTAGGTGAACGGTTCATTGAAAATAAGATTCAAGAAGCTTCCAAGACGAAATACTGAGCTCCTTGTGCTGTCGTAGTGTAATACAGAGATAAATAACAATAAATTAAATAAATAAAAACAAAAAAAGAAATACTTGTTTTCAACTCATGTGACTTCGTCTTATCTTTTTAAATTAACATAATTCTTGGGGTAAATAGTTAAAAACTATTGGATTATTTACCTCAACAATATCTTAATAACAAGAAAGATAAGACGAAGTCACATAAGTTGAGGAACAAACAGCTGATCCGAATAATAAGCAGTACCCTAGGAAACATATCCTGAACCAATTTCCAAGAATAGCACCCAAGAGACATACTTGTAGCGATTTGTGTCCTGGTTTTTAGGGACTCGACCTAGTGTTCCTATAATTATTGGTATTACAATAGTGTTTTCATGTTCCATATACCCTTTAGATGTTTGGCAAACCCAATATATTTCTTTAGTTTTTCTACCTCCTAGATATTCATCCAATGACAACGTGGACTGTGAAATCTACGACTTGTAGTTGACTATTATCACCTCCGGTTTTCTTGTTTGGGTGCGTTTCTCGGTTTGTATTTCCATGTCCCAGGGTTTTTTATGCTTTTTATATTCCAATACTGTGTTCGGTTTGCGTCGATATCATGTGTTTGTACATTCAAAGTACAGCCGTTTGCATAGATCTCAGTGGACTAACTTCTGATCCAGTTATGTCTGGTTTTGTTTTCTTTTTGGGCTAGTTTGTTGCATTTACTAATGTGGTTTATTGTTTCGTCTCTTTGCCTGCAGCGTATACATTTAGCGTCTATTTTATTGGCTTTTATGTAGTTCGTTCTGATCGCGTTTTGTGCGGCTGTCAATAGCGATTCCATTTCTGTATTATTATCAATGCTCTGATTGTACTTATTAACACACTTATTTTTCTTATTAATATTCTTATTATCATTATTATTAATTTTTGTTGTATTAATTCTTTTTTCACGTTATTAATCATGTAAAAAATAAACCCTTATCAAAAATGAAGAGTTGTGTTTCTTTTTCCTCTTCTCCTTTTTCTACTACTACTACTACTATTCTCAACTCACTAATCCGACAGCTGCTTGAACGATCAGTGTTCTTTATTTTCAATTCACTACTCGCCTCGGATTATCTCCCTTGATGAAAAATCACCTGAATCCAACTGCGAGTTCAGCTGCCACAAGGGTGAGGGGGAGGAGTTATTCAACAGGTTTTCAAAGAATAATAAAACCTTTCTACTTCGACCAAACGTGATGTCAGCGAAAAGATTAATATTGCAGAGAACATGTGTGTACAAAAATGTGTGAGTGTTGGGCAGAGGCCGTGGAGTAGTGAGGATGGAGAGTATCTATTCTTATCGTTTTCTTTCAGGCAGGTCACGTGTTTTCACAAAATCAATCACCATCAAAGAGAATTTAAAGCTTGTCATCAACAAGTGCGTGCTTCTCGGTCAGCTAGAGACTTACGATTTTATTGTATTTCTTTCTTTTTTTTCATTTCAAGCCAATGTGACTATTATGATCCGGGTTTTCCTCGTTATTAACATCCGATCGTATTATTAGACTCCGAATAACTAATCTATTTCATAGACGTATGGAACAGTTGCTATATATTTATATACACTAGAAAAATGATCCGTTGCATCACCTATTGAGACCTGGTTACATTGTTTGAATCAAGAAAAAGGGAATTCCTAAAGACCATGTAAATAAAAAAGATTAAAAAAACAGAATCTAAAATTAGCCTATTTCTGCTCGTCATATATCTCTTTCCCTTTCTGTTTGTCTGTCTGTCTGTCTGTCTGTCTCTATTCGGGTTAGATAAAATCCCTGCCTATGGTGATTATCTAGGATAATTTAACGGATACGGGTTAAATGATTCTGTTCGGTTGAAGATTTGTAGGCGTGTCTTTGAACCCGCTGTGTTATTAATTTTGTGTTGTTTTTTATTTATCCATTGTCCGAATTTATTTTTATAATCACCTTGACTCCGAGGTTGTGGTTTCACCGAAACAAACACGACTGCACACAAAAATGAATAACAAAATATTGTATGAAAATAATATATAGTGAAACAAAATATAAACAAATAAATGAATGCTGAATGCAATTCAATTTTTTCCAGCCAAGAGGGTTATCTTTTTTATGAGCACTGATGATTCCCTTTTCAAGAAAAAATAAATGATTTATGCTTTTCCAACATTATGTATATCATTGAGGTATTGTACACGAGTAAAAACTGTGTTTTGGTTAATTCGTGAGTATTTCTTCCTTACATTTAATGTGGTCTTCATATTATTTATATATATATATATATATATATATATATATATATATATATATATATATATATATATATATATATATATATATATATTCGGCATTATATTTTAAACCAGTCAATATTCTAGAGTGTATATGCATCTGAAATATATATGTCATCGCTTACTAGTACCTAGTTACTAGTTGGCGCAAATCATAACGATTTTAACTTGGCAAAAACATGAATTAGCTAAGTCTCTTCGAAATCTAATTATCTTTAGTGAAATTTATTGTCTTTTATTATAAACAATAAATGCCACGCAAGCCTAAGCTCTAACAGATTCTTGTTTGAATTGATTCTAAAATGCCGAGTAATTTAATACACAAATATTTGCTAAAAACGTTAATATCGTCCATAAGAAGTTGTCTAATGTTATTATCATTCCTTCAGAAGTTGATTGAAGTTAGCCAAAAAACTCAACGCAACAAGGAATAAAATGTTTAAAAAACATGATTTTTTCTTTATAGTTTGGCTTCCGTAAATAGACATAAATGTCTTTCATACTTAAAAAAAAATATGGCCAATATAAATATATATTTATACAAAATTTTAAAAATTCTATTTTAAAATAATTTAATTAGGACATTAAATACATATATTCGTACACAATTCAGTTGTTAAATTTTTGTTGGTCGTTAAAAAAGAATGAACTACTTCGTGACCCTTCGAAATGTTAAAGGAATCAGGAAGCCTTTAAACTGTTGAATATGAAGTTATTTATGCTTTTAAAGTCTTAACATATTCGCATGTTTAAAAAGATTGGACCTTTTACAGGCCATTTACAGCCAATAATTTTATAAATATTAGATTAAAACAACCTTACCATCACATAATTATTATAGTTTTATAACAATTGGGATCGACTAATGGTTTAATAACTTAACGATACCATAATAATTAAATTCAACTTTCGAAATACTTAGGTAAAAACAAAAAAATAGTTTAAAAAAATGAAATAAAATGAAAGTAAACGGATTCAAAGGCGCCACTGGGTAGATACAGTTTGTTAAAATATAAAATTAGATGCCAACATTATAAAAGCATGCGTTGTACCTATAATCACATACTATCCCCCTCCCTCTAAAATCAACCTTTAAAGGTATAAATTCTATAATTGGTTTCCAGTGCTTCAAACTGCCTTCCTGTACGTGTTTAGCTGTTTGAACTTTCACCGTTTGATTTCTGCTCACTCGTCCGTGTCGTATTGCTAATCGATTTTAATCTTTATCCAGCCGGATTCAACGAGCCATTCCGAGAGATCACTGACCAAACAAACGGTCGAAGCCCGTTAACGTTGCCCAGCGTTTCATTGACGCGAATCTTTAGAAAGCTTCATCTTTGAAGGTTCTTTTTTCATGAATCCAGCCGAGCGGACATTTGGATAGTTTTCATTAATATGCAATGTGGCCGCCATTTTGTTTTTAGATGTGTCCCCCGCTTCTTGATAAGAGATTTGGTCGGTCTTCCGGCTTCAGTTTGGAATAAGAGTTTACACGCTAAACGCGCAGATTGAATGCGTCCCAGCATCTCTATAAAAAGCTCTGTCAGTCGGTCTTGTATGTCATAGCATTTTCGTCGGTCGGTCACGCTATAGTTTGAAATAGCATTTCGTTGATAGCTCACGCTTTAGCTTAAAATAGCATTTTCGTTGGACTGTCATGGTTAAAATGAAAATAGCCTGTCTGTTGGTCTGCCACTCTATAGTATGAGATATCATTGTTTGGTGGTCTGTCGCTCCTAAGTTTAAAATTGATTTCGATCGCTAAAAGCGTACATAAAAATGGACGCATGTTAATAATACCCCCTTTTTATGAGGTCTGTTCACAGACGAGTAGCGCCATGGCTGCCGTTTTATGTTTGTATTTTTTTAATTTCTTTTTTTGGCTTTTCTGATTAATTTTTATTTTTCGAAATCGGCTAGCAAAATGATTGAGTAAAGTCAAATAAAACGCATATAATTATTATTCAAGTAACCGTCGCTTTCTGATAATTGTTTAAATTGGAATTCAGTAATATTATTTGAAACCATGATTCACCATTTTTGGTAGGGGAAAAAAGAATTTCGGACACTCTTTTTTGGGGGGCTAAGTAGACTTTCGGACTACCCTTTTTGGTAGGTGTGACGAAACTTTCGGACTACCATTCGGAAGGGGTAACAAGTAGGAGGTAACAAGACTACCCTAGCACTACCCTTTTTGCTAGGGTAACAAGTTTTTCGGACCACCCTTTGGGTAGGGGCAACAAGACTTTCGACAACTCTTTTTAGTAGAACTAACAAGACATTCGGACTACCCTCTTCGTATCGTATCGAACTAACCTTTTGTTAAAGGTAACAAGACTTTAGGTCCATCTTTTTGGTAAAGTAGAGGTAAAACACTTTCACACTACCATTTTTGCTAGGTTAACAAAGCCTTTCGAACCACTCTTTTGGTAGGGGAAAGAAGATGTTCGGCCACTCTTTTTAGTAGAACTAAAAATACTTTCGGACCATCCATTTTGGAATGGTAACAAAACGTTGGACCACCCTGTGTAAACCTCGGTTTTAAAAGTAGGACGCTAGTTTACTGCCAGTTATATTCACAAAAAGAGTGGCACACATTTTTACACCAAGGTAGAGTCGTTGCTAACAGCACATAATATTTCCAAATTTGTGCCATATGCAATACAAATTTAACCTATAACAACACTGTAGTTTTAAAAGGTTAAAAACAAGCCACGCGTGCGTGGTCTCCTCTGTATGTGACTACATGTGGCGAGTGTAAAATGCAATAAATTTTGGCAATTTTGGGCATTTTGACCCCCTTTTTACCTCCTGGGGGCGCGAACCAGAATGTTTTTGAGGTCAAGGATGCTCATTTTATATCCAGAATTATTGCCTCTACATTTTGGCCAAGTTTCAGAAAAATTGAATGGATGGATCAAACGTTATGGGAGAAAAGGGTAATTTTTGCCATTTTGGGGGCTTTTGACCTCCTGGGGGAGCGAACCAGATTTTTTCCAAGGTCAGCGATACTTATTTTCTATTAGGAACAATTGCCTCCACATTTTGGCCAAGTTTCAGAGAAATTGAATGGATGGATGAAAAGTTATGGGGCACAAATGTCATTTTTTTGCCATTTCGGGGCCTTTTGACCCCCTGGGGGGCTAACCATATTTTTTTTCAAAAATCGGAGAATGCCACTTTCTAACCTGACCAAAGTTACAACTTCATGCAAAATTTCAGAGAAATTCAATGGATGGTTGCGGAGAAAAATCGGGACGGACGGACGGACGGACGGATGGACGGACATGCCTCAAAACATAAGTCCTTCGATTTTATAAATCGGGGGACCAATAAGATCAGTGAACGTGCGTCTGCGTGCGTTCACTGCCCAGGCCGTGATTGTCTCCTCGTTGTGTTGGTCCAAAGTCGTTACTCGATTCCGACACCGGTTGCAGTGTCAGTTGTGTGGTCTCAGTCAGTGCCGCAGCAGAAGAATTCTCTCTTAAAATAAAATTACAATTCCAGTTTAAAATACGTAACAAATATTTATTTTTTAAGGTTACAATGATACTCGTTTTCTTCTACTGAACAACAGACTTGCAAATGAGAATTCTTAGCCCGGCCAAATCAAACAACACATCCAACCGGACACAAACCGTCAGCTAAAAGCCCCAGAGCTTATCTATCTATGATAGGCACACAAAACTCAACTGACCGTGAGACGCTTAGAAAACAAATGACCCGCCACCTGCCCCATCTGCTGGAATATATAGAGAGATATTAGTGGAACCACATCAGAAGGACCACTTGAAAATAATGGCCAGCCTTATCTATGAACATAAAAAAACTACTGCTAGGAGTTCCGCAGTTAGACTGTCATCAAATTTAGAAGACCTTGAATGTGTCATAATCACAACAGGGAACCTCCTATCTGTAGAACTATAACTATATTAATCGAATTCTGGGTGGTCAACCCAGAAACCAGAGTTAATTTCTATATCTTTGATGATTTCTCTTCTTTTGGTTGAATACTTCTCACTTGCAGCAAGCATGCAATCCACTAAACATGCAATCCACTAAACATGTCGCCTAGTGCATGATTACATATCTAATAGCTATTTCTCATTGACATGGATTTCCAATTTTAAAAAATTCACAAAATAGAAAAAATGTAAAGCGACCTCATAAATAGAGACAATTTTCTTCATACAAAAGGGAGTCAGAATTCACAAAGTTTGAGAAACTCTTCTCTGGCGCCTTTCCGACTAATTTACTCCCTAGTTATCTGTCTCCCCACAAGAACAGAGTTAGACGGAAGCTTGGTTTTTAATGTAGGGAAAATCTGGCTCACCACATTTACTTTAGGGACTATCCTATTTAAAATATATTCACATTTATTTGAAATTTGAAATTTTTTAATAAATATATTAATGTACACATCCTTTAGATTAGTGGGTGGGAGAACAAAACAACAACAAAAAACGGTTAGTAAGATTCTCCTAACCCTTTCTGAAAAAATAGACCGCCCACTAGTTTCTAGTTTTACTTGTCTTTTGTGGAGATAGCAAACGTTCGTTGTTATCGACGTCGCGATAGAAAAGAAAACCCGTGTGTAAGCGCCGTGGTTAGTGCGTCTGAATAAATGAATATAGTCACACTTTTTGAAACATTGCTTCGTATTTGAAGGATATTTTAGAAATTTTAAACTAAACAAAAATGTGTATTTTTTTCTTTAATTAATTATTTATTTATTTTAATATTCAAATTTCTAATAATATTTTAATTCCTTTCAATTAATTTCAATTCAAAACTACATTGGCCCTCTTTCAAATTAACTCCATCCTAGAGTCTAATGCACTTTTCCCATCCTTCTATGCACTGTTTGACGGGTTCTCCATAACTCCGCCATTCCAGCCATCCTGATGGCATTTACGCTGCCTTTAGAGAGATTACCTTGATGATTTCATTATGGTTGGGGAAAGTAAAAATAAAAAGCCAGACATATAAAATGGCTAGAGAGGTTGCGCCAGTACGGGTGTTTGTGGTGAATATGAGTAGGTGTAAATAAATGCATGTTAATATAAATGCAGTAGTCGCAGAAGCTAAGATGTACATTCACATATTCCCAAGATATGTCATGTGATAACATAGTCTTCATGCCACCATTGCAAAGAGCTTTCTGTTCTTCCTGTGTACCTAAAACTAAACGGAACTTCCATTAACAGAGCCACTCTCAAATAATTTCTTATCTGGAGTGTTTCGCTGCTGACTACAACATAGTCATCTTCAAATCCAATATAAAAAAATATTTGTTGAGTCGTCCCATTAAGTAATCAAATCCTGCCATTGTTTGCAATCCTGTCATAGTATTGTTCTTCATTCAATTGACAATCTCATTAACTCTTATGCCCGAGTCGCCTTTGGCCTTGATAAGTGATTACTCATTAGTATAAAAATGTTCACATAGCAAACTTAAGTCCCGTTATTTTTCAGACACACCTCGGGCTTCGAATCAATTAGACATGACGCTATATATAAAAAAAAACTATGTTTAATTGTAAGAGTACATGTCTAATGTTATGGATGTAGAAAAAAGGTTAATTCTTGCTAACTTAAAATCATATTAAAAGGTTAGGTTTAAGGTTAGGGTTAAAATTCTATTTGAAGGTCTTAAAATACGAAAAATGTTCTCAAATGTTGTAAATCTATTTCATTTTGTGTCAGTTCCAAATGTTTGGAGAACCCTTCCGAGGTCCCCTTCCCACTAGCTTTGCCATTGTGCGCGTATGACTCACGCCGTAAACTTAGAAACGCTGGTAGAGAAAGCCGGCCTTTTACTACATCCCAGTCAGTTGAACGCGTCGTTATAAATTAAACAGAAGAAAAAAGAAAGTTCATCATGACCGACGCAGGCATTTTCTCCTTTCATAGGTTAAATAAGGTTATAATCGCCCGACACTAAATCTTGCCTATGACGTGCATAAATACTTGAGATTAATGTAAGTTATTTTATATTTTCACTAGCCACACACGTGGAAACTGACGGTAAATTAAATGAAAATAGGCGCCATATATTAGCTGTATTTAGCTGATGTTGTCCGGGTTGTAATGTAGAATATTTAGTTTGAGTTTTATAAATAATAGTTTGTTTTGAAGCTAACACAAACACACCCAAGTACTAAAAATGAACAAAGGACAAAAAAGCCAACACTTATTTCACTACAAATAATTTAGATGATTGAAATACGGATTAACATGTCATGTTTTTACACACATGGATAAAAAATATCACTTACTTTTCAAGCACTTAATTAATTTAATTTATTTAAATTCATTACAAATCATCGAAGTTCGTTTGGTTACATTTGGAATGTTTACCCTTAAAATAAGCAAAAACATTTGAACTTAATTTTAAGAAAAAACTTAATCAATTAAGTAAAATTGTTTACAGTAATTTAAAGCATTTTAGTTTAAAACTAATACTTATTATGAACACACGCAGCGATTGGTCAAAACCATAACAAATTATATCGACTAGTAAATTTAAACTCGTTTGACAGAAAACCTAAGAAAAAAAACGGTGCTATTTACCATAAATAACCGACAAAACAGAATTAAGTGTACCTTGTATTAAAATAGCTATTAAGCGTTTACATCTGACTATTTTGACAGGTTCTACTTTATACAGGATTTTGTGTCCTGTCGATACTAGATTTGAATCATTATCTTTGTATAATAGAATAGGTCGACGTCATTTGTAAAAATAGTGGTGTTGTTTATGTAAACAAAATTATCAAGTCGCGTGCCCACCTGGTATAGACGTTCAGCATTTCTAGTTATGCTACTCTAAGCTTGTATTTATGGATGAGTAATCAGTATCGTTTTCGTTTTCAGCTTTTCTTAATATTGTATATCAATTGCATTCTCTACTAAAATACTGATATTTTCTATACTTGTGTTCTGTGTATTACTGCGTTATTGTCTGCGTGGCTTCACAAAAATAGATGTTTATTATATCATTTTTAGATGTGTCCTCGCATCTTTATGAGAGCATTTTATATAGGTTCGTTAGTCTGTTACGCTTATAATTTTATTTATATTTAAAATTTCATAAAAATTTCACAGTATAGTAAATTTTCTTTATAATATAAGATGTGGCACAAGGCCTAAATTGGGCGGCGTTGAGAGGGGGTCGGCTGTCGTCGTCTTGGTCTATTCTCTAAACTAGTCACTGTTACCAAAATACCACATTTACCTTATGGGAAAAACTTTCTTAACATTATCCCCAATGGTTTTTATTTACAAAAAAAAATATGTACAAATGTATCGGTTAGAGGTGGGGGTTCTGAAAAACAGCAGAGATTGCTAACAAATAAAATGTTAAGTGTGGTCATTATTAGAACCCTCCCAAATCTATCTATGTATGACTTGCTCAGTGTTTTCCAGTTGTCACAAGAATCGAAAGCAAACAAGACAGTTTCTAAGTGGGGAAAAAGAGAGATAATTGGGGGCTGAGAAAAAAAACTGGATGGTATTCAGGGGCATGAATTGTGTGGTGTCGCTTCATGAAAATAGGCGCTTCCGGATCCCTATGGCAAAACGGGGCACCGCCAGTTCGACTGTATTATAATTTCTATAGTTCGGAAAATTCTCTGTCCGGTATAAATTTTGTTCGTAATTGTCTTTATCAACACCTGCACATCAGACAACTCTTTTTCAATGAGTCTTTTCCCTTTCGTTTCGTTCGTCTCCTGTCAGTTATTTAAAATATATTTCAACGTTTTTCATAGCGTTCTCATGTTTTCGAATACCCGGTAGCTTTACGTGGAATTATATATATATATATATATATATATATATATATATATATATATATATATATATATATATATATATATATATATTTATTAAAAACTGTGTTCTGCAGCTACAATCAGTCCTCTATGCTAGTCCCAGGCGATCTGGTCTTGTCATGCGCAAGTTGTCGTAGACAATGAAGTTGTTTCGCTGTACGTAGTGGTCCCGCCTGTTTGAGGTCAGCACGTATATATATATATATATATATATATATATATATATATATATATATATATATATATATATATATATATATATATATATATATAGTCTAAAGAAGCTTTGAGTCATTAAAAAAAGAAAGAAAGTAAAATGCAGTTTAAATTCCCAGACAAACTAACTAAATCCAAGATATTGCAGACTTAACATTCGTTGGAAAATTAATAAATGAAAAAATATAAGGAAAAAAAAAGAGGGGGGGGGGTTAATTATCTAAGAGTGAAACAAAAACAGGAGACCTTAAGCGTCTAATATTAACACGGGGATTATCAGCTGTTTACCATGTAACTGTTTCGGAGATTTAAAAACAGGACAGTTATAATATTCATGGCTCTCCAATGGTACTGATTATACGACCATTTCCCCAATAATCAAGTGTCGAAATAATTCAGCTTAAAATATCACTAATATATACATAAATAAATAATGATAATAATGATAAAATGATAATAATATATATATATATATATATATATATATATATATATATATATATATATATATTAGTTACTGGCGATAGAAACAGCGTTGGATTTAGTATTTTTCCACTTCTAAAGTGGTACAAAATATGCAGAATATTTCATTAAGTCGCCTTTAATCGGACGTGTCATTATTTTCATTATATATATATATATATATATATATATATATATATATATATATATATATTTATTAATTAATTAAAAAAATTTTTTAACTTTTATGTTCGTAAACAAAATAATTAATTAATATAATTATATATATATATATATATATATATATATATATATATATATATATATATATATATATATAAATGCAAAAAAGATAAATAAAAAATTAGCAGCAGGTGGTATAATGGATGCTGGTGACTGAGGTGATGATAGTTTGCGCTATTTTGGGCATTGTGGAGTAAGATATTTTTATAGAGTTTTTGTTCAAGATTGTGTTGTATCTATGTTGGTGTTTGAAATACTTTTCCATAATTTTGAAAAATTCTTTTGGGATTTTGGTTTTAACATTACAGTTATAGGGTGGGTTAAACCAGATATTATTCTTTCTCTTTAGTCTTTTATTTTGTCTATGTTCTTGGGGGTCTTACTCTTACAACTTATTCATTGCCTTTCTTATCTCCCATTTGAATACAATCCATTGAATTTGTTGATTCAACGATCAGCAATGAAATCCACTTCCTATAGATCTCATAGTTTATACTTTATAACCGCTTCCATGTTATACTTTTCTTGCATAATCAACCTAATCCCACCCTATAACCTTGTATATTGATTACCCTGACTTAAGCAAATAAACATCGCCACCTTCCTTACATTAGTAATATCTTAAAGTATTATATTTGGCCACCCCAACCCCTTTTAACTCAGTTCCTATTCGTTTAAATTTCATATATTCGAATATAACTTAAGCTATGAAACCTTGATACACATATTTTGCATTTTGACAACCTTCTAACACACTTACATTCTATTATTTTCTCATGTTTTAAAAATTTTGAATTTTGGCTACTTCCCTGCCAACTTATATATCTATGTAACTCCTCTGATAATAAGATTCCAATCTTTGAAAATCCTGGTTTAAAGAAAAGAAAAAAGAAACATGCTATTATTGAATACACCTTGCATTGAACAACTAAAGGTGAAATAGATTTGTCATTTTTACATTTTTTATTCCTCTTTTTTCATTTATCTATATTATTGCTCTATCCCGTATATTGAGCTTTAATCATTTCACGATAGGTTCAAATTTCTAAAAGTATACATCCTACTTTTAGTTTTATATATCCCTATATATATATATATATATATATATATATATATATATATATATATATATATATATATATATATATATATATATATTATTGATGAGTCAGCGCTTATCAAGTTCCGGGGCTACTAAAGGATAAGTGTTAAAGAGATTGTCAGTTAAACGATGATCGCCACCACGAGAGAATTGGAAACAATTAGTGGAATGAGCAGAACATTACTTAAGAGGAATTGATTATCAAAATGGGCAGGTCAACAAGTAATTATTTAAAAACAACGATGTTGTAGTCAGTTGGAGCGTCGTGGTATTTTGTTCCACGGATTTGATGCTCAATGAAAGAGACTTTGTTCATGAAAATTCTGTTTGGTTTTTGGTACAGAGAGAGAGAGAGAGAGAGAGAGAGAGAGAGAGACAGAGACAGACAGACAGACAAACAGACAGACAGACAGAAACGTTATTGCATGTGGTTGTAGCTAGACAAACTCTTGCTGTAAACGTTTTACAGGAATGGCCAGGGATTTGAGCAACCATTAAAATAACGATACAATAGAGAGAGGCTAGCAACATCTATTTTGTTTGAGCTAGAGTAAAGATCATCCGCCACTAAATTGCGAAGTCGGGTTTTACTCTGCCAAGACGAAAAAACGTCCTCCGTGCAGCACCTTCCCAGATATGACAGCAGTTCTGCATTTTAGGACGTATCTGGCTCTTATACATGTCGATAATTTTTGAGAGGCCGAGATAGCTGCAGCCGAGAGGAGACCGAGATAGCTACAGCGCGTAATGACATGAAAACCGTGTACCAAATTGCTAAGAAGATTATAGACAGTTCGAGAGTAACATCGGGTTCTATATAAGCAAGAGATGGAACATTACTCTCAAAAGGAGAAGACAAGTCTGCCAGATAGGTCGAGCACTTCAATGAAGTATTGAACAAACCGGACCCACTTACCCAAGTAGTCACTAAGGAACACTCCACTTTTCTCCATATCAAAATCAACGAATTTACCGAGGATGATATTCGTTTAGCTATTAAAACCCTAAAACGTAATAAGTCGCCAGGAGTGGACGGCATTTCTACAGAAATGCTTAAGTCATGAGGTGATATCATCGTTAAATGGATGTGCCACTTATGTAATATAGTGTGGAACACAGGAAAAGTTTCGAAAGATTGGAAACACGAAGCCGTTCTATGCATTCCAAAGAAAGGAAACCTTGTCGATTGTGACAACTGGAAGGGGTGACATTCTCTCTATGTCATATGTCAGGAAAGATTTTTGTCAAATGATCTTGAACCGTATGCGTCATGTGCTTGACCAACAGCTACGTGCACAATAAGTCGGATTTCGGCCAAAACGTTCTTGTGCACAACAAATGTTTACGCTATGCCGTATAATTGAGAAACATGTCGAACTTCAAAAGCCTCTTGCCATCAGTTTCATGGATTTTTTCCAAGGCATTCGACAGAATTCATCGGCCATTGCATTGAACAAGTGTTTCTGGTGATGTCTATGTGATAGCTATCTTGTTGCAACGTGTTAACAGATGGGAAGATTTTGGAAATAAACATTTCTCAAGGAAAGTTCTTTGTAATGGGTGAACTTTTTATAGGGAGAAACCAGAGATTTAAGTTCAAGGAAGCACTTTCTATGGAAAAACGATAGAGTATATTAGGGTGTATTTATTAATCATTAGGGTTGATATCAGGGACAACCTCTAATTCAAGAAAAGGCACTATGACGATTAGTTATATATTTTTCTTTCTCCCGGCGTGAGGGACCCTATATTTATATCGTTTTATTTTCACATGTCGCCCTCATATATATCTGTCAAAATAGAAGAACATGAAGGCTTGTGATATTTTTTCAGCGTTTAAGTGCGAAGAAGGCTTATGTTCAACTTTGTCTTCTGGCACATATATCCATGCGAGGAAGTTTTTACTCAATTCTCTTAGATAAGGAAACTTTTCATGGGTAATCATTACGAACCATACACACGCATGTGGCGTTTTGTAATGGTTACTTGCCACCATAAGCCTGACCTCATGTCAAATCCTGTCCTCGTAGAAGACAGATAAATAACACTTATAGTGTTGATACAAAACGTACTTACAATTAAACATTGGGACATTATTAGTACTTGTCTAAAGTTAAAAGTAAAATAGCACTTTTTGTTCAATAAATCGTATACGATGAACATTACTAAAGGATCACCACTTATCAAGTCCCGGGGCCCACTCGAGATAAGGGTTAAACATATTGACAGTTATGATCGCCTCGACAAAAGAACCGGAAACAATGGGTTGGATTGGCAAAAGACTACTTAAGTGGAATTGATTGTCCATGTTCACATTAACTTGAAGACGACTATGCTGTTGTCAGTTGGGAAGTTGGTTCGTGGTATTTTGTTTCACA
The DNA here is from genome assembly GCA_963556195.1 of Sepiola atlantica. Classification (NCBI taxonomy): domain Eukaryota; kingdom Metazoa; phylum Mollusca; class Cephalopoda; order Sepiida; family Sepiolidae; genus Sepiola; species Sepiola atlantica. Next base: position 105,985,867 of record OY744521.1, read on the forward strand.
GTTAGAATGTTCTGGGAAAGAAACTTTGTTCATGGAAGTTTCGTTTAGTTTATGGTAAGGAGAGAGAGAGAGAAAAGAAAGTTATTTGCTGTGGCTGTAGCTAGACGAGTTCTTGCTGTGAATTTATTACAGGGATGATACCAGATGTTGGAGCTCAGTCGATCACCTACCATGAACATAGCGACACAGAAGAGAGAGAGGCTAGCAACATCTTTTCTGTGTGAAAGAAGCTGAAGGGACGAGAAGAGAACATCTCCCACTAGATTGCAGAGTCGGGGTAGCACCTTCTCAGATATGACAGCAAAAATAATGAAAAGTTGTTATATGCCGTAAAACAGACAAACCAAACCAACTCAATCAAACGATAACCGACAGATCTTTATTCTATTAGGTGTGGGTCCTATTAGATGATGTGTTAGCACTACCCTTCAAGATATGAAATCATTGGCAGGAAGTTCGTCGTGACAAGTAGCGAAGAAGAAAGCAACATCTTTCTCTTTGGTTGGTAAGGTGATTGGATTCGGACGTCATTTTTAGAAGTTCTATCCTTTCTTCGCAGGATGAGTGGACGAGAAGTGTATGTCATATATAACAAGAAAAATGACGTTTTGTTGGTGATGTTTGTTTTTTTATTGTTACTTATTACAGGGTAATATATTATATCTTTATTTTGCTTACGCGTCAAATCCCCTTTCATTTATAAAACCATTACTTAAGATTTTGCACTCGTGGAGAGTTGAACTCTACTCTGTTCCAAACTAGTAGAAGTATAGTTTATTAAATTTATAATTGAAGGTTAAACTTTTAAATGTCCTCTATTCTGTCTCCTAAAGTAAATTTCAGTGAACAATTTATTTGTTACGTTTCAAACATGCATTAACAAGAGAAAAAAATAATGAAGAAACAATTTTTCCTTTTTTTTTTCAAATAATCATAAAAAAGAAATCTTCTACAACAATTGCTATTAAAAGCATTTTAGATATCCATTAACATCGATTCCAGAAGAGCCAATATTTAGCGAAGCGCACGATATGTATGATCTTCACGATTTACACATTAAAATAAAAATTAAAAAAAGTATATAAAAATCAAAAATCTTCTATCTATCTATCTATCTATCTATCTATCTATCTATCTATCTATCTATCTATCTATTTCTGTACGTTTATCTCTGTCTTTTTCTCTGTTTGTCTGTCTGTATGTCTTTCTCTCTCTCTCTCTCTCTCTTCAAATAGTATCCTAATTACCTCCCTTATATTAGTCATTCTGTAGTTATCTCCCTTGTATATTTCTCATGCTATATAAATAAATGCTTACGAGTCGATCGACCTCTTACGAAGAAAGCGATCCAAGCGCACGCATCAACGGTTTGTCTCTCTTATTTATTTCTGTGTTCCTACTTGAATTGTTATGTATGTGAAGCCATTACCCCGCGAGCCGGACACTAATGGAAACACAATAACAACCGACAAAGCAGCAACGCTACACTGGATTTATCATAGGGGTAGAATGTTACTATTAAATTGAATAATAATTATTTTCTTATATATTGGTATTCTTTAATTGTAAGTGTTTTCTCGTCTTTAACTGCATTGTGTTACGTGTCGTCCCATAAGTTGAGGCCCGTTCGGGAAAAGTAACAGAAACAGGGATCCGATATGTGATTGTACCACGTTTTTTCTACCTTTTCCCGAAAATCAGAAGCCGGCTCTACTAGCAAATATCCATCAGAAATGATCATTTAAGAATCATCACTGGGACACTAAGACCAACCTCAGTACCAATTGTGTAAAGATTGACTGACAAAGCACCTTCCAATATCCGAAGGTATGTCCATGTGAGAATCTAAAAACACAAACAGGAAACCGACAGAAGACACCTCCTATCTGGCCATAGACAACCAAAAAGTAGATTGAAATCAAGAAGCAGTTTCATGACCAAAGTTAACCTTAACTCTGCAGACAGATGGAATGATTGGAATGCCTACTTAAACGAAGCTACTTGAACGAAGATATCAGAACCCACATGGAACCGATCTCCCAGGGAATAACTGGTTGACTATGAACCAAGCAAAAGTGAAAGTTGGAAAAACAGCCTCCAACAACAAGCAACTATCCTTGTGGAAATCTATTGTGACCTTGAAGGGCCGATAATTAAGACACGTGGTCTATTTACAAGAGTGTATTTACAGAAGACCAGAAATAGTAGGTTACAGAAAGTCTACGTTCGACACTGTGGTTATGGCTGCCACTAATGACGGTATCTATTTCCTTCCTACCACAGGAAAATGTAGCATAAAGCCTGGAGATAAGGAGAATTAAGCCAGCGCCCCTAAAGGTAGAGGCACTCGTGCCTCCTAGAAATAACCTGGGCACCCCGTCGGAATTTCTTGGTCGGGGCGGGTAAGGCAGTAAGCAATAAACTAACTCCCTCGCAAAGAGTGGTGGCAAAGCCTGGGAGTGTGGACTTCCTAGGATTACCCGACAGATAATAGGCCACCGAAATGACCCAGTTTCTGCCGGACTGATTGTCAAGATCGGATCTTCGATTGGTATGTATACTGACACAGAACGGCAGATAACTGCCGTCATGCCTGCCACGATAGTTAGTCGTAACTCTATTCAGAGTGTGTGGAAGAGTCCATCTATTTTTGAAATAAACATCACACCATAACAAAATCCCAGACAGACAAGAGAACACACCCTTAGTTACTGCAGTGATGCACCAACTTTGATGGATTGTAACCTTGGTGTCTAGCGATGGATTCAGCATTGACATAAGATATGATGATGAGCTTAATCTTTCAAACATTCTTAGACTATCTATTGTCAATTCAATAACACTGATACATTTAAAGGCAATACGATGAAAATAATGAGATCAGAGAAGACGCAACGAATATACATTTATTGATTGAAGCAACCTAAGCGGAAAAAAAACGTTTAACGGTTATTGCGGAACAAGATGTCAATACAAGATTCGCCCAATCTTTTAGATGGGTCAAAGCGTCTCTATAAGGAGGCACTGTTCGTCATTTGGTATAAAATAGTGTTGCCACATCTGGGCTTGTGCACCAACCAACCACCAGTCTCTCCTTCTTGGACAGGTTGCAAAAAAAAAAAAATTCTAACCTAATAGGCCCCGCGCTGTCTGCCAAACTGAAGACCTTGTCGAACCGCCGCATATATCTCTGCTTATGTTACATCTACTTCCACGGAATGTGCTCCGATGAACATACTGCACTTGTATCCCTAAACGAAAATACTCTCGATCCATCCGACAAAATCTCGTCCCTTCACTGTATAGCCCCCGAGATGCTAGAAAATGTTCTATTCAAATAGCTTCTTTCTTGGAACCGCTTTCCTTTTGAATTCCTTTCCAGCTCTCTGTTTTCATGACCGTACGAACATGCAGAAATTTAAATGTAATGTGAATAAACATCTTACTGCCAAACTCCCCACCCAGGATGCCGCTATAAATCTGCAGCTCTTTACCGTTGAATTGGTCTTGTTTGGGGTGGAAAAAAGTAAATAGCAAAAATATCCGCAATACTTCATCGTGAAACAACACTTTCATTGCAAAACGTGCACATTAAGTGGACGCATCTTATTAAGATGCTTTGTCGCATCTAAATAGAAGATTCGTCCGTCGGTAGATCTATTGCGTTTCACCTTGAAATAGTATTGTCTTTCCGCTGTCACGCTTAAGTTTCAAATTGTTTCAATATTTCATCACACAATGCGCCGATTAAATGGACGCATATCATTTTAGATTCGACCACGCATCTATATAAGATGCTCGGTCAGTCGTTTCGTTTATTACGTTTAAGTTTGAAACAGAATTTACGTCGGTTTTTCGCGTGGAAATTTAAAATAATATTTTCATCGCTGAATTAAATTGGCGCATTTAATCTCTATTTATATAATAGGTTAGGTAAATGCATATGTTTAATTATTTGTATGTACATGATTCACTCATAAACTAATTAACCGATCATTATGAAGTTTGGGACACAGCTGCTAGGCGAAAGGGTCCCTAATGTGGGCTATATTTAGATTAATTCTGTTTTATGCAAATAGATTAAATTGGAGTGAAAGCCCATCGTGAAATTCAGATACCTTTGATTTTTGTGATATTTTAACAATAGGTATTAAGACATCAGTTAATCAATATTTTGCAAATTTCAGTTTTTTTAGTATTTTTAAGGGTTTGTAAAGGGCATGCTATAAGCACAACATCTCATTTAAAAATTCAAATATTTCAGATTTCCATTAAATTTATCCATAGTAATTAGATACCAATTAAGGTTGATTCCCTGAATTAAATTTCTTCTTAAAACTCCTTATGCTTAAGCTTTAAATTAGAGACATTTTCTAGAATTAAAATCATGTAATGGATTTTGATCATAATTGGAATAAAGATTTTAGACATAAGTTTAGTGTAATAATATCTTGATTTTAATCTACGTAAGGGGACATAAAAGTAGTGCAACACTGTTCTGTTAGGCAATTAATTTTACCCATCATAGGACAGGTATTTTTCTAGTTTGATATAAACCCAAGAAGTTATTATTAACCATCAGTGCGTTACCATTATCGACCAACGAAAGTTGTGTATGTTCAGCGCGGAAAGCAATGATATGAGAATGATACGATGCGTGTGTTATATGACTCTTAAAGACGGGCTTTGATGTGATGACCTCAAACGAATGTTAAGTCTGGACAGTATAGAGAGATGTGTACAGCACGGGATACTCCGTTGGTTTGGCCACATTGAAAGAATGGGAGTAAAGGTATAAGGGTCAGTTCGAAGGGGAAAACCAAGAAAAACATGGGAGGAAGTGAAAAGGGGGATTTGAGAGAAAGAGGAGTAAATAAAGACATGGCAGAGATAGGTTACTTTGGAAGTCAATTTCTGAAAGTCATCTAACGTATGCCAGCGTAAACAAAGAAAGTTAAAACGATGGATGATGATGATGATGATGATGATGATGATGATGATGATGATGATGATGATGATGATGATGTAAGCATATCTATAAGATGCTCTGTCAACCGGTCGGTTTGTCATGCGTCAGAACGAAAAATCATTTACGTCGGACTGCAAAAAAAACCAACATTTTCGTCGCTTAACGCGCACTTTGAATGGACGCATCTAAAAAAATACACGTCTTTGTTTTGTTTTTTTTTTGTTTCTCGCGTTGTTTGCATTTAAAAGTTCAATCAATCGAACGAAAGCGAATGATCTGAACATTTACGAGCCTCGCGGGAATCTAATAAAAATGGCGGAACGATTCTAAGACTCTTGCGAGGGAACGGTAAGCGAGGTCAGAATGCAAATATCCGAAGCAATTAGGCGCAGACAGGGACAAACATCAAGAATTAAATCAAAGGGAAAAGGTTGCTGAAAGGAATAAGGCATGATTTATTAATTGAAAACACAACATCCACGCCATGCGTGTAATTTTCATATCAAATGAACCCCAAGGTCGTGCTCCACGTTAACATTAAAGCTTGCTTCAGGGGAAGGACACTTGCGTCTTCAATCCAGATAAGTAAGACTTTAAAATCTCTATCTATATATACGTATGTATGTGTATATATTTATATATTTTAATGTACAAGATAATATTCCAAAATAATGAACGGACTATTATGAATTTTGGGATATATATTTAAGGCAGAACGGTAAATAACATGAGCACATAATTTTGTTTTAACATTTAGAGGGATGCACATATATAAAGTTAGGTGTTTATATATATATATATATATATATATATATATATATATATATATATATATATATATATATATTTCCTTGTACAGGATAACTCCTAAACTAATGAACCGATTATTATGAATTTCGGAATATACATTCTCGATAATACGGAGAGTAACATAGGCACATTATTATTTGTGTAAACTTTATCATTTAAAGGGTGCGCCCGTCCAAACTCGCACTCTTTTTCAACAAACTTTTAAAATAAGTTAGATACAAAATATGTAAAAGAGAAAAGAATTGCTCTACGCTAAATTTTGAGTTATATTAAGTTATAGATTTTTAAAAAGGATCGGTGCACGCTTGAGCATCAATTTATATATGTGCTTAGTAAAATTTTGTTTCACGTTCTAAATATCTTAAAATATTTATTCATGGACTTTGGTCTAACTGATTCATAATGTTTTTTGTTGGTTTTTTTTACCAATGAGTCACCGCTTATCAAGGCCCAAAAGCCACTCGAATATAAGGGTTAATGGGTTCGTCAGGTGGGCTGTGAGACAACACCGTGATGATTGGTACGATGGTTGAAACTTTGCAGAAGTTTATTATTTATGAGGCCGGTCCAACAAGAATTTGTTTACATTGAACTTGAAAACGACTATGTTGTAGTCAGCTGTGGAGTAGCCCCACGGTATTGTTCCACAGACGAGCAGTTATTAGAAAAAAAAACTTTGCTCGTGAAAGTTTCGTTTCGTTTTAGGTACACAGAAAAAGAAATGGAAATTATTGACAGTGGTTGTAGGAAGACGAGTTTTTGTTGTGAATGTTTTACAGTAGGAGAGGGGTCATAGATTGGAGGTCAGTCGAGCACCTACCATAAAATTAACGATAGAGTAGAGAAAGACTAGCAACATCTCTTCTGTGAGAAAGTGACTGTAGGGAAGAGAAGAGGGCATCCCCCACTAGATTTTGAAAACGATTTTGTACTCTGCCAAGGCAGGAAACGGTACTCTTAGCGGCACCTCCCCAGTTCATCATCTTAGGACGTATTTGACTCTTATACAGGTATAGGATTGTATCAGGCGTGAGATCTGTAAATGCATTTATGTACCACTGGATTATGTGGTAGTATCAGGACTCTGACAGGTACTCCCACTCCACATTAAATTGGACCTCGAAGTAATGAAAACTAATGAGTGATTCCACACTCGCCAAAGCTTCACATTGGGATCTCACTACTAGATGTAGTTTCATGCTACATCAAGGACCCAATATTTTTAGCGTTTACGTTTGACATCTTGTTTTTTTAGAAGAGTAAGAAAACATATGTTGATATTGATAGAATGTGAGAATTATCATGTGTATATAGTAGGTAAATTCGATTTTCCAGACACAGGCAGCAAATCATACATATAAGTGTATCTACCTTCATCGTTTTATCACGTCCATTGCATTTCTATATCCCTTACTGGATAGGGCTGTTGATACAAGCATAAGATTAAATAATATTAAATAATTACTATACTTTTTTCAATAATCAAATTCGTTGTTGACTACTGTAAACGGAATTATTTATTGTGAGCGTCAGCCAATGAATACTTGTTTTTAAATAGTGTTTTGTTTGTGGCAAGATGAGTTCGATACAAACGGATACGGTTTCTGTCTGCAACCCAAACTATGCCCGTTTCTCAAACATATTACGTCATATTCTCAAAGACTGTTATTTTCAAGCAAACATCGATTCATGTATGAGACGATAATTCTTATTTTCATGTTTTCGACTCAACGTACGGTGAGTCGAAAACATGTATTGTTTTCGACTCAACGACGTTTTGGTTACTGCACTCTTTAGGGATACTTTTTTTAGTAGTCGGTAACAATCCGGATATTTCCAACTGAACCCTACATTCAATCTCCTCAAGTAGATTGTTGTCATCTACGTTCAACATTTTTTTATAAAGTCAATTGATTCTTTATTTAGTTCTCTTACCAGCCATTAAACTCATAATATCGAGGTGGGATTTACTGTAGAATATCGCTTAACTAAACTATGTGTCCAGTAGGACACTCTATAAGGTGGCCAATCTCCTAAAATAAATGAAATTGTAAGGGTTAGGCAGAGATTAAGGGAGGTAGGGTAGGGGTTAGGCAGGAATAAGGGGTGGGTGGGTTAGTATTAGAAAGAGTTTAGAGAAAGGTTACGTTAGGTGGTTAATTAAGGGGGTTAGTTCAAGTTAGGGGTGGGTTAGGGTAAGAAAGGGATTAGGGGGTGTAGCGATTAGCGGGTGTTGGGTTAGGGTTAGGAGCTGTGTAATGACTTTATTTAATAGAATAATTAAACAAGGTGAATCACGTTATTTAATGGGGTAATAACTTAAGGGAAATACTTGTAGTAAATGGGTAATAACCTAAGGGTAATAACTCTATTTATTGGGGTATTTAAATAAGGGAAATGATTATTTGATTATAGAGTTATTACCTCATGAAGTAGAGTTATTGTGTTTAATTTATCCATTAAGCAGAGTTTTTAGTCATTCAATATATTAATTTAATGGATAATTAATGGGATAATAACCCATAGGTAATAATTCTAGTTAATGGCTGAGTTATTTTTATGCGGTAATTAAATCTAGTGAATAAGTCTATTTGATATAAAATAACTCAAGATAAATAACTTTTTAAATAGGGGTAATTACACGAGGGTAATAACTTTATTTAATGAGGATATTAAACAAGGTAAATAACTCTATTTAGTTATAGAGTCATTACCCCATGAATTATAGTTATTACACTTGTTTAATTTCCTAATTAAATATAGATTCAAGCCATAAAATAGAGTAATTCTCTTTGTTTAATTACCCATTAAATAAAAGTATTGCCCCAATAAATGAGGGTATTTCCCTATTAAAGAAGGAGAGAGGGAATCGGGGGAAAAGAGAGAGGCAGGGAGAAAGAAAGAGAGAGCAAAAAGAGAACTAAAGAAAGCGAGTAAAAGAAAGAGAGAAAGACATAAAAAGACAGAGAAATAGAAAGAGAAGAAAAGAGAGAAAAATGGAGAGAAAAAGACAGGGAGAAAGAAAGAGAGAAAGAAAGAGACAGAGAAAGATATATATATATATATATATATATATATATATATATATATATAGAGAGAGAGAGAGAGAGAGAGAGAGAGAGAAATACATAAATTTAGAAAGGTAGATGAATTGAGAGAATGAAAAAAGCTAGAACGAAAAGAAGAGATAAAACAGAGAGAGAGAGAGAGAGAGAGGGAGAGAGAGGGAAAGAAAGTGAGTTAGAATGAACGAGACAGAGAAAGACACAGAAGACGAAAGATGAAAAGAAAGAAAGAAAGAAAGAGGGCGAAAAGGAATAAGAGAGAAAGAAAGAAAAAACAAGGAAGAAAAGGGAGAAAGAAAGAGAGGGAGAGAGAGAAAGAAAGAGATAAAAAGAGAGAGCGAGCGATATAAAGAGAATAGGAAAGTGATAGAAATAAAGAGAGCGAAAAAGAAAGAGAGATAGAAAGACAGAAATAAAGGGATAAAGAAATAGAGAAAGTGAGTGAGAGAAAGAAAGAGAGAAAAATAGAGTAAGAAAGACAGAAAGAAGGAAAAAGAGAAAAGAAAGAGAGTGAGGAAAAGAGAGAAAGAGGCGGGAGAAAGAGAGAGAGAGAGAGAGAGAGAGTGAAAGAGAGAGAGAGAGGGGGGATGCGAAGAGATAAAAGAAAACGAAGAAATGAAAAAGGCATCACAAATAATCTTTTTTTAAAAGTAGACGGAAACAAATAAATGACGAATAAAAGACATGTATTGCTGCACGCAAACCGTGTGCGTTTGATCTTTGGAAACAATGACTCCATTAACTTCATAAAATAATAATATGAACAAAAGACAAATTGCAAGGACTAAAGCGAATACTAATAAGGTTCGTTTTCTTCTGTGATTATCTCTACCTGTGCGTGCACGAGTTAGGCTCAATTTTACCATTGTAGACGTGCATAACCAACAAGCTCTCGTGCGGAATCACAGACTATCTCTATAAAGTCATTATTTGCCCGTGCATGGAATATTGCTGCTACATCTGGGATGGTGCACCAACCACCAGTCTCACCCTCTGAGACAAGATACAAAATGAGTCTCTAACTTAATCTGTTACGCACTGTCTACCAAGCTTAAGCCCCTGTCCTGTCACTGCAAGGTTGCATCCGTGTACTTGTTTTACAAGTACTTCCATTGAATACGCCCCGGCGAACTTACTGCATTTGTACCCCTTCAACGGAAATAACCACGACAAACTCAGCTAGCATCAAATTTTCACCCTTTCACTGTAAATGTTCCCAGATGCCTGAAAACTTTCTACTCTAAAAGCTTCTTTCCTCGGGCCGCTTGCATTTGGGATTCCGTCCCTGCTCCCCGTTTCACCGATTGTACCAACACGCAGAAATTTAAATGTAATATAAAAACAACTCCCCATTTAGGATTCGTCTATAAATCTGGCCCCTAATAGAAAATAGCCGCCTACGTCTCAATGATAATATGCCTTGTTTTAGGGTAAATAGAAGTTTTTAAAACATTCTGTCGTAGACATATACTAAACTTACTTTTTTATTACATATTTAAGTAGAAATCAGCAATTGTTAATGTTGCTAATTGCTGATTAGAAATGTCAGGAAAAAACCTTCCCCTACGACTTGTCTCCTACTCTCTCCCTGCCTTACATCTCCACATTCACTTCTCACGTACTCAACCCACTACAGAGAGCATCTATTTCTTTCCCACTTTTACAACCGCCCCTCTATTTATCTTCAACGCTTCACTGTAGAAAATGTTGAGTTCTGTTTAATAAAGCTCATCTTACCAAATAAATATGGTCGAACGAATTGACCGAAATATCTTTGTTAAGCTTTAATTATGTGTTTGTGTACTAATTCCAAGAGCATGTTGATTTGCTCATCTACTAATCCATATACTAATTTATTGTCTTAAGTTTGTATTTTATATTTTATGCCTCATATATATATATATATATATATATATATATACATATATATATATATATATATATATATATATAT
>OY744521.1:105999164-106281664 GCA_963556195.1 Sepiola atlantica
TTGTCCAACCAACATGAAGCAACTGGTTTTAACTCTGATTGTATCTTGATGATGATCATCATCCTAACAATAACACTGATCGCAATTCAAAGGAGCACCATTGCAAAGTTGCTTATCAATAAGTTTGTCTGTTTCTTCACATGTTAGACCTGGCGCCGTAAGTTTCTACATCGCGCAAAGCTCAGTTCCATTTGCCCGTTGTATATGACAACACGTGTAATTGTACATCGGACGACGACTAATGGACAGGCACTGCCCATCGTTTGGATGAGGGGATTGCATCTTTTTCTTACACGATTTTTCTAATTAGTTATTCACAATCATTATTAATATTCAATTTAATGTGTAGTATTTAATACTTTCAACTAATCAATCAATCAGTTTTACTGGCAAAAAAAACAACAAATAAGTGCAACAAGTCACCATCTGAGATTCATTGTCTTGTTTGTTCAAGGCGACTTAAAACATTTTCCTTTGTATTATCACTTACAACATATTTCTATTTTTATTTTAATTATAGTTTCCCTAATTTTTATTTGCAGTGAAACAGACCTTTTTATAATTCCCATGTTTCTACATTTTTAAAGGAAAAGAAAAAATTAATCTAATTTCAAATTTTTGCCCGATATTTCTTTTCAATCATTTGAGAAATTAATGTTTATTCAGTAAATTTAATTCGCCCCTTAAAAATATTTTTTTTTGTATATCAAAATCCATAAGCTTAAATAGTATAATTATTACAGTCTATTTTACTTTGCTAAACAGCTTTGAAACATAATTTTTATTCAGAATTCATAATTTTAATTACTATATATTTCTTATACTTTAATTAGCTTTCTTTAAAATATGTAAAAATAATGTCTGTTTATTAAAAACAGTAAATTAAATGTAGTTATTATAAAACATTTCATTGCATCCGACATTCCTAATTTTATTTTCCATACTCCTATTTTCCGATTAAAATAAACTATGAAATTCTTCAGGAGTTTTGCAACGAGATAACAATAATCTTATGAGTACTATTTTAGCGTTTTCTAACCAAGCAAACTACAATCGCATTTTATTGTATATTTAGTTTTTAAAATTTTATTTTCAATTTGCTGTTACTTGGTCTCAATCTTTTCTTCCGTTTTTACATACACACATGTAAATATAATTGTTCAAAAATGGATAAAATAAAAATATGTTTTATTTTATTTTTGGGTGTTGCGTTGGCACTCAGAAACAAGACCAATCCACTTTATTCCGTTGGTTTATTAATACCAAAGGAAGAATTTCTAGCAACGTTTGGATTTGATACAAGTTACGGTGCTGCGATGCTTGCTATCGAAGACCTTGAAAAACAAAGAATTATACCCAAAGGTTCTTTAGAGTAAGTATTTTCTAAATTTTAATTGTTCATATTTGCAACATCTGTGTTCCGAAAGCAATTCAGTAATTTTTATTGATTTTTATTCGTTTGGAATATGGTCGCATCCAACGACCGAAATATCTTGGCCCAACTACAATGACATGCTCGTATCCTTATTTTTGCTCGTACTTTACTCCGCTTTTGCACATTTCTTTAACAAATTTCAATATATATAAATATATATATATACATATATATATATATATATATATATATATATATATATATATATATGTGTGTGTGTGTGTGTGTGTGTGTATTTAGGCAACAAATCGTTATTTATGCAGGTCTCATCAAAGACGACATAATTTTCTCTTTTTGTTATTTTCTTTGTTAGCTTGTCGACGCGGTGAGCGACTTTTCTGATTTCAGGTGTTGTTTCGTCGGCTATCTCTAGAGCGTTTTTGCTTTCCCGATAATCATCAGGAGGTGTGTTTATTTTTCGTCTTTGTGCTCTATTTATTTTTCTTATTTGAATGCTTGATTAATTTTAATTATGGAATATTGATAGGGCATTAGTGCCAATATTAAATTATATCTATCTATCTATCTATCTATCTATCTCTATATATATTATCTATATATATATATAATCTATTATATATAATGTAATATATATATATATAATCTATTATATATAACGCAATATATATATATAATCTATATATATAATGCAATATATATATATAATCTATTATATATAATTCAATATATATATATATATATATATATATATATATATATATATATATATATATATATATATATATACGATTACATTTATAGATTTAATGATCCAACGTAATGAAATATTAAAAAAAGTAAACTGAAAAGTGTTTACGTGTTCGTCGATGTTTCGACTTTATTGTTCAAAGAGTTTCTCAACATAATTAAAAAAGAAACTTGAAGTTCAAACTTAAAATACATGATGTCGTAAAATGATTAATAGACGCACCTTATATTTAAAATATAAACATCTATGCTCTTTTCGAAAGAAAAATCGTTCATTCCGCTTCATGACGCATTACATATTTTGAATTTTTACGTCTATGCGTTTTCCAAAAACAAGAATAAAAAGTTTCTTTCCACGTCATAGACATACTTCTTATTTCAGATTTCAATTTCTAATTTTTTATTTAAATCATTTATCTTGAGTATATATATATATATATATATATATATATGTGTGTGTGTGTGTGTGTGTGTGTGTGTGTGTGTATTTTTAAAGAGTTAAATTAGTTTCAAATCTATTCTTTGAACAATAAAAACGAAACGTTGATAAACATATCATTTATTTTCCGGTTTTCTGTTTTTCATATATATATATATATATATATATATATATATATATATATATATATATATATATATAAGGAGAGGTAGTTTGCTTGAAGCATTGTGTGCAATACGTATATAGAGGAGTATTAGAAGGCTATCACAATGCAAGAAATGGAAATATGTCGACGTTTAGAAGTAAGAAAAAAGCAAGTGATTTTTTAAAAATATATTTTTTAAAAACATTTTATTTATTTTTTCTATATAGCAAATCTTACTTCATAAGCAAGTAAGATTTGTTACATAGAAAAATGAAATAACATTTTTCTGGAAAAAATATATAAAAACAAAATCACTTGTTTTTGTCTTACTTCTCAACGCCGACATATTTTAATTTCTTGCATTGTGATAGCCTTCTAATACTCCTATATATATATATATATATATATATATATATATATATATAGTATTTATTAATTTTATTTTTCGTATAAAAGTTATACAATGTCCTTGTGATATAACTACAGTAATAGTTATTGAAGTAAACTTTTCTTTATATATATATATATATATATATGCAAGAAAATACCCGTCGTAGTTATACAGAAAATACCCGTCGTAGTAAATAATTATAGCATTAGTTTTAAATTTTAATGTTTTTTTTTCTTTCGTTGCGGAATATGGTACGATTTTGTTGGCAACCTTCGAAATAGTAAACTTTAATAAAAAAGATAATGTGCCTGCGTTTCTCACCCTGTTACTTAAAATAGATATTCCATAATTCATAATGATAAGTTTAATAGTCTATGATTTTACCAAGCGCATAAACATTATTGACGTCCACGCGCACACAGATCCATTTAAAATATATTGCTTTATATTACTTAAAATTTGATGTAGAGCTATTCTGTTTTCTGATTTGTTTGTATCTAACTATTGGAGGGGGCGTGTACGAGTGATCAAGTTATAAAAAAAATAACGTGCCCTTGTTACTCACCCTGTGTCCGTGAATACATATCCAAAAATTTATAATGGTTGGTTCATAAAAAAATTAATAATTAAAAAAAAACTTTATATATGCACCCGTTGATTGTTAACATTTACAAAAAAATAATGTGCCTATGTTATCACCGTATTTCTCATAATATATATTTCTAAAATTCATAATGACTCGTTCATTAGTTTAGGAGATTAAATGTTTTTGGGGACAATGCACGTTTGGGTTGGCTCACTCCATACATGGAAAAGTTTACAAAACGAAAATAATGTGCCCATGTTAGTCACCGGGTAATCGAGGTTAAATATTCGAAAATGCATAATGATCGGTTCATAAAAAATAATCAAATTGTCTCTATATATATCCACCCCTGTTAACATTTACAAAAAATAATGTGCCCATGTTACTCACCTTATATTTTAGAATACGTATTCCAAAATTCATGATTAGTTTAGGAGATTATCCTGTACACTTTATAAATATAGGGATATATAAACACACATTGAAATTTAAATCAATTAGATATTTGTTAGTTAAGTAGAAAGATCTATCATCAACTTGAAAAAACTACAACAGTTTGATATTCTATCGTATAGTGAAATAGAGCTGAGGATCTACATATATTTTTAAAGATTTCAATTATTTTCAAATCGTATTCCGAATAAAAAGTACACACAATTGTATCAAAGTTTACAGCTGTTTTCAGACGATGTTTATTTTCAGTTATATAATATAAACACAATTTGTCTAAACAGCGTCTTTTTCAAAACAGGATTTCTGGAGCATTGTTTATTTCTGACCCTCTTCAAAAAACATTAAAATGTCCGAAAATATTTTATCTTCGATGAAAACATGACTTAACATTGAATCTATTACTATAATTTTTGTTTAATGTGTATCGAAAATGAAGTTTGTCTGGGATTTGTTATTCTTTTTCTAAGTACAAACGGTGAATGCTCTCGAAATACCGTTCTGAGAAAAACGCTGTTTAAACACATTTTTCGTTATTTCATATAAGAGAAAATAATACTCTCTTGAAACAGTTGTATTCTCCGTGGATACCATTTTTCGTACTTTATATTTGGAATATGATGTAAAAATAATTTACATAATTAAAAATAAATGCACAACTATATATATATATATATATATATATCTATAAACTACTTTTTTACGGAATGATTTTTTTCTTATTACGATATTGAAAGACTTAAAAGTTTGTAACAAAACGTAGCCATGTGTGCAGCGAATCCCTCCTTCGTTTTTCTCGCTATCTATATGTCGCTATGTATGTATGTATCTATCTATGTCACTGTCTAATTATTTATTTTAAAATGAAAAAGTTGCAAGCGAACTTAACAGTCGTAACTACATACCTAGAAAGTGGAAGTTTCTTATTTACAAGACGCGATACGTTCATATGAAGAAATCAGAGGGTCCCTTATATCTTAAAAATACAGCGTTGCAAGTAATTTAGACCTTGTGGCATCTGATAGAAAGGACCGCTTAAGTAGAACTTAAAAGAGAAACGTATCACATGTAGTATTAGGGAAAGAAAGAAATATCTTAAAATGTATTTTATGTATGTATTTTATGAACTTCACCTGGAATTGGCTATCTTATAGTCAAAATAGGAAGATAAAATTGCGATAATTTATTCTTTTGGGACAGGCATGTCTGTCTGTGGCAGTTAGGGCAAATGTATTCACTTCAACTTTAGGGAAAATAATGCAAAAATAATCTTGTTTGAGATGAATTTTTATTTAGGACCGATCTTGAAAATTCGACTTACTATATATATATATATATATATATATATATATATATATATATATATATATCTATATAAAGTTAATCAGACTATTTTAAAATTAGGCGCATATAGTTCTCCACATAATATAACGCTAATTATAATTATTTAAATGCTTAAAACTTTTTTAAAATAAATTCTTTACTGAAATAACCTGGTTTTGATTTATTTTTGTTTTCTGAAACGCAGAAAATCTATTAAAATGAATTTCATCCCTTTATGTTCTAATATATTTCAGTTATTTTATGTATTTAATCTATAACTGCCCCTAGTGACAGCAAATGGAATCGAAGGAAATTTTCATCTTTTGATTTCGGGAAAAATTGAACTATTATTGAAACATATTTGAATGTGTTGTTAGTATATCGATTTCTATAACACCCAAACAAACATTGACGTTTATATATATATATATATATATATATATATATATATGTATATATATATGTATATATATATATATATATATATATATATATATATA
Organism: Sepiola atlantica; assembly: GCA_963556195.1. Classification (NCBI taxonomy): domain Eukaryota; kingdom Metazoa; phylum Mollusca; class Cephalopoda; order Sepiida; family Sepiolidae; genus Sepiola; species Sepiola atlantica. The sequence continues at coordinate 106,005,142 of OY744521.1, forward strand.
TATATATATATATATATATATATATATATAGAGAGAGAGAGAGAGAGAGAGAGATGTTTTCCGAAAAATAAAAGGTTTCATATACGGTAAAAGTTCATTTTTATTTTTTTAAATTACATCTGTTTCTCCATAGCGAATACAAACGCAACATTAGTAATAAGAAATTCCGAATGTTATAGAAAAACGTATGTTTTATAGAAAAATGTATGTTCAGATTTTACAGTAAAAACCCCGACATACTTTTACGACAAAAAAAGTTTATTTCTTCTTCGAAACGAACTACGAATACAATTCACAGTCAGCCATTTTTCTTCCGTAAAATTAAATAGAAAATATAGAAATAAGACACTTTCTTCGGCAATATTCTCTATCAGTATGAAGTTTAATTTGTTATATAAAAATGAATACATTTTAAAAATTGTAATATATTTTCATTCGTTTCATTTTAGTGTTTGTTAAATTGTAAATTTGTAATATATTTTAAATCCATTTATAAAAAAAACACCGATTTTACTATTTTAAATTAATTCATATTTGAAAACAAAACAAAATAAAAACACTTGTTAATTATTTACTATTTTCAAAAGAATTTTTTTTTCTAATATAATATATTATTTGTTACCTAAAAAATAAGAAAAGCAAACTATTCTTTTAATAGAAAAAGCTAAAATAATTCAGTCTTTTTTTTTTTCCTAACACCGGTGTAAATGTGTGACGTCACATTTGCTGTTATGATGGAGTGTAGAAATTCAACATAACCGAAATATTTTGAGCGCAGCTTAGTTTTCATTTTTTTATCTTTTATATCACAAGCATTGAACATATTTTAAATATATTTTTTTTAAAATCCTCTTTTTCTTATTATTCAAGAATAATCTGGGCGGACACCAAAGCTGATCCCGTCGAAGGCGTTGGTAAAGCCGTCATGCTTAAAAATGTTTACGACATTGACGCTATAATTGGTGCACCACATTCGTCAGGTAATAAAAGAAACTTTATTTTTTTAAATTTTCACATGGTAAACAGGGGCATAGCTAGAGAAGTACAACTAGAAACTTCAGTACAAATAGATAACTAAACGTTATAATTAGCGTATAGCAGCAAGGAAAACAGACACAGGTATTTAGATTTAAAAAAAAATGTATATTAATTATGAATGGATGCAAGATATAAGGATGTGTGGGGTTTGATCTGTGATGTGGGTTCATCAAGATAGATGGACCCTTACCGTCGGCATAGTGTCCTCATTGACTCTGGACTGCTCGTCGGTCCGGTATCAGGTGTGACTGGAATCTGATCAATACGGATTAGTGATGAGCGAACGACGGACAGGTAAGGCGCGAGTTATTCGCAATTTACAGTAGTAATTGTTGGTCGGGAAAGCCAGTTTCAATTTACAGTAATAGTTGATATCTCGCTCTTAAAAGAGAAGGTTTGTTGTTGGAAAAATCGACTGTCAGCGTAGCAAGGATAGGCCGTCTTGATGTAATGGAGTCAGACCGACATAAGCTGGCTGGCTTCTGGTGAGGGATACTGAGCGCGACTGTCTCCAGTGACGGAGTCTCAAGATGATGGCTGCCTGTTACTGAGTCTAGTTACTTAACAGCAGCATGCGGACGTAGTTGTAGACACCTGGCCCCAAGAGATGAAGCACAAAAATGGCCGTAGGATTCAGAAAACTGCTTCTTTTAATTTCCTTTGTCGCCACAGTGAGCGCGGCACACGAGTATGCAGCAGACAATTTTGTGGTAACGCTCGTGGGTATGTACTAAAATTCTGATGCGGTCATGGTGATTAAAGAACTAATTCAAATTTATCCAATTTCCCTTTAAAACAGTTTTGGAACAACGGAAATAGGCACATGTGGAGAGTGCACGTCGGGCCTCACTAAAAAAATCGTAACATAAAAATCTGTCGTATGTCTTGATCTCAACCCATGATAATGCTAGTGAGTTTAGTAATTATCTAAAGGAATTTGCAAACGCTTGACTAGCATATCTCCTGTATATATGTTCTCATACAAGCAATTACAATGAAACAATAATGTTTGGAAAAACATTTATTTGTTGCAAGTCCGCAGTTTGCTTTTAGATTGTGTTCGTAAAACTTCGTACGTTGTTCTAATAAAGTCTAAAAACGGATGTGTACGAGTGTGTGTGAGGAAATGTTTTACATATTATGCGTACTTTACTGGCACGTGTTCCCATGAGAAAGAGAAAGAACAGAGAAAGAGAGAGAGAGAGAGAGAGATTTGTATGCGTGTGTTAACAGCACGTGTTCTTATGCGACGAGAAGAAGGAAGAAAGAGTGTGAATTGCCTTTCGCGTTCCTTTTTATATCAACGGATTCAAATGCGACAATGCTTTTGAGCTTAGTGTTTATCTAAAATGCCAATGTTATTGAGCTTAGTATTTATCAAAAGCTACAATGCTTTTGAGTTAGTGTTTATTTAAAATGTAATCAAGCCTTCATTAATAAAAAAACATTTTAATCAAATTATTATAAACTAGCTGGACTTTGCGTTCCGGGATAGATTAAAGTAATTTTAGTTTTTAATTAATTTTTTAATTTTTTTGCTTAAACAGAAAAAGAAACTAGATTTTAGTTGTTAGGGGAAAAAATCACTTAAAATATAAGTTATGGCCCTTACTCATTTTGATTGCTTTTTCGGTGATTAGCTTAAAATCTTTCTTAATATAGATTGGCTGGACCTGACTGAGTATTTTTTCTTCAATAAACTGTAACGAACTACATTATTGTATTGCCAATAACGTGGTACAAGAATAATAAGTGAACATTTGCGAGTCAGACAAAGTTTGATTTGTCAGCTAAATGGCTATTTAAGTCCAACTTTTTAAATCTGACCGACATAATTTTATATATATAGATTAAGTATCCAGTATCATGATTGTCAAATCGACGTAGTGTTGCACCCTTGTGCTTAGTTTACAAGTAAATACTCTGACCCACCGACTAGCAACAGAATTACACCGCTTCGCTGTAGAGATCCCTGAATGCCAGAAGATTTTCTACTCCAATAGCTTATTTCCTCAGACCGCTTGCTTTTGGCATTCCTTCTCTGCTCCCCGTTTTCTTCGACTGACCGTATCAACATGATGAAATGTCATTGCAATATGCAAAAAATCTTGCTGCACAACTTCCCACCCAGATTGCACCCCTGTAAATCTAGTCCCATTAGTGACAATATGTCTTGTTTGAGGCGAACAAAAGTAATATATATATATATATATATATATATATATATATATATATATATATATATATATATATATAATTAGAATATTCATCCAGGTAAAACATCCACAGGTTAGTAATCCAAAGAATTTCAACCGGGTTTATAAAAAGTGCTCAATATCAAATAGAGCTTTTATATATGATTATTTTTATTTACACAGTCATGTACAAAATCTGCGACACTGGCATGTCGATGTTATCGATCAACAGTTATTATAAACTGAGATCTCACCAGGAAGAGTTAGAATCCGATCTTAACCTTAGATCATATTTGCATCTAAGGTTAAGATCGGATTCTAACTCTGCCTGATGAGATCTCAGTTTATAATAACTGTTGATCGATAACATCGATATGCCAGTGTCGCAGATTTTGTACATGTCTGTGTAAATAAAAATAATCATATATATATATATATATATATATATATATATATATATATATATATATTGTTTGATTTCTTTTGCTTTGATTTTCAATTTATATGATAGATGTGTAATGTGACTGTTAAAGATAGACTTATATCTGGTGACCTTAGAGTAATGTTTAATCTTTAGAGTTTAAGGCGTTGCGTGCAAGATAGGGGACTTCGTTTGTATAGTCACATTGAAAGAATAAATTGTAGTGTTTTGGATAGTTTATGTAGAACAGTTGAAGTAGCAGCGTCATTTGCGGAGAAGGCCAAGGAAAACATGGGAGGAAGTGATAAAGATAAATTTGAGAGAAAAATTGATAAATAAAGACCCGGCCGGATATAGGTTAGTTTCGAAATCTATTTCTAAAAGCCGTTCAGCCAGCATGTAAAACAGGCGTTTAAATAATGATGATGATGATGATGATGATGATGATGATGATGATGATGATGATGATGATGATGATATGGATAAAGTGCGTGTGTTAGTAGATGAAGAACCTTTGTAGGCAGCAGGGCAAGACCAAGGAAAATATGGCTTTTAGAAAAGGAAGAATGAATAAATACCTGACCATAGATAAGTTATTTTTTATGATGATGATGACGGCAATGATGATGACGACAATGATGATGAATCAATCAATTAAATTTATTCGCAAAAATAACAAAGTACAGCAAGCCATGTAAATAGACAGAAAATATTACATCCATATACCGTCTGAATGTTTGTCCAAGGCAACTTTCAACCTGGATATGGTAAGCATCATCACACTCTCCTTTGGCAAGCTGTTCCAGGGTAGTAGAAACAAAATGAGAGAATTCTGCCTTTCTTCTGTTGAGACGAAAGCAACGATGGTACACCTTCTGAGGGTTGCCGCGAAGACCGCGACTATGTGTTGGAGTGAAACATTCCCCCAAATGTAGATTTATATTTCCGTAGATGATGTTGTATCCCAGAATCAGGTCTCGCCTTTTATGCTAGAGTTTGAAATAAGTTTTTGAACGCTCGAATCAAAATAGATGAGTGAAGAGGAGATAAAAATAAATAAATAGTTTCTTGGGTACGTCCACGTGTTACAGTTTTCTCTTGTGTCACACATAGAAGTTCATAAACATATTTTGTTAGCCGCTTGTACGCGTCCTTTAATGTGATCTTGCCCGACTGAGGTAACGCCGCCTCCAAACAAGTTCGTCCATACCCTAAAATAAGACCAAGTCGAAACAAACGGTTGACGACAAGAAGAGGTTTATTCGACTGGATAGTTTGTAATAAATCACTGACCAGTGGGACGAGGGGGTGCTGAGGTAGATAGCGGTCGATAATCTCTGGTTAATTATCTCTTATCAAGACATTTCTAAATCCACGTGTTCACACCCCTAAGCTTCCGATCGAACTGCTTCTTCTCTTCTCACTCTCTCTTTGAGCTATGTGAAATCACATCGTTTCCAACATAGGTTGAGGTGACATTTGAGTTCACAAGCTGATCACCTGAAACCAATTTCCTGTCAAAGTGCGAACGTTGCCCTTCGAACTCAAATCACCGGATATGTACTAGCGAACGTACCATTACTATTTAACGCATGCATCTAAGAAACAGACACTGTTGGTATGCTAGTCGGTCACACTTATGTTTGAAATAGCATTCACTCACTCATTGGGCAGATGAGGAATATCCATTCTTGTTGAATTCAAAAACAATTACATAATATTGTCAAAAACATAAACGACTCTAACAAAATCTACATAAATTCACGCTAAGTCTATTTCATGTTAGTGTCTAACGCCTGACGAAATCCTCTACCTGTATATGAGCCAGATACGTCCTAAAATGGAGTACTGTTACAACACCTCGGGAGGTGCCGTTCAGAGCATTCTTTGCTGCCTTGGTAGAGTAGAAAATCGACTCGAAATTTGGTGAAAGACTTCATCTTTTCCTTACAGCCTTTTTTCGTTGCTAGTCTGTATCTACTCTATCCTTATTTTCATAGTAGGTGCTCGACTGAGCTCAAATCTCTGGTTTTCCCCGTAAAACATTCACAGCCAAAAATAGTCTAGCTACAATCACTGTAAATAGTTTTTCGTTTCTTCGTCTATGTACCTGGAGCTAAACGGAACTTCCATGAGTAGAGTTTCTTTCCAACTTCCTAAAACTACTACTCTGTGGAGCACAATACCACGCAAGCTGATTACTAGATCGTTTTCAAGTCCAATTCTAAATAAGAGTAGAACTTGGAATTTGTGTGTTCTTTTGGCAGAGACTGGTCACTTTTTTCTCATTCTTGGGGGCGGGATTAAAGGTGATTACGTGCCTGCTCAGCGTCAACCTGACAAACTCATTAACCCAGTCAGGTGGAAAGAATGATCTGAGTTTGGGCGTTTGTGTGTTTGTATGCGTTACCTTTCGTGTGGTCGGTGTGTGTATGTGTCTTAGAGTCGGGAAAATGTTTAAAACAAATTTTTCGGACAAAAAATACGGAACATTTGCGTATCAATTTAATCGGAATACCAAATGGATTACTGGGAAAATCTATAAAATAAAAAAGCCTTGTAACACGAAAGGACTCCGTGCTATTTAATAACATTGCCTTATATATATATATATATATATATATATATATATATATATATATATATATATATATATATATATATATATATATATATATATATATATATATATATATACATACATATATATATATATATATATATATATATATATATATTTATATATAAAATGTGTGTGTTTGTGTGCGTATTTGTGTCTGTGTTTGTGTGTGTGTGTAAGCTCAGGGATATACCGAAAGTTATTCTGTATATAAGTTGGGCTCAAAGAAGTAAAACAAATTATTTTCATATTCTTATGGTACATTTATTATATTTTCTTGCTATGGATTTGCTTGTACATATGAGAGAGGTAGATATAGTAACATAAGATAAGGATATAGGGAGAGAAAGAGAGAGAGACGGAGAGAGAGAGACTGAGAGAGACAGACAGAGAGACAGAAAGACAGAGGGACAGACAGAAAGAGCGGGACAGTACGAGAGAAAGAGAGAAAAGAATAGAGTGACTTAAGGTGATTATCGATTGCCAATTTTGATTGGTAACCCGACAGCGAGCATAACGTTCTTCCGAAATGTATTCGTTCTTAGAAAATCAATCAAATATAGATAATTCCAGCAAGGTCAGTCGGCACTTCATTAGTTTAACAAAAATTGTAATATTTTAATTTTGTAACTTCCTTTTTTAAAAAAATATTAATTTATTTTCTTTCTTTTTCAAAATCTCTTTTAGTTAATCTTGCAATTGGTTACCTAACCGCTTACTGGAATTTGCCACATCTATCTTGGGGATCAACCGATTCCATTTTTGAAAACAAGGCAATCTTCAAAACCCTGATACGTACAACTTCACCATTCAGTAAGAGTGGACCATTCCTTACCAAGTTCTTCAAGTTGTTCAACTGGACAATTGCAGCCATATATAGCCCTATGTTTGGTCAGTATTCCATATTTTTATTTTTATTCTTTTCTTTTTTTTCTTTTCAAATGTTTCTCTAATAAAGTAGAGTGCTGAGAGATACTAAACGTATTGGTTGAGAAATGTCACGTGTTAGCAGGGAAGGGCCGTTTAAGAAAATAGTAGCAGCTAAGTTAAAGCAGTTAGTAAGTAGCAAGCATGTCCAGCAGATGTCAGTCTGTAAGGTTCTCCACCCCCACGGCCACCTATATATATATATATATATATATATATATATATATATATATATATATATATATATATATATATATATATATATGTACGTCCTCTTCAGATGGTTAGACACAATGGCAGGTGGGGTTTGAAATAGAACAGAGATTCAATAGGCCAAATATGAAACCAGTACTCCATACAAGGTCTGATAGTAGATTTGTAGTGGTCGAGAATAGCCTCAGGTGTAAGAAAGTGTTTAGAGCGACAGAAGGAACCGACCTTATTAGAATCAGAAATACCAATAGATCTGATGTATAAACTCAAAGAAAGGTTTCATGAAAATGAAAGATCAATATGTTTGAGAGTCGATACATTCTCACAAATAGAGCCATCGATGAAAATTTTAGGAAGAAAAGTGTCATGCCTAAGATTAAAAGACACGATCTAAGTCTTAACAGGATTAAACAAAATAGCCGCTTTTTACGCCAATCCACAACCGACCCCTAAATCAACTTCCAGATCAGTTGCATATTGCAACGAATCCAATGAAGATGAACGGGAATAAACACCAGAATAGAGAGTGGTATCATCAGCATCTTCTGACTCAATATTCTCTGGGAGATTAGGATATAGAGAAGAAGAATTATTTGATATAGTATAGAGCCCTGAGGAACACCAGCATCGACCGAGAAAGATGATGAGGACTCACCATCAAGACTTACTCACAGCTTCGATAATGAAGAAAATACCTAATAATGGCAAGAACTTTACCACTAATACCATAAACCTGAAGTTTATCTAGTAGACTAGAATACCATACTCTGTCGAACCACTTAGAATTTTCAAGCGCAATGGTTTTATCCTAAACTCAATCAACAAAAAAAAAACGAAACAAACCATCAAACTATGTATTATTACAATGAACACATAATTTATAAAAAATATACTGCAATCACAAATAGAAACATTAATAGCAGAAAAGAAAAACAGAGACAATAAATTTTCAACACAAGCAAAACAGAGCAAACTCTCCTGAACACACATGGAAATAGCTCTTCCCTAAATGGGATTTGTTCATGAAATGTAGATGAATTTACCTATTATGGCAGCAAAGTTGAAAAGCAAAATTGCACAGAGAGTGAAATAAATGTGCGAATCAGCGAAGCCTAGGCTGGACTGGAAAAAATAAAAGTAATCTGGAAATCAAATTTCCCTACCAACATGAAACGTGACTTCTTTTAGGTCATTTTTACATGAGTTCCTTTATAGGAAATAGCACATGTCTTTTTACCAAAAGACTACCACATCTGAAGAGGGGGAGACAACTCTCAACTGATCAATAGAGAGTCACCTCTTATTACCTAGAGTATAAAGACCGCATTAAAAAAATAAATTTCATTCATTTTTTAAAACATAGTTCACTCCAAACAAAAAGTTGTGTCTCCACGATATTTAAAAAAAAAACGAGACGTTAGAATATTTCGCGCTTACCAATGAGAGTCGGCCAATTTCATATTTAAGCAAAAGCCCAACTATCATTTGATGCAGTCTGCCTCAAACCTTCTACTGCACAATTGCCTGGCTGCCCCATGGCAAGATATTCGGATGGTCTCATTTAATGTTCAATGCAAAGCAAGCTAATTAAACAAAAAAATATATATGGAAGTCGCTCCAGACAATGCATGAGGCCACTAGATGTAAGGAACTGAAACATACGAGAGATGATTATATTGAATAATAACTATAAAAAGAAGAGGAAGGTAAAATCACTTCAAAACGAGGTAGCTTTTTAACTGACGGTGATAAATTCAGAGGCAAACTAATCGAACCTAAAGCCGAAATATTAGCATCGCAGTGACGGACCCAGTCATTTACACCGGGAATACCTAAAGGACATATCCATGTTCAACATGGAACTTGGCAATACCCTAACACTGAGCGAGTGTTGATGGAGAAGCCCCTCAAGGGGCTACCCTTGAGTTCGGTCTACTTGGAAAGTACCGACTAAAAAAACACTATGACTCTACCTTCTACCGAAGATACTTAACTACCTTTATAATCCGTCAGATATCAGACACACTAAGTCTAACCCGACCCAACTACTAGCGTTCAATCCGCGGAACTCTGAACAGGCTAGCCAAAAGGTAAGCCCTTCGAGGCCAGTTGACAAAAAGTCTACCCCTAAAATGCAGAAACAAACGCTTACCGACTATGCACAAGCGATAACAGACTTCTGATATCATGCTTCTTATCTTGTTTCTTTTATCAGAACTTGCACTTACTCATTTCTAACCAGTGCCTTTGCAGTAAGACGCTTGTTCACATTACATTTAAATGTCTGCATGTTTGTACGATCAGGGAAACCGGTAACAGGAGAGAATTCCATAGACAATCGATCCGAGGAAAGAAGCTATCAGAGTATAAAATCTTCCGGCAGCCTAAATTGGGAGTTGTCCAACGAGATGTGTGTTTACATTAGTTTTAAAGTTCTGCATGTCAGTACCGTCAGGAAAGCAGGGAGTTTCAGAGTCCAGCAGCACGAGGAAAGAAGCTTTTGGAGTAGAAAGCTCTTCGGCATCTGGGGACCTTCACAGTGAATGGATGGGATTTGGCAGATTGTCGGGTTGGTCTATTGAATTTGCGTCGTGGAGGCACCAGTTCATCAGAGCACAATCCATTGATAAAACTAAATCATTAAATAGTTAAACAAACAGATAAATAATATAAAATATAAATAATAGGTAAAAAAAATAAGAATAGCGATACTAAAAATAAAGGAAAGTTAACAATACAACTAAAACCCGCAATTAGTAAATTAGTAAATTCAAAAGGTAATCACTGCAGTATTGATCCCAGTGATTATCTTCAAACCCACACCTTAAGAGAAGAGACAACTCTCAAATCATCGAAAGGGAGTTGCGCCCAATTACCTGGCGTTTAAGGTATGCACTCTAAAAAAAAATTAATTCAAAATAAATCATTAAGAATATAAAATAAACAAATAAATGATTTTTTTTTAAATATAAAATATAAATAATTATAAAACAATAAAAATAGTCAGTCTAAAAACAAAGAAAATGAAAAAAAGCAATTTAACCCGCCATTAATAAATTATTGAATTCAAAATGTATTCACTGCAGATCCAAACGACTATTATTTACACGTTTTAAAAATAGAGTTGAGGCCAACATATTAAGAGGAGAAATATTATCTCGATATATGATGTTATACGAACTCTACATCAAACCACAATGAGAGCAAGTAAGGTTTGTAATTATTTTAAAAACTATGATGATAATAAAAGGGAAGGAATCGAAAAACTCATTTTACTTTCACGTTTGTATCCGTCTTATTTTGCTTTCAATCCGCTTATATCCGATACGTCTCTGCGTTAGCACAGCTTCTTATGAATAATCTCTCTCTCCCCCCTCTCTCTCTCTCTCTTTCTCTCTCTCTCTCTCTCTCTCTCTCTCTCTCTCTATATATATATATATATATATATATATATATATATATATATATATATATATATATATATATATATATACTAGTCGGCTTTAATCGATTGTTTTTCTGCTCGACCTTTGCTCAAATCTATTCATAAGGATGTTCTCCCATCCCAACATATTAGTAACATTATTTATCAATTTAAATTTCAGTGCGATGCCGTATACGTGGGAAGAACAGTGCAAAGGTTCGAATCCAGAATAAAACAACACATCTCCTCTGCCATACGCCGGGGCCGACTAAATAATTTAAATAATTTAGTCAACATATCCGGGTCTGCTATTGCTGACCACCTTATAAATAGCGCCGAATGTGCGTCGACGTACACTAGTGACTGGTTTTCTGCCATAGGTAGATCGCATTCTCTATTCCATCTCAAAGTCCTGGAAGCCATATATATCAAATCAATCAAACCCTCCCTTTGTAAACAAAAGGAGTGGCTTTTAGGACTTAATGTGATCAACTTGTGACCCTCCTCCCCATATATTTTTTCTCCCAAACTTGTCACTAGTTTTCATTATAAATTTCTTTTAAGTTTTTAGTCGTATTTAATTACTTCCACGTTAATACTCTGATGAGTGTGGACGAAAGCTGGCTTAGTACATTCATGAATTTTTTTAAATTTCTTCTTGGTTTTTAACTTGTTCAATTTCATTCTACCCACCCCACCCCCACCCCCCCAAAAAAATAAATGTCCCAAACATTTACATTCCTCGCCGTTATTAAATTTTGTACCACGAGAAATATATTTATATATATATATATATATATATATATATATATATATATATATATACCACACACAATGCTTCAGATAAACTACATCGACCTCTTATAAAAACCGAAGTTTTAATAAGCGGAAAACAATATATCAGTTAAGTTGAAGGTAGGTATGTGAATGAGTACTACGTTAAGAAGGCGGTTATTTGCAAAAGCAGGTCAGCAGAAAATAAATGTGACTGAATCAACTTAAAATGTTGAAATCCTTTACTGAAAGCGAAATTTGTAAAAAAGTTTTTACAATTTAATTTAGAAATTGATAGAAAATCATGGATGAATTTTGTAAGTACTATTTTAAAAGATAATTTAAATATTACGGTATTCTTTGGTTTTACGCCTGTCTAAACATTAATAGCTTTCTTAGCCGGATTAGGTATTATCAAGAAAAACTGAACCGAAATTAAATATATTTGGCCAATAAAATAGTGGTGAAAACCAATGTAGGTTAGTCCGAATCAGACAGAGATATGTTAGACGGATTGCTATTTGGGTCCGATTTTGAAAAGTTTTTCTTTTTATAGATATAGAAGGTAGCTAAATTTAGACCATAGAATTTGAAGTCATTGATGTAAAGCCTGTAGTATCAAATGTATTGCTAAGGTCGCTTTAAAAAATGGTTAGCTCATTCTATCGCCCCAGAAAGTATCTGACTTCAGATGAGATCCTCTACCTACATAAGAGTCAGATATGTTCTAAGAACCGAATGGGTTAAAGCAGGCATTGCAGCTTATGCCCCCATGCGAAAGTTCTTCAGCAAACCCAACTCTCTTCAATGGTCCACCTCGGAATGCGCAGCTGCTATTGCTAAGAGGCAGCAAGCATTCCGAAAATTTGGCCGCCATAAGTCAACTACGAATAGACAGACATTTATAAAGTCAAGAAATGATTGTAAAGTAGCGATAGCTGAATCAAAGAGAAGGTATACAGAGATAGCTAAAACATGCATTCAGTCACAGAAACTAGGTACTCACGATTTCTGGAAAATCTACAATAGTGTGGTGAACAATGAACAATCAACAATTCTCCAACCAACAAAACCACAACGATGTCGTTTGCACGGCAACTGATAAAGCTGAATTACTTGCCCAATGTTTCGCCTTAAACTCCACTTTGGACTCAACAAACTTCTCCCTCCCTAAATTCTCATTGCAGACTGACGCCACACTTGATGATCTGGTCATCACCCCTATCTCAAATCAGGGACATCATAAAAAACCTTGACACCTCCAAAGCTAGTGTGTCTGATCTTATACTAGTAATAGTGATAAAGAAATGCTCTGCTGAACTTGCCCCTGTCCTCTTTAAACTCTACAACAAATGCCTAGCTGAATCTTGCTTCCCTGATAGCTGGAAAATTGCCTTTGTGTTACAGTCTTCAAGAATTCTGGAGATAGAACTGATCCTCAAAACTACCGCCTAATCAGTCTACTCCTCATATTAGCTAAAATCTTTGTATTTCATGTTACTTAAACTCGTTCATGGCCCCTTGCTGTTTATTGGCGAATCAATGTGTGAATAAAACTGATTTAAAATGTGGGGGAAGAGTTTGCCTTCATAATCAAGCAAGCGGCAACACAGCAGTAGCCCCTTTCCGTATTATTTAATGAGGCCTACAAAAGTGGACATTTCTTCTTTCAAACTTTTTCATTGCAGGAAAATATTCTAATGCTGTGGTCAATGGAGTTGTAAGTAATTTCGAAGAAAACAACATAACTATCACAGAAAATATCTCTTTCAATACAAGCCAGTTGAATGACAAGCGAATACAACAGCATTTAAGAAAATTAAGACGTGAATCAAGAAGTAAGTATAATTTGCTTTTAGATTACTAGAATTATAGGCTATACGGACCAAATTATAGTATTCTAACACTATTGATAATGTTTACCTATTCAGTTATTTATTTCTTGCTATCGCTCATGTTTGAATTCATATTTTGTGAGATGACATAAATCATATATCTATTACGTCACGCCAAAGCTATGATTACTTTGTTATGGTAATGTTTTAACTCTGTTTAGAAGAAAATCAAAATAGCTCGGTTGATAGAATATCAGACTGAAGATCTCAACGTTTCGGTTTCGGTTTCCAGTCATGACATTCGCTTTGCGATATTTTCTATTTCTAAAAGTAAAGATCTCTGATATTTTGAAATGAGACAAATCGCGCAATACATTTATTACATTTAAAAAAATTGTGACTGACGAACAGACGGACAAGACTTCGATTTATATAAGAAAAGCAATATCATTTATTAATTATCGTTAATTTTAAAACTTATATTTATACTAGCAAGCTTTGCCAGCTCGCAATTTCTTCGAAACTTTTACTGCCTGAAATATTTGGAACCAATATTTAAATAATTAACAGCTCATTCGTAAGTTTGTTATAAACACAAGACAAACACTTTCGCATGTATTCATATAAATAGAAAAACATTAACATTTATTCATTTTATTTAGTAATATTTTGGTTATTTTTATACAAATGTATTGATCTTTAAATAAAATCATAAAGAAATCGAAAGAAAGAAGAAATCAATTCGCCTGAGCGATGGTGTGTATTTGAGGGGGGCTCTATTTTTAAACTTACAATTTTTGGCGTCGTTAACGGAAATGGATAAAGGAGAGAGAGAGCGGGAGAGAGAGCAAGCAATCAATCAACCTTTTCTCTTTTCTTTTTGTAGCGTCGCCCAATTAATTAAATTACTTTACTTAATTACTGTTAATATTGACGAAACTATTACAGATATAAAGAAAAATAATACAATAAAATTAAAAATGAATGACACCAAGTAATTCATTATGAACTTTAAAAAATAGTTATGCAAATTAGGTATACACATAGATGTCTTTCGGCCTTTCGTCTCTACGATATATACAATGTTTCTAAATACTACGTTGTATTATTGATTTAAATAACAGTAACCTGTTTTGATGGTAATATAGAAGATAAATGGAAATCTATCATCACATTTATTCATTTAGATGAAATTTTATTGTATGTTAAACATCTTAACCTTCCGAATTTCATCTGACATAGGACAGACGTTTTAAATTTCTTCCAGAAGATGGTCTAATCTATGTCGATATCTCGAAGAACTAAATACATTTTCAAATAAAAAAAAATGATAAGCTGATCTAATAGACACAAAAATGTTTATTTTATCTTTGGATATGAATATTGTGTTATTTTTTACTTTTATTTAAAACATTAATATATATATATATATATATATATATATATATATATATATATATATATATATATATATATATATATAAGGAATAAAAGAAACAATGTTTCAGACAAAATGTAAGAATAAAAATGGAATAAAGGATAAGCAAATCAACAACTAGCAAAAATATTTTTCCCAAATTGCGTTCTTTGTATAAATTTGAAAACTTTTCTGTTTTTAATTAATGTTCTGCTACCAATTGATGATGATTGTATTTTAACAATAGAAATATTTTGGTAGAACTATTCAATATGTGTTTTTTAGTTTAGTTTTGCTAGTTGTTGATTTGCTCATCCTTTATTCCATTTTTATTTATATATATAGTCTAAAGAAGCTTTGAGGCATTAAAAAAAAAAATGTAAAATGCAGTTTAAATTCACAGACAAACTAACTAAATCCAAGATATTGCAGACTTAACATTCGTTGGAAAATTACTAAATGAAAAAACATAAGTAAAAAAAAAGGGAGGGTTAATTATCTAAGAGTGAAACAAAAACAGGAGACCTTAAGCGTCTAATATTAACACGAGGATCATCAGCTGTTTACCATGTAACTGTTTCGGAGATTTAAAAACAGGACAGTTATAATATTCATGGCTCTCCAATGGTACTGATTATACGACCATTTCCCCAATAATCAAGTGTCGAAATAATTCAGCTCAAAATATCACTAATATATACATAAATAAATAATAATAATGATAAAATAATAATAATAATAATATATTACCCTTAAGACTACCGTATGATATAGTAATTTGCATATCAAATAACATTAATTATAACAATAAAAAATAAAACATAAAAAATAAAAAATAAAATAAAAATTAAAAAATAAAATAAAATATATATATAAAAATAATAATAATACTATCTAAACACTACATCCAAGAACCATTCCGCAATATGGTAGCCAGCAATATATATATATATAAATAAATCAAGTTCAGTTGTATTTACAAAATGAACTTTAAACCAATATTTTTTTCAAAAGTGCTCAGTACTAGGTAGAGCTTAATAAATATTAATCATGCAAACATTGGTGTTGCTTACGCATATACAATCGAGTTTCAGTGAGGCTACTTCTTCAGAGCCAAATATAATTGTAATCACACCGAAACACAACTGTATTTGTGTAACACAAATGTTTATATATATATATATATATATATATATATATATATATATATATATATATATATATATATATATAGTGAGAGGGGGGCGTTCGAGATAAATTTGACACTTTTATGAAAGAGATGGCAAAAAAAGTCATGTAATTAGTGTATTCTTCTGTATGCTACCCACTTCTGGGACAATATACATCTTAATTTCCCTTTATAAGTGACAGTTTCTGGTGGCCGCGAGGATAGGCGGTTGCTTGCTTGCAGATTCTAGGCTGACTATGTGAATCGAATTCGCGGAGAGTTATAAGCTTGACACGCTAGCGTCTGTAGGTAAAAACAATTTAATATTTATCTATGAAATATTATATATATATAATACAACGGCATTCATCCTGGTTGGATGGAGCCGGCTTGTTCGCTGGCCTGCAATACATTCAGAATCATGGCAGTCCTGAGCAAGGTCGCAATACATAGTTAACCACTCTCTCTATACATATATATAATATATATATATATATATATATATATATATATATACATATATATATAATATATATATATATATATATATATATATATATATATATATATATATATATATATATATATATAAATGAATAAATGCGATAGTTGGTTTATTCTTTGCACTTATGCTGAGGTTGTAACACATTATTAAAGTTTACACAATAGAAGCACCAGACCTGTATTATATACTACTTATGTATATGTGATCTATATTGCATTAAACTACATTGCATATTGCTCTACCAAAAGATACTTTATTTATCAACTATACTTTATTATTGTATTTTTTAATTCAATGATTTTTTTGATGTTTTAAAATATAATAAATATTTCTGTTTAGTAATATTGTGTTATGTCGCATACACATGTATAACAAATCAACAGTATCCAGATATTCCAATGACAGTAACTTTTGTAATGATAGCAAGACCGTTGTTTATACATTGCTATTGTGTTGCTTTTCGCTATATTGTTTTGAGGAACTGACTCGATTTTCCACACGTTGCGATCAAACCTCGAACACACTCACCATCAGCCAAAAATTTTGTTTCCTCTTTCTTTTCTGTACGGTCATATTTAAGAGATAAATAAATGTTCTATCAAAATTACCATAATTTTAATGTTTATCTATCTCCATGAATAAATGCAAAAATGTGTTTTCGTGTTTACAACACTGAAATGTTTATTATTTAAAAGTTTTGCTTAAAGTATTTTAACTCCAGAAATTTGGGAGGCGATAGAAATCTGGCAAAGCCATCTAGTATATTATATGTTAGATATTTGTGTGTGTGCGTATGTGTTGGCATGTGTGCTTGTGTGTGTATTGGTTAAACTATTACAAAAGTATTACATAAAAACATTGTCCAGGCTTACAAGCATAATATGCAGATTATTTTACTGATGGATAATCACTTATCAAGGCCCTGGGCCACTCGAGGATAAAGGTTAAAGAGATCGTCAGTTGGACGAGGATCGCCACCACGAAAGGACCGGCAAGCATGAATAGAAAGTGACAAGATTACTAAGATGAATTGATTATCCAAGAGGACCGATTAACAAGTATTTGTTTACATTAGACTTGAAGACGACTATGCTGTGGTCAGTCGGAAATCAGACTCGTGTTATATTATTCTACAGATTCCTGAGTTCGAAAAGACGCACTTGAAAAAGGTTGGAGATTACATTGGCTGAAACGTTGTGAGAATAAAATCCAAGATAAGAAAAGCAGTTCGAATAATCAAAATTATACAAATTGCTCGGTTGTTGTTCCATTTTCTTCGAAAGCTGTCGCTCTGATTCAACTTGCAGCACTTCTCTCGGGGTACAATTTCCACTATATCTCATGCAAAAACTGAACTTTGGTTTAGTGATAAAAATTCTTACAGGACAATGAGCCTGTAAAAAGTGATTTTAAAGATTTGATGGAAGGTACAACAAATATCAACAAGCTTTCATGAAAATCCGTGTTTGATTTTATTTTCGATATCTACTTTTGGCATTCATGTAGTATAGTAAACAGTCGACGAAGCCGAAAACAACCAAAATATATAACAAATAACGTTTACCAAAGGCAAGAAAATTTAATATTTTACCAACATAGTTTAAAGTTCTGAAATTGTTTAAATTTTGAAAAATTTCAATTTAACATTTTATTTATACCTGCCTGTTTATCGACTAGCAATCCAAGATTCCTGCTTTCAGTTGTGACTTTTAGCTCATATGTTTTATAGTTAACAACTGTGACATGCTGATGGCTAAAATTAACACTACGATGGAAACGCAAAGAAATAAAATGAAATCAAAACGATACTATTATGCACGCGCGTGAATGATGAAACGGGCACAACATAGTAGTTGCTTTCTATGTGCTTTAATGTATACGCGTGTTCGTAAAGCATAGATATATAGAGAGGGGTAGAGTAACAAGGGGCATGAGTTCGATTTTTATCGGCCGGTTGTTTGCTTTCTTTTTTTGTCTTTTTTTGGAGGGTAGGAAAAGGCGAGTTAATGATCTAATAAGGTAAAAGAAGAAGAAAAAAAGAGACGAATAAACTGAATGAGTTGAGCAGACGAACTTCTTCTTTGGCGGGCTGATTCGGTTTTTGTTGAGACAGTGGGGAAAATAATGTCGGATTGATAGGACGTACAGAGTCGAGCGAGAAAGGTCGGATTAAGCGTCGAGCGAATAATGTTGAATCAGTAGGACGTACACAGAATCGAACGGCAAAGTCGTATTTAACACGATGAACAAAAGATCGAAGACTGTTGGCAACGTAAAAAAAACTGTTGTTCGTAGGATTTTAGATTTCAGGCATGGATATTGAGGGAAAAAGTAAAATGGTTTAATGATTTAATATTCGGTGATACGATGAAAAAAGATATCTTAAAAAACGATGATTTGAATTCACTTGAAAGTTTGAAAAGATAAGCGACTTTTATTATTGTTTGGAACTCATTTGAAGGAATATTTTATTCTCACTTGCATTGGATTATTTTATTTGTTTGTTTCGTCATCTTTTTCGTTGCTACAATAAATGCATTTGTTCGTTTCTTGATTATTGTATTCGTGTCGATCAATTCTTTCAACTTATCTCATCCTTGTGTTGTTCATTTGTTAAAAATAGCATTAAAATTCAGGAAATTCGCGTATCAAGCCACAGTTTCTCAGCACAAAAATACAAAATTTTGTGTTACGTCCGAACCATATGACTACACAATATCAATCTTGTCCGGGTCGTCACACAGCCCAGAAATCGAAAATTAGAAATAAAAAAACAAAAATAACTGCTACCAAACGCATTAAATTTAATTTTCGACTGATCTGTATATTATTATTAACTTAATGAAACTGTTTTAGGTTTTTATTCGTATCAAAATAAGTTTAAGTATCTCGAAGCATATAGCCGCACGTGTTCGAGCATTTCTATTTCATTCCCATCTGAAAAACACACTTACAAAAAGTTTCAGAATTCTAAAACTATACAGGTCGGTAGAAAATTAAATTATGTTGCGTTTGGTAAAAAAAGTTATGTAGTATAATTTTTCTTTTTGATTTCTCGGCTGTTAACTATACTAAAAGAATGCGTTGCTTTTCTCCTGTGTTTAATTTGTTTATTCCAATTTATATTTTACTATATCTAATAATATAATACGTATTGTGTGTTCTTTTATTAAAAAAACGTCTTGTTTTCTGTCTGTAAAATTGAAAATTAACAACTTAGTAATGTCAGAGTTTAATGTTTGGTTTACGTTTCTGTTGGCGACATAAATTATTTTAAAAGAAATACAATTGGGAATAATTATTTAATATCAGATATAATCACTTTAAAGTTACTGTAAATATATTTTTTATGCAAATAAGTTGTTTCGGAATTTTTTAGATGTGGATTGATAATATTTATTATTTGGATTATTCTGACTACTGTTCTCATCTTGGATGTTATTCTCACAACCTTTATGCAGATCTTCATGCGCGTCTTGTCCAACGTGAAAATCTGCACGGAATTTCGAATATAACCTCGGGGGTAGCTTGTTCTCGTTCCGTCAGCCATATCCTAATTAAGTCTTAATTAACTCTTAATTGTATTCTTAGTATCGCCCGTACTGAGGATTGAACCTTCAACCCCCAGAAGACTTTAAACTGGTTAGCACTCAGCACTTTATCTGTTGCGCCACGGACCCTTAAGATGAAAACAGTAGTCTAAATAATCCAAATAATAAAAAAATTGTTTTTGACTAATTTGCCAACTGCATTTCCTTTAAAATAATCTATGTCGCCAATAGTAACATTTACTCTTTTTTTATGATAAAAATATGACATTTTTGTTCAGTTAAAATATTTTTTAAATAGATTTGTTCTCCTTTTAAAACCGTTTTTGTAGATTCCCATGTATTTTTGGCAATAATATAGTATAGTTAACATCCGAAAAAATGGAGCAAATGAAATTACAACAAATAATTGTTACCAAACGCAAGAAAATTTACTTTTCTTCCTACCTGTATAATTTTAAAGTGCAGAAATCGATTTTACAATTTATTATCTCTGAATTTGATGTTGTCACATTTACTTAGCCAAACACGAGTACAAAAAATGGCCATCGATTTATTTTTGGAAGGGGTCGCTAATTTCAGGCTTAAAATATAATAAATAAAAGCTTACTCTAATCTGACTAGTAACGTGAACTAAAAGCCACAACTGACAGCGGCCATCTTGGATTGTTAGTCGATAAACAGGCAGGTATCGATTCAATCTTATATTGAAATACAGAAAAATTATAATTTCAGCAAATTAAAACTATACAGGTTTGTAAAAAAATTAATTTACTTACGTTTGGTAAAAGTTATTTATTGTATATTTTGCTTGTTTTCGATTGTTCGGCTGCTAACGTTTATATATATATATATATATATATATATATATATGTATATATATATATATATATATATATGCCAGATTTGTTTCTAAAAATATATTTATTCAAAGAAATAAAAGTGTATTTCAATAAATCCCTATTTAGTTTTTTTTTTTTGTTATTTTCTTAAACATTCTTAAAATAAACACACTAAAAAAACATCAGTAGTCCAACCACATTTTACTCATTAGTCAGTTGGGATGAGGTGAGGGAGATGAATTTACGTTAGATGTAAATGCTAAAATAAGAGTATGGTAACAAGGAAAACACACGCGGGACTTTGAATTCAAACAATGTGCATTGATTATGCATGGATACAAGGTATAAGCATGTGTGGCCTTTTATCCAGAATGCTTGCAAGTACCACAAAAAGTTGAGTTGCACCCGACTCCGTTTCCACGAACTGAGTAGGGGAACTTTCCTCTTCCTGCGAGATTTCCAACACTATAACCATTGATCATTACGTTGGTGTTGGTGACATTCACTCTCAGACTTTACTTTACATAGCATTACACTAATTTTTAACTGCTATGACGCTCATTTTGCCCCAATCGAAATGAATGACTCTACCCTTGAGAAAGCCCCCCCACCCCACCCCCACCCCCGACAGCAGACCTGAAATAGAAGACATATGAAATCCATTGCTAAGGTCGCTGGAAAAATAGTTGCATTATTCTACCGCCACAGAAAATATCTCACTCCTGACGCAATCCTCTACATGTAAAAGAGTCAGATACGTTCTAAGATGGGGTATTTTTGTCACATCTGGGGAGGTGCCGCTCAGAGTACTTTTCCTACCTTGACAAAGTACAAAAACGACTTCGAAACCTAGCGCAGAATGTCTTCTTCTCTTCCCTAAAGTACCTTTATCACAGAGGATACGCTGTTTGTCTTTCTCTCCTCTATCGTTATTTTCATGGTAGGGGTTCAACTGACCTCCAAACTCTGGTTGTCCCTGTAAAACATTCGAAACATAAACTCGTCTAGCTACAACCACTGCAACGAATTTTTCTCTGTGTACCGAAAACTAAATGGAACTTTCATGAATAAAGTATCTTCCCAAGAACTTCCCATCTGTGAAATACGAAACACTGGAGTTGCTTCCCAACCGACTACAACATGGTCGTTTTCAAGTATAATATTAACAAATTCTTGTTGATCGTCTACTTTAATAATCAATTTCACCCATTGTTTCCAATTCTATCAAGGTGTTGTTCATGACCAACTGACAATCTTATTAACCCTTAGTGGTCTCTAATTGCCTCTGGAGGTTTCTGGTAGCATCTGGTGGCCTCTGGGCGTTGATAAAAGGGGTCTCACTAGTAAAAAAGAAAGTAATAATAAAAACAAATATTAATGATTTTTCTTTTTCATTTTTTCAGTCATCATTGTCAGCGCACCAAAATCAATTCTTCGAATTATAATGGTAAATGCTTACAAGGAGGGAATGTGTAACGGAGACTTTGTTTTTATAGCATTGTATTCATTCCCGGAAGCGTTTTCATTGGAAAATGACAACGAGGATATTCCATTATGGTATGCTAATGACAACCTTGATAATCTGGCGAAAGAAGCATTCAAAGTATTATTTGGGGTAAATATATTTAATTTATATCTATATTAATAAATATTTATTTATTTCTGATATTACAGAAGTTCAGATCGACATAATACTTTAAGTTTAATGCTGGCAGAGTGACCCAGACGAGAAAATACAGTGTTTTCTTGAGTTTAACTTTACCGGCCCTCTTCAGCCATATTTGATCTCCGAAGAGAGCCAGTGAGCAGTTTATAAATATGAGTAAAACTCAATAAAATATTGTATTTTTCGTCTGGGTCCGTTCTCTGGCCTGAAACCTAAGGTACCATGTTGATCTGAACTTCTGTAATATTATAAATACACAAATAGTACGCTCTTATTATAAAATGATCGAGCACTCTGTTGATTTTTAAATATATTTTCAAATAGCCTCCTGGCCTATAAATATGTCTGAAAAACAATTCACTCCAATTATTACAAACAGCTAACAACATGGTTTCCCCTTCAAAGTAATACGCCCGTCGGGTGTAATATACTTTCTCACCCACCTCTGCCACGCTTTTATGCATTGTTGGACCTATTCTTCTCGAATAGCCCTTCGCTGCATACTTACAACTCTCTTAATTACCTCCACTCCTTTAAAAACAGGTGCTATTCATGATATTTTTGAAAATCACATGGAGCAAGTACGCGTGAAAAGGGAGGTTGTTACAGTAGAGCATTTTACTTTACGTCCAGAAACTGAAAGGTTTTCAGATCGTTGTATAACCATATGCATTGTCGTTGTGAAGAAAAAGGGGTGAAAACAAGTCGAGTGCCGAAGAAAGTTATGGTTGAAGTTACATAATTTCAAGATATCTTGTTAGATAGGTTTGTCACTACTTTGCCCTTAGTTTACAAAGCACACGGTCTAGTTACTTTCAGATAGGCTTTGTATATATATATATATATATATATATATATATATATATATATATAATATGTAGTAACACGAAGTTACATTTTTGAAAATGAAAAAACTATGATCGTCTAAATTGGATGCTTGAAAATACCACAACGGTTGAAATAAATTATTGCACCGATGATTATGTAATTTCGTGTTACTACATTTTATTTTTGCTCTGTTTATTACATTAGGCTCTCATACCCGGATTTCCTCCTGGAATTATTTAATTATAACACAAATATATATATATATATATATATATATATATATATATATATATATATAACTTAGTAGAATACAATTTTTTTGTCAGAATCAACATCTTGTAATCATGTTCCTGAAAATTCGACATCAACAAATATCATATTTCAGAACATTTTTTGTCTATAATCACATCGTGAGCACAAAACTCTTGATCAATTCATTACTGACAAAACTAACAACAGAATTGTAAAATGATCACAAACACGTAAAAGAAAAACGAAAATCCAAAAAACTTATTTTCTTTTTTCCCTTTCCTCATCCTTGTATGGCCGGCTTAAATAATTGGATTCAAAAGTTATATATATATATATATATATATATATATATATATATATATATATATATATATATATTATCGTATTTGGAATATTTTATTTTTTATATTTATGTAACAAAATCGCTGTTTTTGTTTCTTTATCATATACAGTTATATCGTTGAACTGTACTTTTTAAAACTTACACACACACACACACACACACACACATATATATATATATATATATATATATATATATATATATATATATATATATATATAACATGCATATGTCGTACTTCTGTAAAATTGTACATATATGTACTGTGGCCAAAAATAAGACGAAAATACAAAGCAGCACCATCGTAACAAACATTAAAAAACCTTTTAAATTTTGGGTATGACTCGACGAGCATTGAACCTCGGTCTCCCGGCCCTATTAGAAAACACTAACCATTATGCAAAATTATATTAACATATCATAAAATAATATTAATTTTTTTCAGTATGAAAAATAAATATCAGCGGAGAAAAATGCTAAAACATACAATCAAAATTCGCCGCTCTTCTCGAAAGATTTTAGCTCCAACCGATCGCCGTGAGACGAGCGAAACGATGACCAGCTTCACGCGGGACTTCCTCAGCAACCTTGGTCTATTAATGCGCGCCACACTATTTAGACGGGCTATTGTAAATTGCCTTGGTTTTACCAGCGCCTCTCCATCGCTACTATTCGAGGAAACGCCTTCTATCTGCTTTCGATCTCTCAAGCCATCAGGATATCCGATGAAACTTCTTGATATTTGCATATTGGTTTTGTAAAACGGACATTTTATTAATTAACTATTATTTGTTGTTAAATAAATTTTAATCATTTTGTTAACAAAACCAGGGAAATAATAAAAAGTTTTAATTTAATGCGATTATTTTAATAACCAAAAATAAATTAATTAATTTTCACAAAAAAATCTTCATTTAAATGAAAGAGTAACAATTGACCGACGTGCCTTTGGCTCTTCTTTTTTCTTTATAAAAGTATATGTTATCCACACGTGGGTTTTACATTAATACATTTCTTACAATCATAAACATTGGTTGAATTTGTTTCTTGCAGGTCACACTTTCATCAGTAAAGACAGACGTTTTCAGCAAATTTCGGAATGATGTAATTGAAAAACAAAAATTAAATAACTCTAATAATTTAACAGTAAGTATCATCATCATCATCATTAGCAGCAGCAGCATCAATACTGTTGTCATATTTGGGCTGGTCAATATCCTTCCCATATGAAGATTCTTGATAATTCTCAGAAGTGTATCTGTAATTTGGTTGGCCCCACTCTTTCCTATTCTCTCCACCCTTTCTCTCACAGACGTGATGTTGCTAGTCTCAGTCTCTTCTATGGGTACTATTGACTCGTTGGTATAACAGTCTTCATCAATTGGCTGTTTAGATACTTCGTTATAATACATCTGTATATTGCAGTAGCTTTTCTCCAGGCACTGCAGGCTTGTGGAACTCTCTTTCTTATGACTGTTTCCCTTCTAACTCAAGCCTTTGTCTATTCAAGACTAAGGTCAATAGGCGTCTATTGTTATTGCATTTATAATCTTTAGTTCTATTTATCTCCTCGCATCAAGTAGTTTCATGCGTTGTCTGGAGCGACTTCTATAAATAATCATCATCATCATCATCATCATCATCATCATCATCATCATCATCATCGTTGTCATCATCATCACCATCATTTTATGTTTTTCATACTTTTTTAATACTATTACAGCAATATTTTAAATAATATTTAACTTATTCAAACCTCAATTAGCGATACTAAAAAACGCGTACTTCCTTTTCACTATTCATCTCAATAACTTTTAGTTTTTTTTTCTATATTAGTACATATGTGTAATACTATATAATGGCCCCACCCCTACAACCAAGACCACTGGGAAAGATTAGCTAGAAAATGACTGACAATAAAAAAAATAATTAAATAGAGACATTAATAATATTTCTGATTGCCGTTTGCACCAATATCAATTTCCAAAATTGTCTCACTTTCCAAGATCATCATCATCATCATCATCATCATCATCATCATCATCATCATCATCATCATCATCATCATCATCATCATCATCATCATCATCACCATCATCATCATCATCATCATCATCATCATCATACCACATTTTGTACATATTTTCAAACGAATAAATATGATGTGCTACACAGGAGACAGAGATTAGTAGTGTACCTTGTGATAATAACCAGTGCACATATCGAAATCCAATCTATATCGAGAGGATCACAGCAGAGAGGTGGTATGGTGTGAAAAAACTGCAACCATCGATGACCTGATGCACACCATCACGGACGATGTGCACTGGTGTATCCTTCAGATATATTTTTATAAATGCATTAATTAATTGAATTATATCGACTGAATTGTAGCAGGTACAAAATGACAAAACTCAAAATTCTTTAAAAAATGGTGAATGGTGGCACAGTCGAATGGTGGCTTTGTAGAGCTATAGGATACGGGCAGGTGTGAACCCTTTTCTAGCCCAGTGGATGGAGCACACCTAACCCTAACCCTAACCCTAATCCTAATCTTTTTAGAATTACCCGCCTTTTGTTAGCAGCGACGTCTCGTTCTTTCTATCTTCACCATGGATTGATTAACAGGAAGCTTTTCGAGATAGAAGTGAATTTCACCGTAATTATAATTTATATATATATAAAATCAACTGCGGCGAAAATTGATTTTACTTTTTGGGGAATTGCCATATATATATATATATATATATATATATATATATATATATATATATATATATATATATATATATATATATATATATATATAAATGATAATAATAAAACATAATTAATATATATAAAAATAAAAAATAATAAAATAAAAAATAATTAATATTTATAAAAATACTGTATATATATATATATATATATATATATATATATAACTGGAGAAATATGATGAAAAACTACATCAAATCCGCACAAATTGCTCATCGTTCAAGTGGTTTAAAAAGAAAAAGAACCTCGGTACCGAATGTAAGTAATGCATTTTGCTCGTCTCTTTTATTCTGATATTGTTGCACTGTTAAAAAGAAGCATATTAATTAGCATGTACAAAAAAAGAAATATAGAAAGAGTGTTTAATAAATTAAAAAAAAAAGATAATAATAGTAAGATTAAAAAATTAAAATCCATAATTTCTGCTCGATATTACATAAAACCACCTATTTTCAAATTAAGTGTGCCCCTCACCATTTTCTATTTTTTTATTTAATCACGTGCTTTTTGTTCAGCATATGATTCCGCTATATTTCTTTTAACTCACCATGTGCTTCTTATTCGGCATATAATACCGCCATTTTCTATTCTGATCACGTGTGTGCCAATTATAAACAGCGTGCTGTGTTTTAAAAAAATCTTGCCAAAATTGGTTCTTTCAGGCGAGGAAGTCATATTAAGAGTTTTTTTTTTTAACCTTCTCCCACCTTATGACGCACATAACGACAGTTAAACAACTTTGTAACTCAATTTTTTTCTTTGTTATTTTCACCATTTCATCTTTTAAGAAACGTTATACAATTTAAAAAAACATTTTTCAAGCGTTGCATATCGGGAACTGTTTTTAATGTGAAAGTTTAGACATATTTTATATTATTCTAAAATATTTGTCTTCGGTGTAAACTACGTATTTTCCCCCTTTTGCTCTATTAATCATGAGTTTTACCCAATGGCGATTTTTCATACTGAGATTAACCGGTCTCTGGTGATTTAAATACAGGTTCGCTGATATATTTTCGCTTCGTTTGTTTTAAAATTATTTTATTTTTTAAATTTGTTTTTTTAATTTATATACTGAGCGCTAATCTACTCCTTATTTTTTTACCATCGCAATTAATTTTGGTCTTTATTCCAGGGTTCCCGTTATAGTCCCTATCTCTATGATGCGGTGTATCTTTATGGAATACTGGTTAACAAAACGGTTACCATGAATAAAAATATAAGAAATGGAACTCTTCTCTACAACTTGGCTAAAACTGTATCATTTACTAGTAAGTACACATGAATTTATTCTACAGACGTTATAAATGATAAAGCAGCTAGGTTAGACTAAATTCCTTTCTAAGTCTGGAAAACAGGGGAATTTAATGACATCCGGCTTGAATTCTATAACACTATATATCATCAGCAATGCATTGATAAATGCATGAATGGTTGCATACCTCCATTCTCAAAAGAGAAAGACTTGGCTACTGCCTCAAACTACCGAAAAATAACTCCAAGAGTCATTTCTGTGAAAGTCTACGATACAATGCCGTTGAATCGAATACGACCTGAAATTGAAAAAGTTCATAGACAAAATCAAAATGGAGTTCGCAAAAATAGACTAACGCTTGTGCAAATATTAACTGTTCACATCATTATAGAACGCATACGTGAAAGAATTCTGAAGGCCGTCTTAGTGTTTCCCTAAAGCTTCTAATTCGATTCACACAGGGAAGATTAAGGAAATTCTTCTGGCATATGATATTGAGTTGAGATTGTTGATTCAATAAGTATCTTGTACAGCAGAACCCAGTCTATAGTACAATCGTCTTGCGGATCACCAAATTCTTTAGATCATTGCTGTTTTTCTTCAGGGCGATTCTTTAGCTCCCTATCTGTTTATAATCTGTCTTGATTACATATTCCGTGTATAAGTCGACAAGTTAAAATTAAATGGGTTGAAATTGTTATCTATAAGAAGTAGGAGGTATTCTTCACAGAAAATTGCTGACGCGGACTATGTTGATGATCTTGCAATTTTTGATGACACAACTAAACAAGCAGAAACTCTACTAAATTGTTTCAAGGAAATGGCAAATTGCATGATGACTTTTGTTTACACAAGCAAAAAAGAGCATCTTTTCCTGAACTAACATGGAAATATCTCTTCTCTAAATGGGACTTGTCTAAAATTGTCATTTAGTTTATTCCTCTTGGCAGTAAAGTTGCCACGCAAAATTCCACAGAGAATAAGCTAAATGTGCCAATTAATAAAACCTCGACTGGACTCGACAAGATGAAAGCAATTTGGAAGTCTAATCGTCCTATCAAGATGAAACGTGACTTCTGCCATTGTTATATTGGTTCTTATATATAGAAGTAACACCTTTATTTTTACCAAAAGATTGGAGAAGAATGTTGACGGTGTCTACACCAGAATTTTAGACATCTCCTTGGAAGGCACTCCACGATAAAACAACTCTATGGACATCTTCCGCGGATCTCATTTCTGATTAGTGAGAGAAAAGAACCAGATGTGTTTATCATCACTGGAGGGATGATGATGAAATATTCAGCAATGTACTTTTGTGGATGCCAAAACAGGGGTGGGGTTTAACGTCAAGCAACTACCAGAGGACTCATAATACACTGACGAAACCCTATTTTATGCGATGGAGAATAGTGCGAGGAGGGATCAGAGAGTCAGAAGGATCCGTGACATTACCACGCTGATGATTATTTGCGAATTTTGCAATGTATTTTTAATAACAAAATGACTCTAAAACCTGCGTCTCTGGTATCTTAAAACTGAAAAACTTATTATATTTTTGGGAAGAGGGAAAGTTGTTTTATCGTAAAAATGTTTAAATGCACAAAATATTCTCGTTAATGCGCTCTTTTTCGCGGTTTACAATGAAAAAAGTAAATGAAAAGTACAAGTTAGCTTGTATATTAAGGAAGCAAAGATTTATTAAAAATAAAGAGAAAATAAAAGGTTAACATGAATAGTTGTTCGTATGTAATATAAAAAGAAAAGTATTAACAATAATAACTCACAATTCACACCTTTACAACATGTATTATACATCGGATTGTAAATTGGGGTTGATTCGTCAATAAATTCACATCGTAAATAATTAAGAGATAAATATATCTAATCTATATATACATGTAGGATGAAATATATAATCTTATATATGAAGTAAAGTAATATTTCCCCTTATTTCTTTTACCAGTATAGTTATTGGCTCAATATGTGCTTTAGTCTGATTATTGATACATGACCAACTGCAGTTTTATTCAGATTTACCGATTTTTATATTGAATCTGTGTAGCCCGTTTCTTTTTGCTTAGTAATTTCAGCAAAGTAGTACCAGTAACTAACCTCCATACACATAGAGTCCTCCTCCGTTGACTCAAAATACCATAAGAGAAATACGATAGAAATCTAATTAGGGCCACTTTTTCATATTGCACTATTCGTTCGCTCATTTAATATTAATCACTAACGCAATTAGCAATTACACGACTAATACATAAGACTTTCCAAACGTCTGTTTTCAGATTACAACTAATACGCCAACATCCACAATCTTTTTTCCAATAACGTGCTTAAAATATACATAACAATACGTCTGCTTTATTTTAGACTCAAACTTAATAAAGCATTATGCACTATATTAAAGTTTCATTTGTTACGCATACATAGGCTTTCTTTATATTTAATGAAAGAGGAAGAATGCATATACATCATAGTAGCGGTAATTTTCTTGGCGTGCAAGCGTTTCTCAGACATGGTTCCAGCTAGCAAATACCTTTTCTCATCGGTCAGTCTAGCATAATTGTGGGTTCGTACAAAACAGTATGCCAGTTACCATATAAACACGCGAACCCGTGTTTAGGCTTGAAGTTTTGTTTTTAATACGTACTACTTAGAAAAATTACTTTAATTACAAAATACATGTAATCATATAAAATATCATCTTCCTTCCAGTGTTTGTGTATAGAAACTATTATTTACATCCACACACCCCACCCAATAGAATATTAAAACACTAAAATCATCGTTTCAGCATAGTACGTACGTTCATAAGAGGATGTACATTTTTTGTTATATCGGAACTTTATCTTTGTCCGGCAAAAAAAACAACATGCAACAAAATAGAACAATAAAAATGGGGGGATAAGAACTAAGATTATAGTCTTGCTTTAAAGTAGAAAAGGGTAATTTATTTGCATAAAAATCCCCAGAGGAGAGTACATAAAAACATGCAAATTTTCCTTATGGGAGTTACAAGTATTACAAAATACGTCTCGTAACAGTTACTACAAAGGTAGAAAAAATAAAGGAACTGCTGTTCAAAACAAAATATAGCAAAAATATATTGTGCTCGGTGTTAGAGTATCCGTCCAGGTAGTTAAAGTCATCAACGCATTTGATTTCAGAGCAACTTCGTGTCTGTAGATAGATTACGAGGCATATATTTTGTTTTCCGTGCGTTCAGAAAAAGTCCCACATTTTGACAAGCCCTCTTCAATAAGTTGAGATCTTGAGCAAAATTAATAAAATCCTCAAACAATGCGATGCCATGAGCATTATCCAAGTTGGTCAGGGCTACTAACAATAGAATATAAAATACAATATGCTATGAAAACCGTAAGTAAAGTTTCAAACAAATATTAAAGCGTACTTACGTATTTTCACAGAACACAGTGCCCGGTTTCATCAGTTTGAAAGAAACAAGAAATCAAAAACCCACCGTTAAAAATGTTCAATAACTTAAAATGCTGACGCTCCACTGATAATAAAATTCGTTCAAACGAAGAAAAGGAAGGTGTCAGTGTTTATTTTTTTAGCCAATTAATTTCTGCTTACTTTACCTTCAATTTAAATTTAATTTAGCTTTTACTAATTATATGAAAACCCGTGCTGGATTTGGATAAAATATTGGCTTACTCTTTTTATAAAACGTAATTATCTTTAAAATAATTCATAGAAAAATTATGTTATTTACAAATGCTATTCTTACTATTCTTACATAACGAGAGCCATGTTTGGATGGGAAAGTTGTAATGACACCTTAAAGGTTAGAAGTGACCCCAAATAGAAGTCGATGAAACCACGTGACTTACGGTAAAAGAGTGTCGTCCTCTTGGCTGGCGAGAACTTAAGCAGGAAAAGCGTGTTAAGGGCGCTGCCTGTAATAGGATGTAGCACCCACAGTGTGGCTGGGTGTAGCAACACGATCTATCCGTCTATCTATATTTCTATCATTCTCTATCAACCACGCGTACACTAATAGCCCGTCGCTCTGATTCTGATGTGTTCTACGACTCTGTCCTTTTATAAATAAACTTTTTTTTATAAATACAACATCGGCGTCTGAATGATTTTGTATCTACAGACAAGTAATAACCTGGCTTAAACGACGACACGGGTGTATAATGATTTATACACGCATTGGTAAGTAAATATAACACCATCAAATAGTACGTTTCTTTGCAGTGTTTATTGTTGAAACCGTTGACATCTTAGGATAGACGAGATGGCGTCTGTGAGTGAAACAAGATCACTGCTTAGAAATAGAGCTTGACTATAGGAAATACGACTATGGCGGGAAAGACCGACCAAACTGACAAAGCTTACAACCCTAGCTTGTGAAAATAACTGACATTAAAGAAAATATGCAAAAAGTCAACAAGGCAATGTGGGTTCTCGGATTGTAAAACACGAAGTAACGTCTGCCAGGACGCACACCAGAATGGAGAGATTAATGCCCAGCGTTGGCAAGTTTGAGTCCACTAACATGATATTATAGATGGTGGACGTTACGTTAACTAACTAGTGGATTTAACAGCAGGGGCCTTACATCAGTGAGGGTGGCCGGTGCGCATTCTCTCCTGATGAACCCGGTATGCGAGAGCATCTGCTAGTTGCAGTCTAAAGAACTGTATCTCTTATCTCGTAGACACTATTATTTAAAATTCTCTAAATTAAATAAAAATTCTCCTCTACGTAAGTATGTGGCTGCGAGAATGCTTTTTCGTACTCATGAAATAAAATGCAAACGTTTAAATGTTAATTGTTATTTAGAAATTCAATATTACAGAACACTAACTTTAATACTTATACATAGTTTAAAATCTGAGTAGAAATACTTATATGGGGTTCAGAGGTGGGAGCACAAGTTTCTTGGATTCTTCAGTTTTCCTGGCCAATGCCTGTGCACGATTCTTGCTAAAGGTCAATAAAACTTTATTGGTATGTTTTATACTTTATTAGTAGGGCTACACAGCATCGCTCAAAGTTCTAAATTACGTAGATTACAGAAAAAAAAGTGAGTGTAAAATATCTGCTTAATATTTTAATTTGAAATGTTTAAGTTTATTTATGAGTTCGAATGCACAAGCTCTGTCTTTAAGTACAGATTTAGCCACAGAAGTATTTAAGGAAATGCCCACGTTACTAAGTGCATCACTCATAACAGGTAACTATTTCACCCCCACCCTCTCCATCTCTCCTTACAGTTTCACGACAGCTGCTGCTTAAGGATAGAGTTCTTTCACCCCCGCATTTCCTCCTCCTCCTCCCCTCTCTATCTCTGTACAGTTTTACAACATCTACTGTGTATGTCTAGAGTTCGTTATTTATTTCTTATCTCTCCTCCTTTTTCTCTTTACAAACTTACTGATTTGGTAAAATAATCGGCTATTATTCCTCCCTCAAATCTCTATCGATAGCTAATGAAAACGCTTGAAATATCATGTAATCTCTAAAAGTGTCTTCTATTAAATTCTTCTCGATGATAATGAAGAGAGTGGAGTAGATATGAGTTAGAGAGTAAAAAAATTCGCCGCCCTTCTCTAGATATGACTAATATAAAATAAAATATTTATTAGAATTAAATAATATAATCGCTAAAATCGATTGAAAATAAAAAAAATGTTTTTAAGAACACGGATCAATATCTGACAGAGGTGACTGACGAATCATATTTGTATGTACCTTTTTTGAGAAAGCTATTGGCGTCATTAAACGGAGAAGTCGTCTTTACTTTATATATAAGAATAAGACAATTTAAATTACATTGTTCAGCCTATACTTTATTCATATCTGGAAAATAGCAACCTCATTTGGTTTCAATTCTTTTTGCTGTGGCATAAATGTATGTTTAGTTATAGATTAGTTTTTTTTATAAATGATATTGCTTGATCAATGTTATAGAAATATCCATTGTTTTAATTGATTTTTGAATATTTTGATATTTTTTAGGTGGTGGGGTTCTCAGTCTAGCCCAATTTGACAATAACGCAGATAGAATGTCACTTTATTGGGTTTGGAGTTACACAAGTCTCACAGGAATTGCCAAAGTTGTGACAAAAGAGGTGTTTGTACTTTCCAACAAGACTGTAAGTATACTAATAAACTCTTCAAAATTGTAAGTATATTTTAAAAATTGAATTATTTAGATTTCACTCAATAGCAAAAATTCTCCCGAATCATCAACTAGCAGCAAAATCCCGCCCCTTCACCACAGATGTCCCTAGATACCAGAAGATGTTCTACTTCAGACCGCTTGCCTTTGGAATTCGCTTCATGCTTCCTGTTTCACCGACCGTACCAACATGTAGAAATTTAAATGTAATGTGAACAAACAGCATTGCTGCCCAACTCCCCATCATGATTACCTCTATAAATCTAGCTCTTACGTAGTAGCACATTACACTTCAGCGGCAATATGCCGTTTGGGGAGGGGAAAATAAACAAGGTAAACAAACGAACGATAAAAAGTTGAATTCACATCGCCTATAAAAATATATTGTACTAGCTGTACCTTCCCGGAGTTGCCCGAGATTCAGTAATGTCATTTTAGTTTCTTTTTGTTTACACATTTTTAAAGTTATATGCAGAAAACAAATGCAATTTTTAGTGTTTATTGTTTCTTTATTTCAATAAATATCGGATTAATATTTAAAAAAAAATGCATGAGTCAGCTATAGTCGAGAAACGCACACATACATAGGGACACGCGTAGTGGGCATATCATTTTATTAATATAGAGATGGGGGAAATATTATATTGTAAGGGAGACAATTCCTTTTTATATTCGTAACAAATAAGAATCATGTCCCTTACATTATTTGTGTTACACTTAGAAAAATACTGATGCAGCTATGTGGAGCATTATTTATATCTGTATCCAGTGTATAACCTTAGCCAGAATAAATATATTTTAAAAAAAACTTAAGCGAAATACATTTTCTTGCAAAAGATATGGTAGAAAGGAAGATGAAGACAAAGTGGCTAGTCAGAATAAAATACTGATATGTCAGATACACTACTATTTAGGTCTGACTTTGAAAGTTTGACCGACATAATTGTATATATTAGATATATAAATTATTTCTAGTGGAAGAAGTGGATTACTTAGGTCAGGTTCGGACCTTTTAAAATTTCAGGAGTCGGAGCCGGGATTATACTTTTTAAGATTAGTTGGAATCGGTCTATTTTGTTAGAGAAGTTAGATTGCTAAAACGTTTATGCAGAGTATATTTCAATTAGTCAATCAATCAATTTTATTGGCAAAAAATGTCGAAGTGCAGCAAGCCATGTAAACAAACAGCTAGAAGATATTGCATCTATATACAGTCTGATTGTTTGTCAAAGGCGACTTTAAACCTGGATATGGTAGGTATCATCACGACATCCGCTGGCAGACTGTGTCAAGGAGCAATGACACGGATAGACATTGTTGCATTTCTTCTGTTGATGGGAAAACGACGATGGTAGATCCCATGCAGATGGCCACAAAGACCGCGACTAGATGTTCGGGTTAAAACCCTCTCTAAACGGTGATTTACATTCCCGTTGATTTTGCTGTATACCAGAATACGGTCCTCTTTGCTATAGTAAGGACATATTTACTCTTTGAAGCTGTTCTTTCTAAATAAGCGTGGAGAATCTCGCCACCATCTTGGTTACTAACCATTGGACACGCTTCAGGTGTACAATATATTTTTGAAGATAGGGATTTAGTGCTTGGGTGGCATACTGAATAATGGGCCATACAATAGTTATGTATAGTGGACGGAAAGCGTCTGCTATTAAGCTTAGAAAAAATCTGAAGATCAGGTAGAGAACTCGCCTGCCTTTGCTTGCCATTTCGATACAGTGACGTATTGGCTTCAGGGAGTATACACAACTGTACTATTAGCGACTATGCTGAGTGACTGAGGGGGGAAATCGATTGGCAGGGGGAAGTAGTCAGATTGAAAGATGACTGTATTTTGTGTTCAGAGGTAAATCCAAACTTAAAGACCAGAGCCAGATTCTGTTGAAGATATATTTAAGTTGATCCTAGCTGTTTCTTCATATTTGTTTTAGTACAGTTGATGGAAATGACTTGTGATACATACAAACTTGACCTTTTATTTATACTATATTTTTGGGCTGACACGCATTCTTTCTTTTGTGCACCTATTAAATTAAATTAAATAAATTTGTCAAAAAATAAAACAAACATAGCTCAGTTGCCATGTAGGGAAAGGGCGTTGACATTTATGCAGATTAGGTTACAGTCGCCCAGCACCTGCCCAATTTCGATTTGAATTGTTGTGTCGTAGGTGCATTTACTATATCTGAAAGTCTATTCCAAGGTCCATGGATCTTGATTGCGGAATTCGTTTCAATAAAAATCGACAGTGAAACAGTTGTTGGTAATGCCTGCGCATAACTCTTTCTGTTGCAGAAGTGTATAGTGAGTCCCGAGGGAGATCACAATAGCCATTAAAGTTATTATGGGCCAAGATAAGCCTACCACATAAACGTTGGCGCTCAGGGGAGAAAATGTTAAGCTTCTTGAGTCGGCTATCATAAGTAGTCCCTGCAGCATTCGAGTAGCAAGTAGTTGAACCCTCTCCAGGTGCTGGATATCGCGTATTAGATATAGCGCAAAAACTCAGTGGTCTGACGAGGGAGGCATAAAGTGTGATAAATAAAGTGCAAGTGAGTTTGCAGAAAAAGGCGTCGAATGTGAAATTGAACTGGATGAGGCCCACTTTCTCAACCATGATCTCTAGACTTTTGGAATGAACTTTAAAAAGAATGACGTAAATGTCCCAATGGCGCAGCAATTCCAAGCGAAATTTGACAAGTGCTATGTTACTGTATCCTTTTCTTTGTAAATTTCTACTCCCTTTTCCTACATAGCAACTGAAACATGCTTGTTTTATTTTTTTGCTAAATTAATTGAATCAAATTAAATTGAATTATTGAGAATTGAATTGTTATTGAGAGTTGTAAGTGGTAAAGTAACATAACCAAGTGGCGGGTCTCACAAATTCAACACAGAATTTAAATAGTCGAAGGAATGGTTTCTCAAAGGGAAAAGCAAAGACATAGCTAATAAGAACAACAGTATATATATATATATATATATATATATATATATATATATATATATATATATATATATATATTTATGCTGTCTCAAACAAATATGCTAAATATTTGATATTATTTCATTTCAAAAACATTTGAAGTATTTAATAGCAGTAACGTGCATTTCTGTGAAATATTTGTGGGTTTGAAAGCTGGAGATAATGGCTGACTGGAAAACATCGGAATACTGGAAGAGAATGACCTGCCTTGTCATGATTCACAAAAATGGGAAACCCTAGCTACAGCACAGTGCTCCTTGAATACCTTGAATGCCGTGATATCTTAGCTTGAGAATTGTGACGGATATGTGGAAGCAGTGGCTAGCAGGAAGATCATAGCAGTCGTTTTGTGTCCGCACAACAAAATACGTTGAGAAGCTGCAAAATATATGCTTCGAGATGAGGCAAAGCAATGCAGACTTTGACGAGAGAAATGAGCGTCGGAATGGTCACTCTGAAGGAACAACAGATAGCTAGTCTAAAGTCCGCATGAAGACTGAATTCCTTCAAACGGTGATTGTCTTTTAGTGTGTTTCTAACAAAGGCCACGTCATGCTGCCCCACATCTTAGAAAAGGGAACCAGACTAAATTCAAATGACTATAGTGAGTGTCTGCCCTCTGTTGTCAAGCTCTGGCTGAGAACGGCATAGGTATGGCAGCAGGACTCTGCTCTATGTCACACCGCAGAAAACCCCAGAAATGGTTGTCTAAGAACTTTTACGACTTCATCAATCCCAACTTGCCTGATTACACCCCCATTCAATTTAATGTGTGCGGCGAAGTTGAGAAATATACCAATCGTACTTCCTACAACACTAAGGACAAACTGATTGCCAAGTTAAAATTTGTGTTCAGGTGAAAGGAAATCGCAAATGCTGCGTGCTTAAGGCTCAGGTACTATCTACGAGCTGTGATAGAGGCTCAGGCAAGCATCTTCAAGTGAGCTGTCTTCATATTTTCAAAGAGATGCACTTTGAATCTTGAGTATACATCAATTAATAGCCAAGATATGCCTTTTTGTTTCCTTTCAAAAAAATGTCAAATTTGTCCCGACCACGCTGTTGTATAAGATTAAACGTTAGACATTCACTATTATTAAATCTGATTTCTATTATGATAGGTTCCAGACACAAAAATTGAAATCATATCTGAAATTGATTGGTTAACTAGTGACGGTAAACCTCCCCCTGATACACCCATATGTGGATTCGATGGAAAAAATTGCATAAATGACGTAACTGGTGAGTATACTTTTGACCTAAATCGTTTTAAAGTAACACACACACACGCACACGCACACGCACATCTCTCTCTCTCTCTCTCTCTCTCTCTATATATATATATATATATATATATCTATATATATATATATATATATATATATATATATATATATTAATGAATACTAATTAACAGAATCCTTTGTCAAGATTCTAAAATACCCCAAACATTTAATTCTCTCTACTAAGAAAAAGCTATTCATATACACTACAACACCCAAAAAAAACCTTTGAACACCACACTGCCCACACTAAGAAATGTTACCCGCACCCACCCAACGCCCACAACAAACATCTTTTCTCCAC
The DNA here is from genome assembly GCA_963556195.1 of Sepiola atlantica. NCBI lineage: Eukaryota > Metazoa > Mollusca > Cephalopoda > Sepiida > Sepiolidae > Sepiola > Sepiola atlantica. The sequence continues at coordinate 106,043,930 of OY744521.1, forward strand.
TCTTTCCAAACACTATAAAAAAAACTAAGAAGGCACCAAAACAAAGAACGCACATCTCCCACACACGCGGGAATATACACAATACCATGTCGTGACTGTGAGAAAATGTATTTTGGTGAAAATCAACGTTTCCTACAGTAAATAAATATATGAACATATAAGGACTATCAATGTGGGAGACATTATAAACGCGCTGGTTACACATATCATTTCCAATAATCACAATCAACTGAATAAAGAAAGCAATTAATAATCATGTATGCAAATTTAATTTTTACGAGCAAAAGTAGGCTTTACAATGTAACCGACGAAAAGATAAGCACCTTTTTATTTATATTTTATTTTTCATTTCCTTACTCTTTGGCCATTCACTTACTATTTTCTCCAAATTCTAATGTGTACTATATGAATGTGTATATTCTGTGTTTGACTTAAATGTGTTTAATTTTTTATATATACTGTCTAAGACATTTTTTACTTGCGGTGACTTGGAAATACCCGAATAATACATGGGCGCAGGCTATTTTTCCCCTCTCGGTGTGTTGGACCAGTAAGACCTTGTCAGGCTATCGATCTAAGAGAAGGAAATCTCTGACAATAAAACCTTGCTACCAACTACTTACGCCGTGGCAGTACACCGTTGGGGAGGGAGGCCTTCTTAGTCCTGATCGATCCTTCGTAGAGTGGGAATCTCGAACAAAATATCCGGTTTGCAAACCTACAATTGCTTAAGGAGTAGATAGGTTCTGCCTATCGCCGACCCTTACACTCCTTCTTTGTCTATTAGCCAGGCGGAGAGGCACCAGCGGTGAGACGCCTCACAAACACTCAGTGCCTAGCCTTGTTTCCTAACTAGGACAATGAATGCAGTTTCTCTTTCTCTATATTTGGGCAATTTGGGGAATGTTTTTATCACTAAGTCTTACATGACCAGTCTGGGTCTCTCTTGTTCCAACAGATTGAGGGTACAGATTAGACAGCTTGTCTGGCTGTTGTTTCCGACTGACAGGACAGGAGCCCAAACTCTTGGGTAGCGCGAAGAACGGCTGCTCTATCATCAGTTGCATAATACCATGGGTAGTTGTATGTGCCATGTCGCGCATGGAAAGGAACCTTGTAGTTATCTCAGGTGGGCTTCCCCGAGGCCACAACCAATATGGACCAGGTCGCGACTAATAGACTGGGTGCTCATTGGTACCTAACAAGCACCCACCTTGCCCACCCCACTCTATAACAAAACAAACATGTCATTACAAAGAAATCAAATCAAACCTAAACCAGACATCCAACAAAAAACACCTTCGCCTCCGCCCTTAAGGCTCGCATTCACAAATATCCGGGGACTTAGAACCAACATCAACGACGTAGAATCCTTTCTCCTGACAAACTCCCCGGATATCCTATCACTAAGTGAAACAAACCTTCAATCCTCAATATCCTCTCACCATGTTGACATGAGTGACTACCTCCGACTCTGCCGTAAAGACTCTGACAAACATATGCACGGGCTAGGAGTTTATATTCGGAACACCCTCGCCCTGACTAGCCAACATACGTTAGAATAGGGTGACCAAGACTACACCTGCTTTAGATTGACTTTACATCACAGCGTTAGTTACTTATATTTCTTATACCGTTCGCCTTTCGACCCAGGACTGTGCCCTGCTAAACTCCGTCACTGAAAGCATAGATAGAGCACTCTCAATTGACTCGAATGCCCAGATACATGTTTTTAGATATTTTAATGCACACCACCGTGACTGGTTGGGATTCTCCAGCCTTACTGATGCAGCCGGCAACTCTACGTATAATTCTTCCTTAGCTCCCTCCCCCTCTCAGACTGTCAATTTCCCTAACCGCATCTCCGATCGAGTAGACCAGCAAGCCTCACTTCTAGACCTTTTATTGACCTCAATGTCCGAGGCTTGTGTGACGAAAGTTCATAGCCACTCGGGAATGCTAATGATTCATATCACCCTAAAACGTCGTCCAAAAGCTGATGAGGCGTTGCTCAAAATAACGAGATACTACGAGCAGGCTGATTTTGAGTCAATCAGAGATCACATCAGCGACGGCCCATGGAGAGAAACCGTCTGCTGACCAGTGTGTAAATGAGTTAACTGAATGGGTCAACGCAGGCATTGAAAATGCGAAAGTTCTTTACCAAACCCCACTCTCCCCAATGGTTCACCTCGGAATGTGCAGCTGCCATTGCTTTGAGGCAGAAAGCATTCCGTAAATTCGGTTGCCATAAGTCAGCTACTAATAGACAGAAATTTATAGAGTAAATAAATAATTGTAAGGCTGTGATAGGTGAAGCAAAAAGAAGGTATACTGTTAACAAAAACACGCATTCAGTCACAGAAACTAGGTATTTGCGATTTCTAGAAAATCTAAAATAGTGTGGTGAACAATGGTCAATCAATGATTCCCCCACAATCAAACCACAATGATGTCGTTTGCATGGCAACTGATAAGGCTGAACTACTTGCCCAGCGTTTCGCTTCTAACTCAACTTTCGACTCAGAAAACCACCCCGTCTCCAAGTTCCCATTGCAGATCGAAGACACACTTGGTCATCACTCCATCCCAGGTCAGAAACATCATAAAAAACCTTGACACCTCCAAAGCTTGTGGGCCTGACCTTATACCTGTAATAGTAATAAAGAAATGCTCTGCTGAACTAGCCATTGTACTCTCTAAACTCTACAATAAATGCTTAGCTAAATTTTGCTTCCCCGATAGCTGGAAAATTGCCTCTGTGGTACCAGTCTACAAGAGTTCTGGGAATAGAACCGATCTTCAGAACTACCGCCCAATCAGTCTACTCCCGATCTTTGCTAAAATCTTTGAACCCTTAATCAATCTAGCGATAGTCCGCCACTTAGTAAATGCTAAACTTCTTTCTGACCGCCAGTATGGATTTAGACAAGCACGATCTACTGCAGACATCCTAACGGCCATCTCTGAAGGCATGTATCATACACTGTACAAGGCAGGTGAAGCTATGGCAGTAGTGCTTGATATATCCAAGGCCTTTGACAAGGCATGGCATAAAGGGCTTCTTCCTGAAAATACGTTCATACGGTATTTCTGGAAAATTACTTGATATAATTAGATCCTTCCTAACCAAAAGAAAGATCCAGGTTGTCCTGTATGGCCGTTCATCTAAGCAACATGATATAAATGCTGGTGTACCCCAGGGATCTATCCTTTGACTTTTATTGTTCCTGATCTTCATAAACGATCTCCCTGGTGACATAGAGTCTGAGATTGGTTTATTTGCTGACGACACCACGCTTTACACTCGTCATGTTGGCAAACAGACGCGATCATATCCGAGGCAATGGCTGAATTCTTAGAAAATGACCTCCAGGCTGTAGTGGATTGGGGTCATAAATGGTTGTTAACTTTTAATGCCGCAAAGAAAGAACTCCTTTCCTTCAATAACTACAAGAAACCTCTCCAAACACCGATTATCATGGCAAATAACACCGTACTTGAGACTTCAACATTCAAACTCCTCGGCCTAACCTTCACAGGTAACATGAATTGGAACAAATACATTGAAGACATTGCCAAGGCTGCAGCAAAGAAGGTGGGCTCCCTCTACCGTGCTAGTAAACTCCTCACACCTGACATCATCTTGTATCTCTACAAAGCCACCATTCGCCCATGCATGGAGTATTGTTGCCACATCTAGGCTGGTACATCATCTACTAGTCTCTCCCTCATTGACAAGGCCCAAAGAAGAGTCGCCAACCGAATAGGTCCCTCACTGTCAGCTAAGCTCCAGCCCCTGTCCCATCGCCACAATGTAGCATCCTTGTGCTTATTTTACTAATACTTCAATGGATTATGCTCCGATGAACTGGCTACTCTGGTGCCCCCTCGACGTAAATTCACTAGACCAACTCGACAATCAACTAAATCCCATCCTTTCACTGTGGAGGTCCCCAATAGCTTCTTTCCTCGTGCTGCTGGCCTCTGGAACTCCCTCCCTGCCTCCTGTTTTCCTAACAGTACCGACATGAAGATGTATAAAACTAATGTAAACAGACATCTCGCTGCACAGCTCCCAACTTAGAATGAAACCTACTCTCTAATTCTCAGTAGCCCCTTACATCTACAGTAGTGTTCTACCTTGTTTGGAGTGAAATATCATTAAAAAAAGAAAAGGGAAACAATTTATTTCACTTTTAACAGACACACAAAATATTCCCTTGTTCTTAAAATCTTTGCGACTGAAATAGAAATTAATCTACGGGAACACATATGCTTTATTTACAGATTCCAGAAAGAGAAAGTAGATTAGTTTATTTTTTAAGTAAAACTTATCTTGCATTTTATGCTTTTGTAAAACTTACTCGCGTATTTGTTTTTTAAGAACAATGTAACTCGTGTATTTGTTTATTTCTATAAGTTTTTGCCTCGATTATTTGTTTCGTTTTTGTTACAGTAATATTTACTTTGCGTGTGATAAGAGTAGGAAATCAATTGTTATTGATAATAATAAATCACTTACTACCGTCCCGAGCAACTCTGGGTAACCCTGTTAGTGTTAAATATATTTCTTCTTCTTAGCACCATGGATTCTGTTTTCTTCGTGTTTCAGAATATTATTCAAATCAATCAATACAACCACAATGTGCAGAAAGCCATGTAAATAGATAGAATATATTGCTTTTGTATACTGTTTGAATGCAAACCTGGATATGGTAGGCATCATAACGACCCCCTTTGTTCGTATGTTCCAAGGACTAGGTACCAGGGCAGAGAATGCTAATTTTCTTTTGTTGAGAGGAAAGCGATGATGTTACATCTGCGGATGGCCGCGGAGACCACGACTAGGTCTTTGGATTAAAACCCCCGTCATGAAGTCGATTACATTATGATTTATGCTAGAATCAGGTCTCCTCGCACCCTTCACTGCTCAAGTGAGAGCAAATTAAATCTTTGAAGCTGGTAACCGTGCAGAATTCTGTCACGATCCTTTAGGTGTACGAAATATGTTTGAAGATAGAGATTTTTTGCTTGGATCGCATATTCGAGGATGAGCCGTATTACGATTATATATAGGGGACGGAAAGCATTTGCTGTTAAGCTTAGAAAGAATCATAGAAGAGAACCCGCCTGGCTTTGCTCGCCATCTAGACACAGTGAAGTGTTGTTTGCGAGTCGTAAACAACTGTACAAAGACCATTTGTATTTGCGAAGATGTTGGGTGGTTGAGGTGGAAAACCGATAGTCAAAAAGCAGTAGGCAGAGAACCGATAGAAAGCTGACATTTTGCAAAGTTCAGAGATAAATCCCAGCTTGAATACCATGAACCAGATTCTTTCGAAAATATCTTTAAGTTGATCATTGTTGCTTCCGAGTTATACCAGCTTTACAGTGACTTTCACAGTGATTCTCTCTACAACCGCTAAATAGTAATACCCCTAGCATTTCCTTAAAATAGCTAGATAACGATATTTACCCTGTACATAGCGTAGTCGGATAATAAACCATTGTCTTATACCACCACATGTATTTACCAAACCTTTTTCTTTGCCCTTTTTTATTCCAGGAACGATTACCGGAAGTGTGATAGGCGGCATTTTATTTTCAGTCATTTTATTTACAGCATTATTTTATGGCATAAAGTAAGTAAATATTCATACTAATCTATAATTTACAGCATTAATTTATGACATAAATTAAGTAAATATTCATATTAATTTATAATTTACAGAATATTTTATAGCATAAACTAAATAAATACACATACTAATTTATAATTTACAGCATTATGTTATGGCATAAACTACGTAAATATCAATACTAATCAATAATTTACAGCATTATTTTATGGTATAAATTAAGTAAATAACTTTATTCACTTTTAATAGACACAAAAAATATTCCGTTGTTTTTAATATTTTTGTGACTAAAATAGGTATGTATCTAAGGGAACAAGTATACGTTATTTAAAGATTCGAAAGAGGGAAAGTGGATTAGTTTATTTTTTAAAGTAAAACTTGTCACGTATATTTTTGTAAGTAAGATTTATCTCACGTATTTGTTTTTATTGTTTCTTTTATAACTTTTACCTCGATTTCAGTTTTTTCAGTAAGATTTACTTCGCATGTGACAACAATAGAAAATCAATTATGATTTATAACAATAAATCACTTACTTCACATGCGGACAACGCCGGATAGCCCTGCTCGTGTTGAATATGTTACCTTTTCTTTCTTGCACCATACATCTTATTTACTCCCTGTTCATGAATATTATTTGAATCAATTAATCAATTAACTAATATTATTGGCCAAAAAATAGCAAAGTGCAGAAGTTATGTAAAAGACAAGATATTGCATCTATGTACAGTCCGAATTCGGCTCCAAGGCGACGTTAAACCTGGATATGATAGGCATCGTCACAACCTCCTCTGGCAGGCGGTTCCAGGGAGCATCAAAATGGTTGAGAATGCTACATTTCGTCTGTTGACTAAAACGTTACAGACTGACTGACGGAGCCTTTTAGAAAAATGCTTGGACTCATCTAAAATAAAATTTATCCATTTAATCTGTTCGTTCAGTGAACAAAATGCTATTCAAACTGAAGTACAATGTGATCCCCCCCCCCCAAAAAAAAATGAAATCTACGGGCTCGTTAATAAGACTCACACTCCTTTCTAGAATTTTGCCATATTCGGTATTAATGCTCTTCAGCTTATGTCTGACTTGTCTGGCAAGTTTAAGTTCATGAGTGAAACTTGGTAGACAATCAGGCATAGCTTAAGATTTATTTGTATCAACTATAGTTGGACTGCAGAACGGATTGTGAATTTTATTAACGATTTCACGTGTTAAATATTGGTCGAGTAAACCCACTAGTATATACGACAGTGAATCGAGAATAATAGAAAATGAAAGTTCAGTCAAGATCAACTTGCTCAACTCGAGTTTGAATTACTGCAGTTGTGCGTATCGGTACAAATGGATGTGACGTCACGTGGCTCTAGGAGAGAGTGAGTGAGAGAGAGAGAAGTCGGCATTTCATTGGAAGCACTACACATGTGAACATGTTATTTTTAAAATACTATACTAAGATATAATTAAAAAGTGATTATCGATGTATCTTTGTCTGGAAAGATCCCGGAAATAGCGCGTACATGAGCAAGCAGCTAACAAATGTACGATTTTGAACTTTCATTCAGGCAGAGCACAGGGTTGGAACGCAACACATAGATGGATTTTGTTGTTTTTGTGGGGGAGGGGGATAGGGTCGTCCGGTATGACATACTGACCAACTGATGGGAGGTATTTTTATAGAAATGTTAGGATGCATAAAATCAAAATGCATTCAGTTGTTATGAATAAATATATTTCCAACAATTTCTAATAGCTCATAAGCATATATGTCAATAGATTTTTTATCCAGAAGAAATTAGTATGTAGTTTTACAATTCACCTATAATCAGTAAAATGTCCTTTTCAAAACATATATGCAAATATCAAGAAGTTTCCTTGGATGTCCTGCCCGATTGGCAGGTCAAGCGCAGGCTCAATGTGTTTATTCGAATAGTGGCGATGGAGAAGCGCTCGTAATGCCAAGTCAATTCAGGATGTTATCCGGTGTTGCGCGTCATTAACAAACCAAGGCTGTTGAGGCAATCTCGCATGGCGGGGCTTATCACTCAACTTGGCTCCACGGAGATTGGTTGGAACATAAATCTGTCGAAAAGACCGGCTTATTTTTTTATCGCTTGTGGTCGTTCGCTGATGTTGTTACATATTCAGGATTTGTCACCGATTCTGTTACTGACAAAAGCGCAAAAGTGTCGACATGAGTCGCATCTCATATAAACGACTTTCAAAGAGAAACACTGTCATGCCATTTGTCCGTTTTCCATCCCCTCTATCGAGACGAACTAGTTCGAGGATCGACAGAAAGCCAGCGATGTTTAAGGCCCGTCAGACGATACCGTTGAGAGCATTGTGTCTAGGGAATCTGCCGGCGCCCCTTATACATTTAAAGGCATGGAGTCGATATACGTCGACCAGCTGACTACAGCGGTACTTGTGGGTGCTGCACACTATCGAACTATGCACTGAGCGACGACGAATCTGAAGCAATCGTTATCGACTAGATTTCCGACGGCAGGATTATGGCAAAGCTGTTAGAAACGCACCGCTGTATAGCGAACTTGCAGCTTGAAGGCAAGCTAGATTGTCTTGGTCGCTTAACATTTTTATGGATTCGATACGTCTTTATCCTGATGCGACCAGCCTCCCTCTAGTCGGCAGAGAGGTAATAGATCAGGTGGTAGAGAGAGATTCGGATGATTAATGTAGACTACTCTTAACCAGATTCTGAATGGTAAAATCAATATTATGACAAAGAATTAAATTCGACAGATGCTAATAATATAGTTCTTGTTTTTACAGAAAGAAGATTTTTGAAGATGAGATTTCAAAAGTTTCTTGGAAGATAAACTTTTCGGATATAACCATTCTAGCCAAACCTCTTGGAAGTCAGGTATTAAAATAAACGTGGTGATTTATTTAATTTGTGATTTATTTATTTATTTTCCTTCTTCTTCTTCTTCTTCTTCTTCTTCTTGTTCTTCTTCTCCTTCTTCTTCTTCTTATTATTACTACTACTACTACTACTACTACTACTACTACTATTATTATTATTATTATGATTATTATTATTATTATTATGATTATGATTGTTATTGTTATTGTTATTATTATTATTATTATTATTATTATTATTATTATGATTATAATTATGATTGTTATTGTTGTTATTATTATTATTATTATTATTATTATTATTATTATTATTATTATTATTATTATTATTATTATTATTATCCACTTCTATTGACATTTCTTTGAATACTTCTTTCAAGCAACTTCTTCCTTCGTTATCCCAAGAAAATCATAACATTTTTCACAATCCCGTTCAATATGTGCTCCATTATTGAAACAAAATTACGTTTTATTAGTTATAACTGATATAACTCATCTTTAAACCTTTTATGAATTACTTATTGAGTATTTTATTGTAAAAACACTGCAATACGAATGTTTGATATGTCATAATCTAAACGAATAAATGCGAACAGTTTTGTTACAATTCTATCGAACTACATTAATATGAAAACACCTATTATTTTTTTCAATAATGCAACAACATATTTTGAAATACCCTATATATACTTGACGGAAAACTTCCAAAACACAGCCACGGCTATACTTCATTTGCATATGTATTTTATAAACACTTTCTAATAAATTACTATTATGCACGATTCATCTGTAATTTTATTCTCCTATTTTATTATATACACGCAATAATTTTTCTGATATTATAATTATTATTATTATTAGTAGTAGTAGTAGTAGTATTATTATTATTATTATTATTATTATTATTATTATTATTATTATTATTATTATAAATAGTAATATTAAAGCGATGTAATGAGAAAAGGTTAAAATTTCAAATGATAACTGCCGTTTGGATTTCAAATAACAACTTCCGGTGAAGTTTTCGCGCGAGTACAATTGTACATATCAAAAACATAGATTAGTTTTGCCGTTGTTTCTGATGATGATGATGACAACCATTTTTCTAAATTACAAAACAAAATAACTTCATTATTATTAACTTTTTTTATATTGTTCTGTCTTTAATAATAAAGACAAAGAGTACAAAGTAACCATTTCAAATTACTCAAAAATATATAATTGTTTTATTTGACCAATTAACTTTCTGCTTTTTTGTTTATTCAGTTAATTATATGATCATTGTTTAATGTTGAATTCATCTTGATTTTTATACTTATACAAAATACATTTCCTCGACTTTGAATACCAAAAAACCATATGAAATAACCTTCATGTTGTTTTTCCTAATTAATAAAATATGACTAGTTACACAGTAAATTGCCTCAATATTGGAATATATCAAATAACAGAACAATATCTTTTTGTTGTTTTTCTCCAAATTATCAAAATGTTAAATGAAAATTGTTTCTTTGTTTTTCTGTACAGAAGGCTAAAGCTAGATTAATTCGTCGATAAGCTGTAATAAAAAAAGTGCGCAAGATCCAGACAAGTCAATGCGGACCTGGCCAAGAGAAATGATCGTCGGAATGGCGATTATCAGGAAAGGACTGCGATACGTGTGGCATCAGGACTCAGCTTCGTTTCAAACCCCCAACATGGCTGTCTGAGAATTTCCACGACTTCACCAGTCCCAACATCTGCCCCCTTTCTTACTCGCCTGATTACAATCCTATTCACTATTGTGTGTGCAATTGAGAATGACAACAACCGTATCGCCTGAAACACAAAACACAAGCTTATTGTCATGGTCAAACTGGTGTGCAGGTCTTGCTTGGATAACGTCTCTTAAAGGACATCATAAGTTCAGATTCTGTCTGGATGGCATGGCGGAAGCTCAAGGCGGTTACTTCGCGTAAGCTGTATCCGACAAATGATCATCTAAGAGATGCACTTGGAATTTTGAAAATACATCCATTATTAGCCAAGATATACAGATTTTTCTTTTCTTTCATAAAAATGTCAAATTTATCTCGAGCACATTATATATATATATATATATATATATATATATATATATGTGTGTGTGTGTGTGTGTTTTAAACACACCATGGAATTCGCTATGCTTTTTGCTTATATTTCTGAAGATAAAATTTACATCATCAGAAGCTGTAGATAAACTGTGATTATTAAATATACAAAAAGTAACCTGCTGATAAAATGCTACATGCTCTTCAATTTTCTATTACCTCTGTAAGATGAAGTGTAAACTTATTATATACATATATACATATATATATATATGGAATTATTTTTAATACCTGAGGGGTATCTGAAATACCTGACTAGTACACGGGCGCAAGATTACTCCTCTCGATGTGATTGACCAGTAGACCTATCAAGTGATCCATATAGGAAGAGGGAAAACTCTGATGTGAAAACTGTGCTAGTGACTACTTACGTATTGGCAGCAACCTGTTGGAGGAATAAGGCCTCCTTAGTCCTGATCGACAACCTTCCAAGAGCTGGAGTCTCGAACAAAATATCCGGTTTGCAAACCTAAAATTGATTAAGGAATAGATGGGTTCTGTCTATCGCCCGGCGTTTGCACTCTTTCCTTGTCTATTAGCCAGGCACAGAGGTACTAACACTTGGCTATGTTTCCTCACTAGAACAATGAACGGCATCTTTCTTTCCAACTGGTGGTGCAGGAGTCCTAACTCCATAAACAGTTGTCTAATATCGTGGGTAACTGTACGTCCAATGTCGCAGATGGAAACGGACCCTACAATTATCCCCAGTGTGCGTTCCCGAAGACACACCCCCCATGGATCAAGTCTCGACCAATGGTCTGGTTGTGTGATCTTATTGGCACAACAAAAATCACCCACTTTACTCTCCCCGCCCTATCTAAAACAAAATGACAATACAAAGAAAGAGAAACACACCTAAATTAGACACCCACCAAAAAATATATTCTCCTCCGCCTTCAGACTAGCACTCACAAATATCCAGGGGCTTAGAACTAACATCAATAACGTAGAAACATTTCTCCTAGTAAACCCCCCGAATATCCTAGCACTAAGTGAAACAAACCTACTCACACGATATTGACATGACTGAATACTTCCAACTCTACTGTAAAGACTCTGACAAACATATGCACGGGCTACGAGTTTAATTTCGGAACACCCTCCTCTTGACTAAAGAACATAGGCTGGAATCAGATGATCAAGCCCACATGTGCTTTAAATTAACCTTACAGCACAGCGCTAGTTACTAATATATATTTTTATACCGTAATCTGTTGACCCAGGACTGTACCCTGCTTAACTTTGGCTATGTAAGCATAGATACAGCACTCTCACTTGACATGAGTTCCCAAATGCATGTATTTGAGGATTTTAATGTATATCACCGTGACTGGTTTGGATTCTCCAGCTATACAGACGCAACTGGTAGCGTCACGTATAGTTTCTCCATAGCGCACTCTCTCTCACAGACTGCCACTTTCCCGACCTGCCTCCCCGATCGTGTGGACCATCAAACCTCACTTTGATCTTTTCTTGGCCTCACTGTCCGAGGATTATGCGATGAATGCCCATGATACGCTCAAGAACGCTGATCACCTTGTGTAATGATTGATACCGCCCTTAAATATTGTCCCAAAGCTGGTGAGCCATTGCTCAAAACGACGAAATACTACAAGCAGACTGATTGGGAATCCATGAAAGATCACATCAGAGACGCCCTGCTGGTCAGTACGCAAATGAGTTAACCGAATGGGTCAAACCACGCATTGAAACACATGTCCCCATGTGAAAATTATACAGCAAGCTCTATTCTCCACGATGGTTCACCTCGAACTGTTCAGCTGCTATTGCTCAAAGGTAGCAAGTATTCCGACAATTCAACCGCCACAGACATTTATAGCGTACAGGAAATGATTGTAAGAATTTAGTAGATGAAGCAAAGAGAAGGTATACCGAAATGACCAAAAAAACGCATTGAGTCACAAACAGAAACTAAGTACTCACAATTTCTGAAAAATATTCAATAGTGTTGTGAACAATAATATCGTTTGCACGGCAACTGATAAGGCTGAACTACTTGCCCAGCATTTCGCCATCAACTCCACTTTTGACTTTGCAAACTACTTTCTCCTAAATTTCCCATTACGGACTGAAGCCACACTTGATGAGCTTACAATCAATCACCCCCATCTCATGTCCGGAACATCAAAAATAACCTTGATACCACCAAAACATATGCGCCTTATCTTATACCAGTAATAAACTCTACAACAAATGCCTTGCTAAATCTTTCTTCCCTGATAGCTGGAAAATTACCTCTGTGGTACCAGTCTTCAAGAGTTCTAGAGATAGAACTGATCCATAGAATTATCGCCCCATCAATCTACTCCCGCTCTACGCTAAAATCTTTGAATCCGTAATCAATCTAGCGATAGTCCGCCACCTCGTTAATGCTAAACTTTTTTCAGATCATCAGTGGTGATTTAGACAAGCACGGTCTACTGCGGATATCATATCCTATCTGAACACATATACCATACACTGGACAAGTCACGTGAAGCTAGGGCGGTAGCGCTTTATATATCCAAGGCCTTTGACAATGTATGGCATAAAGGTCTTCTCATACAAATGAATCATATGATATTACTGGACGAATATTTAATATAATTAGATTTTTCCTATACAACAAAAAATCCAGGTTGTGCTCTATGGCTCTTCATCCAAACGTGACATTAATGCAGGTATACCCGAGGGATCGATCCTTGGATCTTTATTGTTCCGGATTTTCATAAACGACATCCTTGATGACATTGTGTCTGAGATGGGTATATTTACTGATGAGATCACGCTCTACTCTCGTCATTTTGGTAAAATGGACGCACACATATCCGAGGCAATGGTCGAATCCTTAGAAAGGTACCTCCAGTCTGTAGTGGAGTGTGGTCATAACTGGATGGTAACATTTAATGCTACTATGACAAAGTTTCTTTTCCTTCAACAACTACAAGAAATCTCTTCAACCACCGATTGCCATAAAACCCTACCTGAGAGTCTAACAGTCAAACTCCTCTGCTTAGCATTCACAGGTAACATGAATTGGAACACATAAATTAAAGACATTGCCAAGGTGGGCTCCATCTACCATGCTAGTAAACTCCTCACACCTGACAGTATCCTATATCTCTACAAAGCCACACTATGACCATGCATGGCGTATTGGTTAAGCATCTGGACTGGTGCACCATTCACTAGTCTCTCCCTCTTAGACAAAGTCCAAAAAGAGTCTCTAATCTCATAGGTCCCTAACTATCCATCAAGCTTCAGCCGTCGCAATGTTGCATCCTTGTGCTTGTTTTACAAGTACTTCAATGGAATGTGCTCCGATTAACTTGCTGCTCTGGTGCGCCCTCAACGGAAATACATTCGACCAACCCGACAATCAGCTAAATCCCATCAATTCACTGTGGAGATCCGCAGATGCCAGAGAGCCTTCTACTCCAATAGCTTCTTTCCTCGGGCTGTCGGCCTTTGGAACTCCCTCTCTGCTCCATTTTCCCCGACTGTACGGACATGCACATATTTAAAACTAATGTGAACAAACATCTCGCTACACAGCCTCCAATTTAGGATGACTTTCTAATCTTTCACCCTCATTCTCAGTAGCCTCTTACGTTTTAATGGCTCTTTTGACATCTCAATGGGCTCTACACAGACTCCGCTAAATTGGTGTTTATATATTGCATAACCTCACCATAGAGGGTGATGTTAAAACATAGACGCGTATGTGTGTATGTATATCATGCAACTTTCTTTTACTTTTAGGGCAGTTCCAAGACCATAGGGAGTGATAGTGTCGGATCAAGTGTATCTAGCAATATTCAGCAGGCCACAAGCACAACGAATTTGGGCCAGTATCTTGGCATGATTACGTATCTCAAGACGGCCACACGAACGCATATTGTTATTAATAGATCAGATATGCTCGAGATGAAAATGGTACTTATTTTATTTACATATATTTTTTACGAATGTTATTTCTTTTTGACAATTTTCTTTAGCCCAATTGTTTTATCTTAAAATTAAAAACTTGAATCCTACCGAGAAAAAGAGTTTAAACTGACACTAGATTCTTATACGACCCTTATATTTAAACCTCCCTTTCTCCTGCTTTGATAACCAACTATATGATCTCAATAAATATGACGCACGCTTTCTGCTCGTCCCTCATGTGGTAAATAACTCCGACCGCTACCAATTTTTGTTCCCCACACCTTCAAAAGTGTCTCTTACTGCTACAATCTTTTTGAGCTCATAACTTATATTTTTAAGTGACTCTTTTGGGTTAACATCACGCACGCACACTCCCCTCCTGATTGTTTTAATAACTTCGACTGCTACCACTTCCCCCACTTTCAACAATTAACTCAATTTCTCCAACTGCTACTATCTATTTGTAGCCCAGAATTTATCTATTTATAAGCGGCCTTATTTATCTTTTCTCCTGTTACTACTTCTGTTTCAAATGTTTGTACTTGTGTGTTATTTCTTCAAATAAGTCATCCTGAGGAAGTTTTTTAAATAAAGACGACACGTTCATGAATACATAAATAATATTTGTGGTTATATTTTTTCATTTTCCATTACATTGGAATATTATTTCCATTTTTATCATATATATATATATATATATATATATATATATATATATATATATATATATATATATATATATATATATATATATATATTACTGTATATACATATACATTATTACATTAATATTGCCGTAAATGTTTTATTTTATTTTATTTGTTTTATTTATTCTTAGATGCGTGATATTTCCTATGAAAACATTAACAATTTTATCGGTGCCAGTGTGGAGCCTCCAAATCTTTGTGTTCTGTATTCTTATTGCAATAAAGGATGTTTAAAGGTAAATATGTTTGGCATAATCTTATTTAAATATTTGTAAATATCTCATACTGTTAATAATTTAAAGGAAATATCAATATTAATTAAATATTTAAATATTAATTCCAATATTGTAATTGTTTTTATTTCCCTCCCTACTCCCTGTTTTCTCGAGCATACAAACATGCACAAATCTAAATGTAATGCGAACAAACATCTTGTTGCTCAGCTTCCCAACAAGGCTGTCATAGAAAAAATGTGACTTTTATCACAATAGTGCCTTAGGCCTCAGCAGCAATGTGCCTTGTTTCGGGCGAATAAAGTAAAACATGATTCAATATTAAAAAAAGCATTTCGATGGGGAGGGACGTCTTATACGTCAGACTTTATTTGAACTATGATTATTAAACACATATTTGCTAGTTATGATTATTAAACACATATTTGCTAGTTATGATTATTAAACACATATTTGCTAGTTATGATTATTAAACACATATTTGCTAGTTGTGATTTTTAAACACATATTTTCTAGTTATGATTATTAAACACATATTTGCTAGTTATGATTATTAAATACATATTTTCTAGCTATGATTATTAAACACATATTTGCTAGTTATGATTATTAAACACATATTTGCTAGTTATGATTATTAAACACATATTTGCTAGTTATGATTATTAAACACGTATTTGCTAGTTATGATTATTAAACACGTATTTGCTAGTTATAATTATTAAACACATATTTGCTAGTTATGATTATTAAACACATATTTGCTAGTTATGATTATTAAACACATATTTGCTAGTTATGATTATTAAACACATATTTGCTAGTTATGATTATTAAACACATATTTGCTAGTTATGATTATTAAACACATATTTACTAGTTATGATTATTAAACACATATTTGCTAGCTATGATTATTAAACACATATTTGCTAGTTATGATTATTAAACACATATTTGCTAGTTATGATTATTAAACACATATTTGCTAGTTATGATTATTAAACACATATTTGTTAGTTATGGTAAATGCTTATTTTGTAAATGCTTCAATTCTACGATATATTTTCTGCATGATTTTTGCTACTTCCGATTAATTATAATCTTTACTTCTTTTATTCACAGACTATGCTGGCTAGTCCAGTATTCAAGATGGACACAATGTTTGCAATGTCTTTCGTTTGGGATATTATCAGCGTAAGTAGCTTAATCCACTATTTAACGTATTTGAGACATTTGTGGGGATTATTTTATCTCCGAAAAATAAGTTCAATACTCGCATGAGAGAAGAATATAGGAAGAAACCTGAAGATAAGCGTTGAACTCGAAACAAGGCGACAGTTTTGTGAGAAGAAACGACAACACTCACTCACTCACTATCCAGGTTTATCGTCTATGTTCTCTTCGACAAGAGGTTCAACGTTGTCTGGCTGTCCTTATGATAAGTCCCCAGTAATTACGATTGTGAGGATTGACTGTGTCTATTTGACACCGTATAGGTCGTGCTTGATCGTTTCTTTCCATGTTTTCTGGCTTTTTTGTTGTTGTCAATTCTTAGGTCTCTGCATGCCCGAACCAGCGAAGACGGTTTGCTTTTATTAGGACATCAAGTTTTGGGATAGCAAATTTCTCAAGTAGAGTGTCTGACCTAATGTTTTGGATCTGGTCAGGCTTTACATTGTATATCCACCTAATCATGGCCCTGCTATTTCTTTGTAGTCGGGCAAATAAGACCTAAGTGATGGCCCAACACTCACTGCGATACAACACTACGCTTCTTACGCAGCTATCATAGCTCTTATGCCTGATAATTATTTGGATGGCAATTGTGTATATAATTGAACAATTTTAGTTGCCAAATAATAAACGTATATATAAAACAGCAGAATGGTGATTGTCCAGAACAAGGAAGTTAGGAACTTATTTGGTTACGAATTTTCGAGTAACTGCTGGCGAGTTGGGATCCCTCAATTTCGGCTCTTTTCGTGTGGAAGTAACGTCTTTTTCGCCCGAACCGTCTTCGTTGGCTTCTATCGCAATGCAGTCAGGTCGATAACAACAGACATTGGTAATCTGAGAAAGAGTAATTGCTAAATTCGAATTGACGCCTGAGAGATTCGTAAAGTAGTAGTGAACCCTGGTTCAAGATAGTGTGTGACGAGGAAGATGGAAAAGGAGTGAGTTGGCCCTCAGCAACTTAGATATACTTTACAGAATATTAATTTATTAGATGATGTTAATAAAATAAGTATGCAAATACAGAATACCTATAGCCGTTTGTGGGTGTTTGCAGATTACTATATATACGATATTTCTATGTCCTGTGTTGTATTATATAATTAAATAAGTGTAAACAGTTTTGGTGGTAATATAGTTAGGATAGGTGGACACACTTTCGCATTTATTCATTTAGAAAATAACATAAAATAAGTAAAACACTATTTGTGTTACAAGCATTAATAAAACGTCAAGATATTTTTTCTACCTCTTTAATAAAAGCAAAGTTCGACCCCTTGTTTTCTCTAACGAAGTTCTTTAATCTTTCTTCTCGGTTCTTATCCAGATTAGGACCCAAGCTAAAATCGACTTGGCATCGGTTAGGGTTAGGGTTAGTGTTAGCTTGGGTCCTAATCATTAAAATCGACTTGGCGGCGGTTAGGGTTAGCTTGGGTTCTAATCTAGATAAGTACCTACTTTTTTCTTCATAAAGTCCTCTTATTTCTTTTTTCTGTTTTTACCAAGTCCATTGTGCCCTCTTTCCTCGTTCGGAATGAAAGTCCTCTTTGTCACAAAAAAGGATGTAAGCTTCTACCAACAAGTAATGCGGGTACGTCCTATGGGGCGATACTTGGAACTTTAGTTTTTCTGATCTTCATAGACGACCTCTATGATACAATCGCATTTGAGATGGGTATATTTGCTGATGACATTTCGCTCTATTTTAGACATGTGGAAAAATTGAATACACACATATCCAAATCAATGGCTGGATACTTAAAAAAAATGAAGTCTAGTCTGTAGTCGAATGGAGCCAAAATGGATGGTTACATTTTATACTACTATGACAAATCTCTTTTCAACAAGTATAATAAACCTTTTCCAACCAACGAGATTGCTATGGCTGATAGTACTGTTCTGGAGTGTTCAAGTTTACAAACTCACCAGCCTAACATTCACAAGCAACATGAATTGGAAAACATACATAGAAGATACTATCAAAGTTGGCTTCTGCTACCGTACCAGTAAACTTTTCACACCTTGTCATCCTATATCTCTATAAAGCCACCATTCGCCTATGCATGGAGTATTGTTGCCACACCAGGGTAAGTGCATCAACCATAAGTCTTCCCGTTCTTGGACAGGGTACAAAAATAGTATATTACTTAATAGCTGTAGCTCCTGCCCCATTCCTGCAATGTTGCATCCCTGTGCTTATTTTACAAGTATTTCCACGGAATGTGCACTGACGAATTTACTGCATTTGAACCCTCCAACAACGTACATACCCCCGACAACCCTGACTAGCAGCAAAACTCCACTCCTTCACTGCATAAGTCCCCAGATGCCGTAAAACTTCATACGCTTATAGCTTATTTCTTCGGACCGCTTTCCTTTGGAATTCCCTCCCTGTCCCCTGTTTCCCCGACTGTAAAAACATACATAAATTTAAATGTAATGTGAACAAACATATTTCCTGTGCAACCGCCCAGTTATAAACCTGTCCCCTAGTCACAGTAGCCCCTTACATCTCAATGGCAGTAATCTTTTTTGGGGGGTGAGTAAAAAGTAAAAATAAACTAGATTTGTATCACTCGATTATAAATAGGGGTGGTTTCCTGATTTGTTTAATTTACAAGGAACACATCAACAAAATAAAAACAAAATCATATCTTTTCTCAGAGTGAAAAGTTATAAAATACATGTTTTCTTTAGAGAGAATAGTTAATCGAAGCTATAAGAACAAGTTTTCTTAAACGACCTCACACGAGGACGGCTTTCCTGGTTATTTTTATATTCTTTTTGAAAGAAAGTTAATAAAAAACGGTAATCATGTAGAAATCATGTAGAATAGTTAATAGAGCAAAAATCGGATAAAAAATACATACAACAAATAACTGTTACAAAACGCAATAAAATGTAGCTTTCTACCGAGCTGCATAATGTTAAACATCTGAAAGTGTTTTAAAGTTTGTTTTTTATTTCAATTAAGATTTCGTCAATATCCCGTCTTTCGGGAACAGTAAAAACATCCAAAATGGTCGACCATGTGTTGTTGTTTCATTTTTTTTTAAATAGTTAAAACATAACTTTTCTTACCACTAACCCTAAGTCCGACAGGCAACCGCTCGGACTTAGATTTAGTGGTAGGGTAAGCCTTTTTATACTATCTTTGTAGCCTGAAAATAACGACTGTGATGATTGTTTATCAACGAGTTAAACCGTTACGCCACGGGTTCATGTAAACAATTCTAACAGAACGAGAACAATCTACACTCGAAGATTAAATAAAGGGGCCAGTTCGAAATGTATATAGTTCGAAAAGATGCACCTGAAGAAGGTCGGGGGTTGTAAGAAAAACTCAAGATAAGAGTAGTAATCCAAATAATACAAATTATCAATCCTCATCTAAAAAATTATGTTAAAACTTTATTTAAAAAACTAATTGTTTTAAACTGTTGTTTGACCCAAAGAAGGCATATTGCCACCGAAGTTTATACTATGCTGCTGTGATATAGGGCAGATTTATAAGGAGGCAACCTGGGTGGGAAATTGGGCAATAAGTAGGTTTTAGATTAAATTTAAATTTTTGCATTTTGGTATAGTCAGGGAAATATGGAGCAGGGAGGAAATTCCAAAAGAAAGTGGTATGAAGAAAGAAGCTATGAGCGTAAGAAATCTTCTAGCATCTAGAGACCTCTACCGTAAAAGGGGCGGGATTTTTGTTATGCTAGTCGGTTTAGTCAGGGTATTTTCGTTGAGAGGGTACAAGTGCAGTAAGTTCATCGGAGCATATTCCGTGGAAGTACTAGGCATAGCTAGTTAGGAACTCTAACGATTATCAGAATTTGAGACACATAGGATGATCTGGATTGGTAGTTTGGTAGTTTTGTTTTACGGCATATCAACCCTTTTGGGGTTATTTAATGCCGAATCTGGTTTTGTTTTCTACTCTTTTTTGTTTCCTTCCACTTTTAATATCTGTTTCTATTTAACCCATAGTTGGGACCCTAACAGGTACTACCACTCCGGGTCAGGGTGGACCTGGGAGCAATGGTAATTAAGAGGAGGCTCCACATTCCCCAAAGTCCGTAAGCCGGATCTCACCATCGGATGTAGTTTAAGGTCATATCCAGGACCGGGAGTAGGGTAGGAAAAATAAAAGTAAAAAAGGGGAGGGAGAAAGGGAGAGGGGCTGTTGTTTTTGTTTTTGTTTTTGGTTTTGTAGAACATAATTAAGTTTTACAAAAAAAAAAAAAAAAAAAAAACGTCAATGTAGGTGAATTTCGTCTCAGGGAGCCACAGGGCAGCCTGATCTGGTATCACCAGTAGGATGATCTGGATTTAAGTATCTTTTGTTGATGAAGAAAAACCGTGGTGAAATATTTTGATGCTGATTCTCAGATGTCGACTTTTCTCTTCTAATGATTTTATTTTCTAAAATTCTCATTTTTTCATCCGATCATAACATAAAAGAAAACCTTCTCCATCAGCCACAATGTTACCGAAAGAATCTTCCACTGGTGTAACTTTCTCAAGATAAGAATGTTCAAGTATGGCATCATCTTAGTTGTATGGCTCTCAACACATTCTGTAAACAAAGATGCTGGGTCTAGTCTCAGCTCGTTTTAAAAGTGTCTTCTTGTCTCTATTTCTGGTTTCCTCTCAACATTAATAAGCGCTTCTGGTAGAGTTAAAGATAGTGGTGCCGATACTTTTTTTATCAACTGTTATGGTATATGGGTTTAGTTCTATCTCAGACAAGTAGAACATAAAGCGCTGTGGCATAAGGTTGTGTATTTTCACTAGATATACAAACCAAAACAAATTAATCAGAAATAATTCCTCAGTGTATAAGCATTGCGTCATTTGAAAATATGAAAACGGTTAGAATACAAAACAATGCAAATTTATTTTAAATAAATGTAATTATTTATTTAAAGTCAACTAAGTTTTTACATGTATACGTCGTCATCAGAAAAAATGTTTTCCTCTTTTTCATTTTAATTTATTAGCAAAAATTAGCAAAGTGCAACATGTCATGTAAATGGAAAGTTACAAAATGTGTACATTTATATACAGTCTGAATGTTTGTCAAGGGCGAATTTTAACCTGGATATGATAGACATAGTCATAATCTCTGCTAGGGTGTTCAACGGAGCAGAAACACGGACAGAGAATTCTGCCTCTTTTCTAATGAGACGAAAACGCTTGTTGTACATCTTTTGTTCGGGCCTATGGAGACCATGACTTGGAGCTAGGGTGAAACACTTCTCGAAGAGTACATTTAAATTCTGGTTGATAATGTTTCACGTCAGAATCTCGTCTCCTCGCATCATCCGCTGTTGAAGTTATAGGTAATTATCCAAAGATCGCTGTTTTAAGCTGTTTGCTCATCTGCAGGTTCTGGCAGACTGTTTCACGGTGTAAATTCCCAAATTAAAAAATACGCCTTCCAACGAGTAAGCAGAAATCACCAGGTGCAGCTTCTCTGAATGTCTACAGAGCTGGTGTGAAGAAGAGGTCATGTTGTAGTCACCATGCATGATGTTAAAGGCGATGACGAGGTTTTTCCACAACCGCCTATGCTCTAGCGAGTACAGGCTGGGGACCTCCAATAATTGTTCGTAGGACTTTGTGTGGAGTCCATCGACCATCCGCGTCGTAAGTCTGTGAGAGTCGGGGACGGATAATCGGGCTAACAATAGAGCTTAAAAGATAAGTTAAAATTACTTAACTAATACAGAATCGAATACAGTATCTTCCCTTCTCATGTAAAACTGGGTTCTTTATTTGTCAAACTTTATTCATAAAAATATGTGTATGGGAATAAACTATAAATAGTCCTGTACTTATTCATGAGAAGAAGAAAACTTCAGAGGTCTTTCAACTAGGTAAACTTTGTACATTATTGGGATCAACGTAATCTGTTCGTTCAAGCGATCCCTTGATTTGTCTTCATACTGTTGTGTTGCCAGTTTTCTCTGTTCATAGTGTTTTGATATGAATGGTGTCTGTATCTGTCTGATTAAGAATTTTTCTAAAGACGTGAGATGAGCTTACATTGGTATTGCTCTATACGACATTGTTGCCAAGGAGGTGTCCTGTCTGATCTCTCGTGAGTTTAGCAGAACTTTTCGGCGCATCCCACTATCCTTTCGGTAAAGCCATTAGACTGCGAATAGTGTGAGATGTTTTGTGCATAAAACTGTAGGTTATCGAAAAATTTGCTAATTCTTTACTTGCACCTATGAAATGTTCGAGTACAAAATATTGATATATTTAAATAGACTTTAGATGCATAGATAGACTTTGACATTTCACGTGCTTGTCCTCTAATATTGTAACAATCCATATTATAGTATTTGGGGTTTAGTTCGCGAAAATGGTTCGGATAGATGAGAAGAAAACAAGGAGTTGTGTCATAAGGTTGTGTATTGATCGCCAACCAAACAGCAAATTTCCGAGAGTCAATAGCAATAATCGAGCTAATGTTGGGGCTGGAATGATTAGCTAAAGCAATTTAGTTCATACAACATCCAATACAACTCAAGAATAAAGAATTTGCAAGCTATTTGCAATTTTCTTTTTGAAAGCACAATCAGCAAATGATTTGCTGTATAAACTTTACTGAATTGAATCACACATTTCTTCCACTCGATTGCAAGTGAAAACATCTTTCTAAGTTTTGAATTGAACCACATTAGCTTTTTAGCCATCTTGAATATTCAAATTTATAAGACGTACATAGATTGGTTGTTTTTTCTTGTCTCTTTAAGGGTCATGTTAATAGGTCAAAAGGTAATATAAGCACTGCTCTTTCAGAGTCACGTGAGCCAGACTATATGAACTCAACTGCTTTGGGGTTCCAGCGTCATTTTCCATATTCACTTCTATCGTCGACATCAGTTAATAGTTTTTTTTTAAATAAAAGTTGATCCAGATGTAAAGAACTAAAATAAACAAAGACAAATATGACTATTAACTTGAAAAGACCAATGTTATAGTTATGAAGACAAATGTCAGCAGGAAGAGAGTTCCACAAGTCGGCAGTTTGGGGAAATAAGTTACCAAAACAAGTAGATGAATTATAACGAGGTATCTGAACAGCGAATTGACGAAGACCATTAGACCAACGAGGCAAACGAGCTGGACCAAAGGAAGCAGGAATAAATCAAACAATTCTGAAGAACACATGCCATAATAGTACTCATAGAAGAGACTGAGACTAGCAATATTACGTCTGTGAGAGAGAGAGAGGGTGTGGCGAAGAAGAAATGGTGAGTCCGAGCAAATTACAGATACACTTCTGAACCTTATCAATAACCCTTAAATAGGACAGAGATTAACCAGCTCAAATATAACAACAGTACTCCATACAAGATCTGATAGTAGGTTTGTAAAGATAGAGGGTACTGATATCGATCCTGAACCAGTTTTCGTGAAGTTCGACTCAGAAGCGTTCGGCTGTCCTACGCAAACGCCCGAGAGTTGACGAGCCGATTTGTACCAGACGACAATTTTGATACGGTGCTGCGTCCTATGATAATAATGTTTTGCTTATTTTTGTTGTTGTTGTTAGGGTTAGGGTTAGGGTTTAGGGTTAGGGTTTAGGGTTAGGGTTTAGGGTTAGGGGTAGGGTTTAGCGTTAGGGTTTAGGGTTAAAAATATTTATTTGATAACAGTAATTTCGCTCTGTTTTGCTTGTTTTATTTGTTTTGTCATTTAAAAAATTTCTTGCAACTATTACTAAAAATTATAGGACGCAGCAACGTATCAAAATAAAAAAAATTATTTGATGACAGTAACTTCGCTATGTTTTGCTTGTTTTTGTTTTTTTTGTTGTTTCTTTTAGAAAATTTATTGAAAATATAACTTACAATCACAGGACGCAGCACCGTATCAAAATTGTCGTCTGGTACCATTCGGCTCGTCAACACTCGGGTGTTTGCGTAGGACAGCCGAACGCTTCCGAGTCGAAAACTGGTTCAGGATCGATATCAGTACCAGATAGAGAATGGCATCAACCGCATGTACGAGAAGCAAAAAGAGTAATTAAATTAATGTATAAACGCCAGTAAATATTTGATGAGAAGGAAACGCTGTAGACTGCATTATGGCACAAGCCCTAGACGGCTGTCATAAGTAAAGTCTTCTTGCTACGATTGAAAGAGTAACTCCATCGTTTACTGCTTGTATACGATTCTTTATCGCTAGCTTAAGTTTAATTATTCAATTAATATTCAACGGGTCCATTCAGGTTAGTGTGTTACTTACTTCTGTACTATAATACAACAGGGCATAGCGTTTGTCCATATATTTACCACCTTTTTCTTTTTACAAACCTCATCCTGATTTATCGAGCGTTATATGGAAAGTTTGATTTAATAAATATTGTTTTAATCATATAATGCACTGTTTTTAATACTATAATGCATACTTTTTATGGTATAATGCATTTTTACTTATATGATGCATTAATTTCAATAACCTTCACAGGTAACATGAATTGGAACAAATACATTGAAGACATTGCCAAGGCTGTCGCAAAGAAGGTTGGCTCCCTCTACCGTGCTAGTAAACTCCTCACACCTGACATTATCCTGTATCTCTACAAAGCCACCATCCGCCCATGCATGGAGTATTGTTGCCACATCTGGGCTGGTGCATCATCTACTAGTCTCTCCCTCCTTGACAAGGTCCAAAAAAGAGTCGCTAACCTAATAGGTCCTTCACTGTCAACCAAGCTCCAGCCCCTGTCCCATCGCCGCAATGTAGCATCCTTGTGCTTGTTTTACAAATACTTCAATAGATTATGCTCCGGTGTAATTGGCTACTCTGGTGCCCCCTCGACGTAAATTCACTAGACCAACTCGACAATCAACTAAATCCCATTCATTCACTGTGGAGGTCCGCAGATGCCGGAGAGCCTTCTACTCAAATAGCTTCTTTCCTCGTGCTGCTGGCATCTGGAACTTCCTCCCTTCCCCTGTTTCCCCGACGGTACTGACATGCAGAAATTTAAAACTAATGTAAACAGACATCTCGCTGCGCAGATTCCAATTTAGGTTGCCCCCCCCACTAACCTTCTTCCCTTTTCTTTTTTCTCAGTAGCCCCTTACGTCTACAGTGGCGGCCTGCCTTGTTTGGGGTGAACTATGTTAAAAAAAGAAAAAAGTATAATGAATTTTAATTAATCTCATAATACTTTATTTTTAATGGTATAATGCATTGTTTTGTTGATATAATAGACTGTTTTATTGATATAATGAAATATTTTTAATGATTCATTGTTTTTGATGATATAACCGTTCTGTAATATGCATTGTTTTTTTTAATGATAATATGTTTTATTTTAATGATATAATGCATTGTTTTTAATTACATAATGCATTGTTTTTAATGATATAAAAAATAATTTTAATGATATAGTACATTGTTTTTATGACATAATTTATTGATTTTTATGATGAAATGCATTGTTTTAATGAGATAATGCATTGTTTTAATAACATAATGCATTGTTTTAATAACATAATGCATTGTTTTTGCTCATATAATAAAGTCTTTTTAATGATATAACGCAGTGTTTTGCTGATATAATGTATTGTCTTTAATGATACAATGCATCATTTTTAATGGTGCAATGCCTTGTTTTCAATGTACAATGCATTTTAAATGGTATAAAGTATTGTTTTGTTGATATACTGTATTATTATTATGATATAATGCAGTGTTTATAATTCATTTTTATTAATAATACTATTCCTTGTTTTTCCAATGTAAATTTACTTTCTTTCATTATAAATGGATTAATTCCTTTTCTAAATGTTCTAATTTTCTAGGGGATGAATTATCTACATGATTCTTTCTTAAAATCGCATGGGCGCTTGAAGAGCACAAATTGTGTGATAGACAGTCGTTGGGTTCTTAAAATAACTGATTATGGACCGACGATCTTCAGGCAGAAAGAAGATAATGATCCAGAAGAGGATTACAGAGGTTTGTAACGATTCAAGATTCTGCAAGTGCAAATCACGCCGTCATGTTTTAACTCTGCATTGAAGCCATTTTTATATAATGGCGCGCGGGAGAATTAAAACATCAAGAAAACGTAAGATTCTGCACATATCCCAGTTGATCAACTTCCCAACGAAGCCATGTTTATTTTTATATTATTTTTTAGATGTGTGAGGGACAGGAGACTTCGGTGGTATGGCCACGTTCAAAGAATGGATGACAGTTCTTGGGTCAGTAGAGGAACAGGTAGAACAGTTGACGTAGCTGGTTCAGTTCACAGAGGCAGACCAAAGATAAATATGGGAAGCAGTGATAAAAATGGGCTTGAAAGGAAGGTGGTAAATAAAGACCTGGTCATAGATAGGTTAGTTTGAAATGTATGTCTATATATATATATATATATATATATATATATACTACTTCTTTACATAAGAAGGTCATCCCCGGTTGTGGGCATGCAGAGGGCTTAGCAGGCCCAACTTATTTTTTCAAGTCTTGCTGAAGATAGGACACACAAGGCCGCTGGTTTCCGTTTGTATGTAGCTATATTCAACTCCTATTTGACACTTGTTTATTAGGCTCCTACCATGAGATATCATGTGACTTAGTAGACCAGCTCTTGACATAAACCACACAATGGTAAGGTTGAAATGTGTCTGGGACGTTTGGCACTGATTGCTTCCGCAAAGTACGTTTAAAGATTGAGTACTATATATGTTTTACCTCAAATCTATCACAGCCATCATACCGATCGCTCCATGGACATCTTCTACCAGTTCTTCACGTTTATATCAAGGGGTTTCAGGTTGTTTTTCTATTATATGGTTTAAAACGTAACTTAAGTTTGTGTCTCGGACGTTTCCCATACAGCAGTCTCCTATATAACAGTTGCTCAGGGAGCAAATGGTGATTTTTCAGTAGTCTTGAGTAAATGAACTTATGGGAATTTTTGTTGCGTTATTCCCATTTTGAACGCAAGATCATGAAACTTATTTTAATCGCAAAAAAAATGTCTTTTATGTTTAACTATTATGATATATTCGAGTATAATTATAATTTTAAAAAAGTTTTGTCCTTAGAATTCTAATTAATAATTATTGAAGAAACACTTAGTTTTCTAAATTATGTTACATTTATACGCATGTCTCCCAGGGGAACTATTAAATATTTCTGTCTGGAGAGCGAATGCAATTCTGCATCGTGATTTTTTTTTGTTTCTTATTTTCCAGCATTGCTATGGACAGCGCCAGAAATACTACGACAACTGAACCCTCCCATTCGTGGTACACAACAAGGCGATATATACAGTTTCGCTATCATACTACATGAAATATGCTACAGGCAGGGGACGTTCCCAGTCAGAACTATGAACTACAGAGGTAATAACAATTGACACGTCATTATTCTCATTTTCAAGTCAGCAAATTTCATTACAAATTAGTTAATCTATTGTGGACAAATGTATCAGCAATTGTGACAGCATTCCCATAATTGTAGCGTCGGTCCTGGCTTCGATATGCTTATTTAAACGATAGTTGCGTCTTTGGAGAATCCCATGAACCACGCTGAAAATAATAACTAGATATGGGAATTAATATATATGTCATACAAAAATAAACGTTATCAAAAGAATACTTAGAACTAAAAAAGATAGTGTATGGTATATTGTACTCAATACTTAGCACCAGTAGTTGAACATCAGAATTGGAATATTATATTGAAAGCATAAGATACACAGAGAAGATATAAAAATCTAATAAAACCTTATATAGAATACTGTAATCAATACTGGGCACCAGTAATAAGACATTAAAATTAAAATACAATATTAAAAATAAATAAGTGTCATGGATTATATTTTGTAGGGCAGCATCTAGACTTCCTCAGTAATGTAAGTCTCATCTGTAAGTAATGCATATGGAGTTTTATAACGTACAGCTAGTGGCATAGTGTGGGCAAGGAAGTTCGCATTATAAAATAGATACAAGCCGCGCATGCGTGGTCCCCCTCTGTATGTGACTCGATGTGTCGAGTGTAAAATGCAATAAATTTGGGCAATTTGGGCATTTTTTACCCTCCTTTGACCCCCTGGGGCGCGAACCGGAATTTTTCTGAGGTCAATGATGCTCATTTTATATCCAAAACAATTGCCTGTACATTTTCGCCAAGTTTCAGAAAAATTGAATTGATGGATCAAACGTTATGGGAGAAAAAGGTCATGTTTTGCCATTTTAGGGGCTTTTGACCCCCTGGGGGCGCGAACCAGATTTTTTCCAAGGTCAGCGAAACTTATTTTCTATTATGAACAATTGCCTCTACATTTTGGCCAAGTTTCAGAGAAATTGAATGGATGGATGAAAAGTTATGGGGCAAAAAATGTCATTTTTTGCCATTTTGGGGCCTTTTGACCCCCTGGGGAGATAACCAGATTGTTTATCAAAAATCGAAGAATGTCACTTTCTAACCTGACCAAAGTTACAACTTCATTAAAAATTTCAGAGAAATTCAATGGATGGTTGCGGAGAAAAATCCGGACGGACGGATGGACGGAAATGCCTGAAAACCTAGGTCCCCCGATTTATAAAATCGGGGGACCAATAAGATAATGGGTAATCTCAACCATCGCTCAATTCTCCGTATTGTTTTATTCCAAACTTTATCTTTCCTCTCTCCACGGTTTTAATTTTCTTTTTCTTTTTCTTTTTCTTTATACCGCCTGTTTTCATTTTTACTTTTATTTACATTTCCACCACGTGTTTTTATTCTTATTTTATTTTAATGTTACTTTTCTGCCCAGTACGTGTTTTTGATTTTTACTTTTCTATTCTCTCTCTATGTGTTTTTAATTGTATTTTCGTTTTTCATTGCCACTACGTATTTTTATTATTTCATAACATTTCTAATCAGCCCTCCTTTGCTTACAACCTCACTCACTCTCCCCTCCTGCATCTTGCCCACCCTAATTATGTTTATCCTAGCCAGTTCCTCTGTCTTCTTCCCTCTTATCGCCTTTACCCCTCCGCCTACCGCCTCCCCTATACTAGCTCAGTAGGTGTGAAAGTGAAAAAGAAAAAGAAAAAGAAAATAAATAAAAATATAAAAAGTAGAATAAGAAATAAAGAAGAATGTGTCACCCACGTGTGTGCTTTTCAAAATAAAATTATTTCCAAATCTTCACTTTTTCTGAAGACGTTCGCTAACACGAAAGAAACCGCTCAAATCTCTTGTTTTTGTTTTTCTCCTGCACTTTAACCTGTTTTCCGTTTGTCATTTTTCACACATTTTGTCTACCACGGCATTTCATTTTCATGACTTATTGTGTACCTAACCCCATATATATATATATATATATATATATATATATATATATATATATATATATAAGGGATGGCACATCTTAAAAAAACATTTATAAGGTTATTTGAAGAATTTAGAAAACCAACAAATGTTATTTTTTCTAATATATTTATAATGAATGAAATCATTTTTCAAAATACATATCTAAGACTTTCGGTGTTAAAACACCTTTTTTCAAAGAATACTTTTTCCCCCTTTTGTTGGTAAAAACGCAAGAGGTAGTCCTCCAGTGGATATAAATAATAAATATTTTTCAATGTATGCAATTTATTTTTATTTATTTGCTTTTTCAACCATTATTTCACAAATACAAGTACAACTAATTAGATATTTAAAAAAACTTAAGTTTTACTTCTTTTACTTAGCTTACCTCGAACGTAAAAAGTATAAAAAGAAATATTCTATGCAATCAATTTATTTGTACATTTAATTAAATAAATAAATACGGAAGGTTAGTTTATTTATCACTAATATCTTACCATCCAAACCGCTTACTCTTATTCAAATGAATGATACGACATACTATTTTTAAATATTCTATATATAGTACGGACGAAAGCTGAAAAAAACATCTATTTGAATGCCTAATTTGCATAACTATTTTTGAAACAGTGTATAATAAATTAATGTTGAGTGTTATTTATTTGTAATTTTAGTATCCTATTTTATATATATCTGCAATATTTTTGTCAGTATTAACAGTAATTAATTAAAGTTATCTAATAACAATGATAACTTACTAAAACTTTTTCTTAAATTAAACTAACATCACGTGCTAGAAAGACAGATACCGACAAGTCCTACGCGAGAATTTAAAAAGGATGGTGAGGATGACTATCTGTCTGTCTAGCTAGCTTGCTCGCTTTTTTCTCTCCCAATCGATCGCACATTTTTTGTTAATGATTTTTAAATTCAATTATTGTTTTGATCCAGTAAACAAAACGTTTTGAATGTGTGTTTAATTGTTCCTTTCCAACCTTTAAGGGGATTGACTAGATTTAAAATAACTTGTCATTCGTTTGTAGACTGTAAGTTAAAAAAGACTTTCTTCCCTTACACACACACACACACACATCATCGCTCGGGCGAATTGATTTTTTATTTCATTACTGTCTCATTTAAAAGATTAATAAATTTGTATAAAAATTACAAAATGTTAATGTTTATGTATCTATATGAACTTATGCGAAAGTTTTAGTCTCGTGTTTACAAGAAACTTAAAAGTGAAATGTTTATTATTTAAAATTTTGGTTACAAGTAGCGAACTTTGCGAAGTTTTTAAACATAATTTAAATAAAGTTTAATATTTATTTGCAGTTTGCAATATGTGGCTTATTGAAGAGAGACCATATTAATCGACTTTCTCCTTCGATCGTTTCCCAGAGAACCATTTTATTTTAGTTTTTTCTTTACATCTAAAGAATAAATGGAAAAGTTGGGCCGATTTCTCGCATTAACGGTAAAGTCAAAACTTTCTATTTCAAGTTATTTCAACTTTACACAATAGACGCACCATATTTTTTTATATACTGCTTAAGTATATGTGACATCAGTCGTAGCGTTAACAAATTTGCATATTGGCTTTGAAAAATGACATTTTTATAAATTAACTATTATTTGTAAGTTTTTTAATTTAATTATTGTTTAGACTTTAATATAACAAATAGTATTGTTACGCAATGTTGTTTTATTTCTTGAACAAATCTTTAGCATTTGTGTTCAAATCCTCCATTTTTTAGAAGGACCGACTTGATTTTTAACAAGTTGTGATTAATTTCTAAATTACAAGTGAAAAGGCCAATTCATTTCTCATTTAGTTTAATTTCTTTCCGGTCACATTAAAAAGATAGGGAAGTGATGGTGGTTAAGTGAATAACAACACGGACTGATGACCTTAGTGTGCTAAGGTCATCAGTTGTTGTCATCTGTCGTTGGCATTCTTGTCAGAATGCCAACAACAGAATCAAGCCGGTCAACAAAGTTGTACCATGCTGACTCATACGAATTTTCTTTTATTTAAACGATAAATAAATTTGTCCCGGAATTACCAAAATGTTAATGTTGATCTATCTATGAATAAATAAAAAAAAAAG
The DNA here is from genome assembly GCA_963556195.1 of Sepiola atlantica. Taxonomy (NCBI): domain Eukaryota; kingdom Metazoa; phylum Mollusca; class Cephalopoda; order Sepiida; family Sepiolidae; genus Sepiola; species Sepiola atlantica. The sequence goes on from OY744521.1 coordinate 106,076,148, forward strand.
ATTGTGTTTCTTGTTTAATACAAAGTTATGAATAAAATGTTTATTATTTTAAATTAATTCCTCAAGTATTTATAGTAGCGAATTTTGCAAAGCTATAGCGAGACTGCAAAGTCAGCTAGTTATGCAATAATTTAATCAACGAGAAAGCAGTATAATACATAATATACTGTTAGAAATAGTTTCACTGTGTTCGCTTGTTGATTGCAACGGCTGAGATTATGATTGCCACGACAGTAAAAATGTATACAAAGAGCTTGTAGGATAATTTATTTGTGAAATTCAACTTTCTCGAACCGTTCGACTTGTTAACCAAGCTGTCTAAGACAACATTCGAGTCAGGTATTTTTTTTTCGCAGGCACGGGTTCGAATCCTTTGTGAATCGCATTTTTCACTTTATCGTTTTTTCTTTGTTTTTTTCCAGCACCATCATGTTAACAAAAACGAGCAGCATTACGCGTAATATATATTTGTTTTTTTGTTTGTTTTGTTTTACATCATATCAACTTATTTCAGGTCATTTAATGCTGAATCCAGTCATTGCGGTTAAAAAATGTGCTTCGAATTGTTTGCCTCTTCAAATATGTTTCTTTGTTTTCTTTTCCTTTTCATTTTATGACACATCAAACCTTGAAAGTTTGTAGAAATTACATCTATCATATTCTGTTGTATACAGCGGCTTCTTTTAAATATTCACATATTTTGCTGGGATTTTCGTCAAGAAGTAGCAGCATCAAGTCTTTTTCTTTGTAATATTTTGTCGAGTCTGTTCTAGGTCGAGACAATTCAGCAATACATGACGTAACGTATCGACCTCCTGGCATGGTAAGCAAATTGGAAAGAAATACTATACTACACTAACTCAATTGATTTACTTTTTTCTCAGATATTGTAGGGCGCGTAAGAAACGGTGAATCTATTCCATTCCGGCCACAAATGAATGAACAAACAGATTTGGATCCCGATCATGTTTTAAAAAATCTAATGGAAATTTGCTGGGCTGAAGATCCAAATCAAAGACCTGACTTTCAAGCAATCAAATCTTACCTGAAGACACACAATAAGGATATGTGAGTACCGTATTTACCAGTTTTTTGTATGATTTACAAGGACAACTCTTCTTTTAACCGTCGTCGCTTTCAAGTCTTCTTTCAACCAGTATCACTGTCAAGTCTTCTTTCAACCATCGTCACTGTCAAGTCTTCTTTAAATGTCGTCGCATTTAAGTCTTCTTTCAACCAGCGTCACTATCAAGTCTTCTTTCAACCATCGTCATTACTAAGTCTTCTTTGAACCATCGTCATTATCAAGTCTTCTTTGAACCATCGTCACTATCAAGGCTTCTTTGAACCATCGTCACTATCAAGTCTTCTTTGAACCATCGTCATTATCAAGTCTTCTTTCAACCATCTTCACTTTCAATTCTTCTTTAAATGTTGTCGCATTTAAGTCTTCTTTACACAGTTGTCGCCTTCAAGTCTTCGTTCAAACGTCGTCGCCTTCAAGTCTTCGTTCAAACGTCGTCGCCTTCAAGTCTTGTTTTAACCGGCGTCTATTTAAAGGTATGGTTCAAAGTTAGTTGATACAAATATGTAATCACAGTTAGCTTGGCCGTTATGCATAACTCAAGTAACCTTATGTCGTTTATGTCGGTGGGGGGTAAGCTCTGTCCATTACACTTTTGAAATACTATAAGCTGCTACCCGAACGTAATTTAGCTAACACTACTAATAGGGAGGTTACAATGGTGAACTGGATGACCACGTGGCTTGAAGAACTGTACGTAAAAGTGAAAGTTGAACGCTGTCGGAAAGATTAAGAATACACATTCACCTGTTTAGGTGCCTATACTTGCCACTTTCAGTATAAATATCACCTTATATCTCGTGACCTAATGGACTATGTGAACGGTTACGGATTCAACATGTATCTGTGAACCAAGGTCGCCCTCTATGACCGTCTGAGATTTTTATTTTTCTGTGCGGATGAGAGTCATAAGCTCAATACGACGTCGCACGTAGGTATGGAAATATTTTTTTTAAATAATTTAATATTATATATATATATATATATATATATATATATGTGTGTGTGTGTGTGTGTGTGTCTGTGTGTGTGTTTAATTAAAGTTATTTTATATAGTTCATATCGATTCTTATGGGAATCAAATTCTAGAGAAAAAATTAAACTCAATATGCAAAACTTTAAAACATAATTTCAAAATTTTGTAATAGAGCTATAAATAAATAAATGAATTGACAGATAAAAATAATGGCACACTGTGATTTATTTTCAGTTTCGAAGTCAAGGAAAAGCTAACACGTTTTCCTAGAGATTTAAAATATACTTGAACAAGAACAATTAATTAACATAAGACACCGTCATCAGAGCATTGTTGTTAAATTAAAAAATATAATAAAATAAAACATAACGTAAACTATCAAAAAAGGAAATTTATATTTTAAAAGTTTTCAAATGTCCATGTAATCAAAACAGGAAATTTATATTTAAAAAGTTTTCAAATGTCCATGTAATCAAAAAAGGAAATTTATATTTAAAAAGTTTTCAAATGTCCATGTAATCAAAAAAGGAAATTTATATTTAAAAAGTTTTCAAATGTCCATGTAATCAAAAAAGGAAATTTATATTTAAAAAGTTTTCAAATGTCAATGTAATCAATAGCAAAACATGCCGAAAAGTCATGGCAATTAATTAATTTGAACAACAGTTGCATGATTCAAGTTCGAGTGTTCAGAAAGACATTCGTTTGCATATCGAAAACGGTTCAGTTGTATGGAAACTTATAAGGTGAACACAGGATTGAGTGAGAAAGACTGAGAAGAAAAATGAAAAATAAACTCTTACATTTGGCATTCAGAACCGAAAATATTCTTCTTTTCGGTAAAATATTAAAATAAATAAAGTATTACTAATCACAGTATGCCATTATTTTTTATCTGTTTAATTATATATATATATATATATATATATATATATATATATATATATATATATATATATATATGTGTGTGTGTGTGTCTGTGTGTGTGTGTGTGTGCATATATATATATATATATATATATATATATATATATATATATATACGAGAGTGGATCGGAAAGTTCGCAGAATTTTGCAAGAAATTGATTTATTTTACAAAAACAACATATTCATATGAGCTTATTTATCAACAGAGTTGCTATTCAGGTCAATGCACTTCTGAAGTCGATGATTCCAAGTTCGAAGACCGTCTTTGAAGAATTCTGGAAGACGTTTTCGATGCCAAGTATTAGCACAATGTTTTGCTTCTTTTTTGTTAAATGTGTGCCTTTGGGGATTTCTGTGAGTTTTGGAAAAGGAAGAAGTCTGATTGAGCAAATTTGGGACTATATGGTAGGTGATGAATAATTTACCATCGAAGTTATCGAAGGAAATATTGTGCAACCCCCGGACAATGTGCTGGTGAATTATCATGATGAAACATGTCCCTACCATTAAGTTTTATTTCCCACTTTTTAATCAAAGCGAATCTCGGATAAATATGTAAACAAAGATAAGTAAAAGTTCGACACATGAAATAATAAGCAGAATAAGAAACTTATTCCTCCCCCACCCCAAAAAGAAGATTTTACATTGGTTTTTTAAAAAATCCCAAAAGTAAAAAAAATATCCACGGGAAATATATATATAATAGACAGTCAGACATATATATATATACACGCACACAGATACATGTATATATATATATATATATATATATATATATATATATATATATATATATATATATATATATATATACGTACATGTACACACATACATACATACAAATAAGTGAAGTATTTCAAAATAAAAAATGAAAAATTGAATTGCGCTAGTGTCTGATAAATGGTACACGCTGGCTCATACGAGGAATGGTGCAACTTCTACTGATACTACCACAAGTAAGATTAAGTTTGATACACCAGCAGACGAAATGAATTCTAGAAAAACCAAGCAATGACCACAAGACACATACGCTATAACATAGTTAATTGGTCCATTGAAGAGAGGGAAAAGTATTATTCTCCACTGTTTTACTTACTCAATGTTTGAAAAGTAGAGAAAAAAAACTTACATAAACATTCGGATATCTGTGTATCTCATAAAGAAATCAAGTCCTAGCTCTAGAAAGGGGCCCCTTGATCTCTAAGAACTAAACAAAGTAAAATGACCAAAAAATCGTGTAATATTACTAAAACCAGAAACGCACGTACCAATCGATGAAGCGTCCTTGAAAATCAGCCAGACAGTAGCTTTGTTGCTCTCATAGTGAGGTATGGTTCTGTTCAGTTCTAGGAAGTTCACCAGTTTTAAAAATGGGGTTAGTTTATTTCTAATCGTCTGAAGAGACCCTAGCGAGGAATGCATAACGAAACTGCCGAGGCATTTTCTGTAGGCTAAAGCGGACTTTACCTAGTGCATTGGCTTTTCAGAATTTCACCTGACCTTGTGTCTAACCTCCTGCAGAAGAGGTACATAAACATTCGGGCATTACTAAAGCTTTAAACGCATACAAACAGTAGAACAATCGTTATAAATATGTTACACTAGCAAGGAAAACAGACGCAGGAATTTAGAAGAAAACAATGTGCATTAATTATGAATTGATAAAAGATAAGGGTGTGTAGGTCTTGATCTGTGATGTGGCTTCGTCAGGATAAATGATCTCTCGGCGTGATGTCGACGTTTGCCTAGGGTTGTCCCCTCTTCGGTGCCAGGTGTTACGAGAATGTGATCACAGTATGGTACAACTCTGATCTGTCACTGTATTAGTTAATTTTTTTCTTTATATATATATATATATATATATATATATATATATATATATATACAGAATGTGAAAGATGAAAAGACAACATTGTATAAATACAATGTTTATTAAAACATCAGAAGTTAAAAAACAAAGAGTTTCATTATCCTTAACCCATGGATTTTCAAAGAAAAGCTATTTTCATCAGAGGATAAAACTCGGTAATGTAACTGTAAATATTACCGGTAAGATTTAACTTTTAAAATTAATACACACACATATACAAATAAATTTTGGCTTAGAGGAACTTAAAGTTAAGACAGTCACCGTCAACAAAAATGCTGTTAAAGTAAAGAAATTTTGAAAATTAATTCTCAAGTTACTCAGGAGTTCAGGTGCTGCCTTAAAAAGCTAAGTGTTCGATAGTGACCAGCTAAGTTCGTGCATCCTGTATGTGTAGAAATTCGTGGGAAATGCGAAGAAGCGAGAGTAAAAGTATCCAAACCAAAAGATCCAAAATGAAGGTTATCGGTCACAGTTTGATATATAATAAGTAGTCATTGCCGACTTCCAGCTTCCAGGCAGAGTAGTGAGTTTTTCTGGGTTACAAATAAGGATTTTAAAATGAAGATTTCAGGGTTGGTATCAAGAATTGATGTGTTTGGAGACGAATGTGAGTAACGCTATTTTTATCGGTTGGAAAGGAGAATAAACAAATGGTGGGGTGAGGGGCAGAAAGAAACGGAGGAAATAGGAAAGAATGAAGTTAAATAAAAGTGAACTGATTATATATATATATATATATATATATATATATATATATATATATATATATATTCATACATACATACTTTTATCTTTTCTTTATAAAGAGAGGGATAGGGTGGGAGTAGGAAGGGTTAGAAGGTGCTAGTGTAAACTGTAAGTTAGAGACGTTATGTTTTTGTTTTAATAAATATTGTATTCATACAATGGTTTATTTTACTCATTTCTTCTTCTGAATTCATTGCACTACTCAATATATTGAGCTGCATATTATCACGATAGATTATTATTTAAAGATACATCATGTACTTATTTCAGGATACATCACTTATCTTTAAATTCGTAACAATGTTTATATATATATATATATATATATATATATATATATATATATATATATATATATATATATATATATATATATACATCGGCCAGATTTTGTTGTACTTTGTTATTTGCGATAAACTAATCTACTACGCTACAAGTTATTAAAAATCGATTAATATTAGTCGGTATATATATATATAATACTAAACATATATACTTTTGAAGGTTTAAAATACAGAAATTACGTTTTAACAAATGTGAACGTTAGGTCTATTTCTCAGTCAGAACGCCATATTTAAAATTAATTTAATTTTACAAAATAGAAACACCATAAAACACAATAAAAGGTATATAACAGAGCATAGAATTTAAAAAAATATATAACCTACCTTATATGTACCAACATTACACCGAGTTTCATGCCTCTGAGAGAAAATCGTCAGATGTTGCTTCTGTTGTGGTTTACTGCTCATTTTCATTGAAATAATTTAAATAGAAACTGAATCACAGAAGAAGCAACATCGAATGATTGCAACTTCGGGGCATAAAACCCGGTGTAATTTTGGACATGTAGCACGTTCTGTAACTCTATGAATTATCTATATATTAGCTGGTTGAAATACTTAAAATGTTAATTTTATTCCACTCATAACTTTGCTGTAAACACGAAACAAAATATTCTTATTTATTTATATAAATAATTAGACATGAAGATTTTGCTAGTTTTGATGCAAATTCATTTGTCTTTTAAATGTGACCGTAAAGACAAGAACAAAAAGAATAAATCAATTTGTTTGTTCACTTGCAATTTAGAAATAGATCGCAACTTGTTAAAAATCAATCGGTTCTTATAAAAATCAAACATTTGAACACAAATCCTGAATAAAACATTATTGCAAAATAAAACAATATGTTACATTAACATAAACAAATATTTGAATTAAAAATAACAAAATATAGTTAATTAATAAAATAGTCTTTTTCAAAACTAATATGCAAATTAGTTAACCTTGTGACTAATATCGCATATACTTAAGTAGTATATAAAAAGATGGTGTTTCTATTTTATAGAGTTTAATTCATTTGAAATAGGGCGTTCTGACTGAGAAATGGACCTGACGTTCACATGTATACATTTAGATTTTGTTCTGTTTCATTTAGTGTTTAAATTTGTAAATTTAAATTTAATTGAGATCCTTCTTTTGGATAAATTTCTAATTGTATTTTTTTAGTTCTGGAAATCTTATGGACACAGTTCTTAAGAAGATGGATTGTTACACGGCTAATCTGGAATCAATGGTTAGACAAAGAACTGAGGCACTTGAAGAAGAGAAAAAGAAAACGGAAAATTTGCTTTACCAGTTACTTCCAAGGTAAAAAGTCAGATTAGATTATTTGAGCAATAGTGTACGAGATTTTTTTTATCCTTCTGATTTTTTATAACATTTTGAGTTTAAGTTACTTTTTGGTGACTTTATCTTATTTTTTATTTTTCTATGTATTTAATGTTATTGTATAACTATACCAGCGCCCTAAACGGCCGCATACCTCAAACGCATGTGCCGTCATTTTTATTCTTCTTCGCACAGTTCACAGTTTTCATACCTTATAAAAAAAGCAGACAGAAATTTTATACCCTATCTTGTTGAACACGGGTGTGAGTGTGTCGGTAGTGTCTCTACTTCTGAGCTAAGCCTCCCGTCTCTCAAGTTCAGAATATCAGCTAAAACTCACTCTGAGGTTTCTTGTCGATCTGCCTGTCGTAATCATTCACTGGTATCCACTGTCAGATTGGCTGTGCGCTTACCTCACCCCTCTTACCTCATGATCTCACTGTCGCCGTTCTGCTCGAACAGCCAGTGCCTGCCCCCAAATATATCTAATCGCAACCGAAATCTAGATGTCTAGTTATTTCTCAGTTACTTTCAGCTTACTTCCACCGGAAACTAGATATGTCCGCTTTCTTTCTAACCTTACCACCGGAAACTAGATATGTCCGCTTTCTTTCTAACCTTACCACCGGAAACTAGATATGTCCACTTTCTTTCTAACCTTACCACCGGAAACTAGATATGTCCGCTTTCTTTCTAACCTTACCACCGGAAACTAGATATGTCCGCTTTCTTTCTAACATTACCACCGGAAACTAGATATGTCCGCTTTCTTTCTAACCTTACCACCGGAAACTAGATACTTCCTTTCGAATTCTGTATATTGGAACTCCAGCTGCCCAGAAAGTTAACAAATAACTGTCATGGCGTCATTAATATGTCAAAATAAATGGATCAGCCGGTCTTTTTACTTTCATACACTATAGCTAATCCTTTCCGGCTATTGGAAGAGGGCAGTTTATATCAAATTATTTCTCAATTTTTCATTTATTTTTTTGATTTGAGTATGACTTTTGATTTTTTCCTTTTTTTTAGAATTTTAATTTTTAAGTGAATATTTGGTTTATTTCTGACTTTTTTTATTTGATTCTGACTTTAGATTTGATTCTGACTTTGGTGGTGGTGCGCTGCTGGTGTTACAGCTATGATGGTTGTGATAGTGCAGAGGATGATGATAAATTAATTCTATTTCATTTCATCTTTCATATTTTGGTATCTCATTTCAGTTCCATTGCAGAGAAGTTGAAAGCCAAAGAGAAGATAATTCCAGAAGAATATGAATCCGTTACCATCTTTTTTTCTGATATCGTGGGTTTCACGCAACTCTCAGCTCTAAGTACACCCAAGGAAGTTGTTACTTTGCTAAATGATCTATATACAGTGTTTGACGACATCATAAGTAAACATGATGTCTACAAGGTAAGTTGCTAAATGTATTGAGTATTTACTGATGAATAAAACTGTGATAGTTTGAGTGTTTATAATCTTTGGCAACAATTGCATAAGTCAATATTGTTTAAGGGATTAGTTATTAGTAAAAAGCATTGTTGATTTTACATGAGTTATCTGGGTGTATAAACTATTCCACACACGTGTCGTCGTAGATAAAACACTCTGACGGTCGTGCTAGGTTAGAAGAAGGTTTATTAATGCAGATAACTTGGACCATTCATAAAGCCACAGTTAGGGTGATACACAGACTTTAACATAAGAACTGCCTATGACTTTGCAATTTTAACAGTACTCACCATTGAAAGTTGGTTTAGAAAACACACTGGTTTCTGAAGGAAATGTCTTTAATTAATTGTATGAATATTTTTTATTAATATCACCTTATCGGAAAATATTGTAAATACATATGTTAATTTGATAATAGCAGTTATAAGTGTATATTTGTAAATATGAATGTAATTGTAGTTTAAAAGGAATTAATTATGTAAATGACAAAACCCGTCCAGTGTCTGAGCGACTTTTTGTAACAGTATATAAGGAAGTTGAAAATGTATGAGTTTAAGTAAGATTCTTGACACGTTTTCCGTTCTAATCGCAGTCTCGTCTTGAAATTCCGTTGTACATTGTTTATATGGTATCTAATGTTATTTAATGATATCTAATCTAAATTAATTGATTAATAGTTTCCTAATTATAAACGTATACAAATCTTATGAACGCTGACTTGAAAATATTAATTAATTCAATAGTAATTATCTCCCCCCCCGTCTCCCGTTTACAAAACTTCTCCAGGATGGACAGACAGACAGACAGACAGACAGAAAGACAGACAGACAGACAGACAGAGAAGGTGCTCGTTATATTATAAGTGGACTAGCGAAAATAGACTCCCTAACGGTCGTCTATTTTGCTAGGTTGCCGCGTTCTTGGGTGGTTAGACAAAAGAAAAGAAAAAAATGTGTCCGAATACCATTTTGTTTTAAAAGGGGAAAAAAATGTATTCTTTTTCCCGCCAAAATTTTTTTTTATTCGTGCCAAAAAAAAAAAAATTGAGAGCGAACGGAGACCCAATTGTATTTTAGAAGAACAGATCGAGCGCGGAGTGACTATTTTCAACTGTGTCCCTGTAGCTCATTCGTCAGCGTCAAGGTTGCGAGTTCGAATCTCGGCGTTGACGCCGAAAATTATTTATTGTTTATTTAGTCGTTAATATGTGGCCTAATGTATTTATTATGTTTCTGACTTTGAAATTACTTAAATAGTAATTATCTCCCCCTCTACCCCCTCTCTCGTTTAAAAAAATTCTCCAGTACGGACAGACAGACAGACAGAATGACAGAGAAAGTGCTCGTTATATTATAAGTGGATAAAGAAGTAGAGAGAGGGCGGTAGACAGATAGATATGTACACAGATAGATTGCTTTCTCGTTACACCTAGCTACATTTTGCACGGCAGCTCCCACCCCATTTGGACCCCTCGAGGAACAGTAACGTTTGCTCCCGCTTGCTTAATTTGAAGCCAAGAAGAGTCGAGAAAAACTCGCTGAGAGTCACGTGGTTTTCTCGATTTCCAATTTGAAGTCACCTCTTACATTTAAGGTGTATCTCACACCCTTCCATCAAAACACGGCCTTTGCTATGTAACATATGGCGGCCAGAGGGGTCAACCTACACATCCATCCTAAATTATATAGGTTAACCCCCCAAAATCCCTTCCATGGTATCGTTAATAAAAATCTGCAATGCAACCATATTTGCTAACAACAAACTTCAGTCCATTCCTGACTTGTCCACCAAGTATAAATTATGTATTTCCTAACAGGCTGTTTTTATCGCTATTCAACAATATGATCCATGGTTGATCAATACTGAACTGGTATCGTTAAAAAGTTTTGAACAACTTTTGTCAGACTAAGAAGTGTTGTGAAGGGTGAACAGTGGTTTCAACAAGATAGGGGGTATTTCGAACACTTTAAATGACTCGTGGGAATGGTTGCGAAGGTCCTTACAGGTTCCCGTACTGTCTACAAAGCTGTAACCTCTCTTCCACCGCCGCAATGTTTATCTCTAGGTTTGTTTTACAAATACTTCCACGAAATATACTCCGACCAACTTACTGCACTTGTACACTCTCAACGTAAATACTCTCGGTGTCCACAACTGTACGAGAATGTACAAATGTAAATATGATGCGAACAAATATCGTGTTACACAACTCCTTATTTAGGATGCTCCCTATAAATATGACCCCTAATCACAGTAGCTCCTAACGTCTCAGTGGCAATATGCTTTGTTTGGGCTAAACAAAAGTAAAATAACGACTTAAAAAAGCCTTTACTGACCTACTTAGCAGTAGAAGTTGTGATCCTGAACGAACTTCAGACTCACCGGACCTTAACCACACCGATTTGTTATAAAGAAAAATGTGTTCTTTCACCAAGAAAACGTACCGTGTAATAAGACGGTTGCAACGATTGCAAAACTACATACACTTCGAATTGCTTCTCCACCCACCATAATCTCTATGTTTTAGCCTCACTGACTACTGGACACTTTGGTTATTGTCGCATTAGTAGAATATGTGAACTTGAATGGGCTTCACACTCACCTTACTATAACTCCTAGACTTTTATATGTGGAAATATCAAGAGTAATGGTTATCAAAATAATCCTCAAATAATTCCTGAACCGAAGAGGGCCATCACAGCCGAAACTAGTTGTTTCCAGGTTTGCTTGAAATGCTGCAGTGGACATTTGGCGCATATCATTGAACGGCGATAAAACAACGACTATTTGACATTCATGACTGAAACTTGCGAACCAGTCAGGAATAGACTGAAGTTTGTTTGTATGATACTATAGACTGCTCCCTCCACAACCAGGACCACCTGGAAAGATTAGCTAGAAAATGAATGATAGTAAAGAGACATATTAAAAACGATGGGCCCATTGTGCTTCACAGACGAATTGGCGCCATAAGCAGTAAGCTGTTAAAATCCGACGTGGACAGAAGTCACGATAGTGAATTCGGAAGTTTGAGATAGAAAGCAGACTTATCTAGTTTCCGGGTAAAGTACGCTGATTAAAACCAGAACAATGTTATTTCTGGTAGAGAGAGTTTTATGTACTAACAAATCACCGCTAAGCAAGGTCCAAATACCATTCGAGAATAAGAGGTAATAAGTTTATTAAGTGGATGATGAAAACACCCATGGTTGAACTGGACGGCTCAACAAGAATTTGTTAACATTAGACTTGAAAATTACTATGTTGTATTCAGATGGGAAGTAGTCCCGTGGTATTGTGTTCAAAAGACAGGTAGTTCTTGGAAAGAAACCTTGCGCATTGAAGTTTAGTTTAGTTTTAGGTACACAGAGGAAAAAAAGGAAAATTATTTACAGTAGTTATACGTAAACGAGTTTTTATTGTGACTGCTTTAACAGGGGGAACACTAGATTAGTTCTTAGAGTCCAGTTGGTCACCTACCATGAACATAACTGTTAGAAAGTGGTTGTAGAGAAGAGACAAGTACATTCCCCGCTAGATTTTGAAGTCGGCTGTGTGCTAACAGTACTCGATCTTAGAACGTATTTGACTCTTATACAGGTACAGTATATATATTCGGGAGACTGACAGTTAGAGACAGACCAGCGAGAGGGTCATACGGGAGCTCAACAGTGAATGATCTCGACGGGCAGATCGGCAATGGAGTCCGACAGAAGCACGACAATGATTCATTCTCTTCAGAGTCAATTTTAGCTGATATCTTGAATTTCAAAGATGGGAGTTTTGCACAGATGTAGCGACTAGCTACAGAACGCCAACAAAACACACCCACATGTGTTTAACAAGCTGTGTTTATACAATGTCGATATCCGTTTCTGTGTTATTTCTTATGATGTATATAAAATGTGAACTGTTGCTTAGTGCTTCTGGCTACCGATTAGACTAGAATCTCGAGAAGACCAGAATAAGATGATGTTGAAGAGGAAGAAAACCACGGTACATACGCTTAGGAGTAAAGCAATTAGTCGTATCAGAATGTGGTTGGATAGCAGAAATATTTGTGAATTTTAATAAGGATAGGTGTTGCATTTAATTTGAGTTACATTTTACTATTTTGACCAAGACATAGGTTACTTCTCTAATGTTTTTTTTTATTATTTGAGACAATTTTGCTAATGTTGAATCCACCTTTATTATATATTTTTACATTTTGTACACAATTGAACCCACCTTTCGTGAAGTTGACCGAATGGTGAGAATGCTTAAATTCTAACTAATCAGTTACATGTTCTATCCTATCGTGGGGCATCTTCGGCAACTGCCTAAAAACCATATATAATGGAGCAACCCTAAACCGTGAGAATAAAATCAGGCATGGTGAAACCGTTAAGACACCTGTAGATCGGTGGTTTTCAACTCGTCTTTGGCCATGCTCGATTTAATTACCTTTAAAATCCTCATACCCTACCAGAACAAATGTGTCAACGTAATCATAGCCGTGTATATATACATATATATATATATATATATATATACATATATATATATATATATATATATATATATATATATATATACTCAACGTTTCTTAACTTTGGAGATTTTGCGGAAACCTGTGTGTTAATGTTATTATAAGCGTGGCTAACTAGCGTGTCTGACTATGACAGGATTCGAACACTCGATCACAGAGACTGTAATCAACTGCGTTTATCAGTACACCACGAGAGCCTGTCTGAAATTAAGTGATAATTTATCGCTTATAAATATATGACGTTATTTTTTTACTGGCCAGACTGAACGATATACAGCACCTGGTCTTCCAAAATTGTTACTTATTTAGTACCGGCTAGATTCAACGTTGCTTAACTTTTATGATCTTACAGGAATCAGTGTGTCAACGTGATTATACCGTATATATATACAGCACATTATATTACCAAATACTCACCCATTTCGTACTGGCAAGGCTAAAAGATATATAGTACCTCATCTTAGAAAATAGTCACTGATTTAGTACTAACCAGACCCAACGTCGTCTCACATTGATAATCTTACGGGGGGGGGGGGGGTGTATCAATGTGATTATAGTCGGACGAGCTGAAGAGTTATAGGATCAATGACATTTAAGTTTTACAATATTAATAACTTTTTGGCGTACATGTAGTACAGATATCAGCCAAGAAATCGAAAACAAACAGAATATACAACAAACAACTTTTACCAAACGCAAGAAAATCCAATTTTGTTCTAATCTGCATAGTTGTAAAGTTCTTAAACAGCTTTAATGTTTTTATTTTAATATAAGATTTCGTTGATATATTTCCGTGTATCCACTAACAGATGGGCGCCGTCAGTCGTGGCTGTGAGCTTTTATCTCTTATAGTTAACAACTGATCAATCGAGAATAAAAAGAAAATACATCTAATAACTTTCACCAAACGCATTAAAATGTAATTTTCGACCGATCTGTACATGTTTAACTTACTAAAACTGTGTTAAAGTGTTTTTTTATTTCAAAATAAGTTGCAGTATCTCGAAGCGTATGGCTGTGTGTTCGGTCATTCTTTTACAGCCCTCAAGGCTCTAAAAATATTCTGAAATAAAAAACATCTTACTAAATTTTCAGAACTGTGACACTATGAATGTCGGTAGAAAATAAAATGTTCTAGCGTTTCGTGAAGGTTATTTCTAGTATATTTTATTTGGTTTTGATTTCTCGCCTGTTAACTATACTACATGAATGCCGATTTTTTTAAAAATCAGGTTGAAATAATTGGAGATGCTTACATGGTCGTCAGTGGTTTGCCGCATCGAAACGAGCATCGTCATTCCTGCGAAATTGCCGATATGTCTTTGTTTGTGATCAGTTCAATGTTGGTATTCAAGGTTGCACACATGCCGAACCAGCAGCTGCAGGTGCGAATTGGTTTGCATACAGGGCCTTGCTGTGCAGGTAAACATCCCTACTCTTACTTCCTTTTACTCTTTTTCTCTCTCAATTTGCCTTTCTTTTTTGTGTTTTTAAATTAAAACTTATTGAACACCAAATAATAATAGTTAATTATTAGAATTTCCTTTTTCAAAACCAATATGCAAATATCACGAAATTTTATCGGATGCCCTGTTGGATTTGCAGGCTGAAAGCAGGTTCAATGCATTTCCATTGAATAGTGGCGATGGAGAGGCGCTCGTTAAGCCATGTCAATTTACGATGATCCCCGGTGTGGTGCCTCATTAATAAACCAAGGCCGTTGTGGAAGTCCCGCATGGTGGGGCCTATCGCTACACTCGTCTTCACGGCGATCGGGTCGAACATATATCTGTCGAGAAGACCGGCGTATTTTGATCGCTTGCAGTCGTCATTGACGGTGTTACATGTCCAAGATTTGTCGCCGATTCTATCACTGACGATGTCGCAAAAATGTCGACACAAGTCGTTTTGTATATTAACAACTTGCTGTTTGCAGAGGGAAATACCGTCATGCCATTGGACCGTTTGCTATCCCTTCTGTCGAATCGAACTGGTTCAACGATTTTCTTGTTTAATTCTGTTGTATTACATTTATATAGAGTTTATCTGAAACCAAATATGTCTGACATTTCGGTAACGTCCCAAACCAAATATATAAACACAGAGATCTATTAGAAAAGTAAACTGGGACAGTATTAAACTATTTCATAAAAGTAAAAAAACAAATATAAATACGTAAGAATATGAAGAATTGGAAGTAAATGAAAAAATTGAACATTGAAATAGGATTCATAATTTGGATTATTTATTTTATTCAGATTACTATTATTCTCACAACATTTCGGTTGATGTAACCTAAGACCGTCTTCAGGTGCATGGTCCTGGGGCGGAACGGTTAAAGGCGTTGGTTAGAATCAGATCTAAGTGACAGTTTTGTGAAGGTTGAATATTCAGTCCTTACTAGGAGCGATACTGACTAAGAATAAGATAATCAACTAACACTTCTACCCTGTCATTGCTGATGGAATGAGAACAATCTACCACTGTGGATTAAATAATAGGTTCAGTTCGAACTTCTGCATAGGTTCTCGAGTTCGACATAAATATTCACAAGTTTGAAAAGATGTACCTAAAAAAGGCTGAAAGTTACATCGACTGATCCGCTGTGAAAAGAATAATAACCAAGATGAGAATAGTATTTCGAATAATTCAAATAATACAAATTATCAATTCCCATCTAAAAAATAACACACACACATACACACACACACATACATATATATATATATATATATATATATATATATATATATATATATATATATATGTGTGTGTGTCTGTGTGTGTGTGTGATAATATGATATAAAACCACTTATTTTATATAAATGAGATCGATTGTTATGAGAAATAAATTCCAGAGAAAAGTAAAACTCAATATTCAAACCTTTAAATAGTTATTTTAAAATTTGTAACAGAGCTATAAATAAATAGATTGACATATCAAAATTATGTCATACTGTGATTCATTAGCAGTTTCGAGGTAAAGAAAAGCAAACACGTGTTTCTAAAAGAACCAAAACTGACTTGAGAGAAATTCAAATAGTAAACAAAAATCGTCCGCCGTCAGAGCATTTTTGTCAAAGGAAAACCGTACACGATCGAAGTTAAATTCTATACAAAAAGTCTTCAAGTGAAAACGACAAAAAAAAACCCACCAGAAAACACAATTACGGAATCAGAATTGATCCACTTTAAACAAGATTTGAATCTTTCAAATGTGCAGAAAAAAAACAGTGATTCATTGGATATGACCTTAAAAGTCATTACAAGATTCACTAACTGAAAAGAAAATATAAAAAATCAACTCTAATATTTGGAATTTAAAAAAACAGCACTTACTTCCATTCAATACTTCATCTAAGTACGTATCTGACTCTTATATAGGTAGAGGATTGCGTCAGGAGTCAGGTAATTTCTGGAGCGATAGAATGATCCAACCAATTTTCCAGTGACCATATACACAGACTGTATTGAGAAATAAAGGAGAAAATAACATTGATTAAAAAAAACCCTTAGAACCGTTAGAAATTTTTAATGAATCAAAATATCTCGTTTATCCAATAAAATATACAAGAATTAATGAGTGCTGTTGATGATGATTATAGTAGTGGGGTGGTGGTGGTGGTGGTGATGATGATGATGATGATGATGATGATGATGATGATGATGATGATGATGATGATGATGATGGC
Source organism: Sepiola atlantica (assembly GCA_963556195.1). Lineage (NCBI taxonomy): Eukaryota > Metazoa > Mollusca > Cephalopoda > Sepiida > Sepiolidae > Sepiola > Sepiola atlantica. The sequence goes on from OY744521.1 coordinate 106,093,102, forward strand.
GGTGGCGGTGGTGGTGGAATTGGACCTGCATAGAACGCATAAAGAGCATACTACTGGATTGTCTGGTTACATTAAATCCTACTTATTAAACTTGTAAAATTAGAATTTATTTTTACCATCGACACCTATAATTAATTTAAATTCGGATTTTGATTCAGGCTTGCCTATGTCTTATTAGTTTCCCCACTATGTTATTGACACGAATATAATGCATTTTTATTCGGATTTTGATTGGGAAATACAGCAGTCAATGTATCATTTTCTTAGTAAATAAGTACATGGTAACTGAATCGATTACTTAAAGTCAAAACTTATTTACATGCATTTGAAAGTTGTACTTAAATGTTGCCCACTAGTATATTTTACTTGAATTTATAAAAAAAGTCTTTCAGATTTTAAAAGTCACGCTGCAATAGAAATTTGTCTGACATACTGCTATTTGATTCGGGCGAGCCTAATTTTTAATAGGTTTCTTCACTATGATATACTACATTCGTATTCGGATTTTGATCGACAGATACGGCAGTTAATGTATTGCTTACCTAGTAAACAAGTATATAGTAACTGAATCGATTATTTAAACAAATAAAAATATTTACATATGTATTAAAGTTTCACGTAATTGTTCGATTGTATATTTTATATGAATTTATAAATAAAATATTTTATGCGCACGCAATAATACTTCAATATTAAAGTTGTAAGTATTAAGTGTCAGTAAATAAGTAATGAAGATAAACATGATTTGTCATATTTAGACTAGTATGTATGTAGAATAACTGCGATTATTTTAGTAAAAAGCCGTTATCAGTCACGGATAAGATGCAAGTATATATATATATATATATATATATATATATATATTAATTATTTTTTACCTACATACATCGATGTTTCTATGCTAACGCAATCTTCAGTGCAGGAAGTTAATTCTCTACGGTCAGCGGTCTCGAACTCCGATCACAAATCGCCACTAATTTGTAGTCAAGGGCGTTCCCCCGTCGGCCACAACGAATTAGATAATAATTAAGGAGGAATTTAACTTTGTAAATACCGAGTCGGCGGGTATTTTACACGAGCAGTTGAAAGTGATCAACAAACTGTGTTTGGATCTTGCATAGAGCTATATATATATATACATATATTAAAACTGTAGTCTTACACTTTTCTGGATTAATACCTTTCCTCGGAAACGAGAGATGCTTCATATTAGTAAAAGAATTACCTTCATTTTATTAATAGGTTCCTTTTAATCACTAGTTGCTATTGTGTTGTCTTGTAATGGGACGGTGTGATTGAAACACACTTTATTATTCACAACTTTGAAGCACGTGGCATGCTTAGAACTATAATGTGAATGAAAACATTTTTTGTGAATTTTAAATTTGAAAATCAAGCAAGAAAATTTTACTCTGATGAAGGATGTTTCACCCGAAAAATTTAAGACTAAAATTTAATGAACAATATTTGCATCTGATTTGTGACTTTTAATGACTTTTTGTATGATTTTCAAATTTAAATTAAAAAAAAGGTTAAAAAGATTCCATTCCGATTATGGTATATAAGTTTTAGATTTTTCCCCATAATGTTTACAGAATAATTTAGTGGAAGTGTTTTTGGCAAATAATTAATAATTCATTGGATTAACATTTCAGGAATTGTTGGTATCCGAATGCCTCGGTATTGCTTATTTGGAGACACAGTAAACACTGCTTCGAGAATGGAGTCTACAGGAAGAGGTTTGTGATATCTTGAATTCCCTCTTTATGATGGATGAGAATAATTTGACTTATTTGACTTATCTGCATACTCCAGAGAGTTTCACTCCATGCTTGAAAACAAAATGTCACCTCTTATCACGGTCTTTGGTCAGTATTTCAGCTGTCCGGAGCGGCATGCCAGTCTAAATCGCTTATCTCTTTGGTGTTCTTTATATGCTTTCTACATTGGCTGAACGGCATGCATCTATTTATAATTATAACATCTATATATCAATACGCTTGTACCTTCCTTCGTTTTGTGCCACGCTATCAGCAATACATACATAGGTATTACAATAAGGTACAACAGCAAAGCCGAGATCACAGTTGCAACGTTGCTATATATTCCACAAAGATGAACGTGAAAAACAGATGTATATCAATACGCTTGTACCATCCTTCGTTTTGTGTCACGCTATCAGCAATACATACATAGGTATTACGATAAGGTACAACAGCTACAGACGGTATCACAGTTGTAACGTTGCTATATATTCCACAAAGATGTCCGTGTAAATTGTAGATTGTTTTATTTTTAAATTATTTATTATCTGCAAGAAAATATGGCTATAATATTTGTATACAGATGTCTCACAACGTGACGGGAGCCCGCGCATAATTTCGAGGGTAGATATACTAGTATATATATATATATATATATATATATATATATATATATATATATATATATATATATATATACAAGTATATATATATATAAAATAGAACAATAAAATTACAAATTAATAACATCATATATATATATATATATATATATATATATATATATATATATATATATATAATTTGGGGACCGCATCCAAAACGATGAGTAAATGAATTAGATTATTTTTCACACAAAATTATTGACATGGAATTTTTTAGTTGAAAGTTGCATTTGTGAAAATATTGTTTTGAATAAGGCTGTCTGATTTTTAGCTGAAACCCCGAAGAGAGGGGGAGGGAAAGAGAGAGAGGGAGAGAAAGGGGGAGAGAGAGAGGGGGGAGATAAAGAGAGAGAGAGAGAGAGAGAGTAAAAGGTAAACTCATCAAGCAAGCTGTCATGATTTGAAAGTTGTCACCTGAAGTAAGTCCGTGCAGAAAGGATCTGTGTCGAAAAACGCGGCGAGAACGCGTAAACATGCGCCCATGACGGGATGCGGCCCGAGTTACGGCCGACCCGTTTGCTGACAAGTCTAGCCCGTGACTTGATTTAAATACATTATTCAATTTATATAATCTCATATTTTGAAGTATGTGGGTTCACTTACTGTACAATACGGTGCATATTCATTTTTTCGTGAACAACAAAAATAAATTTAACTAAAAAATATCCGAGAAGAAACAGGTTAATATGCATTTCACAAAAATGAAACAATAATAATAATAAACAATCATTTGCTTCTTAACAACAATAAAATGGTGTGAAGTGTTATATATGTCAGTAAAACTGTTAGATATTGAGCGAGTAACCCCACTAGTATATAAATTGTTTGGATGAAAATAACAGGAAACGAAAATTCAGACAGAGTCAACTTGCTGAACTCAAGGTTAGTTTTGACTCGGCTTCAGTAATTGATAGAAACGGATGTGGCGTCACATGGCTCCAAGAGAGATTGAGTTATAGAAGTCAGCAGTCGTTGTGAGGACTACACGCGTGAACATGCTATTTTAAATGCTTTGATAAGATATGACTAAATAGTTATTCTTTATCTCTCTGTCTCCCCACCATACACCGCTGGTCAGTTATTTGGAACGAAGAACAAGAAGAATAAACCTATTCTGTCTTCAACAGTTTTGTATTGACTTATTCTTTCTTTCGAAGTATCAAAACACTTATTTGCAGACTGGAGAGATCGTGGAAAGGGAACGTACAAGAACAAACCGCTAACAAAGGTATAATTATGAAATTTCATTCCTGTATGGCACATGGTTAAAACTAGTGATGGGATGATTCCAATATTTTCCCGATTCCGATACAATTACCGATTCCGATTCTTTTGACATTTCTAAATATTTAGTTTCTTTTTAAAAACCTGTGTAAATTTAATATGTTTAACGTAAAAAAATACTTTGCTGAAGATCGTTATTTACACTAACTTAAAAGGTGTATAGCTTCTATTAAATATCTATAAATTAAAAAAAATGTTTAGTTAGTAAAGCAAAATGAATGTATTTTACTAATTTCTCAACGCTATTTTCTTTAAAATAATTTATGTCAGTAATAGTAATGGTTACCAAAGAAATTATAGCGCTATATCAAATACAAATCAAATTTATTGGCAAAAATGAGCAAAGTGAAACAAGACATAAAAGGGCAGTTAGAAGATGTGTACGTCTATATACCGTCTGAATGTTTGTTCAAGGCGACTTTAAACCTGGATATGATAGACATCGTCACTACCTCTGATTGGCTGTTCCATGAAGCAGAAGCACAAAAAAGAATGCTTCCTGTTTTCTAATAATAGTGCCTATGGTACATCTTTTGTTGTGTCCTGTGGAGATCATGACTTTGTGCTGGGTTGAAAAACTCCTCGAAAGATATATTTAAATTCCAGTTGATGATGTTACACCGCAAAATCGCGTCTCCTCAAATCCTCCGTTGTTCAAGTGAGGTTTAATTAGCCAAAGATCAGCGGCCATGATGAATCCGAGGCCGTCATAGAACTGTCCGGTTGTCTGTAGACTGACCATGTCTTCTGGCAGTTTGTTACACGTGTTATCAACCCGAACCGGAAAAGACGATCTCCAACGATTAGACAAAAATCATTTCAGGTGCATAATGCGAATAAGATATATTATATTGTAGTTGTCGCGCATGATATGTATTTTCTTTGTTTATATATATTTACTACGCTGTATATATATATGTATATATATGCCTATAAATTTTCCTTTTGTATTTGCATCTGTAGGAATGAGAATTCACATTACTGAATCAACAAGAAACGCCCTTCTTTCAAATTCGAAAGACTACGTCATTTCAAGCAGAGGAGAGATCATGATTAAGGTAGAATATATTTTTGTTTTTATTCTTCGTTTACTTTTATTTACTAACTGTTGCATCACCTTACATCACCGAAAAGAAATACAGAAGTAATGGGTTGACAGAGCTTCTTCTTCACTTCTACTGATTAGTCATAACGACTCTATTCATAAGAGAAAGTAATGACTGGGAGTATGGTCTCATGGTAGCAAAAGAGATACTACACTGCCCCCACAAATGAGGAGGTAATGCTTGGGAGGATGGTCTCCTGACAACAGAACAGATACTACACTATGTTTCCAAAAAAGAGTTAATGTCTTGGAGGACAATATCGTGACAACAGAACAGATACTACACTATCTCCTTCCAAAAGAAGGGGGTAATGTCTTAGAGGATGGCCTCGTGACAGCAGAACAGATACTACACTACCTGCTCACACCCCAAAAAAGAGGAGGTAATGACTGGAATGATGGTATTCTGACAACAGAACATACATTACTCTACTATCCTTCCCTGAATTGAACATTAAAAGATGGTGACAATAGTACATTAATAGAAGTCATAATATAGTTTCGGATTCAGCCAGACGAATAGCAAATCTCCATTAATAATAGAAGTACAATAGTACATTAATAGAAGTAATAGTATTGTTTCGGCATCAGACAGACAGATACTAAGTTACCATTAGTAATAAAATAGCAATATTTTTACATTTCTTATCTCTCAAAAAGACTCTGCGAGTACGACAGATGTTCTGGCTATTAAATCTACACTTTTCTTCCCATTCATTGTGTGTGTAAGAAAAATGCATTATTTTTATTCATAAAATTATATTTAATCTAATTTAAATACAAGTCTTTTTACTAGTTGTACTTATGTCCACTTTATTTTCTGCATAAAAACTTACTGGACAAATTTTATTAAAAACTAAATAATTTAGTTTTTCCATAATTTCGATTATTCGGATTACTATTCTCATCTTGGTTGCTATATTCACAACATTTCGGCCAATGTAACCTTCGACCTTCTTCTGGCTCATCTTGTCGAACTCGAAAATCTTCATGTGGAACTTGGAAAAGTCAGATGCGTCTTAAGAGGAAATGTTGCTGCTACATCAGGATAATTGCTGCTCAGAGCATTATCTCCTGCCTTGACAGAGTACAGAATAGACTGCAAAATCTAATGCGGGTGATCTCTTCTCCTCCCTACAACCCCTTTCTCACAGAAAAGACGTTGCTAGTCTCGCTCTAATCTATCATTATTACCATGGAAAATTGTTTTTCTTCTAATCTTCAATCTCCGGTTTCTTTCCTTTAATTCTTCAAAATTGTCTCATTTATGACCCGTTTTCTTTGTTCCAGCTCGTTTGACTCGTTGGTCAAGTGGTCTTAATTTATTCTCTGTTCAGATAACTCGTTATAATGCACATTCCTATTCCAGTAGCTTCTTTCCGAGAACTGCGGACTTGTGAAACTCTCTTCCTGCTGACTGTTTTCTGCCTACCTATAGCCTTGGTCTTTTCAAGACTAAGATCAATAAGCATCACCCGTATTTGCGTTAATCATATTTCGTTCTTTTTACCTCCTTACATAAAGTGGCTTCATGCCTTGTCTGAAGCAATTTTCATTGAAAGAAAAAACAATTACAAGAACTCGTCTTATTACAACAACTGCAAAGAACCTCATTTCTTCCTCCATGTGCCAAACATGAAACTGAATTTCGGTGAACAGAAAGTTATTCCAGAAACTGTCTATCTGTAGAATACATGACCATGAGAATACTTTACTGCACACTACAACATATTCGTCTTCAAATTCAATGTAAACACATACTTGTCATTAATCGTCCTTATAAATTATTAAATTTTCTTTATTCCATTCTTCATTTTCAATCCTCCCATAGTATTTATCTTCACTCAACTTATTAACTCTTATCTTTGAGTTGTTATTGCCCTTGGTAAGTAGTGGATAGTTAGTTTAATAAATAAATAAAAGTTTAATTATCAAAATTACCAATTCTTTTTTGTTTCAGGGAAAAGGACTTATGTCTACATATTGGCTCAATGGAAAAAGAGGTTTTAATCAAAAGTTGCCAAATCTGTCTGATTTGTAAGTATAAGTAATGTACACTAATTTATACTCGCTACTTGAGCAATGTTCGTACAGTACTTGTGTATGTCAATACTCATCTTTACATTGCTGTCGTAGTTACGAAGAAAAATGTTTGTGAAATTTAGTGGAAAATATACTCTACTTAGTATTTGAATAAAAAAGTAATACAGGGTGAGGAAGAAATACCTCCCACATTTAAAATGTTGACCAAAGAGGAAACAAAATTGATAAAAATTTAATGTTACCGTTGTTTAAATTAAGGGTAATTATTTTTGTTTCTTTAGCTTTAAAAATTACAATCTTCTAAATGGTGACCCTTATTCGCTATACACTGTTGGAGACGGTTTCTGAAGTATTCCATCACTCGAAGAGTCATTACAGGAACATTTTGTAAGGACAGTATCAAAATGGATATCATCAAAATTACTGCTCAAGTTATGTGTACTCTGTCTATTCCTTTTTAACCTATCACATGTTTCTATTTGCGTACAGACAAACTCCAAAAGCATTTTTTAATTGTATATAGATTATTTATTACTAGACTGCTTCTCATCTTCGTTATTATCACATCAATTTTTCAACGCTGATAACCTGTCCGACAGCCTTCTTCGAGTATCTGTTGTTGTAAAGTGATAACCCTTTGGGAATTCTAAACTGAACCCGTTAATTGATTTACTTACTGAACCCATTAATTAACAAAAAACAATTAACGCATTAATTAATTAAAACAATTAACCCATTAATAATGTAATTGAAACCATTTATCCATTAAGTAATTCACTTAGTGCTACCAGTGCGAGAGAAGTGAGTACAGAATTTAGCAGATGGAAATCGGCTTTTGAAAGGGCTGCTTCAGGGTTTATATGGCGAAGACGAAGCACGTGATATCTTAAGCAAAAGAGATTATATATGTGCGACAAGGGAAATACCCATGCAACGTCTGTAAGCTCGGAACTGGCTCGAACTCCATCGAATGCAGAGCATGCAGTAAATGGTGTCACAAAACATGCTCCAACCTGCCGGTACCACGTGTAGCAGATGTAGCTAATTCCATTTGCAGCACCTGTCCAATTCCTACTCCCATGGAAACAACAACTCTTGCAGGCGTCGAAACAGCCAATAAATTCACCTACATAGGCAACACAATTGAGTCCAGTACGTGAACTGACACGATCACAAGACGCGTATATCCGCCACACGGAGAGTCTTCAGATAGCTGTCGACGATTTGACAAAACGTAGGAATCCCATCGTATGCGAGTATGGCAGCATACAACATACATGTCCGATCTGTACTCTTGTATTGCTGCGAGACCCGGTCGACGCTGAAACTTCAAAACGACACAATCCTGGCTGCATCAGGCGGAAAAAATTGCTCGTGTCACTCTTTCATAAAGTAGGCCGCACAACGATGTCTCAACTGATACAGTCATCTCACCTGCTGTCGGTCATTTGTCCCATATTGATGTTGATGGATCAAAGCCACATGGTAAGCAGCTTAAGACACGGGCAGCACAAGCGAAATGGCAAAAGGCAGATAAAAGTTAGAAGTCATTTACGAAACGTCCAACCTCAGCATGAAACAAAACGACAAATAATATAATAATAATTGAACCCATTAAACAATTCAAACCATTAACCCATTAATTAATTCTAACCGTTAACTTATTAATTAATTCTACATCATTTTACCCATTAAACCATTAATCAATTCTAAACTAAACTTATTAATTAATTTACTGGGGTTGATTGTTTTCGTTCGAGTGTGTGAAAATTATCTACAGTAATTTTTATAGTTAGATGGAACTCCGATCTTATTATTGAATTAATATATATCTAATATATAATTATCTTGTCGAATTTTTCATGTTAGACGTGAATCTATATTTGATTATCACTAGCAATTTCTTCCTTTTTATTTTTGCAGCATGTTCTTTGCAATAAAAATAGTGTCATTTGTTTCAGTTTCTTTCCGAAAATTATTATTCTAGCTAGGAACTTTTTTGTTGGAAAATTTTCCGTTTTCTGTTTTTTTAGGTAATTTTCTCTTCTGATGCTTATATAAAATGGCGAAAAGGTTTTTAAATCGCTTGCATGAACTCTGTGTTTAGCTTTTTTTACCGTTAGAGGTCTGACAAGTTCACTCGGTGTTTTTGTGTGGGGTGGATTCCTTCGTATTGAATATATCCAGTATTAGATGTAGAAATGAGATAAAACAAAAGAGAAAAACGAAAACATGTTTTATTGTCAGATCTTATCGTCTATTTTCTTTTTTTTTGGGGGGGGGAGTGATTATCTGTGATCGACAATATCTTCCGAGAATTTATATATAAAATTGAAATTTCTATGTATTGTGTGTGTGTCTGGTTCGTGAGATTAACATCTGCTTGGATGTTAGTGTTTTGCGTCGGTCTTAAATTGGTGGGATAATTTTGTTTTGTTTTATTTTGTTTTGGTGTAGTACTTAATTTGTTTTAGGAGGAGACGGGAAGAAAATACCGACATCCTCTTTTAAGGCATTATATATATATATATATATATATATATATATATATATATATATATATATATATATATATATATATATGTGTGTGTGTGTGTGTGTGTGTGTGTGTGTGTTTATATCAAATATATATTTTTAACTATATATCCCTTATTTGGGTGATATTTCACCCAAATTGTTTCAAATTACAAACTCAATGAAGTTATGTTTCCGGTTACAGTACATACATACTTGCTACAGAGCAGCCAAAAAGTATATATATATATATATATATATATATATATATATATATATATATATATATATATATATATATATATATAAATTTACACATTAAAGGCGAAGGCAATAACAAAAACCAACACAAAATTCTGACTGAATCTTGTATTAACTTTAAACAATGAGCCGTTTTCGATGTACAAGCATTTTTTCTGAACATTCGAAAATGAGTGATTTTAAACTTTTAAAAAGTGTGTTAGTTTTTATATTTCGCCATTTTTGTATGTTTTCTGGTGTTGTTTACAATGGACCTTTAGAGTCTTTCTGCATGAGGTTTCGCTTTTTTACAGTCTGTATTTGTTTAAGAAAGTTTTCGGATTTTTCTTGAAACACGTGTTAGCTTTTCTTTGCTTTGCTTTGAAACTGACAATAAATCACAGTATAACATAACTCTGATCTGTAAATTTATTACAAATTTTGACAAAAGTATTTTAAATGTTTGAATATTGAGCTTTAATTTTCCTTGGAATTTGATTATCCTAAGAATCGCTCTGAACTATATAAAATCATTGTGTTTTTATATATTATCCCACGTAAACACACACGCATATATATATATATATATATATATATATATATATATATATATATATATATATATATATATATATATAATGAAGGCCATGTTCCCTCAAACTGTCATAGTCTTTGGGTGCATTTGTAATGAATGGCGCAGGTCCCACCTAAAGTACTATTCGGCAAATGATCTTCTAAGAGATGCACTTTGGATTTTGAGATGTGACACGTTTTCCTTTCCGAGAAGTGCTAAATTTGTCTTGTACATCCTATATATATATATATATATATATATATATATATATATATATATATATATATATATATGTATATATATATATATATATATATATATATTTCCTACAATAATCACCAAATTACTAACTTAGCATAAAGTTGACACAATAACAAACTATCATGTCAAAATAATAAGGTTTCCTCTCAAATATGAGTTCTAAATAAATACGTTATCTGAACATTATAGGGATGTGTGTGCAGAACAGGAGACTTTGTTGGTCCTGTCACATTGAAAGAATGGATCAGGGTGCTTGGATTAATAGATGTAGAAATTTGACGAAACAAGATCAGTTGGCGGGCGAAAGATTTGAGAAAAAGAGTAATAAATAAAACCCTGGCCAGAAATAGGTTAGTTTGGAAGCATATTTCTAAAAGCCGTCCAACACATGCCAGCATGTAAAACATATGTGTAAACGATTATTATTATTATTATTATTATTATTATTATTATTATTATTATTATTATTATTATTATTATTATTATTATTCTTTATAATTTTTGAAATATGTATATATATTTATTTATTCCCAAATCTTTTAACTTTTATCATTTCAGCGAAGATACGGAGTCTAATTTATTTTCTCCAACTTATTTGAAAAAAAGGTAAGTTTTTTGTTTTCTGTTTAATTTTTTTAATTTGCATAAAATTATTGATTAAAAAGAGTTATAGTAAATAAATACATAAATGAATAAATAGATCGATGGTTTAATATTTGATTTATTTACATATATTTTCCGAGTTTAATTTCATATTAAATAAAGTTAGATGTTCCTCTACTTCGGTGACCTGAATAGATTAATTAACAGAAGATATATAAATGTCTATTGTCATCTATTTATGCCATCTATCAGTTCGTTTGTTTTTCTTTTCATTTCTAATCAGTTTTTACATTTTTATATTTAATTCGTTTAACAGTGTTTGTCTTACTAACTATCGTCAGAAAGAGAGTAGAAGGAAATAACTTTCCCAAACTCTTTTATGGAAGTCGCTCCACACAAGGCACGGATCTAAAAAAAAAAGCAAATATTATTATCGCAACGACAGAATATGCCTATTGATCTTTGTCTTATAACAACCAAGGAAGAAAACAGTCAACAGGAAGAGAGTTACAAAAGACTGTAGTTCTTCTAAAATAGGAAGCTGTATTATAACTAGGTATCTGAACAGCGAATTGATTAAGCCACTAGACCAACGAGTTAAACGAGCTAGAACGAAGGAAGTAAGGAAAAATCAGACAATTCTAAAGAACACGTCATAACAATATTTATAGAAGAGACTGAGACTATCAACATTACGTCTGTGTGTGAGAGTGAGGAAGAGAGAGAGGAAGAGAGAGAGAGAGAAAGTTTTCGTTTTGCTACCCGATTCACCGTCTACTTTTTTATAACATATTTCTTTCCATATTCACCGGTTGAAAATCATACAAGAATACATTTCCGTAATAATCGTTCACATTTCTTCGCATTAACAAAACAAAAAAATTGTTTACTAGAAATTCGGTTCTTAGCCTCTTATTAATTATACATTTAAAATTAATAAAAATCTAATAATAAAATTATTTATCTTCCTCCCACAAGGTAAGATGTGACACAAGGTGGGGAGAGTGGGATTTGGAAAACCAGCGCTCGAGAATTTGAGCACTGGCCATTTAAAAATTGCCTGGGCAGCCCCGTCGGCATTCCCCGGTACGGGCGCCTCAGGCGATTAGCAATAAACTAACCCCTTCTCAAAAGGTGAGAAGGCAAAGCCTGGGAGGGTGCACCTCATAGAACTGCACAGGACAATCTAATAATAAAATTAACAATAATAATAATCCTGAGCATCACTGGTACACGATTAATGCTAGTAAATAAATGAAGTTATTATTTCTTAGAAACAATAACAATAATCTATTTCTAGTAAAAACAGTTGGTTCCTCCTAGAGCCTGAGTGACAGCAAGTCTACACAGCGTTCCAGAAAGGTATTTACTATTTAGTAAGACTGTACGCAATGTGAAAAAAAACAGAACGGTGAAAGAGATTAACCAGGCAAATAATTGAAAAATAACTTCCGAAACTTATCTATTTATTTTCAGTAAATCTTTCACATACCGTTAATATAATCAGGAATAGTGGAAAATAGTTTGCATTTCCGAAATAAACACGCATTCATTATATTTAAAGATAAGAAACGTTCAAAGCTGGCTGCAAGGTTCGCGGAAAATAGTAGGTTCTGCAGAATATTGAAATAAAATACTTTATTTATTAATTAATTTATGTTTTGCCATCTTATTTTTTAAATAATTTTTCTTATTGCTTTGTAGGATTATACTTCTTTTAATTAGTATATTTATTTTATATTAATTAGTTTTTTATCTATAATTTCAATTTATAACGAGTGAAATGCTGTGCCTTATAAACTAATACGAAAATAGTATTAGTTTATAAGGTACAGTATTATTCTTATGATAAATCTAATATATTTATTTATATTAATCTTCTTGTATTTTTATTTTGTTTATTTAGTTGTTATGAATTTTTATATATAAGTATAACATTAATAACCACTAGTAAGTGTATATATAATTATGTATATATGTAATTGATATATATATATATATATAATATAAAATATTAATATACATATAATATATATTAATATATATAATATATAATATAATATTAATATATTTATATATATAATATAATTAATATATATATATATATATATATATATATATAAATAATATATGTATACCTAAGTATGTATATAAGTATATTTATAATTAATAACAGCTTGTAATTATTTATATATATATATATATATATATATATATATATATATATATATATATATATATATATATATATATATATATATATATATATTAAAATTCATAATGGGCGAATTATAAACAGTTAAAAAGCAGGGGCAAATATCGCAAACCATGGATGCTTTCCCTTGAATAATTTCAGAGATGGAACAGATGGCTTCATATGAAGATGCTTAGATAACCACAAAGAATTATTATTATTTATTATTATTATTCGTGTTTGTATGCTCAAATTAGATTGTTAAAGCTTGAATAATTTAAGTTTTACTGTGTGCATAAAAGTATCTGTTTTCTTTTGAGTACATTTAAGCAACATTTAAATACATAGTTACATAATTAAAACGTGTTAATACTCGATTCAGTTACCGTGTATTTGCTTAGTACTACAAAACTATTACATCAATCTGACAGATAATAATAATAATGTTTTGTATATAGAAGTATATTAATGAAACTCCTTATCATTAGCATTATTTCAAGAAGTCTGCCATTTTCAGTAAAGGTTTTTCAGAGGATGCCCATTTTTGCCTAACGCTTTTACGTGATCGACACTATGTGTGTTACCAACAAAGGTCAACAGCCTGAATTGGACCAAGTCAGTCAGTCAGCTTTTCTAGCGGCCGACCCTCGCCAAGTCTAAATTTTGCAGCGAGATATACCTGATTTGAGCCCAGCCCACATACACCATCTGAGTAGACTACTAGTTGGTCTGGGAGTGCTTATTGGCTATTCACACGCAGTTAACCACCATATCTGAAAACAGTTCCCTTATCTGCCCCCTAGGGACCCGGTGGATAAGAGATAGTCTCTCTACACCATTGATTTACAATGTAAACCAGAAGATGTGGCAACTGTACGGTCACAAGATCTGCTGGAACAACATGGCCTCATGTACGTTGATGTCATTAATAGAGAAAATGGTATTCGTTGGTAGGGACAGGTGGAACGCTCCATCATGATAGCTCAAGATTTGGAAGTCCCCGGTAGGCGAGGAAAGGGGTCGACCTAAGTTGCCCTGAAAAGAAATGCTGCAGAGAAATCGCATAGCATGGAAGTTCTTTGCAGTTGATCCTCGTGATCGATGGGGACCCAATAGTGCGGATGATGCCTCTCAAACGGTTTTAAAAGAACCGACGACCACCACGACCACGATGATGATGATGATGATGATGATGATGATGATGATGATGATGATGATGATGATGATGATGATCCAACAATCTCTTCTTAATATTATTTACTTATACAATAATATGCTAAGGTATTTTGTGCTCGTACATACGTGATCACCTTTCACACACATTAAAAAATGAGGTAGCACAATCATTAAAGATAGTGATGATGATTAATTTTATGTTGCTCAGGTTTTAAAAAAATTCCGACATTATCCATTTTAACATCGTCCCATCGTCTAAAAGTACAATTTTATATAAATGCATTTCAAAAAGTGAAATTTGTTTCATTGATTTGGAGAATATTTAGCTGACAATTATTTTACGGTAATAAGTCAGATTATTTGTTTTCAAATGAATTAAATTGCTATAATTTTAAATAAATAAATAAGAGACATATTCGTTTCATTAATTTCAAGAATATTCAGCTGATAATGACAATTAATTTTACAGAAGAAGAAACAATCAATTATTTTCTTAATGGTATTGACCCTAACAGGTATTTATTATTTTAAAATATATGTTATTATAAACGGTAAATTATACAAATTACTGGAGTAAGCATTATGTAATATCCACTACTATATTTGTTTTCTTTGAACTACCAAAACAAAACTGACAGAAAATGATATACATTCTATAAATCTCAGCAAATTCTGAGCAAATCAATCACTCAATAAATGTTATTGGTAAAATATATCAAAGTGCTACAAGCCATGTAAAAAGACAGACGATATTTCATTTACATACCGTTTGCTACATAACTCGCCACTTAGAGTGCCACCTATAAATATGGCCCCTAATCACGTCTCAGTCGCAACGTGCATTGTTTGGGGGGGGGATAAAAGTATTTAAAAGTCTATTTAACTAATAACCTGATGGAGCATAAGACAGCAGAACATAAAATAAGCGCTAGTGATTGGTCAAAAATACCATTTTAATGTTTATACATTTGTGAATAGCATGTTGTTTCATGTATGTTGTTGTTTGCTGTTAATATTTTGACCGATTATATATAAATCAATCAATCAATAAATCAATCAATCAATCAATTTTATTGGCCAAAAAATAGCAAAGTGAACCAGCCATGTCAAACACAGTTAAAAGATATTGCATCTATATACTGTCTGAATGTTTGTCGAGGGCGACTTCAAACCTAAAATCGGTAGTCATTATTACGACCTCGTCTTGCAGACTGTTCCAGGGAGCAGAAACACGAACAGAAAATGCTGCATTTCTTCTGTTCAGACGAAAACGACGATGGTACATTTTCTGCGTTGCGGTTAAAAAAACACACCTCTAAATAGAGATTTATATTCCTGTTGATTGTTCTTTATGCCAGAATCAGGTCTCCTCGTACCCTTCGCTTCTCAAGTGAGAACAAATTTAGTCTTTGGAGTCTTTCTTTGTAGGTAAGCGTAGAGAATCTCGTCACTATCCTTGTTGCCAACCATTGAATACGCACCAGGTAGATAATATCTTTTTGAAGGGATTTTCTGTTTTGACGACATACTCAAGAATTGCTCGTAACAGGATTGTATATATGGGATGAAAAGCGTCTTCTGTTAGGCTTACAAAAAATCTCCGGATCAGGTAAAGAACCCACTTGACTTTGCTCGCCATCGTAAGATGTCTTAGTCTTAAGGAGTCGTCCACAACTGTACAAAGGTCATTTACATTAGCGACGATGTTGAGTGGTCGAGGTAGAAAACTAATAGTCAGGGGGAAGAGAGCTGATAGGAAGATGACTGCATTTTTAAGAGTTCAGAGATAATTCCACAGTTGAAGACCAGTTGCTGATTGCTTTGAAGTATTTTGGTGTCTGATCGCTTGCACTTGATAAAACCTTCAAGTATGAACCTATTTTCAGACGAGAATTGGAACTGGTATTTACTGGTTTCCCACTACAGCAAGATGTAGCACAAAGGCTGGAATATGGGGAAAGCCATCTCCCCCGATGACACATCCTGGTCGAGTAAATAACAAACGAAAACAGCCTTCTCTCGTAAGGGCGCCTTAAGCGATACGCAATAAACCAACTCCTTCCCTCTTAAAAAGAGGAGGTAATGCCCGAGAGAGTGTTCATGCTATGACCGAAACATACCCCATCCCGACGAAAGAGAGCCTGGGCTATCAAGTCGGATCCTCAGCTTGTATGAAATCCCCATTCTGTGGAACACCTTGCAGTTAATAATAAGCTAGACATTAATGAACAAAGTAATTTTTTAAAAATCTGTTTCATAATTTTAAAATTATGATTATATTGGTTTAACTAACATTATTCAAAGGTTTTGACAAATTTGTAAAAAAATAATTCGTTTTTTAATTTCAGTCAAGGAACACAATGTTCGTCTTCAGAAGATCCAAATAACCCTGGTTATTGTAACCAATCAGACACAAGGTGAGTCTTTACCTAAAACTGGTGTGCCTTAACCCTAACCCTAACACTAACTCTAACACTAACCCAAACTTTAAACTACTTCATAATTAATTACAGCATTTTCCCAAATACAGATTTTAAAACTCTTTCAATAATTGATGGAATCTATGTGCGCCACTAATATAGATGTACTAGCGGGGCTACCCGGCGTTGCTCGGGGTCATAAAAATATATAATTGAGGAGAAATCGCGTGTGTAATATCTTTATATTCAAACTTCTATTTCCCCCCCCCTCCTCTATAGCCGTCTACATATCTTTCTACCTTTCTCTTCCCTGGTCGCCCCATTTCACCGCTTCTTTTTAATTTTGCCTTTTGGGAAGGCTGCTTCTTCCCCACCATTTCTCCTACGTTTCCCAGGGCAATAGTATGACATATTTCTATAAAAAGTACCACTTCTATCTGCGCTTTCTATATAGTTACTTATCTCCGCTCCGGTATTCATACTATATACGTATGTATCAGCACCGTGGTGTGCAGACTATATACGTACCTATCGTCGCCCCAGTGCACATACTATATACGTACCTATTGCCGCCCCGGTGCATATACTATATAAGTACCCATTGCTGCCCCGGTATGCATGCTATATACGTACCTATCGCTGTCCCGGTGTAAATGCTACATACGTACATATTGCTGCCCCGGTGCAATGCTACATATGTTCCTATCGCAGCCCCAGTACTTTCAAAATCGAGAACGCCTCCTGAGCACTACTAAAATCACTTAGGTATCCTCCCTCTTTTTTATCTGCAAAATAGTCCAAATTGGAACGAAGATGGCGTTAAAATATTTTCCATCAAGGATATTGAGCACTTTTCTCCCGGACAACGCCGAGTACTTTGAAAATAAAAGAAGGCCTTATGAGCACTACTAAAATAACTCTTATCGATTGCCCCATCCTTTTCAGCGTAGATGTTGTTAAAATATTATCCAAACCTATCACTACAGTAGCGATATCTAGGACATTGAGCACATTTATCCCGGACAACGCCGAGTACTTTGAAAATCAAGGAGTTCTCCTGAGCACTACTGAAATCACTTAGGTATTCTCCCTCCTTTTCATCTGCAAAATAGTCCAAAGGAGAACGAAGATGACGTGTAAATATTTTTCAAACCTATCACTACAGTAGCTCTATCTAAGATATTGAGCACTTTTCTCCCGGACAGCGCCGAGTAATTTGAAAATCAAGGAGGTCTCCTGGGCACTACTGAAATCACTCTTACGGTTTCCCCCATCCTTTTCAGCGTAGATGCTGTTAAAATATTATCCAAACCTATCACTACAGTAGCTCTATCTAAGACATTGAGCACTTTTCCCCACGGACAACCCAGAGTACTTTCAAAATCAAGGAGGCCTCCTGAGCACTACTGAAATCACTTACGTATCCTCCCTCCTTTTCATCTCCAAAATAGTCCTAAAGGGTACGAAGATGGCGTTAAAATATTTTCCAAACCTATCAATACAGTAGCTCTATGTAGGATATTGAGCACTTTTCTCCCGGACAACGCTGACTACTTTGAAAATCAAGGAGTCCTCCTGAGCACTTCTGAAATCACTCTTATCGATTCCTCCATCCTTTTCAGTGTAGATTGTTAAAATATTATCCAAACCTATCACTACAGTAGCTCTATCTAGGACATTGAGCATTTTTCTCCCGGACAACGCCGAGTACTTTGAAAATTTTGGAGGCCTCCTGAGCACTACTGAAATCACTCTTATCGATTCCGCCATCTTTTTAAGCGTAACTGCTGTTAGAATATTATCCAAACCTATCACTACAGTAGCGCTATCAAGGACGTTGAGCACTTTTCTCCCGGACGACGCCTAGTACTGTGAAAATATAGGACGCCTCCTGAGCACTACTGAAATCACTTAAGTATCCTCCCTTCTTTTGATCTGCAAAATAGTCCACAGGGGAACGAAGATTGCGTGAAAATATTTTCCAAACCTATCACTACAGTAGCTTTATAGGATATTGAGCACTTTTCTCCCGGACAACGCCGACAACTTTGAAAATCAAGGAGGCCTCCTGAGCACTACTGAAATAACTCTTATCGATTACCCCATCAATTTCAGCATAGATGCTGTTAAAATATTATTCAAACCCATCACTACAGTAGCTCTATCTAGGACATTGAGCACTTTTCTCCCTGGCAACGCCGAGTACTATGAAAATCAAGGAGGCCTCCGTAACACTACTGAAATAACTTAGGTATCCTCCCTCCTTTTCATCTGCAAAATAGTCTAAAAAGGAACGAAGATGGCGTTAAAATATTTTCAAAACCTATCACTACAGTAGCTCTATCTAGGATATTGAGCACTTTTCTCCCGGACAACGCCGACTACTTTGAAAATCAATGAGGCCTTATGAGCACTAATGAAATCACTCTTATTGATTCCCCCATCCTTTTCAGCGTAGATGCTGCTAAAATATTATCCAAACCTATTACTACAGTAGCTCTATCTAGGATATTAAGCACTTTTCTCCCGGACAACGCCGAGTACTTTGAAAGTCAAGGAGGCCTCCTGAGCACTACTGAAATCACTTAGGTATCCTCCCTTCTTTTCATCTGCAAAATAGTCCAAAGGGGAACGAAGATGGCGTTAAAATATTTTCCAAACCTATAACTAAAGTAGCTCTATCAAGGATATTGAGCACTTTTCTCCCGGACAACGCCGAGTACTTTGAAAATCAAGGAGGCTTCCTGAGCACTACTGAAATTACTCTTGTCGATTCCCCCATCATTTTCAGCGTAGATTCTGTTAAAATATTATCCAAACCTATCACTGCAGTAGCTCTATCTAAGACATTGAGCACTTTTATCCCGGACAACGCCGAGTACTTTGAAAGTCAAGGAGGCCTCCTGAGCACTACTGAAATCACTTAGATATCCTCCCTCTTTTTCATCTCCAAAATAGCCCAAAGACGAACGAAGATGACGTTAAAATATTTGCCAAACCTATCACTACAGTAGCTCTATCTAAGATATTGAGCACTTTTCTCCCGGACAACGCCGAGTACTGTGAAAATATAGGACGCCTCCTGAGCACTACTGAAATCACATAGGTATACTCTCTTTTTTTGATCTGCCAAATAGTCTAAACGGGAACGAAAGTTGCGTTAAAATATTTTCCAAACCTATCACTACAGTAGCTTTATCTAGGATATTGAGCACTTTTCTCCGGGCAACGCCGAGTAATTTGAAAATCAAGGAGGCCTCATGAGCACTACTGAAATAACTCCTATCGATTACCCCATTATTTTCAGCGTAGATGCTGTTAAAATATTATCCAAACCTATCACTACAGTAGCTCTATCTATGACATTGAGCACTTTTCTCCCGGACAACGCCAAGTACTTTGAAAGTCAAGGAAGCCTCCTGAGCACTACTGAAATCACTTAGGTATCCTCCCTCCATTTCATATGCAAAATAGTCCAAAGGGGAACGAAAATGGCGTTAAAATATTTTCCAAACCTATCACTACAGTAGCTCTATCTAGGATATTGAGCACTTTTCTCCTGGACAACGCTGACTTCTTTTAAAAACAAGGAGGCCTCATGGGCACTACTAAAATAACTCTTATTGATTCCCCAATCCTTTTCAGCGTAGATGCTGTTAAAATATTATCCAAACCTATCACTACTATAGCTCTATCTAAGACATTGGGCACTTTTATCCCGGACAACGCCAAGTACTTTGAAAATCGAGGACGCCTCCTGAGCACTACTGAAATAACTTAGGTATCCTCTCTCCTGGTCTGCAAAATAGTCCAAAGGGGAACGAAGATGACGTTAAAATATTTTCCAAACCTATCACTACAGTAGCTCTATCTAGGATATTGAGCACTTTTCTCCCGGACAACGCCGAGTACTTTTAAAATCAAGGAGGCCTTCTTAGCAATACTGAAATTACTCTTATCGATTCCCCCATCCTTTTCAGCGTAGATGCTGTTAAAATATTATCCAAACCTATCACTACAGTTACTCTATCTAAGACATTGAGCACTTTTCTCCCGGACAACGCCGAGTACTTTTAAAGTCAAGGAGGCCTCCTGAGCACTACTGAAATAACTTAGATATCCTACCACTTTTTCATCTGCAAAATAGTCTAAAGGGGAACGAAGATTGCGTTAAAATATTTTCCAAACCTATCACTACAGTAGCTCTATCTAAGATATTGAGCACTTTTCTCCCGGACAACGCCGAGTAATTTGAAAATCAATGAGGGCCCAATTGCACTACTGAAATAACTCTTATTGATTTTCTCATGATTTTCAGCGTAGATGCTGTTAAAATATTATCCAAACCTATCACTACAGTAGCGATATCTAGGACATTGAGCACTTTTCTCCCGGAAAACGCCGAGTACTATGAAAATCAATGAGGCCACATGAGCACTACTGAAATAACTTAGGTATCCTCCCTCCTTTTCATCTGCAAAATAGTCCGAAGGGGAACGAAGATGGCGTTAAAATATTTTCCAAACATATTACTACAGTAGCTCTGTCTAGGATATTGAGTACTTTTCTCCCGGACAACGCCGAGTACTTTGAAAATCAAAGAGACTTCCTGAGCACTACTGAAATTACTCTTGTCGATTCCCCCATCATTTTCAGCGTAGATGCTGTTAAAATATTATCCAAACCTATCACTACAGTACCTTGATCTAGGACATTGAGCACTTTTATCCCGGACAACGCCGAGTACTTTGAAAATCAAGGAGTTCTCTTGAGCACTACTGAAATCACTTAGGTATTCTCCCTCCTTTTCATCTGCAAAATAGTCCAAATGGGGAACGAAGATGACGTTAAAATATTTTCCAAACCTATCACTACAGTAGCTCTATCTAGGATATTGAGCACTTTTCTCCCGGACAACGCTGACTACTTTGAAAATCAAGGAGGTCTCATGAGCACTAATGGAATCACTCTGATTGATTCCCTAATTCTTTTTCAGCGTAGATTCTGTTAAAATATTATCCAAACCTATCACTACAGTAGCTCTATCTAAGACATTGAGCACTTTTCTCCCGGACAACGCCGAGTACTTTGAAAATCGAGGACGCCTCCTGGGCACTACTGAAATCACATAGGTATACTCTCTTCTTTTGATCTGCCAAATAGTCCAAAGGGGAACGAAGATGACGTTAAAATATTTTCCAAACCTATCACTACAGTAGCTCTATCTAGGATATTGAGCACTTTTCTCCCGGACAACGCCGAGTACTTTTAAAGTCAAGGAGGCCTCCTTTGCACTAATGAAATTACTCTTATCGATTCCCCTATCCTTTTCAGCGTAGATGCTGTTAAGATATTATCCAAACCTATCACTACAGTAGCTCTATCTAAGACATTGAGCACTTTTCTCAAGGACAACGCCGAGTACTTGACAGTCAAGGAGGCCTCCTGAGCACTACTGAAATAACTTAGATATCCTCCCTCTTTTTCATCTGCAAAATAGTCCAAAGGGGAACGAAGATGGCGTTAAAATATTTTTCAAACATATCACTACAGTAGCTCTATCTAGGATATTGAGCACTTTTCTGCCGGACAACGCCGAGTACTTTGAAAATCAAGGAGACTTCCTGAGCACTACTGAAATCACTTAGGTATCCTACGTCCTTTTCATATGCAACATAGTCCAAAGGGGAACGAAGATGACGTTAAAATATTATCCAAACCTATCACTACAGTAGCTCTATCTAGGTTATTGAGCACTTTTCTCCTGGACAACGCCGAGTACTTTGAATATCAAGGACCCCTCCTGAGCACTACTGAAATTACTTAGGTATCCCCCCCCTTCTCCAAATTGTGCCTGAGGCGCTCACACCGGCGAATGCCGACACTCCCCTCCCTTAATTTGGCATGAGGCGCCCCAACGGCACCTGAAATGAGGAGGTAATGCCTGGAAGGATTATATCATGATAACAGAACGGCCATAGTGAGGAAGGGAGGGGTAAGGAATATTATTGTCTATTTATAATTAAGAAAGAAAGGTAGAAAGGGTGGGAGTGAGAGGGAAAGAAGAAAGGAAGAAAGAAAGGGTTGTAGTGTCAGTGAATTTCTTCCTGCCACTCTCTGACGTCATTTCTGGTTTATCGTGACTTTGCATTTTTTTTCAAATAATACATGATTGCATTGATTTCTTCTTAAATTAGTACTAAACAACGTTGAAAAATCGAGTTAAAAGCCACCCCCCATTGGAGAAAAGTGCTCAGTCGACCCCGGAAGAGTCAATTTTTTTTTCCGGTTCCGAGATATTAGACGCGCCTGGGCTGGCCGGTCGGAATGATGCTACCCGTGTGACCGTTTGTTGGGTACTTTCGGAGGAGAAGCTTTAGATACATACATACATACATACATACAGACAGGTGGGATTTATATAATAGACTAGCAGGGCTACCCGGCGTTGCTCGGGTTATAGAATAGAAGAAAAATCGCGTGTGTAACATCTTTATATTCAAACTTCTATTTCTCTCCCTTTCTCTATAGCCGTCTCTTTATCTTTCTACTTTTCTCTTCTCTGGTCGCCCAATTTCACAGCTACTTTCTCATTTTGCCTTTTGCGAAAGCTGTTTCTTCCCTACCATTCCTCTTACATTGGCCAGGGCAAAAGTATGACATATTTCTATAAAAAGTACCACCTCTGTCTGTGCCTTCTATATAGGTACATAATATATAAGTACCTATCGCCACTCTGGTGTGAATGCTAAATGCGTATCTATTGTCGCCCAGGTGCGCATGGTATGTACGTACTTATCGCCATCTCTGTTCACATGCTATATACGTACCTATTACAGCCCCGGTGCGCATACTATATACGTACCTATTGGCGTTGCACGGAGATCACTTCTCCAGTCGCCCTCCTTCCACAGTTGCCAGGAGTAAAAGATGTCACGTACATGGTTGCCAATTCACCCTGGCTACACTATCTCCGGCCTCCCCTAAACTCTGCACTACCTCTCCATTCCCTGGAGTAAAAATGTAACATTTCTATTAAAAGTACCATATTTGTCTTCATTATTAATGTTAATAAGGGTGTTTGTTTATTTACTTCTTCATGTCCGTGTATGTTAGATAAAATAACCTAGGTCGATCAGGCCCCTCTGACAGCAGTCTTTGTTAATGATAATAATGGTGTCTATTTACTTCTTTCATGTTTGTGTATGTTAGATTAAATAACCTAGGTTGATCACCGATTAAATATTTTATATGAATATAATAAATGGTATCAATGGGGAAGAATAATTTTTTCTTTTAAATTCACCGATCGAGACATTATTTTATATGAATATAAATAATAGTGCTAACAATGGGGACCCTTCCTATACCATTCTACTCAGACTCCGTAATATACCATTCAGGTTGAACTCCAGGCCTTGACTCTTTCCTGAACATCAGGCTCTGACTCCTACCCAAACAATTAGGACCTGACTACTTCCTGAAGAGCTGGCTCCGACTCCTTAAACATCAGGGTGACTCTTTCATATACTGCAAGCTCTGAATCTTTTCCCGAACCTCCAGCTTTGACTGTTTCACTGTTTGACTGCTCCCCGAACATCAGTTTTTTTTTTTTTAAATCCTGTGCTATGGTGTGTATAATAAACACACCTGCTCTATCTAGGATATTGAACTCTATTTAATTAAACACTCGTTCTATGTAGAATAATGAGCACTTTTAAAATAAGGAGGCCAAGAGTGCACTATCACAATCAAGCGCCTAGAATTTGTTAAATTTCAATGTAAAAAAATGCTAACTGATTTGCTATTCTCTTTTACTGGATAACATTAAAAGCAGTGTTTAATTATTGATAACATTAAAGGGAAAATGCCAATGTTACCTTACTGTAAAGAATTTACTATTTTATGTTAACCTTCCACTAACCTTGCTCAGCAACAAATGTCTTAGCTGGGTTATTTAACATATATATATATTAATTTTTTTTCATATGTTAGAACAATGATGACCGACGACACTCTTTCCTACACTTCTGATGGTCTTGTGTCTAATTTGTGTTATGAGTAAATGTGGTATTGTGGTGACTAACATTCTAGTTATAGTAGGATATACATTTTTATTACTTTAGAACACTTTTGAAAGCCTTGTTTTGAATGTAATTTTTTTATATTTTCTGCAAATAGCTTGGCCTTTTGGCTAAGATCAAAGTGTGGTATCTGTTCCGATGGGTGCTGCACTTCATGGATCGGTGTTGTCTTGGCCTTCGGGGCTTGGTTTCCGCCGGTCTGTGGGTCTGATCTGTCCTGTGCAGTTCTAGGAGGTCCACCCTCCGAGACTTTACCTCCCCTCTTTAGGGAGGAGTAAGTTAATTGCTTGCTGCCTGAGGCGCCCCTGCCGGGGAATGCCGACAGGGCTGCCCAGGCAATTTTTAATGACCAGAGTGCTCACCTTCTCGAGCGCTGGCTTTTCAAATCCCACTTTCCGACATTGTGTCACATATTCCTATTGTGGGTGGGGGTTAAATAACGCCTTTTGGCTAAGATCAAAGTGTAGTATCTGTTCCGATGGATACTGCACTTCATAGATCGGTATTGTCTTGGCCTTCGGGGCTTGGTTTCCGCCGGTCTGTGGGTCTGATCTGTCCTGTGCAGTTCTAGGAGGTCCACCCTCCCAGGCTTTACCTCCCCTCTTTGGGGAGGAGTAAGTTTATTGCTTACTGCCTGAGGCGCCCCTACCGGGGAATGCCGACGGGGCTGCCCAGGCAATTTTTAAACCCCACTTTCCCAACCCGACTTGTGGGAGTAAGATAAAAACTGGCCTTGTGCCTAACTCCTGGAGAGGAGTAAATCAATACTCTAGTGTAAATTTGTGTTGACGTTTTCCTTTGTGTAACTTTCTAATAGGAGATGTATTTACTATTGCCTGTTGGGTGAGGTGCCTTACTATATTCACGAGGGAGTCTCAATGGGACTATACAGTCATTTCACTTCTCACCAAAGTGCCATTGTTTTCACTAAGTTTCAGTGCTAATAGTTTTCAAACATTTAGTTAGAAAGTGAAAATAATTATAAAAAAAGAATGTGCACCAAAAAAGTAAACAAAAATATTTTCTCTGATAATGACTGTTTTCCCCTATCTGTCCGACTGTCTCCCTTGCTTCATCTGTGTGCATGGTTTGGTTTATATCATGTAGCAGTATTTATATGGTGTTGCATAGTTAATAGAATAATACACATGCTGTTTATTGAATGTAACATCGACAAACTAATAGAATAAATAGCAAGCAAATAAAAATACTCGTTCGAAACAAAATAGTTGAAGAATACATTACCAGAGCCTTGTTAGCCAGGGTTATACAGAGTGAAACGGGCTATAAGAACTGGTGTAAAGTTGCATCTATAACCTCCTAAGCATTTACACTGTTTTCCCCTGTTACCACCTCCCAGAACAGGGACCAGAGGTTGGATTTTTGGAGGCATGTTTGGATGTTAAGCAACCAAAACCATGTTCTTTTAGTCAATTCTCAACTGTCATTCATTTGTAAGTTATTCTCAACTCTGGAGGAGTTGTCATTCATTTTTAAGTTATTCTCAACTCTGGAGAGGTGTCATTCATTTTTAAGTCATTCTCAACTCAGGGGGCGGGCATCATTCATTATTTAATTATTCTAAACTCTGGGAGAGTTGTCATTTTAGAATAGGTAATTTGTATAAACAAAATGTAGTTAAAATGAATTTAGAATTCTGAAAACTCTTGAGGAGTTTTAAATTGGTGACTTACTGAAAAAGAACATGGTGACAATGAATATTGGAATTTTTATTGTGTTCTACACAGTTCAGTTGTCAATTTTGTTTTGTTTATTCGTTGATTTTAGATTCTTACTGATTTAGACTTTAGGTCATTTTCGGAGTTAAAATGAATTTAGAATTCTGAAAACTCTTGAGGAGTTTGAAATTGGTGACTTACTGAAATAGAACATGGTGACAATGAATATTGGAATTTTTATTGTGTTCTACACAGTTCAGTTGTCAATTTTGTTTTGTTTATCTGTTGATTTTAGATTCTTACCGATTTATACTTAAGGTCATTTTCGGAGTTAAAATGAATTTAGAATTCTGAAAACTCTTGGAGTTTGAAATTGGTGACTTACTGAAAAAGAACATGATGACAAGTAATATTTGAATTTTTATTTTGTTCTACACATTTCAGTTGTCAATTTTATTTTGTTTATTCGTTGATTTTAGATTCTTACCGATTTAGACTTTAGGTCATTTTGAGAGTTAAAATGAGTTTAGAATTCTGAAAACTCTTGAGGAGTTTGAAATTGGTGACTTACTGAAAAAGAACATGGTGGCAATAAATATTGGAATTTTTATTGTGTTCTACACAGTTCAGTTGTCGCTTGAAGAGCTTAGTTTTACTGTCCCAGGTATAATAAAGTGGAACTTCCGAGTAAAAAAGTGTACGCGCAAACAAATCTGTTTGACACAATTTGAAGAAAGCTGTTAGAGTGGTTGTAGGTGGATTTGCAACTCTATCTGCTGCAGTACTTTCAGTAAAGTATATCCGCTGTCCATTTTCTAGAGTAACTGATAGGTGAATAACTGGGGGATGATGTACATGTATGTGAAAGTTAAGTATTCTCCAAATGGCTTCATTGGTTGATATGTAACGTCCTGTTTCGTATCTCTTAACTTCATCATGAGCATTACTTTCAATTGTGAAGATAGCTTGATCACTACCTTTATTTACATATTAAAAATTGTATTTTATTGATTTCACGCTGTTGCAGTATTCAACATTGATATGTGCATAAAAAATCTTACAAAGCAGTTTATTATGAGGTACAACCCATCGGTTGTCTACAGGAACCGTTATGTTGCCAGGTAGGGTAACTGTCGTCTCAAAACCTCCAGCTAAAGGAGCTAGTCGTCGATATTGTGGGTAGCCATTTGTATCCGATTGAGTTTCACTCAAGAAGTGTCTGGGATATCTCTTACTGCAGTGTCCATCTTTTAGACAGAGTGAACATCTGTTTATGTTTCCACATGGTCCATGAATCATATGGTGCCTAATGATATCATGTAAAACCGGATCTGCCACTGGATCCGGAATTTCCGCACTGATTAATGAATCTATGTCAGAGGATCTCAATTTTTGTTGAAGCCAAACCAAACAATGAGCATGTGGCAATCCTCTTTTTTGCCACTCAACAGTGTACATGTATGCTATGACCACTCCTAAAATGTTTCCTTTCGTTAGGAGTTGGATACCTAGCTTTAGATGGAAAACTCTTGCTATGAAAATCTTGAAAATGTGGCAGGTTAGTCACGTCTGATTTGCAAGAAATTAAACCAATTTTGATCTGAACCATGTATTGTGTTAAAAGTCCAAAGGATATGTTATTGTATGTAATATGTTTCTGGTGTGTATCAATTGGGCAAATGAAGGGGGGCATTAATTACTATTTAAAGCATGTAAATTCTATTTCCGTATGGAGCTTGAAAGGCAAACAAATCTGATGTGTTGGTCAGTAAATACTACTGGAAGTTATTGTAGTAAGTGTGAAACAGAAATATTGTTGTAGTCGAGTGGTGAACACTATCGACAATATGTCGCTTGCCACCGCCTCACGGGTAAATCTAAGTCTAAATTAATGTCAATTAGTGTATGTTGAAAAAAGAAAATGTATTTAATATAAGGGCAGCAGTTGGGGGGGGGGTGATTTTAATGTGGCTCTGTAGGCCTCTTTAATTTTCAAAGGCCCCCTTATCACAGACAGAGTAAGTGTTTATTAAAAAATTTCAGCAATTGTTTTTTTATTTTTTTTGTGAGTTTAATGGGTTTTTTTTTAAATTTATTATAATGGAAAATATCCGAATTTGTCAATTGTTTTTTTATCGTGTAAAGTTCTAATGCCTTAAAAAGTGTATCATATTTTATTATCGACGTTTACGAATTCATATTTGAATGAAAAGTTTCTGAAAGTAGGCAACAGTAATTTCTCAAGTGAAAATTTATCAATGAAATGAGTAGTTAGTGATTAGTCAATAGTGATCGTTTAAAACGATTTTAAGAAAGTTCAAATTCTGTATAAGTAACAGTTGTTTTAACTTCATGTAAATAAGAAAAACGTAAATCTTTATATTAATTGTTAGGTGTTTTTTTTTTTTTAATTATTATAATATGAAATATCGGAATTATTCATTTTGTTTTTTGTAGAAGTATATCATATTTAATTAGCGACGTTTACAAATTCGTATTTGATTACGTCGGCTTAGTTAATAGGTAGTCGATGTCCGTTACGTGTAATGATGACGAAAATAGAAAATCCGTGTAAATTGAATACATGTCCACGCGTATTTATTACAATAAAATTCAAGGATGTCGTTTTTTGAATATTTTTTTCTCATAGTCGTTAATGGAAATCCCATTTGTAAAAAGTATTTGCTTAGTTTACGAACGAATTCTACCAAACAGGTCGGTCCAAATAGTATAGAAGTCACAGATTTGTTTAAAAAAAAAAAATGAAAGGATAATTGAAATCCCATTTGTAAAAAGTATTTGCTTAGTAGACATTAATCAGTCCGGTTCAAATAGTGTAGAAGTCACATATTTGTTTGTTTATAAAAGAAGTGAAAGGTATAATTATTGGTATATATTGATTCTTGAGGTGTATATTTCTTAACAGAAGGAAAACGTTAAAAAAATTGTATCTTATATGTTAGAGTATAATTTTTTTAATTTTTTTATTATGTAATCTGTGTCTGTTATGTAAAGTAATGAAAAAAATTGAAAAATACGTGTAAACTGAATTCCCCCCCCCCTACGAAATATAAAAGTTATTTGGAATATTGTTTAGTATGTATTATAATATCATATGTTTGATGTGTATTCTTTGTGCAAAATAAATTAAACTGTTTGCTAACGTGAAAATGCTACGAAGAAAGAATAAATAATAGAATAACAATCGCTAAATCTGTACATGTTTTTATGTTTCTGTACTTATTACGTTAGTATTGTAGCAACAATCATAAGAGCTGAATTAGATTAATCTTAATACTTGTAAAGAAAAATACATAAGAATTATAAATAAATATATTTTAATTTGTTGTGTTTTTTTTTGGGGGGGGGGGAATGAACAATTGTCAGTCAAATGTGTACATGTAAATGTTTTACCGTTTTATTTGGGGTTGGCTTACGAAGAGAAAAGTAAATATTTACTTGCGTCCCCACGAAGGGAGATTGCATAATAAAGTCATATCGTGTTTTTTTTTACGATACGTTTAATAAACCAAAAAATTAAGTTATAGAAATATTTGTAAATAAAATTATCGATCTTAATTGTTGATTATGGATGGTGAGGCCAATGTACGGTTATTTTTTAAAATGTATATATTTTGTTTATTTATTAAAATATATTGCGTTTCACGTTGCCTCCCCACGAGGACAGAATGCATAATAAACCCATATATATAATTTTTTTTTACGATACGTTTAATAAACAAATAATATTAGCGAATTTTTTTGTTTAAATACAAATTAAGTTGTTTATAATTGTTGATTACAGAAACAAATAAAAAAAAGTACGTAAACTTACGTTTTTCATAAATGGCGCGTTCAAAATGGTCTTATTGAGGAAGTGACATATATTTCACGCATGCGCAAATCGTTTTTGTACTATGTCTTGATTTTTGAACACCCCCCCTCAACGTTTCGAGCCATTTCTATACGAAAATATGAACGTTTCCCCCCAATTCTCAGAGATAACACGTCTGGGAGCTGGCTGGTTTTAATAATGTCATCTGCGTGAGTGTCTGTTGGGTAGTATCGGAGGAGAAGACCTACATACATACATACATACATACATACATACATACATACATACATACATACAGACAGACAGGTGACGTTTATATAATAGATTACGGTTCTCCGATAGCTGGTACAATGCAACTTGCGGTTGTCTTCCCTGATTCTGCTATTTTCTCTCTTACGAATAATTGTGACACAAGAGGGGCGTACTTGAATGGAAAAACAATCAAAAACACTATAAAGAGTCAGAGGTTGCCACAGACAAAAGTCGCAAAACCACGGCACTACTGGCCTAGATTTTCTTTCTCTTTATCTGGTGATACTTCAAGCAGGAAAGACATGTCTAAGGCGCGGTCCTCAATGGGGGGGGGAGCAGCGCGTACAGTGTGGCTGGGTATAGCCAGATGAGCTATCCGTCTATCTATATGTCTCTCTCTCTCTTTCCATCTCTCCCCAACGAATACGAAAGAAACCTCTATCTCTCTCGCTCTCTCTCTCTACTCCCAGTGACTGTTCTTATCTTAGTAATAAACCTTTCTTATAAACACCGGCGTCCGAGTAAGTTTTTCCACAGACAAGAAAGAATCTTGTTCCCGACGACGACACAAGTGTAGAATGGTTTATGCACATACCGGTAAGCGAAAATATAACATCATCCGTTTATTATTTGATCAAAGTTTATTAATCTGAAAACAAGCACAGTATTTAACTTGGAATGGTATTACCCCTCTGAATGAACCTCTTAACCGTAACTGGTTTATTATTTATGGTTAACAAATTTGTGTTGCGATTTTTCTCTAGTCAATCAGGTCAAAGACTTGTTCTTTCCAGGAACTGTTATTTGAATCTTTCGATAACTGATGAAACATAGAGTGTTCAACTGCTCTGGATATATTATGGTTCTCCAATAACGTGAGCAATGCACCTTCCGTTTGTTATGCAGGATGATTTTCTCCGATGCTGTTACGTTCTCTTTGACGAAGCATCCGATTTTCGTTTATCGCCACATAAACAACAATCACCCATAAAGAATAGAGGATTTTTTTTATCGAGGTTAGACTCCTCTAGATTCCCTGTCTTCTAAGTGTGTCCATGCGCATTAACAGGGTTCCATCGTGAAGGGTACAACTGCTCACCACGCACAGACCTTCATTCACTATAGAGTGGTTAACTACAGACTGTAGCTGCACAAAAGTACTTTGAGACACACCACATAATGCTGGGTGTATGGGGACCACAGAATGAAATTTATAAACTCATTAACCCTCATCAGATAATAATAATATAGGGCCCCTGTAGAGTCTGAGCAAAGGATAATTGAACATTCGCCAGTTGTCATACCAGCCTTACTTCGTCTTGGTATCATTATGGCAACCTAAGGACTGACTTAAATCATCAGACCCTTCCTTGTCAAAATGAGGTTCAGCTCGATCTTAGGAATTGCAGCTTTTGCGAAAGGAGTCGATTTATCACTTCCAATACTCCTACTGGAGAATGTTGACGGGTCCGTTTACATATATTTTTGCACTCTCAGGGGGTATGGTTTCACCTACTTTCTGACCTTGTGCTACAGCTTACTGTCATAACTGATTTATTTTTTACCCATGTCTCCAGACTTTATGAACACATGTACATCCAATAATCAGTTAAATACTAAAATGAGCAATGGCTGTTGAATAAATTTCATGAAAGAAAGAAGAAAGGTGTAAGAGAAATATTTATTTAATGCTAAGTTCTGTCATTTTAGTAAAAGTTTATATGAATAAAGTGTCAGGAAAAAACACGCACTCCGACAATGACATTTTAAACTTACATGTGACACACTAACGGAAATGCTATTTTAAACCTTACTATGATCCACTGATGAAAATGCTACTTAATTGTGACAGACAAACTTAAATGCTATTTCAAACTTAAACGAGGCTCAACTCTGAACATGCTATTTAAAACTTAAGTGTAATAGAGAGACGAACATATTATTTCAATCTTAATTGTGACATACAGATCAATGGACTGGGCCTTATATAAAGATTCTTGGGCGTCTCTAAAATAAGATGTGTCCATTCAATTAGAATGCAGAACGACAAATACACACAAACAGCCAGACACATACACTTTCATCGCAATGCCACTTATCCCCAGTTTAAATGAATCTCTCTCTCCTAGAGGAAGCTACCTGCTTTGATAAGTTTCCAGACCTGAAATGGAAGACTTACAGCATATTCGCTGCTAAGATCGCTAGAAAAAATGGTTGGATCATTCTTCCGCTCCGTAAACTATCTAACTGCTGACACAAGTTTTTGTTCGAAGAACTACTAATCTGTGGAACACAATACCACAGGACTGCTTCTCAGCTAACTAAAAAATAGTCGGTTTCAAGTCTAATGTTAAAAAATTATTGGTGAGCCGTCTTCTTAAATAATCAAATTCTGTCCAGTTTCATTAATCGTCTCCGATTCTAAGTTGTGGCCTCAACATCTACTTGACAAACTTATTAACCCTTATCCTCAGATGGCTTTTGGGCCTGGATAAGCGATTATTCATTAGTAAAAAAAATGCTTAGCAAAAATAAATGCTATTTCTAATCTTTACGTGACAGACAGACGGACAGATAGACAGACCGATGAACAGACAATACCTCTTATACATCGAAAAAACGCTATTTCAAACTGACGCGTGATTACATAACGGACGAAACTTATTGTTGCATCACGTTGGCTGTGTTTGAATTGAAAATTTTGAGTTACACTTTTAAGGGTTATAAGTGACCACAGATGGAAGTCTTAAAACCACGTGGTTTCGGTGAAGATTTTTGGTCTCTTAGCTGGTGAGCTTTCAAGAGGGAAATACGTGTCCAGGGCGCTGTCCCCAATAAGGGAGTAGATGTAGCAAAACAAGTTATCCGTCTATCTATCTATATATCGGTATGTATTTGTCTCCTTCACGCGTGCGAGTAACCTGTCGCTCTTATGTTTTTTGTGACTGTCTCTATTTTTAAATAAACCTTTTCTATAAATCAACACCGCGTTTGAGTAGGTTCGTACCTGCAGACAAGCAAGAACCTGGGTTCACGTAGCACCAAATCGTAAGTGTTATGTTTTCACTTACCGATATGTGTATAACGGTTTATACACCCGTGTCGTCGTTGTGAATCTAACCAGCTAAAGCAAAGAAATTTTCCGACTGGTGGTCACGTGGTACCGCGACTTCCGTCTGTGGTCACCTCTAACCCTTAAAAGTGTCGCTCAAACTCTTCCATTCCAACCCGGCCCTCGTTTTGTGACCCCATCATACAGATACACTGATGCATCTAAAAATGCTATTTCAAATTGAAACGTGACCACCTGACGGACGAAGCCTAGCATACAGATGTAAGAATGCATCTAAAAAATAAAATATTAAATTTGCATAAAACGGTTTTTCTTTTTTCTTTTTCAGAAAGAAACAATGCGATGAAGACGCTGAATAGAACTGTCCATATTGGCCATTTTTTTATTTGTATTTTTTTAAAATTTGGATAAGAAGCAAGAATCAAAAAATTGCTTGTGCCATTGTTAACCGTTAGATCTTAGTGTTTAGTTCAGCCGTTCTATTCTGTTGTGCACCAATATATATATATATATATATATATATATATATATATATATATATATATATATATAGTGTATGTGTTTTTAAAATCGATAGCATAACTTCGGGATTATGTTTTATATGTAAAAAAAGAATCCTTTTGTGTGAGGTTGGTTTTGTAATTTGCATTTTTTCTCGTGCGGAGAGCAGCCCTAGCGAAGTTGTTTAGTCACGCGATGACCAATCAGACTCCAATACTTATCAGACTCTCAGACTTATGACTGGACCTGTTAAGGACATCATCCGAAGACTATTAGGGATTTGCAGGGCAGTCAGAGAGTTTCTGAGCAGCTACGAAGAAAGGTGCTGACACTCTTTTCCTTCTCCTGTCGACTAGACACTAAGCAAGGTTATCTTCCCTTGAAGATATACTGCTCTGAGAAAAGACTTTCAGCAGCAGACATTTATTATTATTATTATTATTATTATTATTATTATTATTATTATTATTATTATTATTATTATTATTATTATTATTATTATTATTATTATTATTATTATTATTATTATTAGCAGCACTCCATCACTAGTCTACTTTACTTTGTGCTCCATTTCTTCTTCTGTGTGGCCTTTGGTTTGTGCTGATCATATTTCTTTACGTGTATTTGGTATTTAATATTCTGTACCTGAAATAAGAAAGGCCAACATTCGCAGGATGCCGACCAGGTCACCATTGTTAGCTATCAAGTAAGCCGCTGCCGATCATGACGTTCAGAATTTTCTTTGGAGTCCTATGGCTTTTATATTTTTTGTGTTATTTTTTCGCGGTTTTGTTTGTGTGTGTGGCAACACCAGCCCCAGGCTTATATTTTTCTTTCTGACATGAAAAATTAACAGTGCACTATCACACACATTGTACGAGTCAGATGTTTACAATAAAGTATGTTGATTAGTATTTGTTTCAATGACTTATACATTGGAAATTAAGCATATCTGGACCTATGTTTAAAAATAATGTTTAAATAACGGTAAATTTCCGTATTTAAAAGACATTTTAGTGTGTAATGAATATTGTAAATACTTAAGTTATTTTGATAGTCATGTAGTATATTAAACAGCCGAAAAATCGAAAACAAAGTATGCAACAAATAACTTTTACCAAACGCAAAAAAATATATTATTTTACCGACCTGCATAGTTTTAAAGTTCTGAAACTGTTTTAAAGTTTTTATTTCATATAAAAGTTCGTCGATACCTGCCTGTTAATCCCTTAAAACTCCAAGGTGGCCACCGTCAGTTGTAGCTTTTAACTTCTATGTCTTATAGTTAACATGCAAGAAATCGAAAATAAAAAAACTACAACTAATAACTGTCACCAAACGCATTAAAACTTAATTTTTGACCTATCTGTATATTTTAAAAGTTTTTCTTTATTTCAAAATAAGTTTCAGTATCTCGAAGCTTATGATGCATGTTTTCGGCTATTGTTTTAAAGGCCTTCCAAGCTCCGAAGACATTTCTGAAATAAAAATAAAACACGTTCAAAAAGTTTTAGAGCTGTAAAACTGTGCAGGTTGGAAGAAAACAAATTTTCTTGCGTTTGGTAAAAGTTATTTGATGTCTATTTTGTTTGTTTTCGGATGCTATTATTGACTTTAAAGAACAACAAAAAAACGTGGATTTAACAGCGATGCTGATTTATTGGCGTTTTGATAGAAAATGATTAGTGTTTTTTTATGAATAAAAAGACGCAACTCTGATGGTTTGAATAAGATAAAGATAAATAACTTTTTACCAAATGCAAGAAAATTAAATTTTCTATTGACTTGTATTATTTTAAACAGTAGAAACTGATTGTAATATTTATTATCTTTGAATTTGTTATCGTCACTTTTACTTCACTAAACACGAGAAAATCGGTCGATTTTGTTCAATCATAAGTTGTATTCAAAATAGTTGTCACCAAGAAAGAGAATCTTCAAAAACTGCGCCTAACCATATAATTATTATGAAAGTAATAAATTGTGTAGTTCATAATATGGTTGTTATACGGCCTTTAGTTTTTAAAATTAACGTACTATACATAAATGCAAAATTTAAATCTGATTCTAATTCTAACTTCTCTAAATCCCTGGAATGTTTACTTAACCGGGCAATCATGGCTCATCTAACGTCTGTTGCTGCTATCTCTCCATCTCAAGATGGTTTAATTTTGAAAAGTGTATGTCTCAAATTTACTTGTGATGCAACAATGGGTAATGAACATAATGGATGACGGAGATATTGCTGGCATTTCTTTCTGGAATTTGTCAAGGCCTTTGATTCTGTCAATCACTGCTTACTTCTATAAAAAAATCTCAACACCTATGGACTCCATTCATCCATTATAAAGTGGATAAGATCCTTTCTCGGTGATTTTTATTATTATTATTATTATTATTATTATTATTATTATTATTATTATTATTATTATTATTATCATAAAACTTACCTTAAAATTGAAAACAATATTTAAAAAACTATATTAAAAAACTAATTAAATTAAACTAATTAAACTAATTAAATTGAACTAATTGAACAAATATTTTGAAAAAAAAATTTAATTTGAAAAAATATAAAAAACTATATTAAAAACTAATTAAATTAAACTAATTAATTTAATTAAATTAAAAAACTATAAAAAAAATTACCTAAAAATTGAAAGAAATATTAAAAAAACTATAATTGAAAAAAATATTATATTCATAATGATGAAAATTGGAGGGTGTCTCACAATTGAAACAGTAAAGGGTTTCAGCTCTTCTGCATTTGGCAAAGCTTACAGAAGGGTCAATGTGTAAAGCAATAAAACCGTAGCATAGCTGGAGTGTTCGTCACTCGTCATGGTGCGTTCGTTTCATCGACAGAATCAGTTGGTCATATTTCTGTGATGATGTGGCTGTCATCATCTCCATCTTTTCCCTTTTCGTTGTCTTCTTCTCCTTCTCAATTGCAGCTTTCACAAACGTTATTGATGAAGAAACAGCGACAAATAAAATTGGAATTTTATAAATCTTTTACTAGTTTTCTTCTTTCTTTATAATATACATGCGTACGTATAAAAACTCAACTCTTTTCCCCATGGGGGTAGCAGCTATCAAAAAGATCGACAGATCTCTCTGGAAGTTCCGTCGAAAGAGAAAGATCCCCCTTGATCATTCGTCACATAAAACTGTTTGCTTCCCGTCTGTGTGACGTCACTACCGAAACATAGCCTTACTCGACTTCTAATAAAAGACTTTCATTCTACCTAATTTTTAACCTTTCGCGGAAATTGACCATACTAATACTATTTTTACACCACCATACGGCCTTTTGGCTAAGATCAAAGTGTAGTATCTGTTCCGATGGATACTGCACGCCTGTCCTGTGCAGTTCTAGGAGGTCCACCCTCCCAGGCTTCGCCTCCCCTCTTTGGGGAGGAGTAAGTTTATTGCTTACTGTCTGAGGCGCCCCTACCGGGGAATGCCGACGGGGCTGCCCAGGCAATTTTTAAATGGCCAGAGTGCTCACCTCTCGAGCGCTGGCTTTTAACCCCACTTACTCGACCCAAGCTGTGGTCATATCTTACTTGTGGGAGTAAGATAAAACTGGCCTTGTGCCTAACTCCTAGCGAAGGAGTAAATAAATATCGTATCTTGCTACAAGGTGTCACCTGTTTAACAACGCTACGCGATACGCACGCGTAGTTATATATGCTGAATCATTGCAACAAGTCGTTATAAGTGATAGGAACAAAAATTGAACCGTAGTTCAATTATTTTCATTCGTTTATTTACTGCCCTGTATAGAAATGCAAATTAAAATTTGTTGAATGCTGGGATGGCTTCAGATTGATCCCTAGGTACTTTGAAAATTGAACGGATTGCCGATATCGTTTGTTCTTTTTCGTTTATTTTCTCTGACTTGTGTACTTATAATAGTGTTACCTAACGAGGATCTTGTTTGAATAGAAAAATTTGAGTAACACTTTTTAGAGTCAAAAGTGACCCCAGACGGAGGTCGGAAAACCACGTCACTTCCGGTGTAAGATTTTCCATCTTTTCGTATGGCGATACTTCAAGCAGGAAAAGACTTGTCTAGGGAAGGGCAAGGTAGCACGCACGGAGTGGCTGGGTGGAACTAGAAGATCTATCCGTCTATCTGTATGTATGTCTTTCTCTCTCTCTCTCTCTCTCTCTCTCTCTCTCTCTCTCTCTCTCTCTCTCTCTCATACGTGTACGAAAGTAATACGCCCCTCTGACGTTTTTCTGACTGTTCTTCTCTTTGCAATAAACCTTTTTTATAAACATCGGCCTCCGAGTGATTGTATCCACAGACAAGAAATAACCTGGGTTCTCGTCTACGACGACACGTGTGTATAATGATTTATACACGCACCGGTAAGTGAAATATAACAAAAGCCATAACATGTCATAATAAGTAAATAGAGGGTTCCAGCTTTACCTCGAACCTCTTGCGAGAAAGAGTGTGTGAATGATATAGTGGGAAAAACGATGCGAACTGTTTTTTAAATGTGCTTTCATGTTGAGAAAAGCGAATTTTGTTCACGATATATCTAGCCCCGTTTCCTCTCATCGTCTGTGTACCTAAAACTAAACATTACTTCCCGTCTATGGAATATGATACCACGGGGTTGCTTTTCAGTCGACTACAACATGGTTGTTTTCAAGCTAACAAATTCTTGCCAAACGTCTACTAAATAATCAAATTACACCAATCGTTTTCAATCTTATCAAGGTTTCTTCCATGGACAACTAATAATCTCATTTACTATTATCCTCGAGTGGCCTTGTGGCCATGATAATAGGTGACTCACTAGTAAAATATCATACACGGCCCGTTAAATACAAATATGACCAATTTAAAGTAAATTAAGTTTAAGGGTGTCTTAACTTATATGATAAAAATTAAAAATATCATAAATTAAAATAAAAAATAAGCTTAACATCTTTAGAGTGTATGTTTATAGCTTTAAAAAAAAACAACTAATTAATAAACCAAATATAATATGAACATATATATGGGTTGGTGCAAAAACAATGGCGTTTTTGACGTTCAACTTCAAAAGACTATAACTTCTTTTATACCAAACTTTATTAATCAAAATAAGAACCATTAGAATCAACACATTTTTGCCAACGGGAAACAAGTTTACTTATTCTATTATAAAACTCTGGAGTTCTGGAAGCGATGAAGTCATTGAAGGCCGATTCGGCATCATCTCGGCTTTTGAAGCATTTTTCGCGCAGAAAGTTGTCGAGATGCTTGAAAAAGTGATAATCGGTGGACGAGAGGTCCAGTGAATATGGCGGATGAGACAGAGTCTCGTAGCCCAATTTGTTCAGCTTCTGCAGGGTCAGTTCTGCAACATGCAGGCGAGCGTTGTCATGAAAGAGAATTGGTCCCTGCATATTAACAAATCTCGGGTGCATACGTTGGAGCTTCTGGTGCATTTCGTCAATTTGTTGGCAGTACTTCTACGTCGTAATCGTTTCGCCCGGATTCAATAAGCTGTGATAGATGGGACCGGTCGCAGACCACCAAACAGTCACCATAATCTTTTCTTTGTGTAATTTCAGCTTCGGGAAGTGTTTTGGAGCTTCGTCGGCATCCAACCACTGTACCGAACGTCGCCGATTGTCATAGAGGATCCACTTCTCATC
Organism: Sepiola atlantica; assembly: GCA_963556195.1. NCBI lineage: Eukaryota > Metazoa > Mollusca > Cephalopoda > Sepiida > Sepiolidae > Sepiola > Sepiola atlantica. Next base: position 106,133,032 of record OY744521.1, read on the forward strand.
ACACGTCACAATTCGCTTGAGAAAAAGGCAGCAAAAGCGTAGACAACTCCTCAAAACGACGATTTTTTTTATTATCGTTCAATTCGTGCGGCACCCATTTATCCAGCTTTTTTGACTTCCTTATTTGCTTCAAATGGCGAACGACTGTTGAGTGGCCGATCTCGAGTTCATCAGCAACTACTCGTGTGGTTTTGTGAGGATCGGCTTCAATTAAGGCTTTCAGATCTTCGTTATCAACCGCAGTCGGCCGGCCTTGACCGTCTTCATCTTCGAGGCTCTCGTCACCATTGCGAAATTTCTTGAACCCCCTTTGTGCGGTACGTTCGTTAATGGTTCCTGGGCCAAACGCATCATTGATGTCACGAGCTGCCTCGGCAGCTTTTCGACCTAGTGTGAACTGGAACAAGAATATCGTGCGGATTTAAATTTTGCCCATGCTGTTGAAAAGCCTTCAAAAACAATAGATAAAGAGATTTAAAATAGAAACAAATAACACGATTCGATAGAACGAAAAACGCGCTTAAAAATGACTTATAACAACGCTATGTTTATCAATAAATTAATTCAGAAAACATATATAAATATAACATATGTGAGAAAACGCCATTGTTTTTGCACCAACCTAATATTTAAATATCTGTTAATACAAACTACTATTTCCTTAATGTATGGGTAAATAATATTATTATAAAAGTAAACGTTACGTAAAAGTTTATTTTCTAATATATAAAATATAGAAAAATAATTTTAAGAATAAGAAATACTTGAAATAAATATGATTTATTCATAATTATTATAAAATATTTATGACGTTTATATAGTGCAATACTAGCGGAATAACCTCTTACTAAGAATTGGTAGTTATTTCCCTTCGATCTAATTAATTTCAAATAATTTAAAAAGAAAACAAAAGAAAATTAACTTCCTTGATTATTGAGAATATCTAATAAATAAATTTCAAATTTCAAAATTTTAACAGTATGATTTCTGCTTATAATAAGAATGGGTCAGGAGTTGGTGTTAGTAAAGAAATTAAAAATGTTTTTTTTTAAAATTAATATATGACAAATAATGATTTTTTTGTTTGGGATGTTTTTAGATGAGGACTTATAGTTTTTATTATTTGAATAATTTAGACAACTGTTCCTATCTTGGATGGTATTCTCATAAAGTTTCGGTTGATATAACCTCCGATCTTCTTCAAGTACATCTTGTTGAACTCGTGAATATTTATGTCGAACTTGGGAATCTGTGTGGAATTTCTAACTAAACACTTTATTTAACCCACGGGTTTATATTGTTCTCGTCTCGTCAGCCATGATCTGTTTTAAGTAATTCTTAATTATATTATTAGTATCGTATGTACTCAGGATTGAACCTTCAACCTCTAGAAGACTATCACTTAGAACTGATTATTACTTAGCACTTTATCCGTTGAACCACTGATTTGTGTGGACTAAGAATTACTTAAAATGCACACAACCTTTTATTATCAGTAGCAAATGTAACTACTAATAGTAAATACATTATTTCATGAAGTTAAAGTTAAAAAACTTTGTTGCTATATTTCAAGGAGATTAAAGAATATAAATTGTATTAATAAATAAAATATCATAAATAACCATGTTATACTAAATACTGTAGATAAAAATAAGCTCAATTGTTAACACCTTGTGGCAAACAGAGCTTGTATATTTTAATTCATTAGAATACAACATTTACGAGATAATTAATTGTAATCATAGTCTAAAAATCAACACTCAAAAATATTTCTCCATGTACACGTGTTTTAGAAAATCTTTTTTATCACTATTACACCGGAGTAAAAGTTAGCAAATTTATGATTTTCCTCTCCAGCATATATTCTAATGTGTTTTTGACTTAATGTTAAGCTCATTTTTTTAGCCTGTCATTATAGAGAAAATGCTGTATCAGATCAATCTATCTGGACCTTGTTTTTTTAAACTGATTTCAAATGTTTGCACTGGAAATTATCTTAATTGATATTGAGAACAAATCTAAAATTCGTCAAGTTTTACCATGGTGTTATAAATAAATAATAAATAAATAAATAATAAAAATTTTCTGAAACGCACTTACAGGTTTGTGAGGGCCAATTTTTGGACCATCATTACAATATGTTAATTATGTCATGAAATTTGTATTGTAATGAATTTAATATATATATATATATATATATATATATATATATATATATATATATATATATATATATATATATATATGTGTGTGTGTGTGTGTATATATTTAATTCAGTAGAATACACAATTTATGGCATTATTAATATATATATATATATATATATATATATATATATATATATATATATATATATATATATATATATATAATTTATAAATCTATGGGACGCAATTTACTATATAGAACAATAGGCAGTAGAGTAGACGTATTATATGAAAAATTAAGAATTGTCTGTGTTCGTTTGATTTATTGTAGCAATAAAGAACAATTCGGATGAAGTTAATTTTAACGAGTATGATATACTTTGTTCATTGTTTTAAGAGGAATATATTTTATTGTACTTCTGTGATATAAAAAGATTTGCTTTGAATATTACGAACTTTTACTTAATGCATACACGTAGTGATTCCTGCTAGGATTACCAATATAATTACATCATAAGTCACATAAAGAGTTTATCTGAGTGCAATGTTTCCTAATTTACTTCCAGAAGAAAGTGACGGATGAGAAATTAAATGGTTAAAAGAAAGTTTTTATTCGAGGTGTTTTGTATGAAATGTGTAATTCGGAAATTGATAGGATATCATTTAAGTTATCCATAAATGGAAGAAAGGAAAAGTGTTAACTAAATTGGACAATTTCCGTACTTGTTACCAACCATATTTCTGTTTGGTGAGAAAATTGTTTTTATCATCATTGCAAAGAGAAGTACATTAAGTGACTCTTGTGATGTCAAACTAAGAAATATATACTATAAAAATTGGGCCCGTTGGGTCAACCATTGATCTTGGATTTAAATGTTTGAATAATGGGCCATGAATGAATGGCTACATTTAATGCTACAAAGACAAAGCTGATTTCCTTTAACAATTATAAGAAAGATTTTCAACAACCAATTGCCATGACTGATAGTACATTTCTAGAGAGTCTAACGTTCAAACACATCTGTCTAACATTCACAGGCAACATGACTTAGAATAAATACATAGAAGATACTGCCAAGTATGCTGCAAATGAGATGGACTCTATCTACCAAGCTAGTAAACTCCTCGCACCTGCCAGTATCGTATAGCTCTATAAATTCACCATTCGCCTGTGCATAGAGTATTCTTACCACATGTTGGTTGGTGCACCAATCACTAGTATATCCTTCTTGAACATTCTACAAAAAGAGTCCTTAACCTGATAGGACCAACACTGTTTAGCAAGCTCCATCCTCTTTTCCCATCGTCGCAATGTCTCATCCCTGTGCTTGTTTCACAATTACTCCCATGGAATGTGCTCCGATGAACTCACTTGTATCTCCACAACGTAAATACCCTCGACAAACCCGATAAGAACAAAAATCCCACCCTTTCAGAGTATAGTTCTCCATATGCCAAAAATTCCACCCTTTCAGAGTATAGTTTTCCATATGCCAAAAATCCCACCCTTTCAGAGTATAGTTCTCCATATGCCAAAAATCCTACCCTTTCAGAGTATAGTTCTCCATATGCCAAAAATCCTACCCTTTCAGAGTATAGTTCTCCATATGCCAAAAATCCCACCCTTTCAGAGTATAGTTCTCCATATGCCAAAAATCCCACCCTTTCAGAGTATAGTTCTCCATATGCCAAAAATCCCACCCTTTCAGAGTATAGTTCTCCATATGCCAAAAATCCCACCCTTTCAGAGTATAGTTCTCCATATGCCAAAAATCCCACCCTTTCAGAGTATAGTTCTCCATATGCCAAAAATCCTACCCTTTCAGAGTATAGTTCTCCATATGCCAAAAATCACACCCTTTCAGAGTATAATTCTTCCATATGCCAAAAATCCCACCCTTTCAGAGTATAGTTCTCCATATGCCAAAAATCCCACCCTTTCAGAGTATAGTTCTCCATATGCCAAAAATCACACCCTTTCAGAGTATAGTTCTCCATATGCCAAAAATCCCACCCTTTCAGAGTATAGTTCTCCATATGCCAAAAATCCCACCCTTTCAGAGTATAGTTCTCCATATGCCAAAAATCCTACCCTTTCAGAGTATAGTTCTCCATATGCCAAAAATCCCACCCTTTCAGAGTATAGTTCTCCATATGCCAAAAATCCCACCCTTTCAGAGTATAGTTCTCCATATGCCAAAAATCCCACCCTTTCAGAGTATAGTTCTCCATATGCCAAAAATCCAACCCTTTCAGAGTATAGTTCTCCATATGCCAAAAATCCCACCCTTTCAGAGTATAGTTCTCCATATGCCAAAAATCCCACCCTTTCAGAGTATAGTTCTCCATATGCCAAAAATCCCACCCTTTCAGAGTATAGTTCTCCATATGCCAAAAATCCCACCCTTTCAGAGTATAGTTCTCCATATGCCAAACATCCCACCCTTTCAGAGTATAGTTCTCCATATGCCAAAAATCCTACCCTTTCAGAGTATAGTTCTCCATATGCCAAAAATCCCACCCTTTCAGAGTATAGTTCTCCATATGCCAAAAATCCCACCGTTTCAGAGTATAGTTCTCCATATGCCAAAAATCCCACCCTTTCAGAGTATAGTTCTCCATATGCCAAAAATCCCACCCTTTCAGAGTATAGTTCTCCATATGCGAAAAATCCCACCCTTTCAGAGTATAGTTCTCCATATGCCAAAAATCCCACCCTTTCAGACTATAGTTCTCCATATGCCAAAAATCCCACCCTTTCAGAGTATAGTTCTCCATATGCCAAAAATCCCACCCATTCAGAGTATAGTTCTCCATATGCCAAAAATCCCACCCTTTCAGAGTATAGTTCTCCATATGCCAAAAATCCTACCCTTTCAGAGTATAGTTCTCCATATGCTAAAAATCCCACCGTTTTAGAGTATAGTTCTCCATATGCCAAAAATCCTACCCTTTCAGAGTATAGTTCTCCATATGCCAAAAATCCCACCCTTTCAGAGTATAGTTCTCCATATGCCAAAAATCCTACGCATTCAGAGTATAGTTCTCCATATGCCAAAAATCACACCCTTTCAGAGTATAGTTCTCCATATGCCAAAAATCCCACCCTTTCAGAGTATAGTTCTCCATATGCCAAAAATCCCACCCTTTCAGAGTATAGTTCTCCATATGCCAAAAATCCCACCCTTTCAGAGTATAATTCTCCATATGCAGCAATTCCACCCTTTCAGAGTATAGGTCTCCATATGCCAAAAATCCCACCCTTTCAGAGTATAGTTCTCCATATGCCAAAAATCCCACCCTTTCAGAGTATAGTTCTCCATATGCCAAAAATCCCACCCTTTCAGAGTATAGTTCTCCATATGCCAAAAATCCCACCCTTTCAGAGTATAGTTCTCCATATGCCAAAAATCCCACCCTTTCAGGGTATAGTTCTCCATATGCCAAAAATTCCACCCTTTCAGAGTATAGTTCTCCATATGCCAAAAATCCAACCCTTTCAGAGTATAATTCTTCCATATGCCAAAAATCCCACCCTTTCAGAGTATAGTTCTCCATATGCCAAAAATCCCACCCTTTCAGAGTATAGTTCTCCATATGCCAAAAATCCCACCCTTTCAGAGTATAGTTCTCCATATGCCAAAAATCCCACCCTTTCAGAGTATAGTTCTCCATATGCCAAAAATCCTACCCTTTCAGAGTATAGTTCTCCATATGCCAAAAATCCCACCCTTTCAGAGTATAGTTCTCCATATGCCAAAAATCCCACCCTTTCAGAGTATAGTTCTCCATATGCCAAAAATCCCACCCTTTCAGAGTATAGTTCTCCATATGCCAAAAATCCAACCCTTTCAGAGTATAGTTCTCCATATGCCAAAAATCCCACCCTTTCAGAGTATAGTTCTCCATATGCCAAAAATCCCACCCTTTCAGAGTATAGTTCTCCATATGCCAAAAATCCCACCCTTTCAGAGTATAGTTCTCCATATGCCAAAAATCCCACCCTTTCAGAGTATAGTTCTCCATATGCCAAACATCCCACCCTTTCAGAGTATAGTTCTCCATATGCCAAAAATCCTACCCTTTCGGAGTATAGTTCTCCATATGCCAAAAATCCCACCCTTTCAGAGTATAGTTCTCCATATGCCAAAAATCCCACCGTTTCAGAGTATAGTTCTCCATATGCCAAAAATCCCACCCTTTCAGAGTATAGTTCTCCATATGCCAAAAATCCCACCCTTTCAGAGTATAGTTCTCCATATGCCAAAAATCCTACGCATTCAGAGTATAGTTCTCCATATGCCAAAAATCACACCCTTTCAGAGTATAGTTCTCCATATGCCAAAAATCCCACCCTTTCAGAGTATAGTTCTCCATATGCCAAAAATCCCACCCTTTCAGAGTATAGTTCTCCATATGCCAAAAATCCCACCCTTTCAGAGTATAATTCTCCATATGCAGCAATTCCACCCTTTCAGAGTATAGGTCTCCATATGCCAAAAATCCCACCCTTTCAGAGTATAGTTCTCCATATGCCAAAAATCCCACCCTTTCAGAGTATAGTTCTCCATATGCCAAAAATCCCACCCTTTCAGAGTATAGTTCTCCATATGCCAAAAATCCCACCCTTTCAGAGTATAGTTCTCCATATGCCAAAAATCCCACCCTTTCAGGGTATAGTTCTCCATATGCCAAAAATTCCACCCTTTCAGAGTATAGTTCTCCATATGCCAAAAATCCAACCCTTTCAGAGTATAATTCTTCCATATGCCAAAAATCCCACCCTTTCAGAGTATAGTTCTCCATATGCCAAAAATCCCACCCTTTCAGAGTATAGTTCTCCATATGCCAAAAATCCCACCCTTTCAGAGTATAGTTCTCCATATGCCAAAAATCCCACCCTTTCAGAGTATAGTTCTCCATATGCCAAAAATCCCACCCTTTCAGAGTATAGTTCTCCATATGCCAAAAATCCCACCCTTTCAGAGTATAGTTCTCCATATGCCAAAAATCCAACCCCTTCAGAGTATAGTTCTCCATATGCCAAAAATCCTACCCTTTCAGAGTATAGTTCTCCATATGCCAAAAATCCCACCCTTTCAGAGTATAGTTCTCCATATGCCAAAAATCCCACCCTTTCAGAGTATAGTTCTCCATATGCCAAAAATCCAACCCTTTCAGAGTATAGTTCTCCATATGCCAAAAATCCAACCCTTTAAGAGTATAGTTCTCCATATGCCAAAAATCCCACCCTTTCAGAGTATAGTTCTCCATATGCCAAAAATCCCACCCTTTCAGAGTATAGTTCTCCATATGCCAAAAATCCCACCCTTTCAGAGTATAGTTCTCCATATGCCAAAAATCCTACCCTTTCAGAGTATAGTTCTCCATATGCCAAACATCCCACCCTTTCAGAGTATAGTTCTATATATGCCAAAAATCCCACCCTTTCAGAGTATAGTTCTCCATATGCCAAAAATCCCACTTTTTCAGAGTATAGTTCTCCATATGCCAAAAATCCCACCCTTTCAGAGTATAGTTCTCCATATGCCAAAAATCACACCCTTTCAGAGTATAGTTCTCCATATGCCAAAAATCCTACCCTTTCAGAGTATAGTTCTTCATATCCAAAAATTCCACCCTTTCAGAGTATAGTTCTCCATATGCCAAAAATCCCACCCTTTCAGAGTATAGTTCTCAATATGCCAAAAATCCAACCCTTTCAGAGTATAGTTCTCCATCTGCCAAAAATCCCACCCTTTCAGAGTATAGTTCTCCATATGCCAAAAATCCTACCCTTTCAGAGTATAGTTCTCCATATGCCAAAAATCCCACCCTTTCAGAGTATAGTTCTCCATATGCCAAAAATCCCACCCTTTCAGAGTATAGTTCTCCATATGCCAAAAATCCCACCCTTTCAGAGTATAGTTCTCCATATGCCAAAAATCCCACCCTTTCAGAGTATAGTTCTCCATATGCAAAAAATCCCACTCTTTCAGAGTATAGTTCTCCATATGCCAAAAATCCCACCCTTTCAGAGTATAGTTCTCCATATGCCAAAAATCCCACCCTTTCAGAGTATAGTTCTCCATATGCCAAAAACCCCACCCTTTCAGAGTATAGTTCTCCATATGCCAAAAATCCAACCCTTTCAGAGTATAGTTCTCCATATGCCAAAAATCCCACCCTTTCAGAGTATAGTTCTCCATATGCCAAAAATCCTACCCTTTCAGAGTATAGTTCTCCATATGCCAAAAATCCCACCCTTTCAGAGTATAGTTCTCCATATGCCAAAAATCCCACCCTTTCAGAGTATAGTTCTCCATATGCCAAAAATCCCACCCTTTCAGAGTATAGTTCTCCATATGCCAAAAATCCCACCCTTTCAGAGTATAGTTCTCCATATGCAAAAAATTCCACCCTTTCAGAGTATAGTTCTCCATATGCCAAAAATCCCACCCTTTCAGAGTATAGTTCTCCATATGCCAAAAATCCCACCCTTTCAGAGTATAGTTTTCCATATGCCAAAAACCTCACCATTTCAAAGTATAGTTCTCCATATGCCAAAAATCCCACCCTTTCAGAGTATAGTTCTCCATATGCCAAAAATCCTACCCTTTCAGAGTATAGTTCTCCATATGCCAAAAATCCCACCCTTTCAGAGTATAGTTCTCCATATGCCAAAAATCCCACCCTTTCAGAGTATAGTTCTCGATATGCAAACATCCCACCCTTTCAGAGTATAGTTCTCCATATGCCAAAAATCCCACCTTTTCAGAGTATAGTTCTCCATATGCCAAAAATCCCACCCTTTCAGAGTATAGTTCTCCATATGCCAAAAATCCAACCCTTTCAGAGAATAGTTCTTCATATGCCAAAAATTCCACCCTTTCAGAGTATAGTTTTCCATATGCCAAAAATCCCACCCTTTCAGAGTATAGTTCTCCATATGTCCAAAATCCCACCCTTTCAGAGTATAGTTCTCCATATGCCAAAAATCCCACCCTTTCAGAGTATAGTTCTCCATATGCCAAAAATCCAACCATTTCAGAGTATAGTTCTCCATATGCCAAAAATCCCACCCTTTCAGAGTATAGTTCTCCATATGCCAAAAATTCCACCCTTTCAGAGTATAGTTTTCCATATGCCAAAAATCCCACCCTTTCAGAGTATAGTTCTCCATATGCCAAAAATCCTACCCTTTCAGAGTATAGTTCTCCATATGCCAAAAATCCCACCCTTTCAGAGTATAGTTCTCTATATGCCAAAAATCCTACCCTTTCAGAGTATAGTTCTCTATATGCCAAAAATCCCACCCTTTCAGAGTATAGTTCTCCATATGCCAAAAATCCCACCCTTTCAGAGTATAGTTCTCCATATGCCAAAAATCCAACCCTTTCAGAGTATAGTTCTCCATATGCCAAAAATCCCACCCTTTCAGAGTATAGTTCTCCATATGCCAAAAATCCCACCCTTTCAGAGTATAGTTCTCTATATGCATAAAATCCCACCCTTTCAGAGTATAGTTCTCCATATGCCAAAAATCCCACCCTTTCAGAGTATAGTTCTCCATATGCCAAAAATCCCACCCTTTCAGAGTATAGTTCTCCATATGCCAAAAATCCTACCCTTTCAGAGTATAGTTCTCCATATGCCAAAAATCCCACCCTTTCAGAGTATAGTTCTCCATATGCCAAAAATCCCACCCTTTCAGAGTATAGTTCTCCATATGCCAAAAATCCCACCCTTTCAGAGTATAGTTCTCCATATGCCAAAAATCCTACCCATTCAGAGTATAGTTCTCCATATGCCAAAAATCACACCCTTTCAGAGTATAGTTCTCCATATGCCAAAAATCCCACCCTTTCAGAGTATAGTTCTTCATATCCAAAAATTCCACCCTTTCAGAGTATAGTTCTCCATATGCCAAAAATCCCACCCTTTCAGAGTATAGTTCTCAATATGCCAAAAATCCAACCCTTTCAGAGTATAGTTCTCCATCTGCCAAAAATCCCACCCTTTCAGAGTATAGTTCTCCATATGCCAAAAATCCTACCCTTTCAGAGTATAGTTCTCCATATGCCAAAAATCCCACCCTTTCAGAGTATAGTTCTCCATATGCCAAAAATCCCACCCTTTCAGAGTATAGTTCTCCATATGCCAAAAATCCCACCCTTTCAGAGTATAGTTCTCCATATGCCAAAAATCCCACCCTTTCAGAGTATAGTTCTCCATATGCAAAAAATCCCACTCTTTCAGAGTATAGTTCTCCATATGCCAAAAATCCCACCCTTTCAGAGTATAGTTCTCCATATGCCAAAAATCCAACCCTTTCAGAGTATAGTTCTCCATATGCCAAAAACCCCACCCTTTCAGAGTATAGTTCTCCATATGCCAAAAATCCAACCCTTTCAGAGTATAGTTCTCCATATGCCAAAAATCCCACCCTTTCAGAGTATAGTTCTCCATATGCCAAAAATCCTACCCTTTCAGAGTATAGTTCTCCATATGCCAAAAATCCCACCCTTTCAGAGTATAGTTCTCCATATGCCAAAAATCCCACCCTTTCAGAGTATAGTTCTCCATATGCCAAAAATCCCACCCTTTCAGAGTATAGTTCTCCATATGCCAAAAATCCCACCCTTTCAGAGTATAGTTCTCCATATGCAAAAAATTCCACCCTTTCAGAGTATAGTTCTCCATATGCCAAAAATCCCACCCTTTCAGAGTATAGTTCTCCATATGCCAAAAATCCCACCCTTTCAGAGTATAGTTTTCCATATGCCAAAAACCTCACCCTTTCAAAGTATAGTTCTCCATATGCCAAAAATCCAACCCTTTCAGAGTATAGTGCTCCATATGCCAAAAATCCCACCCTTTCAGAGTATAGTTCTCCATATGCCAAAAATCCCACCCTTTCAGAGTATAGTTCTCCATATGCCAAAAATCCCACCCTTTCAGAGTATAGTTCTCGATATGCAAACATCCTACCCTTTCAGAGTATAGTTCTCCATATGCCAAAAATCCCACCCTTTCAGAGTATAGTTCTCCATATGCCAAAAATCCCACCCTTTCAGAGTATAGTTCTCCATATGCCAAAAATCCCACCCTTTCAGAGTATAGTTCTTCATATGCCAAAAATTCCACCCTTTCAGAGTATAGTTTTCCATATGCCAAAAATCCCACCCTTTCAGAGTATAGTTCTCCATATGCCAAAAATCCCACCCTTTCAGAGTATAGTTCTCCATATGCCAAAAATCCCACCCTTTCAGAGTATAGTTCTCCATATTCCAAAAATCCAACCATTTCAGAGTATAGTTCTCCATATGCCAAAAATCCCACCCTTTCAGAGTATAGTTCTCCATATGCCAAAAATTCCACCCTTTCAGAGTATAGTTTTCCATATGCCAAAAATCCCACCCTTTCAGAGTATAGTTCTCCATATGCCAAAAATCCTACCCTTTCAGAGTATAGTTCTCCATATGCCAAAAATCCCACCCTTTCAGAGTATAGTTCTCTATATGCCAAAAATCCTACCCTCTCAGAGTATAGTTCTCTATATGCCAAAAATCCCACCCTTTCAGAGTATAGTTCTCCATATGCCAAAAATCCCACCCTTTCAGAGTATAGTTCTCCATATGCCAAAAATCCAACCCTTTCAGAGTATAGTTCTCCATATGCCAAAAATCCCACCCTTTCAGAGTATAGTTCTCCATATGCCAAAAATCCCACCCTTTCAGAGTATAGTTCTCTATATGCCAAAAATCCCACCCTTTCAGAGTATAGTTCTCCATATGCCAAAAATCCCACCCTTTCAGAGTATAGTTCTCCATATGCCAAAAATCCCACCCTTTCAGAGTATAGTTCTCCATATGCCAAAAATCCTACCCTTTCAGAGTATAGTTCTCCATATGCCAAAAATCCCACCCTTTCAGAGTATAGTTCTCCATATGCCAAAAATCCCACCCTATCAGAGTATAGTTCTCCATATGCCAAAAATCCCACCCTTTCAGAGTATAGTTCTCCATATGCCAAAAATCCTACCCATTCAGAGTATAGTTCTCCATATGCCAAAAATCACACCCTTTCAGAGTATAGTTCTCCATATGCCAAAAATCCCACCCTTTCAGAGTATAGTTCTTCATATCCAAAAATTCCACCCTTTCAGAGTATAGTTCTCCATATGCCAAAAATCCCACCCTTTCAGAGTATAGTTCTCCATATGCCAAAAATCCAACCCTTTCAGAGTATAGTTCTCCATCTGCCAAAAATCCCACCCTTTCAGAGTATAGTTCTCCATATGCCAAAAATCCTACCCTTTCAGAGTATAGTTCTCCATATGCCAAAAATCCCACCCTTTCAGAGTATAGTTCTCCATATGCCAAAAATCCCACCCTTTCAGAGTATAGTTCTCCATATGCCAAAAATCCCACCCTTTCAGAGTATAGTTCTCCATGTGCCAAAAATCCCACCCCTTCATAGTATAGTTCTCCATATTCCAAAAATCCCACTCTTTCAGAGTATAGTTCTCCATATGCCAAAAATCCCACCCTTTCAGAGTATAGTTCTCCATATTCCAAAAATCCCACCCTTTCAGAGTATAGTTCTCCATATGCCAAAAACCCCACCCTTTCAGAGTATAGTTCTCCATATGCCAAAAATCCAACCCTTTCAGAGTATAGTTCTCCATATGCCAAAAATCCCACCCTTTCAGAGTATAGTTCTCCATATGCCAAAAACCCCACCCTTTCAGAGTATAGTTCTCCATATGCCAAAAATCCCACCCATTCAGAGTATAGTTCTCCATATGCCAAAAATCCCACCCTTTCAGAGTATAGTTCTCCATATGCCAAAAATCCCACCCTTTCAGAGTATAGTTCTCCATATGCCAAAAATCCCACCCTTTCAGAGTATAGTTCTCCATATGCCAAAAATCCCACCCTTTCAGAGTATAGTTCTCCATATGCCAAAAATCCCACCCTTTCAGAGTATAGTTCTCCATATGCCAAAAATCCCACCCTTTCAGAGTATAGTTCTCCATATGCCAAAAATCCTACCCTTTCAGAGTATAGTTTTCCATATGCCAAAAATCCCACCCTTTCATAGTATAGTTCTCCATATGCCAAAAATCCCACCCTTTCAGAGTATAGTTCTCCATATGCCAAAAATCCAACCCTTTCAGAGTATAGTTCTTCATATGCCGAAAATTCCACCCTTTCAGAGTATAGTTCTCCATATGCCAAAAATCCCACCCTTTCAGAGTATAGTTCTCCATATGCCAAAAATCCCACCCTTTCAGAGTATAGTTCTCCATATGCCAAAAATCCCACCCTTTCAGAGTATAGTTCTCCATATGCCAAAAATCCAACCCTTTCAGAGTATAGTTCTCCATATGCCAAAAATCCCACCCTTTCAGAGTATAGTTCTTCATATGCCAAAAATCCCACCCTTTCAGAGTATAGTTCTCCATATGCCAAAAATTCCACCCTTTCAGAGTATAGTTTTCCATATGCCAAAAATCCCACCCTTTCAGAGTAGAGTTCTCCATATGCCAAAAATCCAACCCTTTCAGAGTATAGTTCTCCATATGCCAAAAATCCCACCCTTTCAGAGTATAGTTCTCCATATGCCAAAAATCCTACCCTTTCAGAATATAGTTCTCTATATGCCAAAAATCCCACCCTTTCAGAGTATAGTTCTCCATATGCCAAAAATCCCACCCTTTCAGAGTATAGTTCTCCATATGCCAAAAATCCCACCCTTTCAGAGTATAGTTCTCCACATGCCAAAAATCCCACCCTTTCAGAGTATCGTTCTCCATATGCCAAAAATACCACCTTTTCAGAGTATAGTTCTCCATATGCCAAAAATCCCACCCTTTCAGAGTATAGGTCTCCATATGCCAAAAATCCCACCCTTTCAGAGTATAGTTCTCCATATGCCAAAAATCCTACCCTTTCAGAGTATAGTTCTCCATATGCCAAAAATCCCACCGTTTCTAGAGTATAGTTCTCCATATGCCAAAAATCCCACCCTTTCAGAGTATAGTTCTCTATATGCCAAAAATCCCACCCTTTCAGAGTATAGTTCTCCATATGCCAAAAATCCCACCCTTTCAGAGTATAGTTCTCCATATGCCAAAAATCCCACCCTTTCAGAGTATAGTTCTCCATATGCCAAAAATCCCACCCTTTCAGAGTATAGTTCTCCATATGCAAAAAATCCCACCCTTTCAGAGTATAGTTCTCCATATGCCAAAAATCCCACCCTTTCAGAGTATAGTTCTCCATATGCCAAAAATCCTACCCTTTCAGAGTATAGTTCTCCATATGCCAAAAATCCAACCCTTTCAGAGTATAGTTCTCCATATGCCAAAAATCCCACCCTTTCAGAGTATAGTTCTCCATATGCCAAAAATCCCACCCTTTCAGAGTATAGTTCTCTATATGCCAAAAATCCCACCCTTTCAGAGTATAGTTCTCCATATGCCAAAAATCCCACCCTTTCAGAGTATAGTTCTCCATATGCCAAAAATCCCACCCTTTCAGAGTATAGTTCTCCATATGCCAAAAATCCTACCCTTTCAGAGTATAGTTCTCCATATGCCAAAAATCCCACCCTTTCAGAGTATAGTTCTCCAAATGCCAAAAATCCAACCCTTTCAGAGTATAGTTCTCCATCTGCCAAAAATCCAACCCTTTCAGAGTATAGTTCTCCATATGCCAAAAATCCTACCCTTTCAGAGTATAGTTCTCCATATGCCAAAAATCCCACCCTTTCAGAGTATAGTTCTCCATATGCCAAAAATCCCACCCTTTCAGAGTATAGTTCTCCATATGCCAAAAATCCCACCCTTTCAGAGTATAGTTCTCCATATGCCAAAAACCCCACCCTTTCAGAGTATAGTTCTCCATATGCCAAAAATCCAACCCTTTCAGAGTATAGTTCTCCATATGCCTAAAATCCCACCCTTTCAGAGTATAATTCTCCATATGCCAAAAACCCCACCCTTTCAGAGTATAGTTCTCCATATGCCAAAAATCCCACCCTTTCAGAGTATAGTTCTCCATATGCCAAAAATCCCACCCTTTCAGAGTATAGTTCTCCATATGCCAAACATCCCACCGTTTCAGTGTATAGTTCTCCATATGCCAAAAATCCCACCCTTTCAGAGTATAGTTCTCCATATGCCAAAAATCCCACCCTTTCAGAGTATAGTTCTCCATATGCCAAAAATCCTACCCTTTCAGAGTATAGTTTTCCATATGCCAAAAATCCCACCCTTTCATAGTATAGTTCTCTATATGCCAAAATTCCTACCCTTTCAGAGTATAGTTCTCCATATGCCAAAAATCCAACCCTTTCAGAGTATAGTTCTTCATATGCCGAAAATTCCACCCTTTCAGAGTATAGTTCTCCATATGCCAAAAATCCCACCCTTTCAGAGTATAGTTCTCCATATGCCAAAAATCCCACCCTTTCAGAGTATAGTTCTCTATATGCCAAAAATCCCACCCTTTCAGAGTATAGTTCTCCATATGCCAAAAATCCAACCCTTTCAGAGTATAGTTCCCCATATGCCAAAAATCCCACCCTTTCAGAGTATAGTTCTCCATATGCCAAAAATCCCACCCTTTCAGAGTATAGTTCTCCATATGCCAAAAATTCCACCCTTTCAGAGTATAGTTTTCCATATGCCAAAAATCCCACCCTTTCAGAGTAGAGTTCTCCATATGCCAAAAATCCAACCCTTTCAGAGTATAGTTCTCCATATGCCAAAAATCCCACCCTTTCAGAGTATTGTTCTCCATATGCAAAAAATCCTACCCTTTCAGAGTATAGTTCTCTATATGCCAAGAATCCCACCCTTTCAGAGTATAGTTCTCCATATGCCAAAAATCCCACCCTTTCAGAGTATAGTTCTCCATATGCCAAAAATCCCACCCTTTCAGAGTATAGTTCTCCATATGCCAAAAATCCCACCCTTTCAGAGTATCGTTCTCCATATGCCAAAAATACCACCTTTTCAGAGTATAGTTCTCCATATGCCAAAAATCCCACCCTTTCAGAGTATAGGTCTCCATATGCCAAAAATCCCACCCTTTCAGAGTATAGTTCTCCATATGCCAAAAATCCTACCCTTTCAGAGTATAGTTCTCCATATGCCAAAAATCCCACCGTTTCAGAGTATAGTTCTCCATATGCCAAAAATCCCACCCTTTCAGAGTATAGTTCTCTATATGCCAAAAATCCCACCCTTTCAGAGTATAGTTCTCCATATGCCAAAAATCCCACCCTTTCAGAGTATAGTTCTCCATATGCCAAAAATCCCACCCTTTCAGAGTATAGTTCTCCATATGCCAAAAATCCCACCTTTTCAGAGTATAGTTCTCCATATGCCAAAAATCCCACCCTTTCAGAGTATAGTTCTCCATATGCCAAAAATCCCACCCCTTCATAGTATAGTTCTCCATATGCCAAAAATCCCACCCTTTCAGAGTATAGTTCTCCATATGCCAAAAATCCCACCCTTTCAGAGTATAGTTCTCCATATGCCAAAAATCCCACCCTTTCAGAGTATAGTTCTCCATATGCCAAAAATCCTACCCATTCAGAGTATAGTTCTCTATATGCCAAAAATCCCACCCTTTCAGAGTATAGTTCTCCATATGCCAAAAATCCCACCTTTTCAGAGTATAGTTCTCCATATGCCAAAAATCCCACCCTTTCAGAGTATAGTTCTCCATATGCCAAAAATCCCACCCTTTCAGAGTATAGTTCTCCATATGCCAAAAATCCCACCTTTTCAGAGTATAGTTCTCCATATGCCAAAAATCCCACCCTTTCAGAGTATAGTTCTCCATATGCCAAAAATCCCACCCTTTCAGAGTATAGTTCTCCATATGCCAAAAATCCCACCCTTTCAGAGTATAGTTCTCCATATGCCAAAAATCCCACCCTTTCAGAGTATAGTTCTCCATATGCCAAAAATCCCACCCTTTCAGAGTATAGTTCTCCATATGCCAAAAATCCCACCCTTTCAGAGTATAGTTCTCCATATGCGAAAAATTCCACCCTTTCAGAGTATAGTTTTCCATATGCCAAAAATCCCACCCTTTCAGAGTATAGTTCTCCATATGCCAAAAATCTCACCCTTTCAGAGTATAGTTCTCCATATGCCAAAAACCCCACCCTTTCAGAGTATAGGTCTCCATATGCCAAAAATCCCACCCTTTCAGAGTATAGTTCTCCATATGCCAAAAATCCCACCCTTTCAGAGTATAGTTCTCCATATGCCAAGAACCCCACCCTTTCAGAGTATAGTTCTCCATATGCCAAAAATCCTACCCTTTCAGAGTATAGTACTCCATATGCCAAAAATCCCACCCTTTCAGAGTATAGTTCTCCATATGCCAAAAATCCAACCCTTTCAGAGTATAGTTCTCCATATGCCAAAAATCCCACCCTTTCAGAGTATAGTTCTCCATATGCCAAAAATCCCACCCTTTCAGAGTATAGTTCTCCATATGCCAAAAATCCCACCTTTTCAGAGTATAGTTCTCCATATGCCAAAAATCCCACCCTTTCAGAGTATAGTTCTCCATATGCCAAAAATCCCACCCTTTCAGAGTATAGTTCTCCATATGCCAAAAATCCCACCCTTTCAGAGTATAGTTCTCCATATGCCAAAAATCCCACCCTTTCAGAGTATAGTTCTCCATATGCCAAAAATCTCACCCTTTCATAGTATAGTTCTCCATATGCCAAAAATCCCACCCTTTCAGAGTATAGTTCTCCATATGCCAAAAATCCCACCCTTTCATAGTATAGTTCTCCATATGCTAAAAATCCCACCCTTTCAGAGTATAGTTCTCCATATGCCAAAAATCCCACCCTTTCAGAGTATAGTTCTCCATATGCCAAAAATCCCACCTTTTCAGAGTATAGTTCTCCATATGCCAAAAATCCCACCCTTTCAGAGTATAGTTCTCCATATGCCAAAAATCCCACCCTTTCAGAGTATAGTTCTCCATATGCCAAAAATCCCACCCTTTCAGAGTATAGTTCTCCATATGCCAAAAATCTCACCCTTTCAGAGTATAGTTCTCCATATGCCAAAAATCCCACCCTTTCAGAGTATAGTTCTCCATATGCCAAAAATCCCACCCTTTCAGAGTATAGTTCTCCATATGCCAAAAATCCCACTTTTTCAGAGTATAGTTCTCCATATGCCAAAAATCCCACCCTTTCAGAGTATAGTTCTCCATATGCCAAAAATCCCACCCTTTCAGAGTATAGTTCTCCATATGCCAAAAATCCCACCCTTTCAGAGTATAGTTCTCCATATGCCAAAAATCCCACCCTTTCAGAGTATAGTTCTCCATATGCCAAAAATCTCACCCTTTCAGAGTATAGTTCTCCATATGCCAAAAATCCCACCCTTTCAGAGTATAGTTCTCCATATGCCAAAAATCCCACCCTTTCAGAGTATAGTTCTCCATATGCCAAAAATCCCACCCTTTCAGAGTATAGTTCTCCATATGCCAAAAATCCCACCCTTTCAGAGTATAGTTCTCCATATGCCAAAAATCCCACCTTTTCAGAGTATAGTTCTCCATATGCCAAAAATCCCACCCTTTCAGAGTATAGTTCTCCATATGCCAAAAATCCCACCCTTTCAGAGTATAGTTCTCCATATGCCAAAAATCCCACCCTTTCAGAGTATAGTTCTCCATATGCCAAAAATCTCACCCTTTCAGAGTATAGTTCTCCATATGCCAAAAATCCCACCCTTTCAGAGTATAGTTCTCCATATGCCAAAAATCCCACCCTTTCAGTGTATAGTTCTCCATATGCCAAAAATCCCACCCTTTCAGAGTATAGTTCTCCATATGCCAAAAATCCCACCTTTTCAGAGTATAGTTCTCCATATGCCAAAAATCCCACCCTTTCAGAGTATAGTTCTCCATATGCCAAAAATCCCACCCTTTCAGAGTATAGTTCTCCATATGCCAAAAATCCCACCCTTTCAGAGTATAGTTCTCCATATGCCAAAAATCCCACCCTTTCAGAGTATAGTTCTCCATATGCCAAAAATCCCACCTTTTCAGAGTATAGTTCTCCATATGCCAAAAATCCCACCCTTTCAGAGTATAGTTCTCCATATGCCAAAAATCCCACCCTTTCAGAGTATAGTTCTCCATATGCCAAAAATCCCACCCTTTCAGAGTATAGTTCTCCATGCCAAAAATCCCACCCTTTCAGAGTATAGTTCTCCATATGCCAAAAATCCCACCCTTTCAGAGTATAGTTCTCCATATGCCAAAAATCCCACCCTTTCAGAGTATAGTTCTCTATATGCCAAAAATCCCACCCTTTCAGAGTATAATTCTCCATATGCCAGAAAACTTTCTACTCTAATAGCTTTTGTCCTCAGACTACTTGCTTTTAGAATTTGCCATGCTTCCTGTTTCCTCGACTGTACCAGCATGCAGAAATTTAAATGTGATGTGAATGAAACCTTCGCTGCACAACTCCCTACTTAGGATGCCACCTATAAATTTGACCCCTAATAACGGTCGTTACTTACGTCTCAGTGGTAATATGCCGTGTTTGAGATGGATTAAAGGTTAATGTTTTAAAACGGATCAAAATGTATTTAACGGCTTGTATGCATTTAGAAGAGTTTAAGAAAACTGGAAAATTAGAGAAAATGAATCGAAAGAAAAGTCCAGAAGAATGAAGACAAAATGAAAGATTAAAAATTGAACAATTTTCAGCTAAAAACAATTGCACCTTTTCTATTTTATCTCTCATATTATATTTTCAATTTAGAATTTTCAAAAACAAAAATATTTTATCGCTCATTGTCCGATGAATATTTTGATAATAAATATAATATTAAAATGTCACAATATATGTTAATTAAACTGTCGTTGTGGCATTTTTATAACATCTGCCACATTTTTACATCCAAACATTATCGTCCGACATATAGATACTTGATTTGGACAAGCCTATGTTTCGTTTTTTCCCTTCCACTATAATATAGGTACATATATATTTCATTTAACTTCAGTTTATTTCTAAAAATAGTTATCCTGGCTAAGAAAACTGTTAGAGTGGTTAAATGTTCCTTTACTCACCAAAACATATTATTGTAAAGTTAGCGTGTGCAATTATATTTAGTTCTCTCCCTTCGTACATATTAATTTGCGACTTCAAGCGTGTCTTTGTTTGTATATTTGTGTCTCGCCTCCACATTAATTACACATTATTATCATTATTGTTATTATTATTATCATTATTGTTATTATTATTATTATTATTATTATTATTATTATTATTATTATTATTATTATTATTATTATTATTTGTTTTTTTACTTCTAAGTGAGTAGCGTCTAGTACTAAAACGAACCATGTAAAAATGTCTATATCACAATAACAAAAATTGATTACAAAATTTAAGTCACAAAAATTAATTTCCGTTTTTTCGTGAAGTTAGTCATTTTAAACAACGCCGGGTAGGCATGGTTAATATATATATATATATATATATATATATATATATATATATATATATATATATATACTATTTTTATAGATATTAAGATATTAATTAATTTTACCTACAGAAAATAGTGTTTCATTCTTTTATGCCATCATCACTTAAACAAGGGAATTTATATAAATATTAAATCGGCAATCATGTACAGCAAGCAGTTAGAGAGTGTTCAACTTGCCGGGAAAGGAATGATATATATATATATATATATATATATATATATATATATATATATATATATATATATATATATATATATATATATATATATATTGTTACTATTATGAAGCCTCTCTTTAAGAAATTAAAGTTGAGCACTGTAGATAAATATATATATATATATATATATATATATATATATATATATATATATATAGGTATATATATATATATATACATTAAACAATAAATATAATATTATAACTTTATATTAGAACCTATCATCATAAGTCAATGCTCAATATACTAGATAGAGCAGTAAAATAAGAAAATGAATGTTGCAAATAAAAACTTGGATTAAATACTATATTTATTAATCAATCAAGTATTCAAAAAAGGAATATAAACAACTGTTTTAGTTTCTTTAATCCATCGATTTTTTGTTCACAATTTTTTTAATATTTTAAAATATATGCTAACTAATAATACAATTTTTGCGTAGTGTTTCCTCTGATGAAAAGATTGTATTTTTGAAAATTCATGGATGAAGGAAGAGAAAAACGTTTGTTTATATTTCTTTTTTGAATAATTGATGAATTGATAAATATTTTATTTCATGATGAAAATATAAATTATATTTTCATTATAAATTTTCTAATATATATATATATATATATATATATATATATATATATATATATATATATATATATAACGGTTAATTTCTATTATACATTTAAAGCTATAAGTAAATATATAAATAAATAAATTAATGAATAAAATATGTAGCCTTATAAATGCCTATATGTATACATATATAATTAGAACATGACGGTAATGGATTAATAAAATGGCTCGATATGACCTAATAGCTTGACGAAAGCAGAGTTTCACCAAAGGGCGCTGTTATCACTTGTTCCAGCTCGACTTAAAGGTGAGTTCCTCGCCACAAGCGCCAATGGGTGGGACAGAGCGAGTGATGAAACAGTTTTGCAATGATGACCAATATCCTTCTCTCTCTCTCTCTCTCTCTCTCTCTCTCTCTCTCTCTCATATATATATATATATATATATATATATATATATATATATATCTTAACTAAGTGTGTAACTATATGAGAAAGGAAGGATGATGGTAAATCGACGTGATGGGAAATGAATAAGGAAAAACCCAAAAGGATGTTTTTTTTTATATATTCATCAACGTTTCGTCTTTCTTTTTAAGACTTCTTCAGGATGATAATATTAAGAAAAATGTCATGCAAGTACGTGAAAACATTGGGTTTACATGATGGGTTGATGGGAAGAAGTAGTAGCCTCTGCTGGGAGCAGTAGGACCGGGGTCTGGGCTTAGTGAAGTCAGTAGCTCTTTTCTTTAAATTATCATCCTGAAGAAGTCTTAAAAATAAAGACGAAACGTTGATGAATATATAAAAATAAATCATTTTTTGTTTTTCCCTTTTCATATCTCATATATATATATATATATATATATATATATATATATTTATATTTATACATATATATATATATATATATATATATATATATGTATACTTTCATTACCTGTAACTGAGTTCTATAGATACTTTTCACGCGAATAAATCCTCAATCAAAAAGACGTCGCGTGTGTTCCTGTTAAAATAAGTGTGCAGGATATTATACACACTTCACGACAACGTAACATATAGAGAGATAGACAGACAAACGAAAACGGAAAAATATTATTTTAAGATTGACCAAATCAATTTGGAAAAACGTCTGCTTTGTTTTATTTACGTTTGAGAAAGCTACGTTTAAATGAGGTGAGATACGATGCCATGCTAAACCCGTTCATTTCAACTGCCAGTATAACTGAGGTGTCAAATGTAAACCTCGTCCATTAAAATAATAACGCTAATATTCGAAATATCACACTATTTGTGCCCGTTTTTAATACCACGGACGTGTGTTTATGTTTGGTGTTACACGTCTAGTTTGACATTTAGGATTCATCTTAGTGCAACGAAGTCTAATTTATTTCCTGGCCAAGTGGACACATAAGGTACGAAATTGTTAAAAGAAAAACTGACATTCGAAGAAATACACTACTTGCCCCACTATTAAAGGTGGCCTTCGGAATTTGATAGGATATAATTAAAGGCTATCGAAAGCACCCAACAATGAAAGAAAAGAAAGTTTGAAGTGAATTGAATAATTTCCGTCTTGCTAAAAAAAATCGTTAATATTTGGGTTTGGGTGACGGGGTGTAAATATGTGATTATCACACACCAAATGACGGTATATTTGTATGTTTTATTTACACTAACGTTCAGCTAAGACTTGTGGAAATATTCTTTAAATTTGTTCTAAGATTTTTTTTTAAAAACATCTGTGAGTGTTAAGCCGCGAACGTAGAAAAGATATTATTAAAAATAATAATATAGCTAAGGACTTATAGACCTATTTAATTTGGGGAATTTTTTTAATAAAAAATACGTTTTTGAGAAGTTGCAAGTCAGAAGATTTATTTTTAATCTATTTATGTTATATATATATATATATATATATATATATATATAAATTTTTTAAATCTTTCTCTCATATATATATATATATATATATATATATATATATATATATATATATATATATATATATATATATATATATATATATATGAGAGAAAGATTTAAAAAATAGAGCGAGATAGAGTGAGTGAAAGAGAGAGACTAGAAAAATATAACCCGTTTTGTCACCAATTGAAAAATAGACATCGGCGGGACCTGTTCAGGTCGTCGCGGCTCGCTTAGCAACTCTAAAATTCGAAGTCTGGAAAGCAATGGCATCCCTACCAGACCTATCTGGTAGGGATGCCATTGCTTTCTATGCTCACAAACAGCCATGGTACTGGCCAGAATAAACGCTGCTTAACTTCAGTGATCTAACGGGAACCGATGTATCAAAAAAGATTATGCTGTATACAGCACCCATCGAGCTCGGGTTAAATTGTTTGAATCAGGGAAAAGTGAGTTTGCAAAGCCAGTTTAATAGAATAATAGTTTTTTAATGAATAAAACAACAAAATTAGCCTTTTTTCTGCTTGCAATCTCTCTCACTCCCTCTTTCTCTTAATCTCTCTCTCTATCTCACTCTCTCTTTCCCTTACTCTCTCTCTCTCCCTTACTTACTTTCACTTACTCTCTCTCTCTCTCTCTTACTCTGTCCCTCCTTCTATCTCACTCTCTCTTTCCCTTACTCTTACCCTCTCTCTCTTACTTACTTTCACTTACTCTCTCTCTCTCTCTTACTCTGTCCCTCTTTCTATCTCACTCTCTCTTTCCCTTACTCTTACTCTCTCTCTCTCTCTCTCTCTCTCTATATATATATATATATATATATATATATATATATATATATATATATATATATTTCTAACTACGGGTTAAATAAATACTTTTATACTTTTACTCCTGTTTGTATTATTCAAATCTTTTTATTCTTTCCTTTCTCCATGACCTTCGACTCTCAATACAGAGATCGAGAGAGAAGGGGGATGGTAGAAAGATGGAAACTGGAATAATAGATGTTATATAGAATAATAATGGCGGAGGATCTAACAACACATTGCGATAGAGGGTGAAAGTGATAAAAATAATGTATAGATGAGTCACTTGATGCGTTAATTTCAGACTACGGCTAATCAGTACAATTGAAATAAAGGTTTATTCAAACATAACTCAATCCCAAAACTGAGAACTACTGTAGCATGTATTTTGTGTGATATAGAAAAAAGAAGAAAAAAGCCATAGGAAAACAAAACTAAGCTTTAGTATTATACTATCAAATATATGCTCCTTCCGGTTGCATCTTTTTTGCTAGCCTGGGAGGATGAAATTATGGTGAACGAACGTATACTACACTGACATCAAAAAGAGGGGTTAATGACTGAAAGCTATATATCATGACAAACGCTCCCCTATAAAAAGGAGGATGGTATCATGACAACTGAACAGATAGTACAGTACCCCCCAAACGGAGAAGATAATCATGGAAGGATGGTATCATGAGGAACGAGCATACTATACTGCCCCTAAAAAAGAGGTAATGCCTGAGAGGACCGCCTTCATAAAAGGAGAAGATGATGCTTGGGAGTATCGTATCATGGAAACAGAACAGATACTACACTACTCCCACTCTCACCCAAAAAAAAGAAGATAGTCACAAAAACAGATACTATATTACCCCCTCCCCCAGGAGAGGATGTCATACTTTGAAAGATTACCCCCACCGTCTTAAAAAGGGGCGAGATAATTCCTGGGAGGACGGTCTTATGACAACAAAGCCGATACTACACTGCCCAACCTTATTAAAAGATAATACAATAATAGATTAAATCTCTTTTTCCAAATGTCTAATCATAAAAATACATTATTTTTATGGTTACTTAGCCTTTTGGCTAAGATCAAAGTGCAGTATTTCTTCTAAGCACCACAGGGACCTCAGACGTTTTGCTATCGACGAAAATATTGCGTATATATAAGAATATTAATTTATTTGAAGCTGTATTTAAAATAAATATGCAAATTATTAAGACCTGAATGTGTTTAGAGGTGTTTACAGTTTCGTATATGTACGGTATTTCAAAATGTTATGGTGTATCAAAGAATTTAATTAACTCAACCTGTTTTGATGTTAATATAGTTAGGATAGATGGACAAATCTTTCGCATTTATTCATTTAGATATATAAAGAGATAGAGGGGTGAGAAAGAGACATAAATAATTTAAATAGTCTATTTAGAATTCACTTAGGAAATGCTATTTAAACGAATGTTTTCTACTTACGGGGAAAAGAGAAATCTCGCCATTTCTTCATATGAAAATATAGAGCTTAATACATAGGTGTATATGGATTTAAAAAAGCGTTTAAATATAGTTTAGAAAATAAGAGTTCAAGTAAAGCCCGTTTATGCACGTTTCGAAGCCTAATTTATAACTTCAAGTTTGGTATAAGGAATAAAAAAGAAATAAAAACGATCAGTTTTTCATTCGATGCCTTATACAAAACGTCGCTTTTAAGTAGGTTTTCCAGCACCAGTGTCTATGTGTGTAACTGTCCAATATCCAATAATTGATAATAATCAATAATAAATAATTCGATAAAAATGCAGTCAACTTATAGTAAATATAGGTATATCAGTGTATTGGTGTATTTAATGTTAATGTTTTATTTTATTTTTCCTCATTCATCTTATTTCTTTGATTTGATGTGTGTGTGTATTGTATGCATTCAGGCAGCATTTTTTCATTTAAGCTAACATCTTCATTCACCACGAACCCAAACCTTTAAACCTACTCATCCCTCACATTCTTGAAGCAGCCACCTGCTCAAACATTCCCCTCTCCTCTTTCCCCACCTCTCAACTTCTTCATTCACTGTCATCCACATTATTCCCGTTCACCCCCACCCCTTCACTCTTTCACTTACAACCATCCACATTATCCTTGCTCACCCCCAACCTTTCCACCTTTTTCATTCAGAACCATCAACATTTATTTCATTCCACGCGACTGACATCACCAAGCACGGACGTCGGTCCTACTGCTTCCAGTAGTGGCTACTACTTCTTCCCATCAACCCATCATGTCAACCCAATATGTTCACGTATTTGCATGACATTTTTCTTAATATTATCATCCTGAAGAAGTCTTACAAATAAAGACGAAACGTTGATGAACGCATAAAAAACATCCTTTTTGGTTTTTCCTTTTTATTTCCCATTACGTCGGATTACCTTCATCCTTCCTTTCCCATGTATATATATATATATATATATATATATATATATATATATATATATATATATATATATATATATATATATATATATATATATATATATATGGGAAAGGAAGGATGAATATATACAAAAAGAATATCCGTCCATGGACGGGGGTAATTTTTTTTCTTCGAAAAGAAAAGTTTTGTACCACTTTTATATCACCTTACGAAGATTGAAATCAAGATATAATGGATCAAATTCAATGCAATATTTTAATTATTAGATGAGAGGTTCTGACCACATTATACTCCTGAAATAGTTTTAAATAACCCAAAGAAACTGACATTTTGAGAATGTTTATAAATTTATGTCTAAAACTTATTGTTAAAATTTTGTAAAAATCAAAGGTATCTGAATTTTCACGAAGCGCTTCAGCCCCCTTTGTACTCTTTTTACATAAAAGTAAATAAAACTAAATATAGCCCACATTTGAACCCTTTACATTACGCAACTGTGTTCGAAAAATTATAATGATCGGTTTATTAGTTCATAATTTACTCATGTACTTTCACATATATAAACATGCTAACATATAGACATATCTAACTTAATATATATATATATATATATATACATATATATATATATATACATATATATATATATATATATATATATATATATATATATACATATATATATACATATATATATATATATATATATATATACATATATATATACATATATATATATATATATACATATATATATATACATATATATATATATATATATATATAGAGAGAGAGAGAGAGAGGGAGAGAAAGAGATAGATAGATAGATAGATAGATAGATAGATAGATAGATAGATAGATAGATAGATAGATAGATAGATAGATAGATAGATAGATAGATAGATAACTTTAATCTATTTTCTATCCCTTTGTCATTACTCTTTTATGATCCACACAATCGAACCGAAATCTAACTTTAATTATTATCATATACAAATAGGCTACGGTTATGCCGGAAGTGATGTTGGATTCGCAGAAAATATTGCGAGTGAAAATAGGATGCATCCTGAAAAGGAAATGCATTCGTGTGTTGAAATTTAGCGGGAATAATAATTGCCACCGTCGATCTACCTTTCAATTTTGTCAATTGAGAATCAATACGCACAAAAAGCAACAAGAGTCCCTGTCATCATCAAACGGGTGGAAGCGCATTCAGAACAAACGAGCCCCATTTACAGGTGTCTAATTAGAATCTTTGTTTTCCAAAGTTAGGCTGCCAACGATATCCTTCCATTTGACAACGTTGAAAAAAGACATCACAAAAGATTTACCGTTTTGCGTATCTACTTATCTAGTCAAAGGATCACAAAGAAAGAAGGCACATTTCTTCTCCATTTTATTTGTTTTTTTGGGGGTTTTTTACTATCCGAATGTGGGGCAAGATAAACTTGTATGTGGATCAGAATTCGAACTATATAGGAGGAAAATTTTAAAAAACATAAAACAATTGTAATATTGTTAGATTCGTCGATGCATCTCTTTAAGGGATTTAAACCTACAGGTTATACCACATTCCATAGATCAAAAAACCAAACGAAAGATATATTATAACATAATTAACTGGTCGATCTGGAAGAGGAAAGTTAATGTTATTAACTTCTATACTAACTCATCGTTTGAGAGGTAGAAGAGAATCTTGATTGAACAGTCTATGTATCTCATAGAGAAATCAAGTGTAAGGCCCAAAAAAGAGCCCGTTGATTTCTGAGAACTTACTTAAAAAAAGAAAACAAAAGCGAAAGAAAAAATTATCTATTCGTCTGCGTAGAATCGTTGTTGTTCTTCTTATTTAATTTCTCACTAATAAATACCATTTCACTTTAAAGATGATATTGGAGAATTATACTATTCGCATGATAGAATATAAAATCCTGAAACTGTTATCTATATACCATAAATCCGTTATCGAGATAAGGTCATGTTCCCACGTGGAAACGTTGCGGAGTTATACACAGAATATATCTATTATTATACTAAAGTTGAGTAAATCAACATTTGTTTCCCTAAGAATGTTCCCATATTTCTAATCGCACAAAATAAATATTAAAATATTCTTTGGTTTTCGGATTGAGTTATGTTTTTACCCCACTTTAAATGATCTAATTCGTCGTAATATAAAATATACTCACCAAGTCACTCATCCTTCTGTCTATTACTCTCACTCTCTCTTACTCGTTGTTTTTTAACCCCCGCTCTTATTTTATACAGTGGTTATCACACCCCTTTTTTCTATTTTTAATCTTCTATCTCTGTGGTATATCTCTTATCTCCCCCCTCTCTCTCTCTCCTTATATCTCTCGCCCTCTCTCTCTCTCTCTCTCTCTCTATCTCGCTCTCTCTCTCTATCTATCTATCTCGCCCTCTCTCTCTCTCTATCTATCTATCTCGCCCCCTTTCTCTCTATCTCGTCCTCTCTCTCTCTCTATCTCGTCCTATCTCTCTCTCTCTCTATATATATATATATATATATATATATATATGTGTGTGTGTGTGTCTGTGTCTGTGTGTGTGTACGTACTTCTGTGTGTGTTTTCGTTTATTAAAAGTCAAAATAATAAATAAAAGTAACTATAAAACAGAAGATTGGAATAGTCCATTATAAACAATAGGGAATATCAGCACAAGTATTAATACTATTTTTCCCATAGCTGATGAATAAAAAAACATAAAGAATGTAGGGAACAAAAGAGTGAGATATAACGAACAGAAAAACTAATTTTGGGTTTGGGTTTTTTATTTTTTTATAATTTAACTGTCTTTGCAAACTCATTTTCCTTATTAAAGCAACTTAACCAGAGCTGAATGGTTAACGAACAGGTCACAGTTTTTTTGGTATTTTATATATTCATATTTTCGTTTACATAGTACATTATGCATATAACATTAGTGATTCTATTCTCAAAATTCACAAATGTCTCTTTGATTTTAATTAATTACGTAATGAATATGTTAAAGGAAAAAACACTGATTTCAAATAAATATCGATTGAATATTGTTTCAAAATAAAATGTATAACTAATTAAGGCGTGTCATATCATGTGATCTGAAAATTAGACAAAATGACCTCAAATTTGGTTTTGTTCACAAAAATCAGTTATTTGAATCAAAAAAAAAAAAAATTAATGCTCACTTGTGAAAATTAAAAAAAAAGAAGATTTGCAATGTTAGATAACGTAGATCGACTGAGAGATATCAATGGCTTGGAAGCAAATGGCAATAAGAAGTTACTGTGAATTATGATGTAACTCATCACCCGGCCGGTGATGCATTTGCACAATCAAATATATTAATGTTGTGAATATTCAGTCTCTTCGTGTTATTGTAATTTTGTAACTTTCGTTTTTCATTATTTAAATTCAAGATGACGACGATTCTCAACGTAGAGTCTGCATAAAACCACTGATGCGATCACCGGAGAAAGAAATAAAACAATGTTCCAAAATGTTGATGAGTAATCCTCTAGATTGTATCCTGTATAACCTGGATAATGCGAAGTATATTATTATTACGAAAAATAACGAAAATAAAACCAACTGCTGTATAATCTTCTGTGAACTTTGAAAAAAATATGGTGTCGCTATTAGTTACTCGATAGAAGAAGGGTAACAACTTGCTCTGCCGAATCATAATGTCGACTTTCCGTTGTCTACTTGCTATTCTGTCTCGAGGAATCTTAGGGCCTTCTTTGCCCGTGTCTAAAGCATTACGCGTTGTCGCTAACTTCTTCCAGGAATCAAATATATGGAAAAATTGACCGTTAAAGTCCCTTAAAAGTTTAACGGTCCCGAACAAAATAACTGACCGACAAAATGAAAGAAAGAGATATTATTTATTTTTCGTATTGCCTGATAGTATAAATGGCTTAAAACAAGGTCATGTGTTATTATGAATTTGAACATTGACATTTTTCTACTAAACTTTAATCAGTAACATTAACTATACAATAAGTTTTTCATCAGTATGGAGGTCTAAAATGGGACTGATGAACCGATTTAAACAAGAACAAAATTTGATTTTAATTTTAACTCTGCAAGGCTTACAGTTTAACGTCCTAGAACTTCCACCAATGTGAAAGCTTTCATTATATTTATGCCCAAAATTTACTGTTGGATTGTCTATCAGCTAAAAGTTGAACTGTGTTATCTATCTACTTGAAACTACAACAATTTATTTTATGTACTAATAGGGCATGGCTTATCAAGGTACAAAGCCACTCGAGGATAAGGGTTTGTCAGGTGAGACAGCACCTTTAGAATTGGTAACAATGGTTGAGTCTTGGCAGAATTTGATTATTTAAGAAAGCGGGTCAATGAACATGTGTTAATATTTGACTTAAAAACGACCATGTTTTAGTTAGGTGGGAAGCAACGCCGTGGAATTGTGTTTCACAGGTAAGTCTGGCGGTATATATGTAGGAGTGGTCAACATGGCAGCATACGATGTAGCAACATCACTAATATCTACAAATGTAAAAGTAAAGAAAAAGTTATAATGTGAGAGACCATTAATGTGGACTCTGCCATAGCCATGTTCACCAACCAAACAGAATGATTAAATGTCAAAGATCATATCGGGAGAAAACATGCAAACATTTCTTATTGGTGCATATGGCGCCGGATTTAAAAAGTAAAATAATAAAATCAGCACTATAATTGTGTCGACTCTGCCTGCCCCTCTATGCAGGGATGAAATTTAAAACAAAGATTTATATAAAAATAAAACACAAGTTTTCCCGAGTAAAATTTTACGAGGTATTCAATAATGGTATTAATTTTACGTTTGGGGTGATTACACAAAATATATACGTTCCCGCTATAGAATGAAACTAGCTACCGAAAGAGTAGCAGAAACTCTCTCTGAAGCGAGTTGATAACAGAAGATATTGTTAACAACAACAACAACAACAACGAAGTTTTGTTTTATTTTATTATATCTCTATCTTTATAAAGTTTTTTTCCGCAAAGAGTAACGCTGTACACACATATGCAGATGGTAGATTGGTCGTGACTGATGTTGCCGTTAGCAAGAGCAAGTTTCGGATCTTCGCGGTTCATTCGCCCAACACTACTAGGTTAGAGGGTTTCCTTTTTTCGGCGGTCGAAGGTGTTCCTTGACCCTAAGATAGATGGGGTGAGCGGGACTAGAGGCATGGACAGGTATGAAAGCAGTTTGTCTGATCTGATGGCCTTGTGCGATCTTGTCGACAGGTTCCGTATCGATCAACTAGGGATGTGGAGTTGAGATTTTAGCGCGCCTACCTTTGCAAGTACTTACTTAGATAGGGTGTTAGTAAGAAGAGGCGATTTAGATTTTCTATCTTTTCACAATCCCCACTAATTAAGGCATTCACACCACAAATTAGTTGTGACCCGTCTGAATTTAGCAAATAGGCCTCGGCTAGCTGGGTACTGGAATTTAAATACCTCCTTACTAGAGATACGGTCCTTCCGGGAAAAGCTAGTTTCCTTACTTCAGCGGAAAATAGTGGGAGTGATTATTGGGAGTAAGTGGTGGGTTAACGCTAAGGCTAATATTAGGCGTTTTTCCTGTTAAATATATTCGGTGCCTCGCCTTAAATAAGGCTAAAGCAGAAAAGCGGCTAAAGGATAAGTTGGCCCGGGTGGTGGCTGAGGGTTTCTTAAGCGTAGATCTAGCTATGGAAGACCTGAAACGTTCGGCTAACGAGGGGTATGGGGGTCAGATAGTTAGGGCTAGGTTAGATAGAGTGTCTAACGAAATCATGAATGTTGACGCTAAAGAGCGTAGTTCTGTAGTCCGTCGCAGATCGGATCACTTCATTCGCGAAGTAAACAATCTGGAATGACACACCCTCGTATCAAGGTGGGAGATTTGTGAGGGGTTTCGGGAGCATTTCGCGGATCGCTTCACCCAACTGCCCAAACTCCGTGTCCAGGAGTTGGGCAACTATTTGGCCGACTAACCCCGCCTGGAGGCGGTCCGGGCGGCTTGCTGTGATTGTCGGGTTACAGAGTGTGAGGTCTTAACTGCGTTGAAGCAGACTGGCTATAACAATCGCCAGGACTCGATGGTTTTCCCTACTAATTGTTTTTTAGGCTGTCGCACATGTTCGTTCCTCTTCTGACAGATACGTTCAACCATTAGTTCTATCAGGGATCTATTCCTGGCCCCGTGACCAAGGGAATAATTGCTGAAGAAAAAAGAGCATGGCGAGGGTTTAGATGACTTTAGGCCTATAACTCTGCTTAACATAGAGTTAAAGATTTTAGCAATCTTTGCGGGTTGTCGTTGGTGACTTGGTCGAACCGGATTTTAGAATTATGCTGTGAAGAGGGAGATCGATCTAGCATAATTTGTGCTTATCAATTTAGATCAGTCCAAAGCATTCTATAGGATCGACAATCCTTTTTGTTGGATCTGTTTAAGGGGCAGATAGTTTTAATCAGAACTTCCGCAGATTGATCTCCATTCTGCATCGCCGAAATGCGTTTAGGATTGTTTACTATCTCTCGGTCGGTACGTCAAAGTTGTTAGCTATCGGCCTATCCTTTACGTTCTTGCGTTGGATCCCTTCCTTACTAAGCTAAAGTACAGTGTGGCGAGACCAGCCCTACACGCTATCGCTCTATCTGGTGGTGCGCCAACCATGGTCGCCGCGTATGACGATGATTTAACTGTGTGTGTGACAAGCTTTTAAAACATCATCACTGATTAAGACACTCAATCGGTACGAAGAAGCACGGGGCTCTAGTCAACTTCAGTAAATCTAATGGCCTGAAGTTCTCTGTCTTGAGCTGCGGTTGCGCTTCAGAGTCGTGTCAACTAGTCTAATGGCCCGGTCCGGATCCTCGGCGTATGGTTCTGTCCGTGTCTCTGGCTTGAAAAGAATTGGCCGGAAATTCAGTCGATTGTCAAAGTGTTTGTAAAGATTTTGCTTCTGAGGGGGCTTTCCCTTAAAGGTGGAGCTGAAGCGTGCGCCACGTACGTCATTCCTCTCATCCTTTACCGATTGGCTGTACTACATCTTCCGTCGAACCGTCTGGCGGCTCTTATGCGTCCGCTCTTCTCACTTTTGTGGCAACACACGAACCCGCTTGTCTGTAGAGAGGTCAATACACAACTTTCGAACGTGGGAGACTTGTCAAGTCATCGACATGCCGAGAAACTGTCATCCCTATGTCTAACTTTGATAGAGGAGTCTGTGTGAGGCTCTACGATTGAAAGCGCCTTTCCCAACCTCATCCCTGATCACTTGGCCGAATGTCGGCGCAAAATAAGAGGTCAATCGCAGTTCTTCAACGAATGCCGAGCTGCGCTCAGATTACTGCCGAGGTCCAGTGACCTCGCACAGTCTAGAAAGACGCTATATTGGGAGTTAGTGGTGAGGACTGCTACAGATTCGCTGGGTGAATGTTTGATCCGCTCTCAGTGAAGTTGAGCGCTAGGCCAGAGTCATCTAAAAAATTCTGAGTTTTCTCTGACCTGGCGATTGGCCCGAAATGCGCTACTCCTCAATGACAGGCTCCACAAGACTAAATTTGTCGACAAACCCGATTGTTTGCGCTTCGAAGAAGAGGAAAACAAAACAGTCGAGCACGCCTTCTTCAACTGCAGAAAACTTTGTGAGTTTTCGAAATATGTCAACGAGGTGATGACTCGTATCTTTCCCGAGCAGTTCGTTCGCCTAGATGTAGCATATGTAGTATACGACGTGGTCCCTTTGTGGTACAGAGAGAAACGAATGGTGCTTCTAACTATCCTAGCCGTAGCTAGACTGACAGGTATTGTGGAGTAAATTAGGGGTGAGGGTTCATCGCTTTCTCATCGAAATCTGATTTTGCGCTTTAAACATCTGCTTTAAGTCAAAATAAGGTCCGATAGAGTGAGATTGTATTCCGCACTGTTCAAAAGAATGTGGATACACACCGCCAGTTTCTGTGTATTTAGATAACACAGGTTTGAGTACGTGTTCCCTGCCTAGGCATGGCGCGCACCGACCCAAGGTCTAAAGTAACGAATATTTGAAACAAATAACCTATCCCGACCATTAAAGTCTCTTAGCTAATGGAATCCTGTCTCTTAGCTAGTTGAGCCCTGTCCCCACCCCTACAAAAATATTTATACTAGAGAACCACAAAATATTCCCACGCCCCATGATACCTATTTTGGAGGACACAATCTGCCAAAACTCCCCACCAGAGGACAAAAAATTCACCGCTCCTATTTCTTTTACCCTGTTAGCACTCACACCCAACTAGGAACTGACTTGCTTTTTTTCGGCTGTTAATCCGAAAAACAGTAAGCAGCTCACATTTTAGATAGGTTTGGGAGGGCCTTACTAATCCAATTAGCATTTTATTTGGATCATTAATTTTTAATTACTGTTATTTTTCTTTATTTGGGAGTGTTTTAAGTTTCCCACACCCGACCATCTCATGCCATTGTAAACATTTGTAAATAAATCATGTCAAAACACTTGGGGATATTTTAAGAAGCTTAGGCCCATAG
The DNA here is from genome assembly GCA_963556195.1 of Sepiola atlantica. Lineage (NCBI taxonomy): Eukaryota > Metazoa > Mollusca > Cephalopoda > Sepiida > Sepiolidae > Sepiola > Sepiola atlantica. The sequence continues at coordinate 106,168,233 of OY744521.1, forward strand.
AATGAATGTGGTATTTTGGTGATTGCAACTAGTTTAGAGAAAGTGGCCGACCCTCATCCAACCTCCACTTTTATGGCCTTATCTCAAATCTTTTGTTTACTAAGCTCGAGGAATATACTATCTCTCTTCTGATGTAACATTAAAAAAATGATAAATAAACTCTATTTTTATAAAGTTAAGTATGTATATATGCTTATATATTTATATGTATTGGATTCACTCCTTGATTAATTAACCGATAATTATAGAATTTTAGAACGCTACTGCTGATCTTAAGACGTTCAAATGTAGGTTATATTTAGTTTAATTTAATTGTATGTCAAATGGGGTTAAAGGCAGTGAAATCCCTCCATGAAAAATCAGATACCTCCGATTTTTGTTAAATTTTAACAATAGGTATTAGATACCAATTAATAAAAATTCCTCAAAGTTCAGATTCTTTTAAATATTTTAATGTTTTTCAGACGGCATGATATGGACACAACCTCACATTTACATATTAAAATATATCAGATTTGCATTAGATTTGATCTATTATACTTGATTTTAATCTCCGTAAAGGCACATAAAAGTGGTGCAAAACTGTTCTGTTCGAGGAATTAATTTTGCCCGTCTCGGGACGGGTATTCTTCTAGTTCTATTGTTTTATATAACTCGGCGAGTATTCTTCTAGCTTTTAGTTTTCCTTGTTTTAAAATTATTTAAATTAAACAATAAGAATGAAAATAGTAACATGGGGTTCGGGGCTCGGAGCATTAGTACAGGGTGTGCGTCAATAATTCACGTGAAACGCTGGCTATTTTTGCTAGTAAATAAATAACATGAGAACACAGAATATGCATATTACTATTGCCACCATTTGTAAGGCCAAATGCCAGGCGATATTAATTAATTTGGTGTTTCTCATCTTTCTTAGCTCTTTGTATTGTGAGAATGTTGCCAAGTGAAGAGCTAAACATTTTGCTTTTTTATTTCAGTAAATCTATTATGAAGCAGTGAGTGAATTAAGGAATAGAAATGCTACTTCCCCCATTGATAAAGTGTAGATCCGCTGTTATGTATACAGAATCATTTATATAACGCTTGCTCCTGATTGGTAGGTTTTATTATTTTATATATAAAAAAAAGAAGAATTGTTGATTTTAATTGCTTTCTTTAATTTCCGATTAAACAGCTTCAGGATAAAAGACAAAAATGAATGGCGGCAAGAAAGGAGAGCGCGTCTTTGATGTGAATGCGCATGCGTAAAATCAAGGGAAATAATCCGATCGAATGAGGCGTGAAATCGAGACAATCAGTGTTTTCAAAAACTTGTCAAAATTGCATTGCTTTGTAAACAATGTTCTCTCTGGGTTTTTTTTTTGGTGGGAGGTATTTTTTAAGAAAAATTTTCTTATACATACGTAAGTATTCAAGTGTAATTATTTTTTTTTTTAATCGATCTTGTATTTATTAAAAATCCGTCTTTTTTATATATATATATATATATATATATATATTTTTATGCGTGTCTGCATTAAAAAATCAAAAAGCTTTTTTCCTTTTTGGGGAAATGCTCGGGTATCTGAGAGAGCGGCTCTTATGAGTGAAAAATGCAAAACTTGTAGTGAAACGAGCATATCACTGATGGCCGACCTCGGGGCATTTACCAGAGATTTTTTTAATGATTTAACCAAAAGTAAAACCTTATTTTTCATAAAAATTATTAAAAGAGACTGTATGTATACAAATCTGAACGTTTGAACTAGATCTATTCTGGGATGGGGCCTTAAATACAAGAAGTAGTGTTAGTGGAACGATTAACATTTAATTGATGCTGATCGCCCCTGGCTGTATTGCTTTTCAGCTATTCAGTTTGCAATGTTTATGTTTTGCGTAGAACGACGACGATTCATTCGAGTAAGAAAAAAATTTCGTTTGAGAAATGCTTGGGTTGCTGGTAGAACGGATCTGATCTTTTAAAACATAAAACCTGCAGTGAAACAGTTCATCATCGATGACTGATCTCGGGGCATCTAGATGTATTTTACGATTGAGATAAAGTGAACCCCACGCATCAGTTTTCAATGGTTGATCTCTGAGCAAGGTCAATGAAATATTTAGAAACATCACGTACATATAGATTTTTTTAGTCTCGTTTTAAATGATTGAACGATAGGTTTCTATTTAATAAGCTAAATGAATAAATGTAAAATATTTTCCATTTATACTAATTATGTTTATATCAAAACACATTACGTTTATTTAATTCAATTACACATTTATGTATTTTCAAGTACATTATATATATAGCCAACAGAACACTGCGTAAACACATTCATCCCGATCCTTTATTAGCATAATAATTTTATAAACATCTTCTAATAAATTAATATTCTGAACAATTCATTCTTATTTTCATTCTGCAGTTTCCTTATATACAGGGTGTTATAAAAGTCTTGGGAACATAACGATTTTTAATAACTCAAAAACTATTAGGAGTTGAAAAATGAAATTGGTACCGTTGGAAAGGTTAAAGTTTCAAGTTTTGTGGGGAATCTTTAAAGTTGCTCAATATGAGCACCATTCGTCACACGGCAGACATCTAGTCGATAGTCCATTTCCTGCCAAACGCGTTCCAGCATCTTGACGTCAATGGTTCCCACAACTGCCGTTACTCGAGCCTTTAGTTCGTCAATATCTCTTGGAAGGGGCGGCACGTAGACTTGTTGCTTGACAAAGCCCCAAAGGAAAAAGTCACACGGGGTAAGATCTGGAGACCTAGGAGGCCAGGGCATGAGAACGTCATCACCTCGCCCAGATCTCCCAATCCATCTACCAGGCAGCCTTGTGTTAAGAAACTGCCTTACTCTAAGACTCCAGTGTGGTGGTGCACCATCTTGTTGAAAAATGAAGTCATCAGATTCTGCTTGTTCCAACTAAGCCATTAACCAGTCTTCCAGCATGTTGAGATAGGATTCACCAGTGATAGTTGCCTTTTCAAAGAAGAATGGTCCATAGACACCTTTCTTGGAAATTGCACAAAACACGTTCACTTTTGGTGAATCTCGCTCGTACTCAAGAAGTTCATGAGGATTCTCAGTACCCCATATGCGAGTGTTATGCTTGTTAACTTTGCCATTCAGATGGAAGGTCGCCTCATCGCTAAAAACAAGCCGGTCATCAAAGCCGTTATCTTCCAACTTCTCTTGCATTGCAATGCAAAAGTCACGGCAAAGTGGCTTATCAGTGTCCTTCAACTTTTGGACCAACTTGAGCTTGTAAGGTACCATTTGCAGTCGTTTTCTTAAGACACGCCAGACAGTTGCTGGAGCAAGCTGAAGTTCCCTGCTGGCTCTTCTCACTGATTTACGGGGGCTCCGCTGAAAGGCTGTCCGAACTTGCTCAACTGCATCTTCTGAAGTTGAAGGGCGACCTGTTCGCTTACTTGGGCACAAATACCCATCTTTCACAAATTTAGCATGCCATCTGACAATGGATTTCCTTTCAGGGGCTTCTTTTTTAAATTTCCTGCGAAATGCACGCTGAACACATGTCCACGATTCAGTCTTTGCAAATTGGAGGACGCAAAATGCCTTGTCTTGTTTAGAGAACGCTATTACTGCATCTGGAAAGATAACACCGAAAATCATTAGTATGACCAAAAACTTGATTAAGCAAGCTTTAAAATGGCACCAGTTTCATTTTTCTACCTGGAATAGTTCATGAGATATACGCATTTGTAATGTTCCCAAGACTTTTGAAACACCCTGTATATTCAAAAGTTTTATTAATATTAATGTTATTAATATTAATTCCAACGATTTTATGAAAGACATTTAACGTTAAAAATAATTATTTTGAAATTTGAATAACTTCCGGTCACGTAAGCATGCGTATATTTACACGAACCAACAACTTAGATTATCTGGAATCATTTATTAAAAAAACTTAATTTTTTCTGACTTCTAAATAGATAAATGCGAAAGTTTTTTTTCCATTTATCAAAACTATATTAATATAAAAACACTAATTAATTGGAAATGGGTATAGAAAACACTGTTTTACTCAGAGACTTCCATAATTTTAACAACAAACTTTGATAAATTTGTAGATTAACACTCTCAGCTAAGTTTAAACAATGTGATTCTACTTTTTAACTTATTAGGACAGTTAACTAATATACTTTTAACACTAATTCTAAGTTCGACTGGCAAGGTCGTAAAACTACACGTAATCGCCTAAAAAGTGGACCCTTGCCCCCCCCCTAAAAAATAACGCACAGAATTTATCTCCAATAGCAAAAAACAAACTGGTTAACTGCCATAAAACCCTAGAATGTCTCGGATATGGATGATCATCTTAAGTTAAATTTATATGCGACACTGATGCCGAATTCTAAATTCTAATTCTTTTGTTGTTTGCTATTGCCGCCAGGATTTTCTGGGTATCCACACTTAGCTGAGGGGGTTAATCCACAATAATACCAACACTTTTAATATTTTTATTCATACATAAAAAAATATAGTACTTAATCATTTAGATAATTTTAAAGAAGTTATTTATTTAATTTTCATGCGAAAAAAATAACACAACTAAACTCAATTGCTTAAAATTAAAATATAAATGGACGTACAGTAAAAAAAATATAAGATTTAAACAAATCAAATATGGGTGAATTTGCAGATTAACACACTCCGCTACCCCCTAAATATATTCTGCTTTTTTAGGCGATTACGTGTGAACACCGTGGAAAATGGAAAGTAAGAAAAACATATTTTAGAATTTAAAGTGATGGATCAGTTTCATATATATTTAACGTAGATTGTGCGTTATTTTTTTTTCGGGGGTGGGGTCCACTCTTTTAGGCGATTACGTGGCAGTCGTACTTAGGGTTAGTGTTACAAATATATTAGTTAACTATGCCATCCCCAATTTATTGCTGCCCGGGAGCGGGTAGGTTTTGCTAGTGTATAATAAAGGGTTCGGTTATTTTTTAAACGGCATATCAACCGTAATTGTCATTTAATCCTAGGAACTATTTGTCTTTAGAAATGCTTTACTTTCGTAAACGAATTGTTATAAGAACCGTAACCATACAATTTAACACATCAATGGTCGGAGATTCATCCTTTTCCTGTGGTTTATTAGTTATGTTCGACATATTTGATATATATTGGAAAAATTTTCTAGTATCATTATAACTTTCAGTAAGTTTATGTAATTTTTTTTATTAAAAAATCACAAACTGGCCATGCAATCTTAAATTAGAAATCTGTAAATATTAATGAGCATAAATACTTATTTTGAACATGTTTTTCTTCTTTCGTGTGAATCAGATGATTCTGGTGTTGGTATTAGTTTCCCCGATGTTTTTCTAGTTAGAAATCTTTCTGGAAAGACATCGGGTACTTACGGGAAAGACCACGAGAAGGTTGCCAACATCCCTAAGTGAAAGTGGTACTGTGGAACCGACTTGATTCGAACTTGGAGCACCCATGTCTTCAGTCTGTGTCGTTATCCACTTAACCACCGTCACCTCCCTTTGAACAACATGTTAAGGAGGAAGAAGGTTTCTTTTGAGTAATGCTTGTGTTGCTGGTGGAGCGGGTCTGATGTTTTAAACCCCGAAACCTGCACTGAAACCATTGCATTAAAGATGATCAACATTGGAGCATTTAAAAGACGTATTTTACGATGATGGTTATTATACGTATTTTGAAGATGGTAAAAACTTGAGTCATATAAACATTTAACAAAATGACTAGATTCGTCATTAAATAACTCGAAAACAGTTGATATGCCGTAAAACAAATCACCCCAATCACAGATACACACTCGCGCACCCACACGCACCCCCCCCCTGCGTCCCCACACAAGAATATACATGTGTAACTGTGACATTTCTGTTAATATACTTATTTTACATAACTAGAAATTACAAGTCGCTTTATTTCTATAATACCAATAAGGATACTATAAAATAAAGAGACTTATTAATTTGATGTTTAATTTATATACGTGTTTATAATATGTACGAACATTATGTAAATTAGATGGCAAAATAAAGCAATTAAAAAGCCACGCTGAAAAAATAGCATCACTCTTTCTCCAAATGCCCATAGAGTTATTAAAAACTATTATAAAGTGGTTGAATCAACATACAGTGAGTGAGGGCGAGATAAATGACTTGTTCAGTTAATTGCAAATTACGGTTTGTTAGAAGTTTTATAAAGCAATCCCTGAACCAAGGAATAGGTTTACATATATTAACTTATATAGGAAAAACGCTTTTAGGGGACAAGAAGCGTAGTCATACCTCCATTAGACGGACATGTAGAGTAGTTTAATATTGAGAAGGATTATTGCAATTCAAATTTCAGAGAAAATCAACGACCGTTATCAGCGAAGTAATAAATGGTAAACGGCTGTTGTCAGAGAGCGAAAACATTTGCAACAGTTATCAAAAGAAGTAGAACGAACTAGATATTTTAAGAGACTTTTTGTCACTCAGAATCTAGGAAATACCACTTGTTATTGACAGTAAACAAATATTGAGTTTAAACATAGAATAATATTTAAAAAATACGTCGTTTTGGGGGTTTAGAAATATTCAACAAAACAATTAAGAATAGCAAATACTATAAGAAACGTCGAAACATACGTGTTTTCTTTATTTTATTTTGAAATTTATTCTGTGATATTCTCTTTCTTCTTTCTTCACGTCTGCGTTGAACAGCTTCCGATGATTCAATCATTCACCAGTCTTTATCATGTCATGGTTACCTCCCCTTTCGTTCTGACCGCCATATTTCGTATTCCATTTTGTTCCCACCAAATGTCAGAAGCAAATGTCTTTCGAATTAATATGTATCCTACATTTTGGAATCTGTCGTCTACAAGACTCCCTTTGCAAATTGGAATTTGAAGAATTTTTGTAAGAGAATCGATGTTGCCAAATTCAAAATACACATCCTATTCCTCTCAATTGCTTTGAATTTATTTCAAGTCTTTTCAGACGATATGACTTTAAAGAAGTATCTAATTTTATTTTATTCGCCAGTGTTTAAATAGTGACCTCCAGCAGTTAATATTTTTCATAGGAATCAGTTCATCCTATATATTATGTGCGGATTTAAATAGGCATGTCTACTGGAACTAAAAAGATTTATATATCGAACTAGATATCACAACCAATACTACTGTGTTTAACTTTGATTCCATTAATAAATGTATAAACTGTGACAGATTTTTACCAGCATAGGTAAAAAAAAATAAGCCACTTTACTTCTATATGTTATACTTATCGGTAATATAGATGTCAAAATTCCTATTATTTTGCTATCTAATTTCGAATAGGTTATTTTGCCGTGACCGGCAGAATAACGATGGGGCTGTTATTTTGCCGGTTCATGTTTATTTAACCTAACTATTATAGTGAAGATTTCACGAGTCAACTTAACTGCCGGTTTATTTTTATTTTAACATTTTTCGAATAAAAAAAGAAATAATTAAAACTTCTAACTATATTTTTTAAAATTAAATAAATAATTCATACGGCGATTTTCGCAGTTTTTCTTCGTAAAGAAAATCCGAATTTTACATCATCAAAGTTTTTCGTTGTAAAGAAATTTTTTTAAAATTCAATTAAACAACTTAATAACTTCATTATTTGACGAAAACTGAACCGAACACTAGTGTTGGAAAATTTGATTAAAAAAACAACTTTACTTTTACCTTTTTATGAAGCAACATATATTATTCAGTTATTCTGCCGTAACCGGCAAAATAACGACCCCCTCGTTATTTTACCGGTCCCGGCAAAATAACGAGGGGTCGCTATTTTGCCTGGACCGGCAAAATAGCCTCTTCCATCTACTTTGCATACATGTTTACAATATGTACGAACACACTATGTAAATTGGCTGAAAAGAGAGAGTGACTCTTTCTCTAAATGCAAAAAATTAAGCCTCTTTATGAGTAATATAGATGTAAAGAGTCCTTATATTTTGCTACCTAATTTACATACGCAATGTAAATTGGCTGAAAAGAGAGAGTCGGTTTTTTTCTAAATGCTCGCAGAGATATTAGCTAATTATTATAGAGTGATTGAATAAACATAGAGCGAAACATGCGGGCGAAATACATAGATGGCTAAGGGAGAGATGAGTTATATTTTCACTTAATTACAATTTACAACTAATTAGAGGAATTAAAATAGTTTTTTGTCAAACATAACTCATTTTTAGAACTAAGAAATATGTTAACGTGTGTTTTGTGTCATTAACCGGTATAGGAAGAAATGTCTACTTAGTATGATAATGTAATAATAGAAACATAGATTATTTGAACAGATTTAACTTTATTAACACTTCCATGCATAATTTTTTACAGAAATCCTATGTAGTTGATTGTGGTGAGAGTGCTGAGAAACCAAGAGATAAGCGGTCACGACTAGCATGCGCCCGCTGCAAAGAAACAGTGGCTGCCGTGAGAGCTAACCTAAAACCGTTTGATTTCGAGGCGAGCGTCGTGATTATGCAAAATAGGCGCTTTTGGAAGTCCAAAAGAGCCTTATAAAAGGAGTGAAATTTTTGGTCGAGGATAAGATGTTTTCGAACGCCACGTCGTTCGCGTTTTTTAAAATTTATTTATTGTTGTCGGTTTATCTCTTGTTGGTGACGAGAATAAAGAAGTACTGCTGATGATGATACTAAGAGCGAACGTCTTCTCTGTTGTTCGTAAAAAGAAGAAAATAATCCGGCACGAGTGTATGTTCTTTCACTGATATAACTTGTTCTTGAACCATGTGCATTCAAGTTGAGCTGACTTCTGAAAAGGCCGGTAACGACTAATAGTAGCGGCAAAACGCATTCCTCAGTGTCCCTGACTCTCACAAAAACAAATATAATTTGTCAAATCAAAATGTATGATAATTTATGACAACTTTTCTATTTATTGTTGTGGAACAACAGCATGCATGAAAGGGTTTAACGTGAATTCACATAAAGAATTAATTAAAATTTCACTGTTTAATGCCCTTAACAGATAATAGTACCCAAAGTGTATTTAAAGCAGAGAAGGTTTAACGAGTTTAAAAATGGCAACTCTGCAGCTGAAGCAACTAGAAATATTTACTCAGAAAGATTGTCTGAATGAAAGAACGTGCAGAAGATGGTTTACAAAATTCACAAATTAAAATTTCGTCATTGATAATGAGGACTGATCAAGTTAGCAGGTTGAGTTTCATAAAGCTCCTGGCAGCATAACAGAAAGCATTTTACAGTCTCAAACGTTGACTCTATTCCAATATCGACAAATTCATAGCAGATTGTAATAGTATTTTGTGAATTGTGTTCCTTTAACCGTGCAACGCGTTTTTCCTTCTTTTTCCTCCGTCTTCTCCCAACGTATCCGATCTTTGTGACGTGCTCTTCTCGACTGCCCCCGATCCAAAAGACACCGCCTTTTATGTAGTCTTCTTGCTACACCTTATTTGCATAATGCAACCCTCTCAGTCTCGTAATTTAATGGGCGTGGGTTCGCGCCTCGGTGTTACGACTGTCTCCTTCCAAGCCGTCACTACACTCCCCCCTGATCTCATGATCACAAAGATGACACCTCGGCGGTCGTCTTTGCCGGGTGCTCCTTCGCAAAAGTGGGGCTTCTTCAGAGGCGTGGGCTTCTTCGGGGGTGTGGGACTCTTCAGGATTGCGGGCTTCTACTTTTGTCTCGGGTAAATCATCCGACTCCGTGTCGTCGTCAGTTATCAGACTCTCTGAAGATGTTGCGCTGTCAGTATCTTCCTCTAACGAGAGTATACTGTAGCGTGGGCGCAGGTCCTTCACATGTCTGGGCATTCCATTCACCGCGACAGATTGTGGACTGATTAGTTCTGTTACCCGACCTTGGCCAAAACTAGTGGTGCAGCGATTCTCCGGTGACTTCACCCACACGCAGTCTCCAATCTGGTAAGGACCGTGTTCAGGACCTGCTAATGATGGCACCACGTCAACCCCTTTCACCCTCACTTCGTAACGGTAGATCGCATTGGCTGGTGCGGTCAAATGTGACTCATCGTCTTTTGGTGTGACGTTATGCCAGTAGACAGCCTCTTGTATGGAGCAGCTCATTCTAGCCGCAATCCGTTTTACGGTACGGTGGCACCGCTCTGCAATTCCGTTCCCGGCTGGGGCATATGCACAACGGAATCTCAGGTTCACGCCCCATTCATCTGCGAAAATCCTAAATTCCCTGCTGCGAAAGGCTGTGTCGTTATCGGTGAGTAGTTCCCGCGGTGGGCCACGCTCAAAAAAGACAACTCTCAGTTGACCAATCACGCTTGCCGAGTCCTGTCGTGCCAACTGCCTCCACACAGAAAACCGCGACGGGCCACAATCTGTGATAGTTAGGAAATGATAACCACCGTAATGTGTAATGTCCATCCCCAACCTCTGCCAATTGCTGCTCACCTCCAGTTTTCCCTTCTTCCAGTAGACCGGCGCTGGATCTATTGATTGGCATTCTACGCAGGTTTGTATAGCCGACTTAACCGTTGCTTTCGTCGTTGCAGGACAAACTCTTCTGGCGAAATAAGTTGTGCGTCGCACTCCTGGGTGTCCACTGCGTTTGTGAATATCCATGATCTGGGCCGCGTCCAGTTCATCTACGTGTACAGCACCTATCAGGGGCTCGGGCCCCTTTTCCCTTTTCATTGCGTCAAACCACCGCTGTGGCACGCGAGTCAGTTGGTCGGCCACGTTTTGAATCGATGCAACCAACGTTACGTCCACCGAGAGCTTGTACTCCATCACAAGCTCCTTGAGTGTGCTCAACCGTCTCCTAATTAGCATCTCACTGGCTGCCTTGGTGCGAACTCGTGTTTTCTCAGTTAGAGTGTCCGACACCCAGTGGTACACACATGCAGAGTCGGTCTTTATATGCAATACCTTGCTCTGCCACTGCAGAGCCAAGTTGATGCCCTTCAACACGGCGTCCAGTTCGGCTAAATTAATATGCTGGGCATCGTTCTCAGGTCGCAGCCAACACGCATCCTCCAACACTGTCCCCTGTCTTTCCAATGCTACCCCAGTTGCTAGCGAGCTGGCATCGACCCATACATTCACTTCCCGGCCGTTCACGCACCAGTCTCCACAAGCTGGATCACTCCGCTTCACTGCATCCATAGTCTCGCATATCATATTCCGGAGGAGGGGGTCAGTCACTTTGTCATCCCAGCCTTTTGTGATCGAACTGGCTCTCCTCTTAATCACTCCGCATGCCACACGAAGCCATGCACACACCGGGAAGTGCCCAACAAGCCTTCCACATAAGGAGAACACAGTTCGTCGTGTGACGATGTCGGGAACTTCTTGAACTGTGTGTCCTCGCTTCCAGCGCAAGACGCCGCGCTCCCTCCAGACCATTAATCCCAGCACGCATGTGCCGTCCCCCAACCGCTCCGGGTCCTTACATTCCAGTCCGAACCGAGCCAAATGTTCCCTGACACAAGACGCGGGCATAACATCTTCGTCGACCAGGATATCATCGATGTAAGCCGATGTTGCGCGGTCCATGGCTTCCTCCTGCGATAGAACCGTGCTGACGATGGCCTTCATGACAAGGGGAGCCACATTCAATCCAAATCCTAGACGCGTCAGACAGTACCTCTTTCCATCGATCTCCACAGTCTGGTACGGCCACAGTGTCTCGTGGATTTGTACTTGGAGGTACGCTCTCCTGAGGTCCAGCAGAGACGCGTTAGCTCCTTTCTGGCGCCATTCACGCATCTTAGCAGCGCAAACATCAGCGTTTGCCGTGAATATGTCCACATGATCGTTAAGTTCGCGATAGTCCATCACTGGGCGCACCTTTGCCTTATTCCGCTGTACCACGGCCATCAACGGAATCAAACCCTTTGGAGGTCCCAGCCTTTCTTCCGGGTATGGCACGAGCCAACCCTTATTCATCCACGTGCGGAGCTCCTGATCATATTCTGGTCGAATTTCCGCAGCCACCCGATATTCGGACACTTCATTACGCAGCTCTTCAGGTGCGCAGTTATCTGCCCACTTCCACGCCGCGGTCCATGATCGTCTTTGACTGTCGAAAGTAGCAGTAAAGTCGGGTTCGTTGATGGAGATAGCCGCACACGTAGAAACTTTCCTGTCGCCGATCCGAACCGCTCCTGTCGGTCCCACAGTGACACCTCCCAACGCTTTAATCGCATCGATCCCCAATAATAGATCAAATCCCAGTGGTCTACCACGCACCACCAGAACATCTATCTTGACAGCATTGCCTTCATCTGTGGCAATGGTGACCGCACCACTGCCGCAGCATGCACCGGACGCGCCTCCAACGGTCACGATGTCCACCTTCGCCGTCTTCCAGGATCGGCATCTGCTCGCATCCACTATTGTTTGTGCACATCCCGTGTCAACTAACGCCGAACACTGCATCCCATCAACATGGATAATAACCTCCGGGAGCGCCCTGTTTACATCCTGGTGGGGGAGAAGGCTGGCGCTGATGCTTCGTCCCCTGGCTCGTTTCCCGAACAGTTCCGGGCCCAGTGTCCAACCTTGCCGCATTGGTAGCAATGTGTTTCACGTCTTCGGCAGTCTCTTGCTATGTGACCCCTGCCGCTGCATCTGTAGCAGGTTATACCAGTGTTGTGGCAGCTCTTGGGAACTGCGGTTTTACTGCCAGGTGGATACACGGCTGCAATCACATGTTGGCTTTGGTCCCTAACTGTTGTTAGTACCCTTGCTCTCGCTATTAGGTCTCCCATGGTTAGAGTCTCAATGTTTGGCGCCTGTTGGAGTCCAATAGAGATGGCCTCAGGGAATCCCGTGACAAAAACCAGTTTGACAAACTTCTCAAGTCCGACGCCATCGAAACCTGCTAGTCCGACCAACCGTCTGATGTTATTGGCGTAAACATCCACCTGCTCGCCAGCCCATCTAACCATGGTCAACTTCCTATAGGCTGTGAATGCGCCGTCCGTAAACGCCTCCTTTAACCGGGCCTCTATCTGCTCTACGTCCAGTTGGTCGCTCTCGTCCATCTCCAAGTACAGGGCCAACGCGTCCCCCTCCAGGTATAATGGGAGCAGGCTCGCCACATCATCCACCTTCTGAAGTCTCGCCACCAGTCTCAGTTTCTTAAGCCATGCTACCACGTCTCCCTCGCCAGTAAATGGCTTTACCATGTCACTGTGTATGCGTACCTTCGCCATAGCAAAAAAGCCGAAATAGCTTGTAATAGTATTTTGTGAATTGTGTTCCTTTAACCGTGCAACGCGTTTTTCCTTCTTTTTCCTCCGTCTTCTCCCAACGTATCCGATCTTTGTGACGTGCTCTTCTCGACTGCCCCCGATCCAAAAGACACCGCCTTTTATGTAGTCTTCTTGCTACACCTTATTTGCATAATGCAACCCTCTCAGTCTCGTAATTTAATGGGCGTGGGTTCGCGCCTCGGTGTTACGACTGTCTCCTTCCAAGCCGTCACTACACAGATATAATAGGAAAGAGCTTTCATTTATTAATGTTCATTCTTATGATCATAATTTATTTATTTTTCTATAATTTTAATTATAAATTAATTTTAATCGAATCGAACTACATTCTGAGTGAATGCTCACTACAGCATATACATCTATGTCTATATTTTGACGAGGAATAGGGACGAAATTGCGAAGTTGTTTTTTCCTGATGATGGTGTAGTGCTGGGTCCGGTAGCGGAGCTGTTAGTTCCGAAACACAAAAAGATCAAAAACGGGTTCCTTGGCGGGAAAAGAAAAGTCACAGAGTCACAGAGAGCAATAGCATACGAATAGTAGGATTATTTCAGTACGGCGATATTCTTAGCGATTAGGAACTGCCGCATACTGAATTCGTTGTGAGGTGCATTGTCGTGATGACGAAACGGAACCATATAAAAAAAACAATGGTTGCAGAAAGCTAAGATTACTGTTATATACGCCCAATATACAGTATTGGATAATAAAACAATCCGCTAATCTATCTGTAACCAATAGCTCAGACTTTGTGAAACATAGCGGACAAATCTTCGACACGTAACAAGATATGATCGGCGCGTGTATCGTAGCGTTGTTTGTGACGTCGTGTATTGTTCGTCGTAGGATTTTTAGCATGACATTTCTCTCTGTCGTAGTCAGAAATACGAAGCAATCAGCGAGTGTATAATAACAACATATTATTCTTCGGGGGTTAAATATTTTTCTTCGTTTTATTTTTTATATTCCTCTGCTGAAAATTACACCATTATGACTTCTGCAAGTACGGCCATCGTAGTGGGGGGGGGGGGTAGGAACTCTTTCGAAAAGAGTCCCCCATCTTCCAGTTCAAACCAAAAAGACCAGTACTGTCTTTTGCTACGTACTTCTATTCTAGGTCACTACCGGAGAACGCCTTCAGTTACTTTCTAATCATACTCACTCCCATTGTACTCGTATCGAAACTATCTCGTTATTAAATATACAGTGCACAATATTGTTGGATAAGGAGTGTGTACGTTTGCTAGTATATATTTAGAATGGTAAATGAGTATGAGTGCAGGCGACCTTGCCCATGTGTGGAACAAAGAAGTTGAAAGAGTGTATTGAGGATAACCTGGCACCAGGGGAAGATTGACGAATGAGGTCAGAAAGGGAAAGACTCAAAGCCATATGCGGATGAGATCCAACGGATTTGACGTCACGTGGGACCAAAGCGACGAAGAACGGTAAGGTTTTGAATCAGTACCGGTTTTGCATTCGACGCGACCGGTCATTAGGAGCAATGCTCTAATAAGGATAACTATTGAGTCTCGCACACTGCCCGGAGAGATGATGCCTTCCTTTTTATTATACTTAGTTGGAAATTGTACTTGTAACTTATTTAACCTTCTCCTAATAAACCTTCATTTCTGAAACCATGTCTTTTTTCAATTATTTCTACTCTAACTTAATGAAAAAGTTATACGCACAACAACGAACCAACGCGGGTCCTAAATATAAACGACACGACGGCGAGAAGTTGACTACAAGAATATTTGAAGTAGCGCCGAAACGACAAAATGGAAAACGAGGAAGTAAACATACGACATGGGATCACAACGAAGAAAAATGACGATAACACAACAATAGTTGAAAGTTAATATAGCTTAGATATGTATAATTCATAAACATAAATGGACAATGTCCCTGTTGCTTGTTCGATATCTTTATGAGAAATATTTTAATCAAGGGACGCGCGAGAGCGCTCTATCCCTTAATAGACTTAAAAAATGGCCTATGCTAGAAATCTCATTTCTTTGATCAATCATAACTCAAAAATCAATAAACCAAATTAGTTAAAACTTTGCACAAAATTTTTTAATAGGTTCTATAAGTGTGTAGAATTTCAGCATCATTAGTCAAGGCAACACAGAGATCCAGAAAGGTCAGGCATAATGTTGTGTTATCCGTGTGTACGTACGTACGTACGTATGTGCCACCCTGTATCTCATCAACTATTTGATGGATTCAGCTGATTTTTGGCAGAGATAGAGGTTCTAGGGTCTAGTTGATGACATTTTAATTTCAGTTTACCATATACCTTAGTTTTCCAGAAAATTCTAGCCTTTACAAAAGTAGTGACATTCCGTAATAAATGCCAGTATACTGAAATCATATGCCCTTAACAGGGTTAAGATGGAAATTCATATACACTAAATGTACAAAAGCAAGGAAATTCCCAAATGTTTACACTTTTATTGTCATTAAGGGTATGCGAGCACAACAGGGTTATGTATTTTAAGAAAATAAGAAATTTTACTGGTAGGAATTTTTCTTCAGCGCACCTCACACACTTCATCCACTCATGCATAGAGATTTATACTGTAGTGATGTGATAATGAAATGGTTTGGTTGATATGTAGTCATACCCTTAATTAATGACAATAAAAGTGTACAAATTTGGGAATTTCCTTGCTTTTGTACACGTGTTTAGAGTTAATTAATGAATTTACAGTAAGTAAAACAATAAAGACAAAAAGGAAAGATTATATTAACCGAAACAACAATTTTGATAAAAGAAGTGCAAGGTTCCAGTATTTCGTATCAATGAGAACTTCTCAGGTGTTTATTCATAAAAGAAACTTATTATACACATCATTATTCGATACTCAGTATCTGCGTATATGGAATGTAAATATGAAAATAAGAAATGCTTACTGACTGTGTGGCTCCAAAGTGTCTGACGTGTCGCACTATGATTTCAGCGTTTTAAATTTGCTGGGAAACAGGCCGAAAACGCTCATTGTGTATGGAGTGTGTGAGTGGTGACATCCTAAACGATGCGATGTGATCGCTAGGATCACGTTGAGAGCTGCTATCTTTAGTTAATGCCAGTTTGCATTTATACTTACAAGCCGAAGTAAAGTGATTCAGAAACGGCTGCTTTTACGTTTAGCGAGAATCTTCCTGATTGAGTAGATGATAACTTTATTTGTAGTTATTAAATTTACAAATTGAACTGGAAACAAACGGACTTTGGTCAGTTGTTTTGTTTTACTTTAATTTACCTCAAATAAGATATATTTCCACTGAGACGTAAGGGGCTACTGCAGAATCGGGGGCCATACATACAGGAGCATTCTAAGTTGGTAGTTGTGCAGCAAGATGTTTGTTCACATTACATTTAAATCTCTTCATATTGGTAGGGTCAGGGAAACCGGTAGCAAGGAGGGAGTTTTAAAAGCTATCGGTTCGAGGAAGGAAGTTATTAGAGTAGAAATCCTTTCAGAATCAAGGGACCTATACAGAGTAGGGTGGGATTTTGTTGATTACGATTTGGTCGAGTGTATTTACGTCGAAAGAACACCATTGCAGAAAACACATCAGAGCACATTCTACTAAAGTACTTGTAAAATAAGCACAGTGATGCAACATTGTGACGATGGGGCTGGAGCTTGCTAGAAAGTGTGGGACCTATTAGATTAGAAACTCTTTTCTTACCCTTCTAAAAGGGACAGGCTAGTAGTTAGTGCACTAGCCCAGATGTGACAACAATACTTCATGCATGAGCGAATAGTGGCTTTGTAGAGAAATAAGATACTTCTTCTTTCGATTGCTTCAGCATCCCGTTGTCAGATCACCAGCTCGGTTGAGGAAAGTCATGCTAGCGTTTCGTTGTCTAGAGTAGCTATGCCGATTTCGCCGTTGGGTTGTCGGTATTTTAGACATGACTTGATGACGTGGTCGACGGTCTGGTCAAGGTGACCACAGTCACAGACAGCCGAGTCCATGAGTCCCCATCCTTTCAGCGACGAATGGGCCGATACCGAACCTGAAGCGGTTGAACATTGTCAACTGCCGGCGAGATAGCTCCATGCCAGGTAGTTTGTCCGGTTCCTCCACGAATCTGTGAAACCTTGATTGATCTGCCATCCAGCGACGTTTGAGCCAGGTTCGTTTTGTGACGTCACCGAGTGTTGAAAGCAGGAGCTGGTGTAGCATGCTCTGTGGATGGGCGTCGTGACTTCTGGCGAGCTTGTGGATGGGGTCTTTGTGACGAGCTTGTGAAGTAGGTGATCTTCCTTGATTGTGGCTTTTCGGACAGTGCAAAGACAGTTGTTTCACGGCGCAAAGTTGGTGGTGCGATGCCGGCGAGTATCGGTAGTTGGTTGACCGGCGTGGCGCGCAGGAGCTCCTGGGATCTCCTGCGCCAGACTGTGGGCCAGTACTTGGCGGCAAAGAAGACAAATACCTAGGTATATATGCATAGTTTCTTGGTCGAGGCACCCCAGGTGGTACCAGCTAGGCGACGTATTAGAGCGACGCGGGCCGATGTCTTGGCGGACAGGTTTTCTAGGTGTTGGCGGAACGTCAGCGTGCGGTCAAGCCTGACCCCGATTATGTTGGGGCAACCTGGAACTGGAGTATGTTGTTGTCAATCATGATGTTCAACTCGTGGTTTGCCTATCGGTTGTTTAGATAGTATGCGGAGGACATAGTCTTGGCCACGGAGAGCTTAAGGCGTCAGTGTGTAAAGTAGCTTGACAGGATGTTCATATCAGCCGTTAGCCCTAGTTCGATCGTCTCCCAGCTATTGTTGGGCAGAAGGATAGCCAAGTCGTCAGCGTATCCAGATTTCTTGGACAGCGTGTCTGGGAGGTCGTAGATGTAGATGTTGAGCAACATCGGGGCGAGTACGGAGTCTTGTGTGACACCATTATTGAGTCGTCAGATCCTGCTATGTTGGTAGTTGCTGGTGTGACGGGTGAAACTGCGATAGGTAAGCATCTCTGTGATGAATCTCACCATGTGTTGGTCGGGGGTCGTCTGTAAAAGCTTGAGGTGGAGTCCACGGAGCCACACGGTATCGTACGCTGCTGTGAGATCAAGGAGAACGACGCCTGCCTTCTCACCTCGTTGGATGGAATCCTCGTCTTGAGTGAAAAGGGTTACCCGGTCCACCCGTAGTGGGAGCCAGCGTGCTCTTTTGTCAGTACTGGGTCGATGAACTAATTCTCCTGAGAACACCTTCATGCCAGACCCTGTGAAAGCCTTTGGATATATCAAGCGCTACCGACTTTGAAGTGTTTAATCCTGGTGACACTCATGATGTAAATCCCATATATTATACCAGTCACTACGGTTATTAATATTAATTAATGTTCATAATCACTTTTAACAATACTTAACATAATGTTCTTTTAAAATCATTTCCTTCTTTAATTCTTTAAACAATATATAAAGTTGTAGTTTCTGTTTGTTTAGTTGTTTGTTTGGTTGTTGACGAACTTCTCCTGGGGTTTTAGACATAGAGAACATGGTCATATATATTATGAAGCACCATTACCTAGAGTAGTTGAATAAGTACATTACATTTTTATCAAAGGTTGTACAACGTTATCGTGGGGTATGCGTTCGTCTTTGATATCCATTAACCCATTCGACGTGTTCCTTTATAATATTTGATTTATAACTTGAAAATTATAAAAATTAAAAATAAACATAGCCATGGTAATATGATGTTATAAGCGTTATACAGGAGTGCACAGGAGCGCTCATCAATTTGCGGGAAACGTTACCTCGAGAGAGTTAATGATTTAGAATTAATGTTAGTTCACTTAAGCACCTTACCACCCAATCAATCTTGAGTGCATTCTTTAGTCCCATCCTTATAATTGAATATTATAAAATACAAAAATTTTTAAAGAATAAAAAGGTTATATAATGTTATTGGCTGAACGCCAAAGGATATAGCGTCCCCTCATTCAATTCTGGGCAACGCCAGTCTCCTCGCTATTTTTTTAATAATTCCCTAAGACGCCATCCTGTTAAATGTGTTTCTGTTCTGTTTTCTACTAAAGCGCCATCTTGATGAATGTATAATTGCGTTCTTTGTTGTATCTGTATTTATCTGTAAAAATATATACATAGAAATAATACAAACCTCACATTAGAATATAATGAAACGCTTTTTTATGTACAATTATATCGTCATCTTTGCTTTAGTGAATTAGATTTCCTTTGAATTAGCCTTGAAAATAAATGGATTTCTTTTTTTTTCTCTCAACCTAATTTGAAAAAAAAATATCGATCATTAAAAAACCATTCTTTTCAATTCACATAGCAAGATATTCACTGTTAAAAATGTCTAAAGGAAAATAAAATTAATTAGACACCGACTAAGTAGGAAACAAAATAAAGAAAGAAATACTAAGAAGAAAAGGATATTAAATGTGGCCTGCCGTCTCTAGATTTGGAGAAAAAATATTTTTATATAAATCCGACAGGCAGCGAAATCACATCCCTTTACAATAGAGGTCCTCAGATGCAAGAAAGCTTTCTTCTCTAATAGCTTCTTTCCTCGAACCATTTGCCTTTTGAGTTCCTTCCCTGTTCCCTGTTTTCTCGACTGTACCAAATGCAGAAATTGAAATGTAATGTGAACAAGAATCTCGCTGCACAACTCCCCACTTAGGATTCCCCCTATAAATCTGGCCCCTAATTCACAGTAGCCGCTTACGTTACAATGGCAATGTGTCTTGTTTGGGGGTTGAATTGAAATTAAAAAACCATTAAGAGGTTTATGTAGTTTGCTTGAAGCATTGTTTACTTGTATATAGAAATGTGATACTTGCAAAGGTGTGACGGATAAACACAAGTTGGAGCAAATAAGACATATAATGGTGGAACAATTTAAATAGTTTCAGCTTTAATACAATGTATACATACATATTTATTTATTTATTTATTTATTCTCAAACACACATATATCTGTCTATCTACACAATGTTACAATGTTATGTAATACCTGTATCAAGATGGTCTGGTGGAAACTCCGTATGATATAATATTTCGGAAACTCGTTTTATCTTCAGAACCGTGCTCAACTCAAGTTCAAGTGTGCATATGTAGGAAGCGGTGGAGAAAAAAACATTAATCTGACAGGAAATATGGTTTCTTCTTCATTTTCTTCTTCTCTTCTTCTTCTTCTTCTTCTTCTCGTCGTCGTCATCGTTGTTGTTATTGTTATTGTTGTTGTTATTATTATTATTATTATTGTCGTCGTCGTCATCATCATCATCATCATCATCATCATTATTATTATGTTTTTTTTGTTGTCTTTTTTGCTTACAAAGAGTTTCCAAACGGGGCATTATCAGTGATTGCTCATATCCAATGGTTTATCCTCAAGTATGAGTGACAACAAGTCTCTCCATATTTCCAACACTCACCGCCTCTTCCAATGACTGTTGCAATTCATTTTACGTTATCGTAATATTTGTGTACTCTTGATTTCTCGTTTGTAACTACCGTTAGCCATCTCTGGGATTTAAGTGGCAATAAGCCTCTCTAAGTTCCTAGTATTTTACTCACCCTTTCAGTGGAGGTCTGGTTGGTGCCCCCCTTCTCGATGTTTCCACTCTCCTTGCCACTTCACAACCATTTTGTGCAGAGCCAGTTAAGGCTTGTGACACTGCATGTGCGTGTGCGTGTGTGTTTTAGGGGGTTATTATTATCATTATTATATTAGTAGTAGTAGTAATTGTTTTACTAAACCATAGTTAATCAAGTATTTGAGTCTATAATTATTAATTATAGTAGTAGTAGTAGTAGTAGTAGTAGTAGTATGCTTCGCGTTCTAGATTTTTTATTTGATAGCCTTTAAATAATATCCTATAATTTCACTCATGGTTAACTCAGCGTGATGCCGACTCCTGGAGTCACTAATCAGATCTGTAATTTTTTTCTTCTTTTATTGTATCTTTCTTTTCTTCTTTTATTGTATCTTTCTTTTCTTTTTCTACATCCTTCATAATCTTTTTTTCAAGCAAATACTCAATTTTGTATTAATGTATTTTTTTATTTTATTTCCTCATTTCCCGTTTTCTTTGGCGCATTTGCTTTCTGTGTGTATTTGCTATCGACTCTGACGATTGCTTTGCGATTGAAACGTTAGGCATTAAAATTGTTGAATGTGCATACGATACACAACTAGTTTCGTTTTATGACACAAGTAAGCACACAATGAACTAGCTTTGTCTACCCGACATTGCCCGGGAGTAAAAAAAAGAAATAACTGAGGTGTTTACGAAGAAACGGAAATTAATTTTGGTTACTTGAATTTCGTAAACAAATTATTTTGTGTAACAGGAATTGTTTAAGAAGTTCGTTTTATTATTTAACGCTAATCCACTAATAGTAAAGAACAAATGATAATGTGTAATTAAACTGGAAACTTCCCTTTAATGTTTAAAAATGTAACGTGTGTCTAGATATTTATTTTTGCAGAAGTCAAGAGAAATAACCCATTACATGATTACTTTCCTTTAATGTTTAAAGATTTTTGGTGAGTAAGAAAAACATTTGCACTCTAACAGTTTTCTTTACTGGGATAAGTATTTTCAGAAATAAAAAACTGAAGTTAAATAAAATGTATTCGTAACATAGTGGAATAGTGGAAGAAAAAATAGGCTAGTCCAAATCAAGTATCGATATGTCTGGCAGGTTGCTATTTTGAGTCTGATTTTTTAAAATCAAGATAACTTTAGATGATAGATATATTTTGAAAGAATAAAGAACATTTCGCTTACCAAAAGAACAAGAATTATAAAATATAAAGTGATCAAATTTTTTCCACCAAAATTATCCAAGGGAAAAAATGAAGAGTGTTTTAGTGTAACTGCTTTATAATTGCTATTAATTATTGAAATGATGTCTTAAAATTAGCATTGTTCAATTTCAACATTATATTTTGTGGTCGACATTATCTGGATAATAGCAAGTTAAAAATGGCCGTCAATTCCATATAAAAATAAAACCTCTTCATTTTAAATTTCTGCTAAAAATTAGTTATTTAATTTTAATATGAGTTTCAGTACCTATGTAAAAAAGGACGATTATTTAAAAAAAAGAACAGTCTTTTTAAATGACTGCAAAACAGTGAATCGGTTACGTGCTGACATGATAAAAGATAAGTGACATTGAAATATTAACCGTCGCATTAAGAATTTTGATGGCTCTGTTTCGTAATTTTCTAGATAACGATTAATAATTCGTATGATTTAGATTATTCGGACTAGTGTTTTTATCTTTAGTGTTATTATCACAATGTTTCGGCCGATGTAAGCTCCGACCTTCTTCAAGTGCGTCTTGTCGAACTCTGAAATATATACGGAATTTCGAGCTGAACCTTTAATGTATTTCACGGAGGTAGATTTTCCTTGTTCTGTCAGCGATGACCGGGTAGAAGTTTTAAGCATTTTTTATTGTATTCTTGGTTAGTATCGCATGTAGTGTGGATTGAACCTTCAACCTCCAAAGTACTGTCACTTAGAACTGATTATTACTTAACTCGTTATCCGTTACGCCACGTGTTCATCCATCATCACTACAGGCGACACGAACTAAAAAATAAAATAATTGCTTAGAGCATCTATCCAGGCATGGCTGACGGAATAAGAACAATCTACCCGTTAATTAAATAAAGGGTTCAGTTCGAAATCTCGTATAAATATCCCGAGTTCGTCATAAAGATCTCCGAGTTCTACAAGACGAACCCGAAGAAGATCGGAAAGTACATCGGCTGAAACGTTGAGAACATTTGTCCAAATAATCCAAATAATCCAAATTGTAACAGCCCTACTAATTGTGTAAGGAACTCATTCATTTTTTTATAATGTAAATAAGCTTTTCATATTTTAAAAACGTTATTAGTGTTTTCAATTTTGTCTTGTTCGCAACACCTGTGGGGATGTCGTTAAATTTCTTACACTATGTATCATGATAAATAAATGAAATAATGGACGATATTAAGGGATTTAGTAGGATCATATATCTTTACCGTTTTCATGAGTACGGAGATTAGTAATTACAAACAATAAACCAAAGTAAAATATATTATCTTTCGAATTTTTTTAGATAAGGAGTAATAATTTGTATTATTTAGATAATTCGGACTGATATTCTCATAATGGGTGTTATTTCCACAGCGTTTCTTTATTTTATTTTTTTATCTATCATAGTTCACCCCAAACAAGGCAGGCCGCCACTGTAGGTATAAGGGGCTACTGAGAAAGAAGGGGGGGATTCAACCTAAATTAGGAGCTGCGAATTTTTGTATGTCAGTAGCGTCAGGAAAGCAAGAAGCAGGGAGGGAGTTCCAGAGTCCAGCAGCACGAGGAAAGAAGCTTTTGGAGTAGAAAGCTCTACGGCATCTGGGGACATCCACAGTGTATGGATGGGATTTGGCAGATTGTCGGGTTGGTCTAGTGAATTTACGTCGTGGGGGCACCAGAGCAACAAGCTCATCAAGGGAATATCAACAGGAGTATTAATAGTGTACTATTTGGTTTATTCGGACTACTGTTCTCATCTCGGTTGTTATTCTCAAAACGTTTCGAGGCCGATGTAATCTCCGACCTTCTTCAGGTGCATTCTGTCGAACTCGGGATTCTGTACGGAATTTTGTACAGATCCCACGGGGATAGCTTTCTCTCATTCCGTTTTAAGTAATTGGTCCCCCGATTTATAAAATCGGGGGACCAATGTTTTGAGGCATGTTTGTCCGTCCGTCCGTCTGTCCGTCCGTCCGTCCGTCCGTCCGGATTTTTCTCCGCAACCATCCATTGAATTTCTCTGAAATTTTGCATGAAGTTGTAACTTTGGTCAGGTTAGAAAGTGACATTCTCCGATTTTTGAAAAAGAATCTGGTTAGCCCCCCAGTTTTTGACCCATAACTTTTCATCCATCCATTCAATTTCTCTGAAACTTGGTCAAAATGTAGAGGCAATTGTTCCTAATAGAAAATAAGTATCGCTGACCTTGGAAAAAAATCTGGTTTGCGCCCCCAGGGGGGTCAAAAGCCCCCTAAAATGGTAAAAAATGACCCTTTTCTCCGATAACGTTTGATCCATTTATTCAATTTTTCTGAAACTTGGCCAAAATGTAGAAGCAATTGTTCTGGATATAAAATGAGCATTCTTGACCTCAGAAAAATTGTGGTTCGCGCCCCCGGGGGGTCAAAGAAGGGTAAAAAATGCCCCAAATTGCACAAATGTATAGCATTTTACACTCGCCACATCGAGTCACATACAGAGGGGGACCACGCATGCGCGGCTTGTTCGTAATTGTATTCTTCGTATCGCCCGTACCTAGGATTGAACCTTTAACCCCCAGAAGACTATCACTTAGAACTGCTGATCACTTAGCACTTATATAGAGTATTTATGCCACAGACAATTCTGGTATGAATGTTAAGAGCCTTAAATCTTTAGATGTGTAGTTTTACTACTTATCACTATATATTACTACTAATTACAATATATTACAACATATCACTATACATACATACATACATACATACATACATACATACATACATGCATATATATATATATATATATATATATATGAAGAGTTACAATGCAAAACGCAATATACGCCATTTTCAAATTACTACAAAATGTTGCATTTTATTTTCCTTAGCTAAATTCCCAAATCATGTTTTACATAATATATATCGCGGAGATTGTATCAGCCGAAACGTTGTGAGAATAACAACCTTAATGAGAAGAGTAGTCAGATAAACCAAATAATACAAATTGTCAATGATTATGTCAAAAATTCTGAAACAGAGTATTAATATTGTTTGAATAATAGTTGGATAGAAAACGAGAGAAAGAGAGAGAGAGAGAAAGAGAGAGAGAGAGAGAGAGATAGTGAACAGAAATACTAATTTTGGATTTTGTTTTTATTTTCTTAATTTAATTGGCTTTGCGAACTCACTTTTTCCAGATTCAAACAATCTCAGCTCAGTGGATGACCCAACTGGTCGCATTTGTATGCTATTAGTATAGGTACAGAAAATTGTTTATAGACAGATAGAAAATCTCCATTACTTCATAGATCGGTATTTCAGCTATTAGAAGGTCCGTGTTTACTCGGTATGATCAAATCCCTAAAACCTTCGGGGAAGGAATTTATCACTTATGGAATTTCCTAAAGGAAATTACAAAATTGCACTGACGTCGGATAATTATGACCTGATTTATTTGTATTTGATGTGACATTGCATCGCATTAAAAGGCTCCGTCCGTCGGACTCTCCCGTCTGCTTTAATTTTAAATGTCATTTTCGTCGGTCTGTCAGTGTTCAATTTAAAATAGCATTTTTACTGGTCGGTCCTGCTTACGACTAAAATAACATTTTTGTCAGTCGGTATGTTATTCAGAAGCTCAGTAACGTCACAATTTGAACTAGATGCGTCTAAGTATCTCTAAAAGGGCTTTGTCTGTCGGTCAGCTTGTCACGTGTAAGTTTGAAACACTAGCATTTTCGGCTGTCTGAAATATGTCAATTTGGAACATCATTTTTGTTAGTCTGTCACGCTTTAGTATTAAATGGCCCTTTTTTTCGGTCGTGCCAGACCGATGAAAATGCTACGTCAAACTTAAGCGTGACAGACTAACGAATATGCTATTTCTAACATATGCGTGACAGACCGATGTAAATGCTATTGACTTAAGTGCTAAAGACCTTATGTTTGAAATAGAATTTTCATCGCTAAACGCGCAAATTGAATGGTCACATCTTAAGAATAAACCGTTCTTGTTTATTTATTTATTTTCATTTTATGATTGCGAGGGAGAATATCTGTACAGTTAAATGCTCGATGTTGTAAAATCCACACGACCGTCTTGACGCAATAACATTGATATATAAACATGAATAAATATATATAAATAAATATAAAACGTATGGATAAAAAAATAAGATCGTGAATACGCACGTTTATAATTAATCTTTGGTTTACTCCCCCATCCGCTTTCTGCTCCTTCGCTGCCTTACATGTCCACTTTTCCTATGCCTCACATACTCAAACCACTACATACAACATCTATTCCACTCCCTTTCACAACCGCTTCCCTCCTTGATTTATCATCCACGCTTCGCCGTATGAAATTTGTGTTCTGATTAAAAGACTCATTTTTACCAAATGAATATGGTCGAACTAGTCGACCGAAATATCTTGGTTCAGCTTTAATCATGCGTTTATGTCCTTATTTCTACTAGACTCTTACCAATATGGAACACTCTGGTGGGTAAAATAATAGTTTCTGCTTAGCGTGACGAAATACCTTTCTGCAAAAAGAATAAAATCTTCTCGGTAATTAGTATCGTAAAATTTGTAAGCAAATGAATAAATCAATTTAAAAACGATATAATTTCCTCCACTTCTCGCAGTAGCGGTTTCGTTAACCTGCATAGTAAAATCCAATTTTGTCAATCTTTCAGTGAATAAGTTTGCGTAATCTACAAAGATTAAACATGTTTTTATTGTTTGGTTTATTGTTTATTCGTGTTACGGTTTATCAATATTATTATAGGACCCTATAAGTGTGTATTTATGAAAACAGAACTCTTATTTTAGTTGAGGATGTCCCAAACAACTGTTCCCCGTCTCTCACGAACACTAACTCAATCTAATTATACTGAACGATCAGTCATGATTGGGACATGAGCATAGAATATAAAGATGTAAATAAGTGGCGTTAAGAGAGACGTCTGTAAATGCGTTAGATAGAAAAACAGAAACGAAACGGTTGGTGAATAGAAGAATCTGACAGAAAAATAAGAAACAAAGTGAAAACAGTGTGAAAATGAACGAGTGAAAAAGACTGCGATAAGACATTGAGAGTATACGTGTATGTTTTTGATTATAGCTGGTTTCGTTTTTTTATGTAATAATGGGTCACCGCTTATAAAGGTCCAAAGGCCACTCGAGGATAAGAGTTAACGAGTTTGTCAGGTGGACGGCGAAAGGATTGGTACCGATGGTTTAAACTGGGTAGAATTTGATTATTTAAGCGGACGGCTCTACAGGAATTTAACATTTTACTTGAAAACGACCATATTGTACACAGCTAGGAAGCAGCCCGATAATATTGTGTTCCACAGACGAGTAATTCTTAGAACAAAAGTGTGTCCATAGAAGTTATGCATAGTTTTCGGTACACAGAGAAGAAGGGATTCTTTTTTACAGAAGTTTCAAATTGACGAGTTCTTGTTGTGAATGCTTTACAGGATAGACCATTGGATTGGAACTCATTTCAGCATCTACCATGACAATAACGATTTTATACTCTGTTAATGCAGAAAATGATGCACTGAGCAGCACCTCCCCAGATGTGGCAACACCACTCCATCTTAGGGCGTCTTTGACTCCTATACAAATCGAGGATTGCCTCAGGAATGAGATACTTTTTAGAGTGGTAGAATGATCCAACCATTATTACAGCGACTTTAGCAACAGATTTGATATACGTCAACAATTTAGGTCTGGAGTGACTTCAGGTATGGAATGAAGGTCAGTCCTAGAAGGTAATCAAAGCAGTGGGCTTCCTCGACGGGAGAGCCATTTATTTCAATTGGAGCAAAGTGAGGTATTATCGTGTTCATGAAATCGTTTGGTTTAGTATTTTTACGGCAAATATCGCATGTTATGGTTATTTAATACCTAAAAACATTACCTATTGTAAAATGTCGATGTAGAGAGTTATCATTTTGCGCAAAATAATGTGATTGGTTTAATTGTCATTGTCTTAAAAGAGTTATAACTTTTAAGTCATGGAGGGATAATACGGCGGTATTAGTGCGTCGATAGACACATTTTATCCGACATGATGCTTTTATCATAGCTGGAGATAAGGTACAAGAGTATAAGTCTCTATGGTCTTCCGTAACTTTAAAAAAAATGTCTCATTTTCGTAAATGAATGATTGTTGGTGTTTATTTAATCCCGAAACACAATACTTATTTTAAACGATTCTTTCAAAATAGAAATAAGAATTCTATTAATAGATTGGAGAAGCGGGTATTCATACCTTGTCTAGGTAGATATTATGGACGTCTACTTAGGACGTTGTAGATCGACTAGACTTTTTACTTGTATTACCTTTTACAGTCAGCGTCAGGAACAATTATGCCCCTTGGTATAGAAAATTGACATTTCATGAGTTGTAATCGACGGCATTTTTGAGCACGTCAAATAGTATTTTATAGGCATATCATTAATGTCCCAAGCATATGTGAAACATATTGACATATGTACGGCATATTAACTCATATATTGACTTATATTTTAAATTACAGGCTATCCCAAACCCCTAAGAAACACCACTTCTTCTTCTTTCGTGTGAATCAGATGATCCTGGTGTTGGCATTAGTTTCCCCGATATTTTTCTAGTTAGAAATCTCCCTGGAAAGACATCGGGTACTTACGGGAAGGACCACGAGTGAAAGTGGTACTGTGGAACCGACTGGATTCGAACTTGGAACACCCAGGTCTTCAGTCCGTGTCGATATCCACTTAATCACCGTCACCTCCCAAAACACCACTCATTGAATCGGTAATAGAATTAACATGCCTTTGTGCAATCCACTTATATTTGATACAAATAAACTTCAGTCGATGTCTAACTTCATGAATACCCAACAGTCTTTGTTTCATCGCTGTCCATTTACAAGCATTTAGAGACAACGTGCAAAATTATCAATAACACTGACACATTCCTATCTTGACACTGTTCTGATTTTGACTGTGATGTGACTTTTCACTTCAGGAATAGTCTGACTGATTGTTTTGATGGATGTTATCTTTGAGATCCGGTGCATGTGAAGCCCATTCAAGATTATACCTCCTACTGATGAGATGATAACCAAAGTGTCCCAGCATAGAAAAACCTGTTAGACATTCATGAATGAACCTTAGTGGACAAGTAAGACGTAGACTGAAGTTAATTTGCACCAAATATAGTTGGATTGCAGAAAGGCATGTGACTTTTATTAACGATTACATTGGTGGAATTTCTTGGACGTGTCGTCATGTATATTGATTAACATTAAACATTCGTCAATTTGTATTATTTGTATTATTCTAACTACTGTTCTCATCTGGGATGCTATACACACAACGTTTCGGCCGATGTAATCTCCGACCTTCTTCAGGTGTATCTTGTTAAACTCAAGAATCTTTCTGTCGAACTCGGGAAGTTGTACGAAATTTCAAACGGAACCCTGTTCGCAAGGATTCTTCACTTAACAGATAAAGTGCTAAGTATAATCAATTCAATGGATTAACACGTGGCGTAACGGATAAAGTGCTAAGTTTAATCAATTCAATGGATTAACACGTGGCGTAACGGATAAAGTGCTAAGTATAATCAATTCAATGGATTAACACGTGGCGTAACGGATAAAGTGCTAAGTATAATCAATTCAATGGATTTACACGTGGCGTAACGGATAAAGAGTTACATAATAATCAGTTGTAAGTGACAGTCTTGTGGAGGTTGAAGGTTCAAATCGTCAGTGCGGGCGATACCAAGAATACAATTACGGTCATGGTTTAGTGAAGCAGAGTAATCTACCCCTGTGGATTCAAAAAAGAGTTCCATTCGGATAATCCAAACAATACAAATTAGTCAATACTTCTGAAAACATAAGTTCTAATTTAAATCAAGCGCTATTTTTAGGAGAAGGCAAGCAAACTTTGGCTCAGCTTTTATCCAAACTAGTTCTAATAAATCTTCTTACTTTTTCTGTTGCATGAAAAATATTTCATTATTACAGAAATGCTTGAAATTCAAGAAATTCATGATAACTTTTACTTCGTGTTCGATGTAATTGTTCTTTCTTGATGCAACTTGCATTATTTGACTGACGCTTATTTCTTTAGAAAACTAAACAAAAAAACTGTTTCAGAATCTTCTAACTCTAAATGTGTTTGTCGACCTGTCAAATGTGATACATCAAATGAGTTCAGCCAACATTGCAGGTGTTAAAATAGGACCAGCTGCATCTTGGAAGACATCTTAAAGAAAATGACAAGTAAAAATAAATAAGAAAATTAGACAAAAACAAGTAAAGCATGAGTTTTCTCACCTTGAGGACAATGCTACTTTAATAAGTAAAGTATGGGTCGTCTCCTTCTGTGATCATTTCTCCTTGACAATTAAAGCATGGATTGTCTTCTCCATCGATCACTTCTACTTGAATAAGTAAAGCATGAGTTATCTTCCCCTGTGATAATTACTTCTTGAATAATATAAACAATCATTAATCTAAATGTTTGTTGGATTTGGGAAAGAAGTAATTAGTTTATTTTTAGATATTTGTAAAAAAAATATGCAATTATTGCCAATATGAGTGTGAGCTTTTTTAATCCTCCTACGATTTGTTTCATGTGAATAAAATTTCCTGAAAAACTAATGAACCAATTTTGAGAAAATCAAATGAATAATAGAATAATGGATTAGTGGACTAACAGAATAATAGAATAAAGGCCAGTCATAAAATAATATGTTATTTCCGATTAACACTGCGAACCAAACACTTATTCTTTGAATGTATGGAAACAGAACGAGTTTTACATGACTTTAGACTGGGCCACGTCAACTGAGATAAACGTTAACAACCCGAGTGCGATAGATGCACAACAAACAGAAAGTCGGCATATCTCTCTATATAAAAGTTAAGTATGCTTATTTATTTCTATATATAAGATTAACTTCTAAACTAATTAACCGATCATTATGAATTTTGGAACGCAGCTGCTTAACCTAAGGGTAGGTAATTTAGGCTATAGTTAGCTTGATTTAGTTGTATGAAAAAGTGAAAAGTGAAGGTAGAATCCCTTTGTGAAAATTCAGGTACCTCCGATTTTTGTTAAATTATAACAATAGGTATTAAACATGAATTAATAAATATTCCACAAATTTCGTTTTTTTAGATTATTTTAAAGGGTTTTAAGGGGCCATAATATGAGCGCAATCTCCTATTTGTATATTAGAGTATATGAGATTTGCATCAGACACGAATGAAGCATGATTCCCTGAATTTCAGTTTATTCTTAAGACCCCTTAACCATAAGTCTGAAATTTTAGACATTTTCCAGAACTAAAATCATGTAATGGATTAGAATAAGGATTTTAGACATAAGGTTTAGTATCATTATATGTTGATTTTTATCTTCATAAGGGAACAGAAAAGTAATCAAAAATGCTCTTTACAGGGAATTAATTATACCCGTCCTAGGACGAATATTCGTCTTACATATATAATGGAACAAAAAGAAACTTACCTTTATATGTAAATAGAAATGAGCGATATATGTTTTATTTGAAATTCAATAAAATTATATAAAAATGATATAGCCATTTGAAAAAAAGGAATAAAAATAAAACCTGTTTCCCTATTTCTTCTCCCGCTTAATTATGATGAAGACTTCTTTATTATAAAGACGAAATTTAAAAGTTACCATATTTGGTCTACCTTTTTTACCGCTACATACGTCATAATCACGTTGACACACCAGTTCTTGTCACATTACTAAATTTAAGTGACGTTGAGCCTGGCCAGTACAAGATGGGTAACAATTTGGTAATACTAGGAGCTGTATGCCATCTCCCCTAACTGGGATATACATACTAACTTGTGACCGCATGTGAATTTGTATTCATCATAAACTTCCACTTCCAGTGGAAGGCATACTACCCGACGCTGAGCGAATGCCACAGAAAGTGGTATTACCGTTTATTCGTTCAACATATACATTGTCTTTGAGTTCGGCAGCGTGGGAAGAGATATCGTCGGTTGTCATTAGCGATAATGTAAAATCTTTCGTAAAAACGATTGAAGATAAAATAAAAATGTACTTCCTTCACAGTAATTGTATTCATGACCTTCTAAATTGAAAACTTTTGTGTTTAATACATTCCCTTCCTCCCACCACACCTCATCTCATTCGATCATCCTCCGATCTAATACATTTTATATGCTAACGTCTCACACCTACCAGTATCTTATAACTCTACAAAGTCAGCATTCGCCCATGGATCAAGTATTGTTTCCACATCTTGGCTGGTGCACCAACCACTAGTCGCTCCCTCTTTGACCGGATACAAGAAAGAACTTCTAACCTAATAGGTCTACCAAGCTCCAACCACTGTCCATTCGCCGCAATGTTGCAGCTTGTGTTAGTTTTACAAGTACTTCCACGCAATATGCTAGATCCATGTTAGATATATGTGCTTGTTTTACAAGTACTTCCACGGAATCTCCACTGATGAACTTACTTCACTTGTATCCCCTTAACGTAAATACCCGCGACCGATCTAATTACCAGCAAAATCGCACCCCTTCTCTGTAGAAGTCCATAGAAGCATGACGATTTTCTACTGTAATAGCTTCTTTCGTCAAACCGCTTACCTGTAGAATTCCATCCCTGCTCCCTGTTTACTAACGGTACCGACCTGTAGAAATTTAAATGTAATGTGAACAAACATCTTGCTACCCAACTCCCCACACATGTTCCCCTATAAATCTGAATGTTATCACAGTAGCCCCTTACTCTAAAGCGGTAATATGCCTTGGTAAGGCGAGCAAAAGTAAAACGAAAATTAAATCAGACTATCAACTGCGCTCGTTCACTAGTTTATCTTGCTAGCCAACGTTCTCAGAGTTCATTTGAGCATCGTTTCCTGTAGTGCTGGAACATGGGGAAGACGTGGTCCCACAGAAATGTTCGTTTTCAAAAATTAATTTTATTTCTCCTAACGTCAGCATTAAGTAAATGAATAAAAATAAGGAATCTCAATAGATTTTATAGGATAATATTTTTTGTTATAATTTTAATAATTTTGCAAAAATCTTTATTTTATAAAAGTCTTTATACGACTGTGAAAGCTGTTACTGAATCTGTTCTGTTCCATCCGCCAAAAGAGGTTATGAATTCGGTCGAGTTTCTTTGTTTGTTTGTGTACAGCCTAGCGTTCACATCGCAAGCAACGTGCTTCCATCAAATATTAAAAAAACAACTTGCCCTTCTTGTTCGAAGGCGATATGGTTGTAATTCAAATAATAGAAGCAAACATATATTTAACCTTTCGAATACTGTGTTAACAGACATCGAAATTAAAGTTTTGTCTGTTAGATTTCTGTATTCCCCATACACCCTCGCTTCTTTTGAGGTTCTGTTTTCTCAAATTAGACATCACTCGCCAAGTTCCTTAGTTAATTTGTCTGGATTTAAATCTAGGTTGGTTGACTTGGCACACCAATGCAGTCACGCTTTCATTGACCGCAGTGACTTTGTCTGGAATAAAACGCAATTTAAAACAGTAAAAGCGTAAATGTTAAATACAGACATTTACAAACCAGATAAAGATGCGGGAGTTGTGATAATGGATCGTATTGATTATATTGAGAAAATGTTATCTATTCTCAACGATACAACTAAATTCTATAAATTTGGCCTGGTTGAGTCAGCAGATGATGCTTGTAGGAACGAAATCAAGATTTATTTATTTAAAAAAGTTTTTTTTCAAAGAAGGTCAATGATAGGATCAGACCCTCTGGGTCATTACCATCATAGATTATATGGTCTTCCTAAAGTATACACAAGGGGGTGCTCCACTGAGAGCTATATTATCTATAATATGGTCGAACCAACATTCTTTGGCTCACTGGCTCCTTGAAATCTTGCAACCTGTGCGTGAGTTATACATTACGCACTGCACCCCTGACTCCTATTGGTTTTTGAAATGCCTATGTGGGTTAAATTCGGGTTCTGAGACATTCTTTATGTGCTCGTTTGATGTCTCTTTACCAATGCACCTTTGGATGAGACTATACGTATTTGTGCCTACGCACTCTATGAAGTTGACCTGATTTCTCCATGTTTCTCAAAGAAGATCTTCATAGAATTGGTACTTCTGTGTACAAAATCAGTAGAGTTCAGCTTTGACAATATTATGTATAGTCAGGTCGATGGGGTTTCAATGGTGAGTCCAATTGGCCCCAACTTTAACTGATATCTTCACCAGATATTCCGAATCGGTATTATTTAGTTCTGTAACCATACCCAAGACTTATGTTAGGTATGTAAACAACATATTTACCA
Source organism: Sepiola atlantica (assembly GCA_963556195.1). Classification (NCBI taxonomy): domain Eukaryota; kingdom Metazoa; phylum Mollusca; class Cephalopoda; order Sepiida; family Sepiolidae; genus Sepiola; species Sepiola atlantica. The sequence continues at coordinate 106,202,672 of OY744521.1, forward strand.
TATTTTCATCACCAAGTGAAGTGTTGGCATTCTTCAATAAGTTAAATTCCATTCATGGGGCTCTAAAGTTTACTATGGAAAGTGAGAAGGATAATTGTTTTCTCTTCTTTGATGTCCTTGTTGAACGTTCAAGAGGCGGCTTTCTCACTACCATCTACAGGAAGTCTACTTTTACTGGCCTGTCTTTTCGGCAGAAGAAATTTGTTAAAACATTGAATCTCTTTTAGGAACCTAAACCCCGCCTCTGTTTCGTTTAAACGACTTTGAATTATATATATATATATGACGTAAGGTGTGTGTCTATGTTTATATATTTATCCGTTTGTATGGGAAAGTAACTAACGAATAATTAGTTATTTCTTAACATTCTTCTAATGTGCACTATGTTTTTCTTACTTTAGTTGTATGCAAATTGCGCAAAAATTCTACTGCTTCTAATGTGCACTATGTTTATTTTACTTTAGTTGTATACAAATTGCGCAAAAGTGTACTCCTTCTAATGTGCACTATGTTTATTTTACTTTAGTTGTATGCAAATTGCGCAAAATTTCTACTCCTTCTAATGTGCACTATGTTTATTTTACTTTAGTTGTATGCAAATTGCGCAAAGGTGTACTCCTTCTAATGTCCACTATGTTTATTTTACTTCAGTTGTATGCAAATTGCGCAAAAGTCTACTCCTTCTAATGTGCACTATGTTTATTTTACTTTAGTTTATGCAAATTGCGCAAAAGTTTACTCCTAGCGTGCACTATGTTTATTTTACTTTAGTTGTATGCAAATTGCGAAAAAATTTACTCCTTCTAATGTGCACTATGTTTATTTTACTTTAGTTGTATGCAAATTGCGCAAAAGTCTACTCCTTCTAATGTGCACTAGTTTATTTTACTTTAGTTGTATGCAAATTACGCAAAAGTCTACTCCTTCTAATGTGCACTATGTTTATTTTACTTTAGTTGTACGCAAATTGCGCAAAAGTCTACTCCTTCTAATGTGCACTATGTTTATTTTACTTTAGGTGTATGCAAATTGCGCAAAAGTCTACTCCTTCTAATGTGCACTATGTTTATTTTACTTTAGTTGTATGCAAATTGCGCAAAAGTTTACTCATTCTAATGTGCACTATGTTTGTTTTACTTTAGTTGTATGCAAATTGCGCAAAACTCTACTTCTTCTAATGTGCACTATGTTTATTTTACTTTAGTTGTATGCAAATTGCGCAAAAGTTTACTCCTAGCGTGCACTATGTTTATTTTACTTTAGTTGTATGCAAATTGCGCAAAAGTTTACTCCTTCTGATGTGCACTATGTTTATTTTACTTTAGTTGTATGCAAATTGCGCAAAAGTTTACTCTTTCTAATGTGCACTATGTTTATTTTACTTTAGTTGTATGCAAATTGCGCAAAAGTTTCTTCTTTCTAATGTGCACTATGTTTATTTTACTTTAGTAGTATGCAAATTACGCAAAAGTCTACTCCTTGACAATAAATGTACCCATGGATTCAAAAAGAACTGGATGCTATTTTATGAAAGTTTTAACGTAGATAGTCGGCATAAAAGGAACCATCTTTAAAAATAAATATAACCCTTAGTTCTTTCTAAAATTTCTTACATATAATGTTACATATAATGTTACCTCCTCTCCCAAAAAAAACAATCAATATCGCGTAATTTTGTTTGTAATTTTTCCTGTTACTAAGGATTCCTCACCAATTCATCATCTTCGATTTTAGATGTCTTCCCAGGGAGCCACGTGCCTCTGATTTTTGTATCACTCTCATAGAACAATGTCATTTCCGTGGAAACTGTTGAAATTTTCACTTGACATCTTTATTGTAAGATGTTTCATTAATCTGAAATCGTGTTGTGCGGTTTTTAATGTTCCGTTTAACATTAATTAAAGGTTTACCATATATTTCGTCTTTATTTTATAGGTTGTTTTCTTTTCGTTGTTTCCATCTTAGGAACACTGCAAGATGTTCGCGATTGGGTTGTATTTGCCGACACATTGTTTAATAAAGAAGTGCGAACGTGGAGGAAGACGTATAGAAAAGGATAAATGATCTAATCAGATGGTGGTTGAACGAGTTCGCGAATTGAAATAACATTTATATGTGCGATCCGTTATAATGAGAAAGAATAGGGATGGGGAGAGAGGCTGGAAGTAAGGAAAAAAGGAAGTAGTGATAAAGATAGATAGATAGATAGATAGATAGATAGATAGATAGATAGATAGATAGATAGATAGATAGATAGATAGACTGCGAGCAAGAGAGTAAGAGAGAAGAAAGATAAAGAGAGAGAATGCAAACAGTTTATGAAAAGAGTAGAAAGGAGAGAGAAATAGAAGATTCGAAGTAAACGAAACAGAAAAAATAATCAATGCATATAATTATTTAGTAATAGATCTTTAATCATGAGCAATTACATAAATTGGTGAGATTTTAATCCTATTGTAGTGAGTTGGCGCGATTGTCAACCGCCGTAAACAGTGTTCAACTATGAAAGAACATGCATTAAAGCTATGATTTTGACGGCTGCATTAATAATACTCATTAGAGTGTCCAGTATAAATGGGGCGACAAATAATTATTTAATAATAATTATTTCATTGATAAATATTTAATTATATATATATATATATATATATATATATATATATATATATATATATATATATATATATAATAAAATACACATTAGAAATGGATCAACCAACGTTTCGACGCTTGCGTTGGTTGATCTGTATAGACAATTTCTAATGTTTAATTTTATTTAGAAAAGCTCTATTTCATTTTGAGCACTTTTGAAAAAGTATTGGTTTTGAGTTAATGTTATCAAAAGAGTTGTACTCATTTAATTAACACACATTATATATATATATATATATATATATATATATATATATATATATATATATATATATATATATATATATATATATATACTACTACTGGGCATTATTAGTGGGTGTTATGATATTTTCTCGTGAAGACTATCTTTATGACAACTATTGAGTTGTTTAAAAGTTTTTTTCGTGTCTAATAAAGGTTTATTTTGAATTAATAAATGTGGCCGTATCTTTATGAACAGGTCTTTTATGCTAATTTGTAATTGTCTGCAATACACGAGCATAATCTTAAAAATTGAATCCAAAAATTTAAGGGTAGTTTACTGATCGTATTCGCAATATAAATTCATAATATTAGGTCATAAGAACGATTAAACAACTCCATAAGCGTAAATTACTTCTGGCCTTATATTTTTGAACAGCACTATATATATATATATATATATATATATATATATATATATATATATATATATATATATATACTACGTAGCTACGCCGAGCCATGGGAACAAATGAAGATAATAGTAGAGAAAAAAAAACAGTTCAAATTTTAACGGGCGTTAGACGTTAATATAAACTGTTGTATCAGAAATGAAAAAGAAACAGGAAAAGGAAAAAGATGAAGTTATGCAAATACTGATTAAACATTAAACGTCTTTAAACAGTCAGTAACAAGCAAATACATTCTGCTATCTGTATAGACAGGTGACTAATACCGAGACAGATAGATTCACATCCCTTATAAATAAATGAGTAACGGACTAGTATGACGATTTAAAAACAATTGTCGGTTATCTGTCGCAACTTTTTAATTTACTTACTAACGATTTTCATAGATTTACTTACGATAATCAGGACGACAAAATACTCTACATAAATTCCAACTCAAGCCTTAAGTACGGGTGTTGTTTGAGGATAACAGGACCATAATTCAATAAAAAATGGCGACAAGTAAACAAGTACGAAATTTTCAACGGACGTATGTTAATAATTAGAAGTATGTGCCCTGTTACATAATACAATCGGTCCCTTATTTTTATCTAACTTCGCTAGCCTTTGTATTATGATGACACTTTTACACTTGTCTCCGTTAGACGACTTCCGGTGATGTGCCTTCATTGAAACGACTAATTGTTTCCACATATCTAGCTAACACATGAAGCCGTTTCTTTTATCCCCCTAAAATATCCCATCGCTAATTAAAGATATTTTCTTTTTTCTTCCCAAGTAGACAATTATATTTGCATTAATATTAATAGTGTTCCTATTTGTTTACCTTTTTACCGTGTGTGAACTTTTATTTCTCCTCGCTCGTAAATCGACTCCTACCCATGTAATCGCTACTATTTTTTTCTTGACATTATTCCCATCTTTGTTAGAGAGCTATCTGTTATTTTGCTATGTATGAATCCCACTGTTCTCTGCTATATTAGACTCATCATCTCTGCTAATGTTGCTTAATGCTGATATTAAACACTGATGCCGTTGAGAAAGATATGAACCCGGAATTTTGTTCCACTACCGTATATACTCGCGTGTCATGAGACTTTCTGAAACCTAAAGTTTTCATTTATAACGGAATTCGCATGTCACATAGGATAAATGATGAAATCAAATTCTGAAGATAAAATTGTAAGTGGGTTCGATTACTAGTATACATATATCTAAAATATATTTTATCAGATAAATCTGCCATTATGTTGTAAACAAGATATGTTTTAGACAAAGATCACGAATGGGGTCACGAGTTTAACAATTTTTGTATAAGCTAAAATTTGTGACAAAGAAAGTCCATAAAATTTAGTCGGATGTGACGTCAGACATACAACAGAGACGGTGGTATATGCTATTTTCTGGTCAGTTCGCAGGAAGCGACCGGGCTTATAAGACGTATTTGAAAATGGTCTAGTAACGTGCTAATAATTAAGCCTTGCGCTTAAAACAAGTAATTCACCCTCTTTCTTTCTCTCCATCTCTTTCTCTCTCTTTCTTTATCTCTATCTCTATATCTATCTATCTATCTCTGTCTCTCTCTATATCTATCTCTGTCTCTCTCTTCTCTTTTTTATATTGCAGCTTACTGGACATCATGGTGAATAAATCATTAATCTTATAAGATCATGTTATTGAACTAGTTCATTAGATAATTAATGTAAGATGCATGTTAGATGGGTTTTTATTACAGCTAACGAAATTACCTCGGTCCTTGGAGGCACAGTACACGCGCACAAAGAACAAGCCGGCAATAAGATATGTTATTTTTTCGAGTTAATTGAAGCGTGGGTGATTGAATTGATTTTTTGTAAGTAACTGATTACTTAAGGTCACCTAGGCGACAACTGTGAACTATGCAATAAAACCCGCACTATATGTGTGAGCGGGTGTTTCAAGAGTAATAACTCGTTCACAATAGATATTGTGTCCAAAAGGATGTTGATACGCCGTAAAATTGAGAACCCGCCAAGAATTATAATCTAAACCAGAATAGTTGTATCCCTAATTTAAATTAAATCCCAAACATAAGCAGGAAATGGGATTTGTGATTGTCAATGAAGGCACTACACCGGAAGTCGTCTAACACTTCAGACACTAATCCAGTATTTTTCCTTCACTCTCACATTTTATTGATTTCATTTTGTTCAATTATTTTCCGCATGTAATGCGGATTAGAAAAATATAATTATTCTAGAAAGGATTATAATGTTAAAGAGTTCTTACGCGGTTTACTTCTACGTGTTTAAGATGTCCGTTTAGGTTCAGAAAGAATAACTATTCGAGCTCTACGTTAATTTATAATATACAGCATTCTGCATTTGAGAATAAAGTAATTGTAAGGCCAACATATATAATGTTCTACTATAAATAAATACTGGAAATTTTTCTTCAAACTATCTTTTAATACATTATTTTGGATTATTTGGGGATATATAAGGCTTTGTTATCTTTTTAGAGTACGTAATATATCATACTTGTGTGCATTTAAGCAACATGTTTTCATTTAGGCAAATGTTATTAAATAACACGTAATGATTTCGTTTGATGAGACTTTTTAACTTTTTTTTTTTAATTTCTTGAATAGTCAATTTAGTATTTCGTTCAAATTGGTGTATATAAGTTCCGTAGGTTTATTGGTTCATTTTTCTGTCTTTTTTCGAGCGTATTTCCGATTCGATTCCTCAAATCATCATAAGGCTGGGTTAATCTTAGTGTATTTACAACATATTTTTACTGTTGAGTTTTTAAACGGCTTATAATTTACGACTTTAAAATGAGTGTAAATGCAACATCTCATAACTACAGACGCTCATTTTAAATTATTAACCGTTAAAAAACTCAACAGTAAAGACATGTTGTAAACACACAAAGATGTCCGCCTGATGGTGATTTTATTGATCAAATCAAAAGTACTTGCGTACAAAAGGCAAGAATAATGAAACAAGAAACCCACGGAACTTATATACACCAATTTGACCGAAATACTAAATGGACTATTCAGGAAAATTGGACAAAAATGCTCATCAAACAAAACACTCCGTGTTATTTAATAACATTTGCCTGAATATATTATAATGTATACAAATAGAAAAGGGCTGTAAGCAAAGAGACTAAATAGAACAAAAAAGATAAACGCGAATACATAAACTGGATTAGATATACTAGCAAATATATGCTCTCTCTCTCTCTCTCTCTCTCTCTCTCTCTCTCTCTCTCTGGCTGCCTGTTTTTGCTAGTATATATAATGCTGATGAACAGCCGATTGTGACAATTTCTTGTTGACGTACGCTACCCCACCCCAACAAAAAGGAGGAGGTAATATCCGGGAGAATAATCTCATAACAACAAAATAAATACTACACTACCCCCTTCAAAGGAGGAGGTAATGCCTGTGAGCATGGTCTCAAGATAATAGAACAAATATTACACTATCAACGCCAGAAAAAGGACGAGGTTATGCCTGTTAAGATGATATTATGACAACAGAGCAATATACTACAGTACCGCCCCCCCTTGAATTTAGCATTGACTGATTGTACACTCGTACAATAGTATGAAATAGTATAGTTATTTGAATTGAGCATTAAAAGATAGATACTACACAATCTTTCCTTTCGCTATATTATTTTAGACTATTGTACAATGGTACAGTAGTCTAAAGTTGTATAGTGTCGGTTTCGTACAGACAGATATCAAAGCTCCATTATAAATAGATATAAAATCGTTTACCAAATTTACTGAATCAGTAGAAAATAACCTGAAAAGGGTTGATATGCCGTAAAACAACACAGTCAACCAAGCAATACCCATTGGAAACGATATATTATCAACTGTTTTTTTTTTTATTATTATTTTACGGCATATCAACATTTTGGTTAGGATTAATTGACAAGTTTGGTTTCTGTATTTTACGACAGATCAACCCTTTGTGGGTTATTTAATACCGAACCCTAATATCCATTTGAAATGATTCATTAAGGAGCTTTGTTTATCTATATTACGCTAGAGAAAAACATTTACTGAACTATTCTAATACCAAAACACATAAATTTGCTTGGTTTACCTGTTTTACAGCCCATCTTTGGGGGTTTATTTAATGCCGAAACATGAGACATATTAGAAACTATTTATTGCTGAGCTTTCTTTGTGTTTTTTACGGCACAACAACGCGTTTCCGTTTTTTAATGTCGAATCACAATACTCATTATAAGCTATTAATTGCATACGGTAACTTGGATACAGGTTGTTATTTTACCCATGACTGGGGAGAGGAGAGTTCATGCCTTTTTCAATCGTATTACATTGTATGTGAATGCAATTGATCCGAATAGTTTTGAAGTAGGCTTAGCCGATTCTATCGCTGCCAAGTAAGAACAGTGAACCACTTCGTGATGAGGAAGATGAATCATACCGTTTTTTTTTAACCCAATATCTGTTACTCATGAGGAAGTCTCTGGCAAGTCCCCGCTTCGCCCCACTCTGACGAAGACCTAACGTATCAGCCCCTAGATCCCAGCCCCATCACCATGGTTCGCCCTCATTTCTCATCATTCTCCTCCTCCTCCTCCTCCTCCTCCCGTTTCTTTTTGATCACCCTTTTCCCACCAAGCCTTATGCTACCATGCATCCTCATCCCATCACCAACACTACTATCGCATCAAAACCCTCAGAATAAACACCTGCCTTAGACATTCCCCGATTGACTCTTTTTTTGTTTGTCTTTTCTTTTCATATTATTCTTCATGAATTATTTTAATTATTTTCTCCTCTTTTGTTTTCACATGTTTCTCTCTTTCCTTATATTAATACCTGTTTGACTACCTACCAAAGAACCTACCTACGTACCCATCGACAATTACACTGTAAAACGCCACGCCTTCATAAATAAGGCAGGAAATCCATTATCAATAATACAGTTCCCACGACTTACCTATGTATCAATAATTTATACTGATGTAAACTAACTACCAATGTACATATCTGCGTCATGCTATTTCCCATTTTGATTCTATCTACTTAAGAACTTACCTATCTACTTACATACCTATCGGCGTGACGCTGTAAACAGCTACGAAACTAATAAACAGCACCTACTTATTTCATACGTACCTATCTATGTTACGATATAAACTGCTACAATTAACAATTATACGCCGCTAAATACAGTATTAATATTGATGTCAGTAGGTATCTATGCACCTACCTACGTCTTGCTATTTTCTCCTCCTGTTTCCACATATTTTTCGATATATATCCTTCACTCTATAATAAAGATCAATATATATATATATATATATATATATGATTATTTTATTTATACAGACATGTCCATGATCTGCGACACTGGCATGTCGATGTTATCGATCAGCAGCTGTTAGAAACTTAGATCTCATCAGGTAGAAAGAAAACTCTGATGAGATCTCAGTTTCTAACAGCTGTTGATCGATAATATCGACACGCTAGTGTCGCAGATTATATACATGTCTGTATGAATAAAATAGTCATATATATTAAAGCTCTATTTTGATCAAACTAATTTTAACATTGTTCCAAGAATTCAAAACCAACAAGCATTCGGCGTACGATCGTTTCCAAGACTTTCTGGAAAAAATGTTATTGTTCATTTTTTATTATGTTTTATGATTCTAAATGTCTTTTATATCATCACGTACAGAAGCTTCATGAAATGAGGCATAAGATTTTAGTATGAAATTCCAACTGACAGGACTTTGAAACAGAAGTAGGACAGCGAATTGAATTAATTAACAAATAAAAGATTAAAAAAAAAATAAATAAAAGATGACAAGCATTCAAAACATACAGAGGTTCCCCGTACAGTTTGAATCGAGTGGGAGCAGTTACTTAAGTGTAAAACACATGTGAAGATTCTTCAATCAAAAACAAATAGAAATGTAAACAATGGTAGCATTACATACTATTTGGATCGATAAGATATATATATATATATATATATATAATGATAAATATTATTAAATTATTATCAATATACATATGTGTTTCATCCTTTTCCGGGAATCATCAGCGTGGAGAATGATTTTCCTGTCGATCACACGATTCGAACCCCTCAGACCCAAATCAACATTTTAACTTTTGTCTTAACGCCTACGACTATGTGGCTAACATAACAACCACGGTGAAAGAGAAGAGAATTAAGGTTTATTCATGTCTATTCAAGCGGACATATATAGAAAGCTGTTATCAAAAGTGTTTAACGACCCATTAGGTCAGAACTTATATATATATATATATATATATATATATATATATGTGTATATATATATATATGTATATATATATATATATATATATATATATGTATATATATATATATATATATATATATATATATATATATATATATATATATATATCCGTCCTGTCATACAAAAGTTAGAGAGTATAAACCTGCCGGATGAATTAATTTCAAGTATTTAAGGGAATAGAGAAAGCAAATCCATTTCCATTGTTTTTTTTTCTGCTTTATATGCCGATTTATACGTTATTTTATATGAACATGAATATGCGTGCGAACACTGGCGAAAGATTCTTTTTGCCGGCATTTTTGACGAAGGGTGTGGTAATAACAGTTAAACTACGTGACGTTGTGAACAGCTACTAATTAAGTAATAAATAAGCTATGAAAACCAATATCAACAATAGAATGTTCACTGTCTACCAACGTACCTATATATTTACCTACCTTCCTATCTAGGTGACGTTGCAAAATACTACCAATGGACTAATAAATTATATTTTTATCACTACCTACCTATGAACCTATTTACGTCATGCTGTCAAATAAAAATATATGCTGTTAAATACCGTAATACTGTTGTAACTTACGTTCCTACTTACGTTCCTACGTATTATGCCTTTCACTCTATAATAAAGACCAATGTGTATTCATTTGTATATAAATATAAATCCGCCCCGTCACAAAAAATTTAGCGAGTAAATAAAACGTTCTTTTTTCTAGACCCTGGACAAAACTATTTCAAATGTGAGGGAAAGCAAGAAAACAAATAGCAAGTCAGACAACCTCTGCAACCTGAAATGAATTTGATAACAAACACTCCACTCTAAATAAAAAATAAACAGTTGGAGTTTTGTTTTACTTTAGGTCATCAGAAATTATAATACTCATTTATATACGACAAAGTAAATTACATACGTAATTCTATGATTTTTTTATGAATATTAGTGCGAACTGAAGCGAGGCATACTTTTTTCTGTCACTTTTACGGAGGATGTTTACTGACATCCTCCGTAAAAGTGACAGAAAAAGTTGTCGACCATAGTCGAGGGCGACCAGAATGGTGTCTTTTCAGTCAGTACTTCATCGAGATGTAGGGGAGAACCCAACTCCTTTCCCAGTGTAACGTACACTTGTTATAAATAATATACACGAGGAATAAAATATCAATACATTCTTAAATATGTCATTATTGAACCACGTAACAACATATTATAATGAAGATTGTGTGTCTATCTCTAACCGAAACTACGTCACATGTTTTCCTTCTTATTTTAGACGATTTTATTTTTATATTTTAATCATCAGGAAATAACATCATATTATTTACACCGTTCCCCTATCTACTTTATTTTAATACCCAACGTATATATACGGGCGTGACTACAATCATTTCAGCTTGCCGATGATTCCACGAGATTTACTAAAGATGTCTAAATCTGCCCTTTTGGATAAAACCGCAGTGCATTGCTGAAATATGTATTATACAGTATCTAAATAAATTATATTAGCTCTCTTATATGATCAAGCACTTTATTTGATTTCTTTTCATATACAACCTAACACACACACACACACACACACACACATATATATATATATATATAACAAAATCATAGGTAACAGAGTGAATAGTACGACTAATTAACATGCTTTTTTCTTTAAATAATGTTATAAAATAAGTTACTAGTATTAAAAGTTTATAATCGTTAGTTTTATTGAAATACATATATATCCATTTTTATTTTTACATATATATATATATATATATATATATATATATATATATATATATATATAACAAAATCAAATTAAACTGAATTTTGTATTATCTACTTTTTTAGTTAAAAAACTAAAGTCAGTAAACCTATATAGTTAAATACCAATGTCTGTGTGTTTTCCCTATAGAATGAAAGGCTAGAGAATCTACATGAAAACTAAAAATGTATTTTTATGTAAAATTTTCCCGGAAAGACAATGTAATTGGTCCAGAATCTCCAAATGCAACCCTAAGAGAGATATGGGAACAGAACCACACTTCAACCTCAATATATCCAATTTTTATAAAATTTAAATATGTATAAAATTTCCCGATGAACAAAATGGAAGTAGTCCCGAATCTTGAAATGCCTCATATGAGAGATATGTGGCAGGACCTCCCTTAAAACTTAAAATATATCCTATTTTGATTAAATTCAAATCATATGTATATAATTCTCCAGGGAAAACAATGGAAGTGGCCGCGAATCTTTAAGTGTCATTTAAAAAAACTGTGAGGCGAAACCTCTGTTAATACCTCAAATATATATTATTTTGATGAAATTTAAATCATATGTATATAAAATTTTCTGGGTAACTTAATGGAAGTGATCTCGAATCTCTAAGTCATCCCCTAAGGGAACTATTGGAGCAGGATATTCATTAAACTTCTAAATACATCATATTTTGATCAAATTTAAATCATATGTATGAAGTTATCCGGGAAAAGCAATGCAAGTCGTCCCGAAACTCTATGTGCTCCTCAATGTGTTGAATCTGTATGTACCTTTTATAAAACAGCTATGGAGATAGACCCCCTTTAGATTTCAAATACGTATATCTGATTTAAATGAAATTTGAACCATATGTTTGACACTAATTCCAGGAGTTTTCCAAAATTTCAGTTTCATCCGACTATATTAGGAGGCGAAACGGAGGGGGGGGGAGAGGCAGTAAAAGAAATAAATAAGATGCTGTTATGAGCACCGTAAAAAGGGACATAATGTTCCAAGGTCGGGTCTTTATGCTAATAAATGATATACACATGGGATAAAATATATCAATATACTAATAGAGATGTCATTCTTTACCTACCTATCAATATAGCTATGCTTGTTAAATAACTACAATAATATATCTTAGTATAATGAAGATTATGTGTCAATCCGTAACTGAAATTACGTCATAATTTTTCCTTCTTATTTCAGATGATTTTATTTCAAAATTTTAATCATCAAGAAATAATATCATATTAGCGGGATCCCGCGGAAATTCCACGATGCTTTCTACACAAATTAGTATAATTTACTATTAATAATAATATTTCTTTTGAAATAATAAATGTATGTCAGGGTCAATACTATTAGGAAAGAATAGTTAAATATTCTATAAATAAAACTAGGTTTCTTCTCTTTCTTTATTATTTAAAATTGTATCAGTTTAAATTTTTAAAGCAATAAATATTATCTGTCTTCTTACTGTAAAAATAATCGTCAGTTAAATATTCTTCGAATCAATTTTTAGAAATGTATTCATTTAATTTTTACTGCTTTAGTTGAAGTCACGACATTGTTTGATTTGGGAACAATTCATTTTAAAATGGATATAACCGGATTCTTTTAACTTTGCAACGTCAGATTAATAACAAATCACCATCTTTGCTGATCGGACGATCTCATTTTTTTAATGTGTGTTTGTAGCAGTTACCTCCTCCTTTCACACATAACTGCACCGGCTGGCCGTTAGGTGTCGCTTATTCACCGACAGGTGGCGCTGAAAAGCGACACCAGAGTTATCTGCCCTTCTTGGTATAAAGGCCAGTGTAAACACAAAAATCCCCCTCTTTTTCATTCAACAGCCTCGCAGAGACGTCCCCTTGGCACCAGCTGGGACGCATTGTCCGAGAACACCGACGAGGAACCTGGAAAAGCTCTTTCTTCTGCTACCGTCGCCTCACTCGAAGACTACTACCATCTTCACTTGAAGAAAACCCACGGGCAACCCGGAGAACCATTACATGTTTCCTCTTCCTCAACCGGACACCGTCCAACTCTGTCTTCTACCTATACCAAACGGTATAGGTATCCTTGAGTCAATAAAAAAAACTGTTTTTGTTGCCTGTTACTCAGTTGTTCATTCAATTCGTTTCGTGCGATAAATGTAAGGAAGGGACAAACTATCCCTTCCATAACATGTTTACGGTGATAACATACAAACGAACATGAAATGCCTTAGCGTATTGTCATATACAAGTTTATTTAGACCGTTGATCTATCTACTTTATTTTAATATCCAATGTACATGTACAAATAATCGTGGTTAACAGAGTGAATTGTAAAACTAATTAACGTATTGATTTTTAAAACTAATTTTAATAAACACGTTAATAATATTAAGGATTTCTAATCGTTAGTTTTCATTGTAATACATATTATATATAATTTTTTCGATAAATATTAAAGGAGAGCAATAAAAAAAACTGCACTTTGTATGATTTCTTTTATGTAGTTAAAACGTTAAATTTGGTAAATATTACAATAAAATAGAAGTGAACAAAGGGCCTGCGTCTTGATTCTATTATTTATATACGCTGAATAAAGTTACAGCTTACTTTGGAATAACGGATATTATCGAGATTTTACGATAAGGAAACAGTTTTACTGTTTCAAAGGCTGGTGGTGGTGGTGGTGGTGGTGGTGGTGGTGGTGGTGGTATTATTATTATTATTATTATTATTATTGTTATTGTTATTGTTATTGTTATTGTTATTATTATTATTATTATTATTATTATTATTATTGTTATTGTTATTATTATTATTATTGTTATTGTTATTGTTAATGTTATTGTTATTTTATTGTTGTTGTTGTTGTTGTTGTTGTTGTTGTTGTTGTTGTCGTCGTCGTCGTCGTCGTCGTCGTCGTCGTCGTCGTCATTTACTACCTAGGAGTTTTCAGACAAGTCAGCAACAGTGATTGCTCACTGATAATAATAAATAGTGTTCCTTGGAGTCTGAGTGACAGCAAGTCTCGCTAGATGTCCAGCACTCTCCGCTTCTTTTGATAACCGTTGAAAATCATTTTCGGTTATCCCAACAGTCGTTTACCATTGATTGCTCGTTGACAACAACCGTTGCTTTCTCTGGAATTTGAGTGACAATAAACGTTTCCAATGTTCTCTTAATCTTCGCACCCTTCCAGTGGACGTCTGGGTGGTGCTTTTCGTCCCTGGTCTTTCCCTCGTCGTCGTCGTTCTCCTCCTCCTCCTCCTCCTCAACTATTCACGATCATTTTGTGTCGTACCAGCTAAGGCTGGTACAATCACGCGTGTTTTTGTTTGGAGGAGGGTGTCACATTATATGATTTCTGCTAGTTCTAGTTCCCTTGAACTCGTGTAATATTCTTTCTATATTTTTTTGTATTCTATTTGTATTTCAACTTACCTGTGGTTGGTTGGTTGGTGTTCGCTAGTTTTGTAGATTGGTTTCTGCATTCGGGGATTTTCTTAATATTTTGTTTTCACTATTGTCGTGCGTGGTATGGTGGCAATCTTCTCTTTGATTCCAATGTAATTCAAACATTTTCCAATTTTTTTTAGACTCTTCTTAATTCTCTTGTTATTAATTATTATTATTAGTTGTAGTTGTGGTGCAGTATCTTATTTGTAAAAAATATTAATATTTCTTTCTGAATAGCTAGTAAAAAATTCGTGTGAATCAATATGGTACAACTTTGTTGATCAGCTTGATTCTGATGTTGGCATTCTTGCAATAGAGACCAACATGAAAGTTATATTATGGAACCGACTGGATTCGAACTTCGCATATCCAGTTCGTCAGTCTGTGTCATTATCCACTTGACCTCCGTCACCTGAGGATTGTGGAAATAAAATATAATTCGATTTAGTTCCTTTCAGAAAATACTTTATCTGATGGATGTCATATTTTCCGATGGATGAAACATTTATTTTTTTTATTATAATCAAATATATTCCGACAAAACATGTCATCTTCAGCGATTGCAGCCATTTTTTTTCTCGTTTTTATTCCTTTTCATTGTTGCGTTCCTTGAACGGCAAAACCGTCGAGAAAACACGACATCCTGCGATGGTAATGGGGTCAGTTTTAAAAAAATCCGATCTGGTGTAGCTATGACGCTGTCAAGTGTTATATGTAATAAATCAGTGGCGCTACTTTGAAGAATATTCAATTGAGAATTAGTGTGGAAAGATTTAAAACCAGTTTAAGAGATGCAAGAATTTTATTTTTATTTTAGAATAATATATATATATATATATATATATATATATATATATATATATATATATATATATATATATATATATTAAAGTAAATAAATAATTTATTTTAAAAAACATAAATAAATTGCGTTGTCCAGGTTTTCAAAATATTTTTTTTTAATATTCTCCTTATTATTGCCATTTCAGCAACGTTTCATGTGTGACTTTTCAAACTACCTTATTCACGTAACGGCGTGCTACACACAGCGGCTTATCAACATCAATCATCAATAACATGAAGACGAATTTCAACTTGACTGCGATAAATATGTCTCAATCAAGGAGGATTAAACGAAAAAAGAGAAAAAAATATGCATATACTTTCTTCGAAAGTACTCAAGTTGTTTAAGTAAATAAATAATTCATTTTAAAAAACATAAATAAATTGCGTTGTCCAGGTTTTCAAAATATTTTTTTTAAAATATACTCCTTATAATTGCGATTTCAGCAACATTTCCATATGTTACTTTTCAAACTATATATATATATAAGTTAGTTTATTTTACCCTAAAGTTAACAATAACCTCAGATTATCTTGCTTACAGCTTGTCCAGTCTACATAGTGGGAATTAAAGCGTTGTATTTACATGTATTAAAAAAATTAAACTATGCGATATTTGGTTAAAAAATAACCAAAGAAAGGGAAGTAAGTATGTGAGGACGAATTCATGGTTAATTCCTTTATATTTTTAATTTAAAATAGCTGCCCTTTGAAAGAAAGAAAATTCAGTTTTATTTTTCAACTAAAAAAATGAAATACTTTTAGCTGTTTAGTTTTATAATACTGAAAGAAAAAGACAGAAACACACGCTGTTTATGTCCTAATCCAAATTAAATGAAACACTTCTAATTAAGAATAAATGTTTAAATTTACTCTCCTCAGTGCAAGTTAAATCTTACAAAAAATAATAAACGAAATCGTAATCTAAATAAAATAAAAGTTTCAGTAAGTAGCCCTGGTGGCATAGAATAAGTTGAATTAAATTATAGGCAAAAATAACATGGACAATATTTTAAAATAATGCAACTTAAAACGAAGTATAATGAAAATAAAATAAAAGTTTCAGTACTCAAGCAGCGAACGCGTTTTGAACACCATTTGTTCTTTTCATATTAAAAAACGCAGTAATTTCATTGGCTAATGATTAATGGTTACTCAAATAATCGTTGAATATTGGGAAAAGGCGTTTACGAAATGAAATATCGGTCAGAATATACTATGTTTTCGATTGGAATTTCAATAAAAAAAATGTTGAAGAACGCAGACGCATGATTGTCGTAATAGACTGGCTAGTCAGAATTAAATATTAATATTGTAAGATGGAGCGTATCAATTACAAAATTGAAAAAAACCCGGCTTTACGTTATTATTGATACACATAAAGTAATCCACAAACAGTGCTTTCGCTGTGTTACGTATGAATAATTCCCCGTCACTATTGTTTCTTAATTTCATGTTGGTAATCTCATACATATAATTATAAGAGGATATGTCCGCCAGACTGTGACGCTTAAGGTTGATGCAGCATTTTCGTCAGTCTGCCATACTTGTTTGAAATAGCATATTTAAAATATCGGTTTATGTTTTTAAATTTGATTTTGTTTGTGTGTTAATTTCTTTCCTGAAAATTCTCATTATTCATTAACGCTGCTTCAGACATGTTTGTTCATTATTACTCAATTCGTTTTTTATTTATTGCATCTTCTTTGCAGTTGGGATGTTTATTTTAACTTTTACATTTCATCTGATTAGTGGCAGGTGTTACAATCCCAGAATTCCGTAGTAAAATGCCAATCACCCTCTCCCCACAAACACCCAACCCCTACCCTGAGGAATGTACTTCCGCTCTTAATTCGAAATTTTAAAAAAATGTTTAGCATGAAGGCAAGTAACACTTTTCCCAAATGATGAAGGAGACAAGTGCTGTTAACAAAATATAAACCTATCATAAAAAGTAGAATTATAATAACAAATACAATTTTTGTCTGTGATTTTTTTAATATACTAGCAATACTAGCAATAATATGCTCCCTCCGGTTGCATATTTTTGCTAATACATATGACTAACGAACATATACTACACTGTCCCCAAAGGAGGCGGTAATGCCCGAGAGGATGGTATCATAACGAATGTACATATACTACACTACTCCAAAGGATGAGGTAAAGCCTGGGAGGATGGGAGAATGATAACAGAACATATGCTACACTACTGCCAAAAAGGAGGAATCAGTATCTGAGAGGATGGGAGGATGACAAAAGAACAGATACTACACTACCCCGCTCCCTTAATTGAACATTAAATGGCAGTACATTAATCTGAAATAGTATAGTAAAATGAATAAGGAATTAAAAGGTAGTACAATAGTATATTAATAGAAGTAATAGTATAGTTTCGGCTTCAGACAGACAGATACAGTTTTGTGTTATATCCGGGTCAGTTTTGGATAGAGAGCTTGTGTAGTTGATAGGGTTGGAAAATGGGTAGGCATAAAAAATAAAATTACATTAGATGACTCGCCAATTGACTTGTTAGCAAATATCAAAATGTAGTATCTGTTCTGATACTATACTTTATCTATTTCTATCCACGTTCAGTGAAGGAAAAATCCTTCTGAACTGAATTTTTTTTAATTTTTGAACTAATCCAGTGCCCCTTTTTTATGGAGACGGATGTTCCTCGCATAAAAGCCGATCTTGTGTCTTACTCTGTCCTCGTGGGAAGGCAAGTAAATAGGGGCTCAGTAAAGGGTTGATATTAGAATAAGAAGCAAATTAAGATCTATTTCCAAAATATTAAAATCATAATCCAGAAAATTACAATCCAAAAGAGTTTAATGTATTTCATGTCAAGTATATTTCAACGTAAATGGACGCTGTATTTTTATTAATTTACAAATGAACATTGATATTTTCGAAATTAATCTTAAATTACTTGAAAGAGAAAATATAGAAATCTGTTTGGGATTTAATTTGGGGGTGAATGAATCTTCATATTTGAAACATAGATCCTAAATACGTCCTCATATGGAGTACTGTTGCCACATCTGGGGAGGTGTGCTCAGAGTTTCCTTTCCTGCCTTGGCGGAGCACAAAACTGACTTCGAATACTAGTGGGGAATGTCCTCTTCTCTTCCCTATAGCCTCTTTCTCACAGAAGAGAGTTTGCTAGTCTTTCTCCACTCTGTCGTTATTTTTTTATAGTAAGTGCTCGACTGAGCTCCAGCATATGGTTTCCCCTCCTGCTGTCGGACATTCACAACAAAGACTCTTCAAGCTACAGCCAGAGTAAATAATTTTCCTTTCTTCCTCTGAGCTAAGTTTCTTTGCAAGAACTAACCGTCTGTGGAACACATACCTCTGGGCTGCTTCCCGGCTGACTACAACATGGACATTTTCAAGTCCAATGTTAACAAGTTCTTGTTTAACCGTCCTATTCAATAATCAAATTCTGTCCAGTTTCAACCACTGTTATCAATCCTCACGGTGTTTTCTTGCCGCCCACCTGACAAACTCATTCATCCTTATCCTCGAGTGGCCTTTATGCCTTGATAACCGGTGACTCGTAAGTATATAAAAAACACAGCTTCGCACCTCGAATAAGCAAAATCTCGTAGAACCAAAATGTAAACTGTAATATTAACTGTTTACACAAATCGCTACATCTCCAGTTTAGACGTGTATTCTTTTTATTTTAATAAAACAATCTGGGTTTTTTTTATCGGCGAAACATGTCAAATTGAATTGATTTTTTAAATTTTAGTTTTCTCATCAATTGGAATTTTTTTTAAAGTGTCGATAGACCATAAACAAAGACAACACATATTTTTTGAAAAGTAAAATTATTCAAGGTATCATTTGCTGTATGTTTTGTCCTCATTTCAATTCTAATTTTTAAAAAAAACTAACCATTAAGTCTCGTCTAACATCGTAAATGTGTTTTGTTTTTATTTGTTTGTGAAGACAAACATTGCATGAAATCAATTTCAGTGTTATCATTCACGCTCCATTATTCTCCTCTTAAGCACACACATACATATACACGCATACACGCGCATGGGCAAACACATCTGCAAACACATGTATATGAATACAGGATATAGTTTGAATGTCTACTATACACCGTCCTTGGGGGTTTCGGTCTCTCTTTACAGGTGTTTGTCAGCACAACCTTGACCTGAGGATAATGCACCCTATAATAAATTCCTTACCAAATATAAAAAATAACATATCCGAAGCCAACATAGCTCTCCTCGGTATGACTACACACTGGCCCATACAAGGAATGGTACACTTTCTCCTAATGATGCTACGTCAAGTAACAGCACTAAGCTGGATACTCCACCAGACCTTACCATAATAATGCTAAACTATAACATAGTTAAGTGTTCAATTGGAGAGAGAAAACTTAGTGTTCATCAATGCCTTACTAACTCAAGGGGTAAAGGAACATCTTGATTGAATACTCGGATATCTATGTACCTTATATCAAGTGTTAGCTTCATGAAAAGGTCCCTTATGAAAGCTAACTGAAATAAAATGAAAATAAAAATATGAATATATTTAGTTTGTATATATTGATATTTCTAAGCTCTTAGGACTGACATTTACTCTAGGCTAAAATAGAAGACCTACATCAAAGCTGTGTCTAATATTGCTGGAAAAATGGTTGGATCATTCTACCGCTCCAGAAAGTACCTCAATCCTGACGTAATCTTCTACCTGTATAAGAGACAGATATGTCATAAGATGGGGTACTATTGTGCTATTTGGGGAGGTGCCGGTCAGCGCACTCTTTTTTGCCTTGATAGAGTACAAAACCGACTTTGGAATCAAGTAGGGGATAGTCTAGTCTGTCCCCTACACCCCCTTTCACACAGAAGAGATGTTGCTAACCCCTCTTTACTGTATCGATATGTTCATGGCAGATTCTGGACTGATCTGCAATCCCTGTTTCCTCCCTGTAAAACATTCACAGCAAGAACTCGCTTTGCTACAATCACAGCAAAGAACTTTCCTTTCTCTCTCTTAGTACCAAAAATCAAATGAAACTTCTATTAATATAGTTTTTTTCTAAAACATCCTATCTGTGAATAAAACACCACGAGTCTACTTTCCAACCGACTACAACATGATCGTCTTCAAGTCTAATGTAAACAAATATTTGTTGAGCCGTCCTCTTGGATAATTAATTCCTCTTGTTATCTTCTGCCAATTCTATCCACTTGTTCTGATCCAATCGTGGTGACATTCATTGTCCAACTTATAATCTCTTTATTCATTATCCTCAAGTGGCCCCCAGACCGTAATAGTCGGTGACCCATTAGTGCAAAATAAATATTATATCGATATATATATATATATATATATATATATATATATTCACACACGGCAGTTTTCATAATTCAGTTTTCATACAAACTTGATGCAGTTTTTTGTACTAGAATTGACTAATCCTAACCCTTTTTTGATAATTGACTTGTCGTTGACGCATGAATTCAGCAGCGCAAGAAATTCATTTTTAAAATCTTGAAAAATATCAATTCCAGCTTCAATATTTTAAAAGTTAATTCCACCTTTTCTTGTTCTTTTCCAAGTTTATATTTAAGAATATTAATACACATGCGTCTGCATTTTTCAGACTTTGACCAAGAAAAGCAGAAAAAAATAAAAAATAAAAAATAAAAATTAAAAATCAAAAAATATCAAAACACATACACACACACCCGCAAACCCACACATGCGCAAATACGCAAAACAATAACACATTTCCTCAAATGAAACAACACTCTTTCAAATTGAAAAATAATTCTTCAAATGGATTTACATATATGATGAGAGCGGACCACCACTTGAAACGCGTTATATACAATTATAAAATGATAAAACAACAAAATAATAAATAAATGTTGAAAAAACTTTTTACAAATTTTGGTAGCCTTACTCTTTTACATATATACTTTTCTCTCGGTGGAACTGCACTAATACTGCACTACCATCTGCATGTTTCTATATTGCTCATCGTCCATATATATATATACTAGAGAGAGAGAGAGAGAGAGAGAGAGAGAGAGAGAAAGAACGAGAGAGAGAAGAGTGAGTGTGAGGAGGTGAAAGACATATTTATTCTTTTCATAACTATGTCTGATTATATCATATATTAACGGTCTTAATTCACGTATAGACAGAAGTGACTTCATACAAGATCCGTCAGTACGTGTTCCCTTCTTTAGTTCTCCTATTCGTTCTTTATTTTTCTCATTTTTCTCTTCGTTCTTCTTTCTTTTTCTTTCTGTTACATTGTTACCTTTCTCTCTTTCTGTCTCGTGTCTTTCTTTGTTTATTTACTTTTACTTTTATTTTGTTTTTAAAGTCGCATATTCCTTCTTTCTCTCTTTATTTTTATCTTTCTTTTTCATGGTTACTCTTTCTCTCTTTTCTGTCTTTTTTCTGTCTCTAATATGGTTACCCTCTTTCTCACTTTCTTTCGTTCCTTTTTCTTTCTGTCTCTTACATGGTTACTCTCTGTCTCTGTCTCTGTCTCTCTCTCTCTCTCTCTCTCTCTCTCACACACACACACACACACAATATTTCTATTTTAATCTCTATGTTTCCCTTTCTCTTTTCACTTTTTGTTTCTCTGTTGTAATCACTTTGTCTTTCTGTCTCGTTTCTTCTATTAAAAATGTTTTGACATATATAACAAACAAACGAAAGACATCCTTTATCACGCTAATATATTAACACCCTTAATCCACGTACAACACGAAAGTAGTATAACGTCACTTCCATCTGTGCATGAATCAAGGTCATTAATATATTAGCGTTATAAAGGAATGGGACGAAAAAATCGTTCGTTTTGATTGGTCATTAAATTAATGAGGAAAGTTCAAATAGAAAATAAAAACAATCCAGAATAATATAAATTTTATTTCAATTTTTCTTGATAAAAAATATTTAACTTTTCAATATCCATTGCCAGTTCACGGAGTAAATAAATTATTTCAATCTCACTGGTTTGTCTCTGAAGACGAGATGAGCAGCGAGTTCGTTCATCATGAGTTGGAATTGAAGAAAGAAATCGAGTGATGGAATGGAAACAGTTTGGAAGAATCACTCGCGACTGAATAATTCGACCGATTGGTTATTCTTAGACAATTTCAACCGGATATCCGTTCATCTTCTACAAAATTGCTATATATTTAGGAAACGAGTAGCGATTTATTATCGTGAAAGTGAGACAAATTTAAAACAAAAACACCACTTCTTCTTTGCGTGTTAGCGTGTTTACGAAAAACAGCCGTATACGCAAGAGACGGTGAGCTGCTTAAGTGACGAATATCGAGAGGAGAAACCCCCTGAACAGAGTAAGTGTGTGTGTGATTAATCACTGATTCATTTTCTTTGCTGTTTTGTAGTACAGCTTTTTTGCTGTTGTTTTTTAACCTCGCCTCACTTTTTAGCGAGCTACCCTCTACAAATAATATTCTCTAACTACATAAATCTGAACATTATTAAAAAATTATTGACATTAATCAGGAATATATAATAAAAAAAACTACGTCATATTTCTAAAAGATGTTATTTCATATTCTCAAATTTTGTTCTGAAAAATGGAAGGTTAATACCAGCAAATATATGCGCGTTCCGGGGACATTTATTTCGAATCTATCTATCTATCTATCTATCTATCTATCTATCTATCTATCTATCTCATTTTGTTCATATATGTGTAATGTTTATTTCACTAATATTTCTTTTAATTCTGCATTTTATTTTTTTCCAATATCACTATATTCTCTCGTTCGTCTTCTTTTCGTTTTCCTCTCTATTTCTCTGCCTCTATCTTTCTCTCCTCACTCTCCCCCTCTTTCCCTTTCTCTCTCTCTCTTTCTCTCTCTCTCTCTCTCTCTCTTACTCTCTCTCTCTCTCTCTCTCTCTCTCTCTATCTATCTATCTTTCTTTATCTATCTATTTTCTTTCCTTGGAACATTCCTACTTTCTATCCCTCTCTCGCTGCTTCTTCATCTAACTTTCTTCGCTTGCTTCTTTCTCCTTTTCTTATCGTCCTATACTTCCCTCTCCCCCTCTCTCTTAATTCCTTCACCATCTGCATGTTTCTGTATTGCTCATCGTCCATATTTCTTAGCCGCTTTCTCTCTCTTTTTTGTTTTGATTTTGTACCTCGTATTTTCCTGCTCCTCTCTCTGCATTCCTTTCCTCCACTACTTTCTCCCTCTTTTTCCAAACTAGTTATATTTCTTTCAACATTCCTTTTCTTTCTACACTCTCCCTCTCTATCAATCTCTCTGTCTCTATTTCTCCCCTCTCTCTCTCTCTCTCTCTCTCTCTCTCTCTCTCTCTGTTTCTCTATCTCACTCTCTGCCTCACTCTCTCCGTCTGTCTCTCTCCATCTCTGTTTCGCTATCTCTCTTTCTCCCAAAAGTAGAACACACTTTTGTTACCTGGCCGCCCTCCTTCTCCTTCCAGTCCTTTGAGGGTCTGACAAATGGGCAGATCAAAGCTACTGACGGAGCCAAACGCTACAAGTTATTCCCCCTATCAATGAATAGCAATGGCCATCAGTTGCACAGCTTTTTTACAGTCACCTTTCATTAAATCCTTTTTTTAGTATTATCATTATTATTATGCTTTTTTTCTTTTATTAACTCCAGAGTTTTTGAAGTCGTCTGCAGTCAATAAAGCAATGGGCGAATCGAGGCTCAAAGTCACGCACTCCGACAATCAACTTATCTCATAATATCAAAGATAGTCAGTCAAAGTAACAAATAAAAATGACAAACATTTTTCCTTTCAATTATTGATATTTTGGTAATAATAATAATAATAATAATAATAATAATAATAATAATAATAATAATAATAATAATAATAATAATAATAATAATAATAGCAGTAGTAGTAGTAGTATAAGAAGTTTACTTTATGTTCCAAGTGAAAGAAAACTGCGCAATATTCTTTGACCTTTCGAAAGCATTGATATCGAAGAACCTCTGTAGAAGTGCAGACAATAACAAACGAAAGATGAAATCGGCTATTCTGGGTTCAAATCATATCGGATCTATTGTGGTCATTTACGAACTAATACTGTTGGGAAAGATATACATCCCCCATTTGCCACTGATATTTGATAAGTTAGCAATTCATTTTTACTGAGGAAAAATCTATAGAAGTAGCGACAGCCAGTAAATGTTGCTTGACAATACCGACTCTCGATTGGATGAGATATCAATCAACAGCTTGTTTCTGGCAATCGGAAACGCAGAAAATATACTCCTACGCATATTTCAAAAAGAGTCGTTATAATATTTCGAGCCGAATATAAAACCAAAATACACCATTCTTCTTTATCTTCCACTCTCTCTCCCCTATGTCTATCTTTCTATTTCAATTTTTCAGTTTGTTTTTTAGACATGATGCACATTATGACGTCATTAAAACTAACCTTGGCCACTAGCCGAAGGCACGCGGACAACGAAACAATAAACTATCAGAAACTACCAAAAATTACTGACCACACAAAACTCACACACCGTCAAGTGATAAGGATGTCTACACAACTTCTTATACAGACTAAATTATAATTCTCTTCACGTTCAAAGAAACTGAACTTTCATTCAGTATGAAGTCTTTCTTTTCGTTGTTCTAACAAATTGTCAATGGAACTTATATATTTTTGTATAGATTGACTTTCTCATTCTTTTCGATATTGCCTTTCCGTCTACATGTGTAAGATAATGAAGAGTGGCAAAAATGAATCGTGGACGAGTCCATTGTGGGTGGGACGTCGATAAAGAAAGAAAAAAAGGCGACTTGATAAATGTTAAAAAGGAAAAGGTTCTGCAGTGCTAAAAAAAAAGCTTGAAAAACGGCGGTTTCAAAAACGCGAAGAGCCGAAACGCTTGCTGATCGGAGTATCGATGTACAGGAAGAATGCGAGTTTACCGATGTTCATAGCACCGATGAAGCTTTATTGGCTATGGTACCCAAGCCCGTCTTGCTGTCAGACTTTTGTGTCCGCTGACTAAAAATGCGGCTGATAAGCAAGTTGGTACCATGAAGGAATCCCCTGACTTGTAATTCACCAAAGTGCTTGTAGAACAATTGCTTCAGTTCACACTCGGATAGACAATGCAGAGCAAATAGCTTTCTAATCGGATGTATATACGAACGAGTTTCTAGCGAAAACCAAGTCTGTGACCTCAGCAAGAAAAAGACTTTCATGAGACAAAAGTATGTCAAAAGATTGTTTAATATGTGTGCGTAGCCGGCGTAAACCATCCGGTAATGGCAAATAAAGAAAACCAAAGTTTTTTCATATACGTTCTGTTTTTGTCATGTTTCTTGTTGGATCTTAGCGGGTACCCTGAAAGAACGGGTAATGCAACACATGTTCAATTATTTGGTTGCAAATCCGATGGTCAGACATGCGTACCTGACGTACCACGCTGAACGCCAACTACCCGGCCGTTCGTGGTACTCGGTGTTTAGCTAAAGCTGGATGCAGTGATTGGTTGAGGAGGAACAACATTCTTTAACAGTATTCTCTAAGGGAGAAGCCGTACGAGCCTTTTGTTTTCGCATCTGCTGATAGATGACGCGCGGGTCATGAGGTCGCTTATCTTCATGGGTAATTCACCATGTTTTTCACTATGGAGTCGGTATAATCCCGCCCACAAAATAACTCCACCACCGAAAAAAAATAAAAAAACAGCCAAAGTGCGGGTTTATGTAAAAAAAAAAAGGTTTTATTACTTAATCAAGAGGATGGAATTAAACATGTCATTAAATATTTGCATAAGAAGATCGTTTCTCTTATATTTCTGCCTTCACATAAACGCACAGATAACTGTCAACTATTCCACGATGCATACCACAGTGGCGTTTACTGTGTATTTTGTACAGCCTGAGCCTACTCTAACTCTACGCATATACAGACAGGACACATAAAAGCAGGTTAAGGCAGTGTGTGCACACTGCGCATGACGGGCGGAGCTATTTTTTTGCAAGACCCATTTTCTTTTTTGTGTCAGGGTTCTTCTAGAAATAATCCCACAATTGCACTGAATGTATCGTTTATAATAAATATTCTGCTTTCATATTAAACTGTCTTACAACGTGTGATTTGCCGTAAAATAGACGAATCCAACGGAACAAAACAAAACTAAAAAAGTGAAAGAACACAGTATTGGGGTGCGGGGTATTTGAACTTTTTTTCTGTTTTGCTGTTGTTTTGTTCTATTACTTGTCAAAAAGCTTTCTATTCGAGTGGACTCGTAATCTAGCTCTAGCGGGTGAGGATGGGTACTCTTGGTTCTTCGTTCCAAAGTAAGATGGAAAACTAGAAAAAACACTTTAAAATTTACACAGCCATGACTAAAAAGTACATTATTTTAATTTATTTTCAAATAAGCCCATTTTTATTGGCATGAGCAGTCATATACTCTTGGAATAGCGTTACATTTCTATAATAAAAAAAGTAGTTTCAGCGTTTTGATCATTTAGAATTTTACTTAGAACAACATAATAGTACAAGTGTCGGCCAACTTGTTTGACTCTATGTTAGACTACAAGAGTACAATACTGACATTTGGATTTGGATTCGAAGATCACAAGATGGTGTAAGGTGTAAAAATGAAAGTTAGCAATACCAGCTTGTCAATCAGACCAGTATTACTAATGTTATATAAAGCGTTTAGGATAGAAGTGCTCCTATTTCTTAGAACTTTGCGGTCAACCCAATATGAAGCAAAGTCACATCACTCATACATACCACAAACATACCAGGCTCATAAACCTCCAACACACGCACACATACATACATACATACATACATACATACATACATACATACATACATACACGTTGACATACCAAACAAACACATCACACACCATACACGCATATACAATCCTAGCATTTATTTAATGCAGAAAAAAAGAACAATCTCAACTTTTGACCAATCACAATGAGATTTTTTTCGGTATAAAAAAATCGTTTACGTCAAGTGAGATCTTAAATTTTTTTTTAATAGGTGAATGTTTATTTAATATTATCGCTATTCACACATATATCGATCTACGTATTGGTCTGTTCTTTTGCCATTTTTGTTCATGTTTTTATTTTTGGTACAGAGAGGAGAGTTATATTCGTACTTTAAATGCAGCTCTAATCAAAGGATTGTGGAATAAATATCAAGAGAGTGTGAAAAGCTTTCATTAATATCAAGGGACCAGAAACATTGCATGAATAACTATTTAAATAAAAATGATAAAAGAAAGAACATCATCATCATCATCATAATAATAATAATAATAATAATAATAATAATAATAATAATAATAATAATAATAATAATAATAATAATAATAATAATAATAATAATGTATATATAGAAAAAAGACTCAGAAAAATTAACAAACGCGTATCCGGAATCGATACGAATTTTCGCATGACTGGATATCCTTTTATTAGTATCACATGATATATTTTCGATTTCTAGGCGTGATTAATGACTGTAAAATGGTACACTCACACACACACATACACTTGACATCACACACAGCAAACACATCACACACATAGACATCACCCCAGTAACGCTATACACATCACACACATATCACATCTAACATACTATACACACATCACACATCACAAGCCAGACATCTACACGCAGCACATATCTCAAGCATACGCACGCACTCTACACACACATACGACAAACATACTAGACGCATAACGCATAACTCACACGCATCGATATACACACAACACACACCATACAGACATACACAGTTGCAATTCGAAAATATATCCGCCACTCGTGTTGAGCCCAAGTTGCCTAATTGTCAAGCTTATGTATTTCAAATCAACAACGTACAAACAGCGCTGTGGATTGGAAACACTTATTGTAAAATTCGATAAAAAATATACCGTCTGCGATTACAGTTCTTAATATGTAGTAATTGTCAATATCCACTATATAAATAAGACACTTGTGAAAATATGACACTATAAGAAACTAGCGGGCTTAGCTGGCTTGCTATTATTTCACAAATGTCCCTACTTGAAACATTAATTCAAAAATAATAAACATTTAATTCATAAATCTGTGGTTAACATGAAAAAAATCTTTATTCATATAAACATTTTGGTAATTTCGATACAAATTTATCTTTTAAACGTGACCGTAAAAAAAGGAAAAGAAAGAAGAAATGAATTTGCTTTTTCAATTTCAATTTAGAAATAGATCGCAACTTATTGAAAATCAAGTCGGTCCCCTTTAAAGAAAGGAACATTTGAACACAAATGCAAAGTATATGTCCTGGAAATGAAACAATATTGCGAAACAGAACTATTTATTATGTTAAAATCAAAACAATCATTGAATTATAAAAACAATAAAAAATAATAGTTGATTAATAAAATGTCTTTTTTCAAATCCAATATGCAAATTACTTAACCTTGCTACTGGTATCGCATATAAAAAAAGCAGATGGTGCGTCTATTATGTGAATTGAATTAACTTGAAATAGGACGGATTTATTCATTTAGTGATATTTCTGAGATGAGTTATAGTTCTTATTTACATGTTACGTATTGTGGTGGTCATGCGGTAAATAGGGCTGCCATAGCGCCACATGTGATCAGGTGTGTCGTCTGCATGGCATAAGACGCGGTCCGTGATCTTTTTGTTATGTCCAAAATCGATAGAAATTTAATTCCGGTGCACAGTCGTTGTGATGCGCCTGTCTACCCACCGTGAGTTAAAATAGTTGGATTTAATTCCAAAAATATCAACTGGGTTTGTAGTCCTCACGCTCAATCGCTTCCACATGGATCCCGGGGTAATACCTCTGGTGTGGGTTGATGTGACGTCGCCGATCTTGGTTGTATTCTCGGAACGCTAGCGTTTACACAGTTTCATCTCCCCTGAAGAAGACTAGTAACTTTGTGTAATTGATCAGGAGTCGATCAGAGAACTGGACGTCAGCTGATGGATGAGAAATACATTCAAAGAAAAACAGATAAGGGGGGGGGGTATCGATAATTCGAAGAAAAATTCTTAATATAAAAAAATAAGGATATATATTTTAGTTAAACTCGTAGTTGCGATAATTAAACGTCTTTCGTTGGTTCGGAGCTAATATCTCTGTGCCTTTGGGCTGAGTTTTGGTTCCAACTTCGACTCGCTAAGTTTACTGGAAGGTCGGTTTTTAAGTTTCTGGATGAACAGAACGAACAGCGTTTCCTCTCCGGACGAAGTACGAAATTGTCTCGGGCGAACAAAAATTGGCAGTTTTCTCTATCAGTTGAGAAATTGAGCTCCGAACTCTTCGAGTTCCCACGGTTTCTCGTCGCCTATTTTATTATTGCACTGAACTTAACTCGGCTATCTGATCCATCACCTGTTAAAACAATGACAGCCAGCAAGAGGGGTTTACCTCTGACTTTCCTATTGCTCGCTGTTATTGAAATGGGAACAGCATTATCTCCGAAAATTAAACAAATAATTTTTAGATTCTGATTTTTTGTCTCGTCATACCTTGCGTGAGTCCCCAAATATATACTAGTGTACCAATCTTTCGCAATTTTCCGCTGAGCCATGCTACTCTGTCACAATTTTCTTTGGATCCACAATGTTGCGGTTGTCATTGTTATCCTCGACTTGTCAATGTAAGTCAAACAACCAGCTCTATGAACAATCATTTTAGTATTGAGCACTATTGGTTGGCATATATACAAAATGTATTACCTAATAATAAATCCAAACACATCCTATAATATATATATATATATATATATATATATATATATATATATATATATATATATATATATATATATATATATATATACATATATATATATATATATATATATATATATATATATATATATATATGTATGTATAGTGTGTGTATGTCTGCCAGAGTGAAATAATTTCCAGAAGGAAATCCGAGTATGAGAGCTCAATGTAATAAACAGAGCGAGAATAAAATAAAGTAAAGTAACACGGAATCACATAATAACCGGTGCAATAATTTATTTCGACCCTACGGTCTTATTCAAGCATCCAAGCGAAGCGATTACATTTTTGAGAATGAAAAAAGAGAAACTCACCCTAACTATTCAATACATATATAGAGAGAGAGCGACAACATATTTAATACATATCTTGAGTTGATGCGAATACATGTAATTCAGCGCTAGAGTACGGTTTCATGCAGGCTCTATATTTCCCCAGCACACCAAATATAGGACGGTAAGCGTTAGAGATCATGGCTAGGCTCAAATCGCTAATACTTTGGCGCTCGTACTTAGGGTGAAGTGCAGATGGATAATGGTTCATAATTCTGTCTGTTTAACATCGCCTTAAACTGAACTCGTGCCACACTCGTTATTGCGAAGAAATAAATAATTTTGTAGACCAAATGTCGTAAGAAGGTAAAATAAATAAAACTATTTTATCTGCCGATCGTTTCTGTTATTGGTGAAATTAATTCTCATTAATAACACTTTGCATGACAACAGTAAGAAAAGAAGGTAGAATTTATTACAATAATATTGTCACCTTGACTTGTTCGGTCATTAGCTCCATTATAGGCTCGTTTCTAATTGCATTATTGCGGTCGACAAAACCGGGGAAAGAGGCAAACACTTTTATAGTGCGACGGCTACGCAGTTCGATCATTCATTAGTCTTTTAGCTCTCTCTCCTATGGCGGTTTCTACCAGAGCCTGAGTGACTGCGAGACTCTTTTATGCCGCAAAAAAATAATCTGCAAAAATAGCAATTGTGGATAAACCTATGTGCTTGCGTATATGTGTGCAGGCGTCTACCACTGTTTGTGTATGTGTATGTGAATCTGTACACATGTGTGTGAGTGTATGTGAATCTGTACACATGTGTGTGAGTTTATAATGACGGTCTATTCAAAACAGAGATGATTTTCGGTTTTTACCAAAACGCGAGAAACAATATTATTTTTTTTTACTGAAGTATTTATTATAATCAAATTGAACTTTAAAGTAAATTTACAAATTTTAATATGAAAAAAAAGTATATTACTAAATGAAAGATAAAACAAATTGTTTTTGTTCTGTACTGTTTAAATGAAAAAGAATCACCCTTAGTCTTTATTGGTGTTAAACTCAAGATCTAGTGTTAGCTGCAAACTGAGGCAATGTCACGAAAGGAATAATTTCAGTCCCAATTTATTTTTTATATGAAAAAGTTAAATGTATCGGTACTTTATAATTGCTATAGGTTTTAGGTAAGCATTGAGCGAGGAATGTGTAGAAAAGCGGATACACGGACAAACATTTTTTATATATATATACTAGAACTATAGGCCATGCGGACCTAAATTTTAGTATAAATTAAATATGAAATTCTTTAAGACGTAGTCGAAACAAAATAAATGTTTTGGACTATTAAAATAATTTCCAACGCTGTTGATAATGTTTGCCCATTCATTTTTTTTATTTTATTATTATCGCTTATGTTTGAATTCATGTTTTGAAACATGACGTAAATCATAAATCTATGACGTCACGCTAAAGCTATAATTATTTTGTGACTGTAATGTTTAGCCCTATTTATAAGAAAGTTTAAATAGCTCAGTTGGTAGATCTCAAGTTTCCTGTTTCGATTTCCGGCCATGACATCTACTTTATTTGTTGGTAATTTATTATTTACTATTAATGAAATATTTTCCATTTCCAAAAGTAGTTAAGATAACTGATATTTCGAAATGAGACAGACTCCGCAATGTATTTATTACTTTTTTAAAAATTGTGACTGATGGCCAGACAGATGGACAAAATTTCTATTTATATAAGATAGAGAGAGAGAGAGACAGGCAGATTAAGAGGAAGAGAGATATGGTTTTATTTTCAAAAAAAATTCCCAATACAGAAAGTGTTTTTTTAACTGATGCATTACTACATATCAATGTTAAAAGTCATTTGAGAATAAGGGTTTATGACTCATGAGAACAATTTATGACAGTGTTTATTTGAAGAGGACAATGTTGTAGCCCTCAGGGAAGCAATCGTGTGTTCCACAGATTCAAAGTTCTTGGAGAGAAACTATGTTCATGGAAATTCTTTTTAATGTTAGTTACGGAAGGAAGGAATGCAATTTATTTGCAGTAGTGGTAAGAAGACGAGTTCTTGATGTGAATGTTTTACAAGGGGGATAAAAAAAAATGAAGCTCAGTCGAGCGGTTTCCATGGAAATAACGATGAAGTAGATAAATACTAGCAAACTTCTTTTCTCTGACGTCTTTTCTCTGAGTAAGAGTTCGTACAGAACAGAAAAGATCATCTCCCATCCAGAAATCGATGTTGTATTCTTTCAAGGCTATGCGGTTATCTTTTGGTGAATAATGAAGTTGTTCAAATGGAAAATCCATTAAGATATTGCGAAACTAGATAAAATTTCCAGTATTTTACAAAAATAAATCAGGTTAATATCTTTATGCATTAAAAAATTATGGATATTTAAATTTACGGAAATTCACCCAAAGTTTCCAAAATCTTGTGTATTTACCTAGAAATCTTCTAAAATTCACATTTTTCCTTAAAAAGTCATTTTTTAGCTGGTGAATTAGTTTGTGCATTTTTTCTGGATCATTAACATTGTATTAACTTCAAATACATCGGTTAACACTATTTTTTTCTCAGTTTGTGTAATGTTTTTAGGAGTTTGATGAGAAAGTTTCTCGCAATCTGACAAAAATGTCTATTTTTGCATAAATTGTGCTTAGAAAAATCATATTAAACGCTAAATCTCTCCAAAATTGATGTAGTCCACATACCAAAGAATAGTATGTATTATATGCTTTTCAAATCACTAAGGGTGTGGTATGTGGACCAGTCCGGTTTTCAAGCTATCAACTTACTATGTGATAGCGAACATGAATTGATTTATGGGTCCCTTTAAATCATGGAAGGC
This sequence comes from Sepiola atlantica, assembly GCA_963556195.1. NCBI lineage: Eukaryota > Metazoa > Mollusca > Cephalopoda > Sepiida > Sepiolidae > Sepiola > Sepiola atlantica. The sequence continues at coordinate 106,236,339 of OY744521.1, forward strand.
CATTCATGATAACATTATATGCATGAATTCTTAAGCATTTTATTAATCAAAATGAATAAACAGCTATGCTGTAAATCTAAAAGTTATTACATTTTACATTGCAATATCTTTCAGTATTTGATAAAAAAAAAACTAATCTTTTACGAGAGTAACCCACATAATTTGATGTCAATATGCATCAGATAATTTAAAGGAAAGGTTATATCTGACACAAATACAATTTCTGAGTATTTATTTTTACCTGAGTTTTATTCACTAGTATTACTGTTCTTGCACATAGTTGGTATCCATCCATGTCCGGCTGATACAGCAAATATAAGAACTTAGGAGCGCAATCATTCATGGAACTTATGGACTTTTCTACTGATGAATAATAATTAAATATATCATTATGCATGGTAACACAAACTCCAGAATATGATTTTATGAAAACATAATTAGTAAAGTGAACATATAGCCCTGAATGGAAAGTATATAGGCTGAGAGTCACTACAGATATAGCAACAGTATTATTTCTTAGTACGTATTTTACTCTTATATAGGTAGAAGGTTGCATAAGAATCATGTACTTTCTGGTTAGTAGAATTATCCAACCATTTTCCTAGTAAGTTTAGCAACAAATAGGATATAAGCCTTCCATTTTAGATTTGGAGTTAAAGTCAGTTCTGAGAGCTTATTAAAATAAGGAGGTTCCCCAAATGAGAGAATTAATATATACCATTACGTATGCAGGGGTTTAAGACTTTAGGTCTAGAATCAAAATGTAGTATCTATTCTGTCTTCCGTCAGAGGAAGAAACCCTTTTTTACTGAGAGATGTTTTTGTTTATTTTGTCCCAATCTTACGTTGCCCTCTTAGAGAGGTAACTAGATAGGGACTTATATAGATTGTGTTAAATTCTGAACTTTAACTTTTTTATTCGTTCTTGAAAACGAGACAAGCGTGTTGTCAGGTAGTTGACACAGGAACAAAAAAGCCTTTTTTAATTTGACTGTTGTTTTTAATACACGTTTAAAGAAAGGATGTTTACTTAAATACAAAATAAGTGTATTGTTTTGATAATAATAGGTTCTACTTCATATGAACCAGGTTATGGAAAAAAAAAATTTAATAATGAAATCACAATAGTCATCTCCTAACCTATGCAAATCGACTGATCAATATCGTTACCATGGAATATTCCAAAGCCTTGACAAACGGAACATCTCCGCATGAATAGTGAGCACACAACTCACATGTGATGCAGTCAGAAAACAACGGTGCGTTGATAAACGCTTCAAAGAGATGTAACCTGATTCTATGGCGATTCCAGTTTTTCCCTTTGATGGAACACAGGAAATAAACGTCCGAGAGTAAATGCCGGAATCAGATCTGTATGGACAAGTGAATAAACGGATTGGGAGTGGAGGACGTTCGTGCATACCTGCGGGAAAGGCGGGAGAAAAGCACTTCAACCCTCGCTGATTAAAAGCCTTTGTTCACTCATGCAAACAGATCGTATTTCATGGAATCAAAGAAAGTGTGCACATCATAATTAGGCTTAGTCGTGTCCATCACTTAACGTCCGCAGTTTTTCGAGGTTGCAATCAGGATTTAGACAGATACACACGAGACAGACAGCAATTTGTTTTCAGACCGATAAAGCCAACGCTAAACTTATACATCCAATGCGTTTTCCGATTATGAAGAAGAAAAAACCTGCAGCTTTATAAAAAAATAAAAGCATTTCTTTATTCGCATTATGTGTACAAACATGCAGCTTCCAGCGCTGAAATCAGAAGTAAGACAGATACAAACGAGATGAAAAACGATTTGTGTTGTGACTGACAACACCACTGTTAGCAAAATATATTCAGAGTTATTTCTCTTAAACGATATTCAAGTTATCTCCCCTTAATTATCACTTGCCAAAGTGAGATTGACTCTTCAATTTTAAAGTACAAAAAAAGACTCGTAGTGCGAGATTCGAAATCGAAGCTTAGTCACTTTTTGGTGTAGGTTTCGAGCTAGCCGGACGTGTCCGGGCTAGCTCTGCGTTTTGATATGGTTTGCACGACTCTCACGGTTCGCAATTATTCTTCACAGATAATATATTCAAGCATTGTCTTTTTAGCCATCTCAACATGATATTTTCATTACTGGTCCCAGCAATCATATGGAGAATAGTTCCGAGACAATATAAAGTAAATTGGCATAAAATTTGATTTGAGGAAATTTAACATTATTAGCTTTGACATGTCAGCAACGGTCATGCTCGTTTAAAAAGTTGACATACATCAAAGATATAGATAAAATCATATATATATATGTATATATATATATATATATATATATATATATATATGGAAACTGAAAAAAAACACAAAAATATTATTTATGTATTCATCAACGTTTCGCCTTTATTTCGAGACTTACTCGGGATGATTAATCAATCATCCTGAGGAAGTCTTGAAATAAAAACGAAACGTTGATGAATATAAATACTATTTTTGGTTTCCTTTTTTTCAGTTTCCATTACGTTAGAATATTAGTTCCATTTTTATCATATATATATATATATATATATATATATACTGCCTGTTGTATTTATGCATTAATAGAACTTAATTTCTCCTGTACTAAATAATAATTTCTGATAGCTATGAAGATAGAACGAAAGCGTGCAGAGTCTTATTTGACTCTGTGAACCGGGTTCGGGCCCTGTGACCATCTGAAATTGTCGTTTCCTACACTGATAAGAGCGTAAGCTTGAAACGCCGTCGTATGTAGCTGTAAATACTTTAATATTTATTGCTAAATATTATATATATATATATATATATATATATATATATATATATATATATATATATATATAATGTGTGTGTGTGTGTGTCTGTCTGTATTCTGTAGTTAGGGTAATGGAACATTAGTTGTTCTGTTTGTATGGCATCTAACGTTTCATCGTCGTTGTCAGGGCAACAGCGATAACGCCCCTTAATAGTGACACACACCACAAGGGAATGTCGTTGGACGGACACAGTCAGACTCGGAAATCACTGAACAACGACCTGTTGTTTCCCAGGAAAAGTGAGCATGCCCAAGGAAACATGCATGCGCAGGGACATACACACAGACACACCGAGTGAGGCACACTTCAAAGGCGATGATAGGTAATGAAATGTTCTCGGCGCAAATGAATGTGTTTATTGACAAGATCATTTTCTTTCTTGAATGCAGACAGACAGAAAACCTATCCTTAACAATACAATATAAAATATGAATGAGTGTGTGTATTTGTTAAAGTGGACTCGTCAACTCTCAATTTAAAGTGGGAAATACCACGAATAGGAAGATGGTAGTCAGCTTGAATATAAGCTAGTCCATGCATCAATTTCATTACTTGTGACCCAAGCGAATCAATATTAGATAAAGATTTTCCCATAACCAGCTCGGGGTCATACTGCATCGGAGATTGTAAGGTGTGTAAGTGCATTTTTGGTAGTTTAAAATTGGTTCATCTCATTCGTTGTTCTCGGTCCTCTCATAATCTTCTTCATCATTCAACTGAAAATCCATTCATCTTATAAACCTTAATCCTCAAGTGGCTTCTGACCTTGATAATGTGTAAGTCATTAATAAAAAAAATAGTTTCCGAGATTTAGTCGGACAGACAGACTGACATACAGACAGAAATACGACTTTCCTTTTTATAATAGGAGTAAATCAAAGCAAGCAAAAATGTTGTCTGCCTTAACTCCGACCATAATGGCTGACCCACTTGAAGACTTTGTCAGGGGAGTTAACATAGGCAGCTAATCCGCTAAACTGATTTGATGAATCGCATGCTGTAATAAACCCACATCCTTTCCTTCTAATAAAATATTAATGTCAACTAGTCAAACTCATTAAGGAAATGACAGGGCGCCATTCGGCATTCCTCGTTTAGAGATCCTTTCTTCCCGCCATCTTAGTAATGGACATTTTGAATCCTGATGTTGACAGTGGTCAATTTAGGCTAATTTATTTTGAGGGTCTTTTCTACATTCCTGTAAAATGAAGATAACATTTTGTGCTCATTAATCTAATCTCTACTCTTCATATTTAAAATGATTTTGTTACAATTTAAAAGGTCAGTATTGAATAATAAAAATCGGACCATATTAACAAAGACTACATGTGACAATTTATACAATTGTATACTTGTGAGCATATATATATATATATATATATATATATATATATATAGATATATATATATATATATATATATATATATATATATATATATATATATATATATATATATGTTTGTGTGTACTTTTATTTTGTAACAAAGTACTTATAATAGCTCAATAGTTAAGAGCTAGGACTATGCTATATTCAGTATGTTTATGTATACACACACACATATATATATATATATATATATATATATATATATATATATATATATATATATGTGTGTGTGTGTGTGTGTGTGTGTGTGTTTGTGTAAGTTGATAATGAGTACTGACTGTAATTCGGGCTATAATCGCCAAGTTTTTTAAGTTTTTGAATTTGTTTTGTTCAATATGCACTGAAGATAGCCACGCAATAAATAAATGCATAGGATCGTTATACAGATATCTTGATAATAGCCGAAACAATTGTCTGCGAAAGTTATGTATTCAGATTTTGTAATTATCAATGTTCAGGTTGTGTGGGTATGAAAAAGCAGCTGTTATATTTTAATTAAAACCAATTGATACAAGACGGAAAATATCTCTCTCTCTCTCTCTCTCTCTCTATATATATATATATATATATATATATATATATATATATATATATATATATATATATATATATATATATATATATAAGTGAGAAAATAAAGATAAATATTATATCCTTATATTATATCCTATCGTAATAAGTCAAGTATCAATATACTAGATAGGGAAGTTTTGTATAAGACAATGAATGATGAAAATAAAATTTGGATAAAATACAATATTTATTAGATAATCAATTTATTCAAACAGGGAATATATAATAAGCTTTTTGTCTTTTCCTTAATCCATGGATTTTCAAAAATATGTCCTTATCATCAGAGAAAAATCAGAATAATAAATCAGAAAAATGTGTACTATCGTTTCGCAAATATTTGAAAATACATAAAAAAAATATTAAAAGTTATGAGCTAAAACATCATATTTAATGAAGAAGTATAAAATGGCCATGTAAAAATATCTAATGGAATCAGATAGATGAAGCAGATATGAGGTGAAATTTAAAGAATCCGAACAGTTAAAGTTCCAAGTCAGAAAAATAAAAGTCAATTAATAATAAGTATATATCTCCCGAGAAAGTTCGTAAATATTTTTTTTTAAAAACCATTGACTTTGAAATACTTCCTTGGCAAAGCAAAAAAATAGCATTAAATTTCAGAGGGAAAAATCTACAATGAAATGAAAGGAAAAGTGTTTTTTTTATATATTCCTTGTTTGAATTAATTGATGATCTTATAAATATTGTACTTCATATAATTTTTATTTTCATCACTCATATATATTTTATATATATAAGTAATTCTGAGTCCCTTTAGTTCGAACTTTTCAAAAACAATATTTTCTTTTCATAGAGTTAACTTAAACTTTGAAAAATAAAAAATAAATATTTCTATTAAAGTTATAAAACTTATTAAACAGTTTTTTTAAGAAAGACAAATTGTTTTAGAAGAAATTTATAAATGTTATAATTCCAATAACTAAGAAAAGGTTTCTCTTTCAATTTGAAGAAGAGATATTTGTTTCAGCGTTCACAAATCGACCATTATGGAAGAGCAGATATCAGAATATTTAAATGCATAACCAAATAAAGAAAGATTAGAAGTCGAAAATATTCAAGTATAAAATAAAACTAAAACAGAGGTCTAATATATGTATAAAGGTTTCAAAACTGTGTATGTGGAATTTTGAAACAGCAAAATCTGGTTAATAATAGATCGATGATAAAAGTTTCTTATACATAACAACGAATACCCTGTCAATATAAACAAACGCTACATGCGAATACGAAATTATACTGGGCAGATGATTGGACTCAAAATTAGGATCAGTATTTTATAGTTTATAGTTGAAGGGAAGCAACCCTGTCACAATTGACGAGATAATTCATAATTAGTTAGGGGCAATTATAAAGTTAGTTATTAGTAGTAAAAGTAAAACGTATAAATCTCTGGGGAATAAATAAATATCCGTTATAAAATTAAAATAAGTATAATAAAAATTAATGAAGAAATTAGTAGTTGGTTTATTATATTCAAGAGAGATATGTAATTACCTAAATTATGTGATGGTTGTATTTTTATTATCTAGTTATTTTTTGTTACATATTTCTATTAGATTTTTTTCTATTACTATTAAAATAAATTAAATTAAATTCAATTAATTATAATGAATTAAAAAAGCTGAGTTTAAGAAAATATGAAAATAAATATGTTCAGTTTTGAACAATATATTTGGTTATTTTCACTCTTATTTAACCTATATAAATTAATGATCTATTTTCAATATTGAGCAAAAGATTATCGAATTAAGAATTTGTCATGAAATCCTTGAAAATATATTTATAAAAAAATTATTTTATAATATATTTGAATATATATATATATATTAAACTTAAAGAAAAGGGCAAAATGCCTTTAAAAAAAAATATATATATATATAATATTATGATGAATATTTTTTTAAATTCTTATCCACATACACATGTGTTTAATCCTTTTCCGAAAACATCAGTGTTCTGTCTGTCACACGATTCGAACTTAAGACCCAAGTCAACATTTTAACTTTCCTTTGAACCCTTGGAATCATGCAGCCAACCTAGCAACCACGGTGAAAGGAAGCGAATTCAGGTCTTAATTAAGGCTGTTATAAACAGTGTGCAACGACCTAATTGGATGGCCCATATATATGTTTACACATTTAAATATATATATGCGTGTATAAACAGATCTCTATGTGTATATGATATATATGTTATTTATACGTCTAGTGTAGGCGCCGGGGAGCATCGTTAGTGATGTATTTTGCTTGGGTTGTCGGAGAGTTTCGGTTCTTTCAACATCATACTCGGCTCGTCATACCACAATATCAGAGATAATCGGTCTCTGATAACCCTCTATTTTGAAACGCTAGAAGCCATTGACTTTTATTTATTATGACGACCGTAGAGCACGCTGCTTCGCACCTGATGTCAAGGATATACACAACTCATGTATTTGTTCTCTCTCTCTCTCTCTTTCTCTCTCTCTCTTTGGCGCACGCGCGCTTTTTATTTATTTTATTTATTTTCATTGAAGTCATTAAACTCTACTTAAGATCTGTTTCAATGTTGTTATGTATTTAAAGAAAATATTTAAAAATCGTGTACACTGAAGACAAACATCCACGTGGCAATAATCTTTGCTGGTTGTTTACTGTTCGTAGACATTTTAGCCCGGAGAAACCACTTGACGGGCCGCTTATTCGTACCCGAGCCACCCATACGTAAACTAATACACATAGCATGATTTGCTGAGCTTTGGGCGATGAAGAAAAAGTTGTTTGCAAAAGTTGCAAACGGTCAGACAATTGGCAAACAAACGCAGTCATTCATTAAAATACACATTCGTACGTAAGCGAAATGTTCGCGCGTTTTATTAGGATTTTTTGTGTATTGATTATTCGTGTTTTGCTTTTGCTCTTTATCAGGTATTTGATGTAATTTTAGATATTTAAAGATTACACATAACGAGATACGCAACTGTTTGTTCATCCATATGATGTTTCAGTACTACGTCATTATATTCTTTTTTACTCTCTCTCTCTCTCTCTCTCTCTTTCTTTCTCTTGTATATATATATATATATATATATATATATATATATATATATATATATATATATATATATGTGTGTGGGGGGTGTATATATACATACTAAAAGAATACCCATCCTAAAACTGATAAAATTAACAGCCGACACTTTTATGTCCTCTTACGAAAATACCAATCAAGATATAATTATTCTAAACCTTATGCCCAGAATCTTTATTCCAATTTTGACCAAAATCCATAACATGATCTTTATTTTAGAAAATGTCTAAGTTTAAAATTTAAGCTTAAGGGGTCTTGAAAGGAAATTGAGATTCAAGGAATCTTGTTTAATTCATGTCTAAAATTCTATAAATAGAATTTAATGCAAATATCATATATTTGAATTTTGAAATGCTCGAAGAAACTGAGTTTTGTGGAATATCTATAAATGGATGTCTAACACCTATTATTAAAATTTCAAGAAAATCAGAGGTGTCTGAATTTTCACGAAAGGCTTCCACTTCATGTCATCTTCTTTGCATAAAACTTAATTAAACTAAATAGTCCCCACATTACAACCCCTTATGCCTAGCAGCTTTGTTCCAAAATTCATAATGATCTGTTAATTAGTTTAGGAGTAAATACTGTATATACAAATATTTAAACATATACACTAACTTTATATAAATAGAGATATAAGTTTTTTTATGTTAAATACGTTTCTAGATAGACTCTTTTATTATATCTACAATATCTCCGATTTATTTTACCTTTTCGCTAAATCTTATTATTTCTAGTTTCTCATTTAGACATATATAACATTGTGCGTCTAAAAATTTACACAATTTTGCGTTTTTTAATTCTGATATTTTTTTTTAACATGATTCACCCCAAACAAGGCAGGCCGCCACTGTAAACGTAAGGGGCTACTGAGAAAAAATAAAAGGAGAGGAGGTTTGGGGGTTCAGCTTAAATTGGGATCTGAGCAGCGAGATGTCTGTTTACATTAGTTTTAAATTTCTGCATGTTAGTACTGTCGGGGAAACAGGGGGCAGGGACGGAGTTCCAGAGGCCAGCAGCACGAGGAAAGAAGCTATTAGAGTAGAATGCTCTCCGGCATCTGGGGACCTCCACAGTGAATGAATGAGATTTAGTAGATTGTCGAGTTAGTCTAGTGAATTTACGTCGAGGTGACACCAAAGTAGCCAACTCATCAGAGCATAATCCATTGAAGTATTTGTAAAACAAACATAAGGATGCTACATTGTGGCGATGGGACAGGGACTGGAACTTAGCTGACAGTGAGTGACCTATTAGGTTGGCGACTCTTTTTGGGAACTTGTCAAGGAGGGAGAGACTAGTAGATGATGCACCAGCCCAGATGTGGCAACAATACTCCATGCATGGGCGAATGGTGGCTTTGTAGAGATTCAGGATAATGTCAGGTGTAAGGAGTTTACTAGCACGGTAGAGGGAGCCAACCTTCTTTGCGGCAGCCTTGGCAATACCTACAATGTATGTGTTCCAATTCATGTTACTTGTGAAGGTTAGGCCGAGGAGTTTGAATGATGAACTTTCAGGTAGGGTGTTATTTTCCATAGCAATCGGTGGTTGGAGAGGCTTCTTGTAGTTATTGAAAGAAAGGAGCTTTATATTTCCAACATTAAAAGTTACCAACCATTTATGACCCCAATCCACTACAGCCTGGAGGTCATTTTCTAAAGATTCAGCCATTGCCTCAGATATGATCGCGTCTGTTTTGCCAACATGGCGAGAGTAAAGCGTGGTGTCGTCAGCAAATAAACCAATCTCAGACACTATGTCACCAGGGAGATCGTTTATATAGATCAGGAACAACAAAGGTCCAAGAATAGATCCCTGGGGTACACCAGCATTTATGTCATGTTTCTTAGATGAACGGCCATCGAAGACAACCTGGATTTTTCTTTTGTTTAGGAAGGATCTAATTATATTAAGTAGCTTCACCTGCCTTGTCGAGTGTATGATACATACGGTCAGAGATGACCGTTAGGATGTCTGCAGTACATCGTGCTTGTCTAAATCCATACTGGCTGTCAGATAGAAGTTTAGCATTAACTAAGTGTCGTACTATCGCTAGATTGATTAAGGATTCAAAGATTTTGGCAAAGATCGGCAGTAGACTGATTGGGTGGTAGTTCTGAGGGTTGGTTCTATTCCCAGAACTCTTGTAGACTGGTACCACAGAGGCAATTTTCCAGCTATCGGGGAAGCAAGATTCAGCTAGGCATTTATTGTAGAGTTTGGAGAGGACAGGGGCCAGTTCAGCAGAGTATTTCTTTATTACTATTACAGGTATAAGATCAGGCCCACAAGCTTTAGAGGTGTCAAGGTTTTTATGACCAGGTTATCAAGTGTGGCTTTGGTCCGCAAAGGTAATTCAGGGAGAGGGTGGTTATCTGAGTCTAAAGTAGAGTTAGAAGCGAAACGCTGTGCAAGTAGTTCAGCCTTATCAGTGGCCGTGCAAACGACATCATCGTGGTTTGATAGTGGGGGAATCGTAGATTGACCATTATTCACTACACTATTGTAGATTTTCCAGAAATCGCGAGTCCCTAGTTTCTGTGACTGGATGCGTTTTTTTGTTAACTCATTATACCTTCTCTTTGCTTCGCCTATCACGGCCTTGCAATTAATTCTTGACTCTATAAATTTATGCCTATTAGTAGCTGACTTATGGCGGCCGAATTTACGGAATGCTTGTTGCCTCTCAGAAATGGCAGCTGCACATTCGGAAGTGAACCATTGAGGAGAGTGGGGCTTGCTAAAGGATTTTCGCATGGGGACATAGGCTCCAATGCCTGCTTTGATCCATTCAGTTAATTCGTTTGCACACTGGTTGGTAGGGAGTGAGAAGATTTCCCTCCATGGGGCGTCACTGATGTGATCTCTGATTGACTCAAAATCAGCTTGCTCGTAGTATCTTGTTGTTTTGAGCAACGGTTCATCAGCTTTTGGACGACTTTTTAGGGTGATATGTATCATTAGCACAATGTGATCAGCATTCCCGAGTGGGCTATGAGCTTTCGTCACACAAGCCTCGGGTATTGAGGTCAAGAAGAGGTCTAGAAGTGAGGCCTGTTGGTCTACTCGATCGGGGATGCGGGTCGGAAAATCGACAGTCTGAGAGAGGGAGTGAGCTAAGGAGAAATTATACATAGAGTTGCCGGCTGCGTCAGTAAGGCTGGAGAATCCCAACCAGTCGCGGTGGTGGGCATTAAAATCCCCAAATACATGTATCTGGGCATTTGAGTCAATTAAGAGTGCTCTATCTATGCTTTCAGATTCAGAGTTTAGCAGAGTACAGTCCTGGGTCGACGGGGAGCGGTATAGGAAATATAAGTAACTAACGTTGTGGTGTAATGTCAATCTAAAGCATATGTAGTCGTAGTCATCTGATTCTAACCTATGTTCTCTAGTCAGGGGGAGGGTGTTCCGAACATAAACTCCTAGCCCGTGCATGTGTTTGTCAGAGTCTTTACGGTAGAGTAGGAGGTAGTCAGTCATATCAAAGTGGTGAGAAGAGATTGAGGATTGAAGGTTAGTTTCACTAAGAGCTAGGATATCCGGGGAGTTTGTCAGGAGAAAGGCTTCTACGTCGTTGATGTTGGTTCTAAGTCCCCGGATATTTGAGAATGCAAGCCTCAAGGGCGGAGGCGAAAATGTTTTTGGGTGTCTGGTTTAGGTTTGCTTTTATTTCTTTGTAATGGCATGTTTGATTTGATTATAGAGTGGGTTGGCCAAGGTGGGTACTTGTTTGATGCTAATAAGCTCACACAACCAGTCCATTAGTCACGACCTGGTCCATGGGGGTTGTGGCCTCGGGAAAGCCCACCGAAGATAATTGCAGAGTCCCTTTCCATGCGCGACATGGCACATACAACTACCCACGGTATTATGCAACTGATGATGGAGCAGCCGTTCTTGGCGCTACCCAAGAGTTTGGGCTCCTTCCTATCAGTCGGAACAGCAGCCAGACAAGCTGTCTAACCTGTACCCTCAACCTGTCGGAACAAGAGAGACCCAGACTGGTCATGTAAGACGTACTAATGAAAAAACTTTCCCCAAGTTGCCCAAATAGAGAGAAAGACAACGGCGTTCATTGTCCTAGTAAGGAAACAAGGCTAGGCACTGAGTGTGTAGAGGCATCCCAGCGCTGTTACCTCTGCGCCTGACTAATAAACAAAGAAGGAGTGCAAGGGCAGGCGATAGGTAGAACATATCTACTCCTTAAGCAATTGTAGGTTTGCAAACCGGATATATTGTTCGAGATTCCAACTCTAGGAAAGTTGTCGATCAGGACTAAGGAATCCTTCCTCCCCCAACAGTTTACTGCCACGGCGTAAGTAGCTGGTAGCAAGGGTTTTTGTCAGAGATTTCCTTCTCTTAGATGGATAGCCTTACGAGGTCTTACGGGTCCAACACTCCGAGAGGGGTAAAAATAGCCTGCGCCCGTGTACTAGTCGGGTATTTCCTAGCCCCCGCAGGTAAAAAAATTTTTTTTTTTTAAATTCCATATATATATATATATATATATATATATATATATATATATATATATATATATAGAATAAGTTCAATTGCATACTAAGGAGGGAACAGTAAGTTGAAGATAGGTTCCGAACGCAAATGTCGGTCTCTTCACTGCCGAGGCAGATATGAAATGTGTCTTTAACTGTAGACTGGCTTGGTTAGTTTGGACGATATTCTTTTCCTATCTACATTCGCTAGTGAACTCCTACCACCCACCCATTCACCCCTTTTCAAACCTGAACGCAAGAAAAGAAAAGAAAGATAAGATACAGATTTTTTGAACAGTCAAGAAATCAAGAACCTGGAAAAAAAAGATTATTTAGCTAGATTCTCATTGCATGTTAATACATGGATTAATTAAGAAAAAGATTCCAAAGCAAAATAATTTAAACACTTACCTTTTTTTTGTTAAATGCCACCCATAAATTTCAGTTGAAATTTCGGTTTCTTCACTGCCGAGGCAGATATGAAATGTGTCTTTAACTGTAGACTGACATGGTTAGTTATACCAATAAAGCTCCAAAAGTATTTGAACATGATGTATTATATCTATATCGTTAATTATTGAAGGAAGATGTGTTATTATATAACCTGATTTTAAACAGGTTAGTTTTACTACGTTTGTAAAATTTCTTCCTTTCATGATTTTATTTTCGTAGATATTGTTCCTAGTTGTACTATAACGGTTGCGAAGGACTTATATTGTCGTGGGCAGTTGTCTTTATTTTTGCAATTGCAGTTGTTTTGATGTATCTCATGAATTAAATTCCTGTCATTCTGTACTTTATCGTGTTACCCTTATTTTCGTTATGTGTTATTATTATGTTATTATATTTTAAAACTATGTTTTCTAAATTATCAGTAAAAATATAACTTAAGCTGAAGGTGTGTTTATTGGATATATTGTATAAGTGCTGTTTGAATGGAAGTATAAGTTTACCAGGTTAAAAATGTTTGTCCTAATTAAGCTTTTACGATTTGATTGGACTTAAACTATATTATCCTTCAACGACTTTTTGTCTTTATAGGCGTTGTTATATACATTTAATTTCATCGAACATGTGTTTATTAGACGAGTTATAACTTATTCTACCTTTGGCATATGCTTAATCATCGATGATGGGTTATTAGAACTTGTGTGTACATATATTCGATTGGCATTCTCCTTTGATTCTAAAATTCTCTTTAATTTTATTAAATATCACATCTAGTTTAATATAGTAACTCAACTTTTAGTTTTATATTTTCATCTCTCAGTATATTATTTTCCTTATGCTATCACATCTAGATGTCGTAGTGTTTCTAACTATTAGCGACACATCATCCCTGTATAGTCCTATATATTTTATGCAAGGTTTATTCAGTCAATGATCAATATATTATCTGATGCACCTCAAAAGAGTCAGTTTGAGTATTGTTCGCCTATTGTTCGTTAGTGTTTATAATTACTGTTTTTCTAAAAGAAAATAATAAATATTTCATATAGCCCCCTTTTTCTTAAAAGAAACAACACGAAAAATAGAATCTTCTGTGTTTATTAAAACGTATTGTAAAAAAAGACGCACTCTATAAGATTTTTTAATTTTATTATGTATTCTGCCCTCGTGGGGAGGCAAGTAGATCGTGACACGAAAATATTTTAGAACGAGTATTCTGCAATGTTTCGTGTGATTATTAAAAACGTTTTGTAAATAAAAAACGCATCCTACATTAAAAAAATAAATATTTAATAAATATTTCTTAAAATAAATCTTTCCTTGTATTAATAAGCGAGCTTTTGACGAAAACCCAAATAAAAACATCGTTATTATTCGTTTGTTTACAAAAAAAAACAGTAAGGTCAACCGGTGTAGACCGAATTTCGTATATTTTCATCTTTTCAATTTCCGGAGTACTTATTCTTTATATGGTTCAAAAGTCATTATCAAGCTCGTCAGTATTTCCCGGTAACGGCGCATCGGGCGATCAAGCATGAATAAAATCCCTTCCTAAATAAGGACAGGCTCATTGCTACTTCTTTAACTGATACTGCAGATATGTTGACTTTTTGGCTAAGAGCAAAATGTAGCATCTTTTCTGGTGCTACACTCCATCTTCTCAGTCCTCGCTCAGTAAAAACGAAATCGTTCTTGACTGAGGCAATTTCTATTTTGTCCCAATCCTTTTTGGGAATCTGTGTTTTCACCCCATTAAAAAGTGATCTTGTGGGGAGGCAAGTAAATAGGAACTGATGCTGCGAGATTATCTTTAAGTGGTGCCACAAGGATCTCTTTGACTCTTAATAAACAGAAAGAGAGTGACGCCGCGGAAGGAGAAAGTAATACCTAAGAGGATGACCCTCTTAGACGGAACAGACAAATAATTACTTTCAACCCAGACTGTAAGCTGCGATTTAGATAGCAATCAACTATCTAAATAGCAGTCGTTATCTATCTGACTTCTCACTGAAGCTAAAATGTGACATGAGGTCGATTTTATGTAGGTAGACTAGCTCCCCCCAAAAGGGGTCGCTCTGGACTGATGCAAAAATAGCTGTGATCGAACCCGTCGGTATTCCCCGATGGTAGTGGTTTACACGTTTTAGCGATAAATCCATCTCTCCTCCTTTCTAAAAGAGGCGAAGTTTTTTTTATGGAAATCGCTCCAGGCAAGGCCTGAAGCCAATTGATTTTAGGAGCTAAAAAATACTACTTTAAGGTGAAAAACTAGACAACAATAAATGTCAGATGGATAGATTCCGACCCAGACAATAGAAATTATTTCCCCTTTGTCAGAAACATCGCTAATGGACTCTGAGGACTAAAGGACATATTAAGGAAAGCAAGGGGAAGGAGAAGGGGTGATACCTAGAAGAATGACCTCCCGAGACCAACCAGGTAAATAATCACCTTGAATCCAGCCCGAAGAATGAGAAAAAAAGATGCCAGTTTCTGATGCTAATTTATGTAGTTAATTTACTTTTTTCCTACAAAAGAACATGTTGCACAAGGCTGTAACGTGGAGAGAGAATGGGTGGGGGCAACGCTCGCGAAGGCGATATTTTTGCTCTGCAAAAATGCCCATTAACAGATCAGTCGACATTCCCGGTACGGGTACCTCGAGCGATCACTGCCTCCTTAAGTTGAGTTCTTCTTATATCGAGGTTCACCGATTTGCATGCGATAAAATAACGTTTTCTGTTGTTTTTGCTGTCAGAACTCCATTTCTTGACTTCAAGTTCAAACGACAGCAAAGTGTGTTGAGCTAATTGATCCCAGATCAAGTATGCACGCGCATGCGTTCCGTGAGAATACACTGATGAGCTTCAGTGAACCGATACAGAGAAACTTGAAAGCGGAAGTGAAAGTGAAAGTATAAGATATTCGTTAAATGTGAGAAAGATTATCATGAAATCTCGGGAAAAAACGCACGTTCATTTTGAAAATAAAAGTTCAAAAACGAAAACACGCTTACAGCTCAAATGAAACTTATTTTAATAGCTTCCGCATGTAAATCATACTGTACTAACATGCTGTATTCACAATAAAATAATCAATATATGATATATATATATATATATATATATATATATATATATATGCATGTGTGTATACATATATATATATATATATATATATATATATAGAGAGAGAGAGAGAGAGAGAGAGAGAGAGAGAGAGAGAAAGATTATATCTATATCGTATCAGAAACGATCGTACACAAAAGTGTTGTTTATGTTGAATTCTTGGAATGTATGTAAATGAATACATCTATTTACATTGAAGGAAATATTAATTGTTTTTACCTACAGACATCGATGTTTCATGCTTATGCAATCTTCAGTGTAGGGGATGTTACACACACACACACATACACACACATACACACACACACATATATATATATATATATATATATATATATATATATATATATATATGTGTGTGTGTGTGTGTGTGTGTGTGTGTGTGTGTTTGTGTGTAATGCAAATAGACAAACAAATGCCTTTGGAGACCACGTTTTGAGATGAAATATTTTATTAACAAACATTTAAATGTTTTCTTCTTTTTACTTATTTCTCATTAATTTCCAATGATAAAACATTTTTTTCAGGGAAAGAGGGTCCCAATAGGTTTAAAGGCAATATATATATATATATATATATATATATATATATATATATATATATATATATATATATATATATATATATATATGTGAAATTAGGCATGAAAATAGTCGTCTTTAGATCTTTTCTCTCTACTATATGTAAAGTATTTCAAAATACTATTTTGTATTATTGGTTTAAATAACAGTGAGACGTTTTGATGGTAATGTAGGTGTGATAAAAAAATTTTAACAAAACTTTCGCATTTATTCATTTAGACGTATGAATTCCGATGTTAAGAAATTACGGTTATGCCCTGTAATTACCCTTTTCAACTGGACTTAATTATATCCCTTCACAGAAATAGAAGACAGAAAGAAATAACAAAGCAAGGCAATTAATAAAAGAAAGAAAGAAAGAAAGAAAGAAAGAAAAAAATACGATGTTATATAAAATCACGAAACATAAATATAAAAGTGAAAGAAATGGGATAAAGAAAAGCGCAAAGTATACCAACAAAATAAAAGGAAGAAAAAGAATGAAAGTATGTCCGAATTAAGGTAATGCAGACATCAAACGAAAATGAAAGAAAGGAAGGAAGGAAGGAAGGAATGAAGGAAGGAAGGAAGGAAGGGAGGAAGGAAGGAAAGGGCAAAGGGGAAAACTATAGAAATAAAGAGCAAGAAAATTAATACAAGAAAGAAAGCGAAAGGCGGGCAAATGAATTAAAGAAAGAAGGAATGAAAGGAAAGAAGAATGGAATAAAGATAGAAAGGAAGAAAGAAAAAAAACAGACAGAAAGAAAAGAACAAGTGAACTAATGAAATAAAGAAACCTAGAAATAAATATCGAAAGTAAGAAAGATGAAAGCAATTAAATGAAGAAAGAAAAAAACCAAAAGTGACCGAGAGAATGAAAGATACAGACAAACAATTAATAAAATTAATAAAGAATGAATGAACGGAAAGAAGAAAAGCCAGCGTTTGAGCAAAAAGAAAGCATAAAAAGGAAAAGGGTAAGAAAAGGGAGACCAGCGAGAATACGAAAGATAGAAAGAAAGAAAAATAAAGCAAACGAGTGAATAAAAGAAAGAACGAATCAAAGGAAGGAAGAAATGGCGAGTAATTGAAAGATAGAAAGAAAGATAGATAGAAAGAAAAAGACAAATAAAGAAATGTAGAAATAAAGGTTGAAAGAAATAAAGAGAGAAAGATGATAGTAAGTAAATAAAAAAGAAAGAGCCAGCAGGTGAACGAGAGAAAGAAATAAAGAAAAATAAACAAATAAATTAAGAAAGAAAGAAAGAAAGAAAGAAAAAAAAGAGCAAATGATTAAATTAAAGAATGGAAACAAAACGAAGAATGGACAAACAAGTGAACGAAAGAAAGACAGAAAAAAAACGAAAGAGAAAGCCAAACTCATGAATAAAAGTAAGAAACAAGAACAAGAATAAAATAAGTAAAAGGAAAAAAAGAGTTCGGCTTGTCACCTCATAATTACCGGTTTGCAATCCCTGTCAGGGTTAGGGTTAGAGTTAGGATTCGGGTTACTCAGTCGGCAATTGAATATTCCTATGCGCTAACAAACTGGAAGAAAGTGAAACGGCCTGTTTTTGCTGCCGGTGATGACAGTAATTTCAATGGCGACGCATTCAATCGCCCTCACTCCCACCCCGCTCCGGACGGCGGCCAACTCCCGCCTCTTTTCGTCCGGCATGAGCCACTGTCATTAGCACCCAACGGCGGGGAGCATAAAATCGATGGTCCTATGATTTCCCTTCCTCCCTGACTGGCTGCACCACTGGACACAATTCTATTCCTTATCGTAAACCTTTATTCAATTTCTTTCCGCCATTTTCCCTTTTCATTTTCTTTTCTGCATTTCTTCTTTTCTCTGATTTCACTAATAAGTACGTTTTTACTTTTCTTGTAATTTCTTTGGTTCTTTCTTTTTTTATTTATTTCCTTGCATTGATCTTTTGTTCTTTATTGCTTTCGTTTTTTTTTGTTGTTTTTTTTTTCTATTGTATCTTTTGCCAGTTTGTATGTCCTTTAGGGACCTCCAAAACTCACCATAGAATTTACCCCCCCCCCACTATATGTGACACAATGTAACTTTAATATAGGTTCATATTATCATCAAAACTGTTTTACAATTCAAAAGAAAAAACATTTTTTTAAAAACTGCTGATAATTTTTTAATTTTGTTTTTCAGTGTATAAAAATAATGAAAATGAGAAACTAAAAAACGTGTGTACTTTATTTACGCCTTAAATCAACGTTCTTATGTAGTGACCCCTTTTTATGCGCTAACACACCTGTGTTTAATAAATCTAGTAAAAATGAAGTAATCGTCAGATTTTCACGAACTTTTTAATACTTATTCATTATTTGACTAATTTATCTATAAAATGCTTTTTTTCGTAAAATGTATAAGGGAAAATATTTATGAAATCGAAAAAAAATATTCTGATCGATCGAAATTTTAATGTTATATAAAGCGAAAGTCTTAAAAAGGACATCAAATTCGACTTTTTTTTTATTGGTAAACACTTTTGGTTAAAGTATCCGTGAATTCACAAATAAAAAGTGGAAATAAATACGATATTATTATGTTTTGATTTTTTTACCTTATTTTCTCGTTAATATACACTCTGATCTAGTGAATTTCAAAGAATAAAATACTCTAAACAATAGTTAATTTTTCAGAGATTTTTTTTTTAACATGGTTCACCCTAAACAAGGCAGGCCGCCACTGTAGATGTAAGGGGCTACTGAGAAAAAAGAAAAGGGGAGAAGGTCGGGGGGTCAGCCTAAATCATGATCCGCGCAGCGAGATGTCTGTTTACATTAGTTTTAAATTTCTGCATGTTAGTACCGTCGGGGAAACAGGGGGCAGGGACGGAGTTCCAGAGGCCAGCAGCACGAGGAAATAAGCTATTTGAGTAGAAGGCTCTCCGGCATCTTTGGACCTCCACAGTGAATGAATGAGATTTAGTTGATTGTCGAGTTAGTCTAGTGAATTTACGTCGAGGAGGCACCAGAGTAGCCAATTAATCAGAGCATAATCCATTGAAGTACTTATAAAACAAACATAAGGATGCTACATTGCAGCGATGGGACAGGGGCTGGAGCTTGGTTGTACAGTGAGGGACCTATTAGGTTGGTTACTCTTTTTTTTGGACCTTGTCAAGGAGGGAGAGACTAGTAGATGATGCACCAGCCCAGATGTGGCAACAATACTCCATGCATGGGCGGATGGTGGCTTTGTATAGATATAAGATAATGTCAGGCGTGAGGAGCTTACTAGCACGGTAGAGGGAGCCAACCTTCTTTGCGGCAGCCTTGGCAATGCCTACAATGTATTTGTTCCAATTCATGTTACCTGTGAAGGTTAGGCCAATGAGTTTGAATGATGAACTCTCAGGCAGGGTGTTATTTGCCATGGCAATCGGTGGTTGGAGAGGCTTCTTGTAGTTGTTGAAGGAAAGTAGCTTTGTCTTTGCAGCATTAAAAGTTACCAACCATTTATGAACCCAATCTACTACAGCCTGGAGGTCATTTATTAAAGATTCAGCCATTGCCTCAGATATGATCGCGTCTGTTTTACCAACATGGCGAGAGTAAAGCGTGGTGTCGTCAGCAAATAAGCCAATCTCCGACTCTATATCATCAGGGAGATCGTTCATATAGATCAGGAACAACAAAGGTCCAAGGATAGAACCTTGGGTACACCTGCATTTATGTCATGTTGCTTAGATGTACGACCATCGAGGACAACCTGGATTTTTCTTTTGTTTAGGAAGGATCTAATTATATTAAATAGTTGCCCAGTAATACCGCATGAGCGTATTTTCAGGAGAGGCCCTTTATGCCAAACCTTGTCAAAGGCCTTGAGTATATCAAGCGCTACTGCCCTAGCTTCACCTGCCTTGTCGAGTGTATGATACATGCGTTCAGAGATGACCGTTAGGATGTCTGCATAGATCGTGCTTGTCTAAATCCATACTGGCGGTTAGATAGAAGTTTAGCATTAACTAAGTGCCGTACTAACGCTAGATTGATTAAGGATTCAAAGATTTTGGCAAAGATCGGCAGTAGACTGATTGGGCGGTAGTTCTGAGGGTCGGTTATATTCCCAGAACTCTTGTAGACAGGTACCACAGAGGCAATTTTCCAGCAATCGGGGAAGCAAGATTCAGCTAGGCATTTATTGAAGAGTTTGGAGAGGAAAGGGGCCAGTTCAGCAGAACATTTCTTTATTACTATTACAGGTATAAGATCAGGCCCACAAGCTTTAGAGGTGTCAAGGTTTTTTATGATGTCTTTGACCTGGGATGGGGTGATAACCAGGTTATCAAGTGTGACTTCGGTCCGCAAAGGGAATTCGGGGAGGGGATGGCTATCTGAGTCTAAAGTAGAGTTAGAAGCGAAACGCTGGGCAAGTAGTTCAGCCTTATCAGTGGCCGTGCAGACGACATCATCGTGGTTTGATAGTGGGGGAATCGTTGATTGACCATTATTCACTACACTATTGTAGATTTTCCAGAAATCGCGAGTACCTAGTTTCTGAGACTGGATGTCAAGATGTCTAAATGATGTAATTTAATGAATTAAATTACATCATTTTGACATTTTGAAGTTTAAACATTTATTTTTAAATATATATTTTTTTTAATATTTTAATATAATATAAACCTAACTATTATTAATCGTAAAAAGACCGACATTTACTTCGACCGATTGATTTGTGCTTTTTTATAGAATGATTATTTGATCGAGGTAAGCAAGAATTTGTTGAATTCCTGACATTGTCAAACTATAGAAGATTATAATAGACTTTATTAGCGTCAACGCGTAAGGAGAAAGTTATCACTTTGACAAACTTTTGTTTATTTATTTATTCTTTCTTTGTTCTAGCGTTATCTCTTTCGCAATTCTTATTTTAGTCTCCTTTTCTTTTTTCGTTTCTTTTTATCATTCTGTCTTTCACTGGTTAGTACGTTATTCATTTCTTTCATCCGTTCGTTCTTTTTTCTTTTAATTTTTTGTTTTCTTTCGTTCCATTATTTGTTCTTTTTTTGTTTCCGTTTTCTTTCTTTTTGCATTTCTTTTCGTCTTTCTTTGCTTATTTATTCTTTTTTCTATTTTTTCTTTTCTTCTTTCATGTTTCATTTATCTATCTCGTTGTTTATTTTATTTCTACTCTTTTTTATTTATTTTGTTTTACTTTATCCCTTCTTTTATTTCTCTCTTTCCGTCGGTTCATTTCATTCTTTCTTTTCTTTTCTTTTATTTATTTTCTTCGTTTGGTATTTATTTGTTTCATTTGTTCTCTCAATTAGCCATAGTTTTTTTCTTTTCAATTTTTCTCTTGGATTATTTCCTTTTGTGATCTTCTATATTTATTAAATGTGTTCTTTCTATCGTTCTCTATTTCACCTATTAGTACTGCTGCGCAATGACAGATGCATTATCAGATGGATCTGCAATGTGAAGGCTGACCGGGACCAACACTTCAGGTTGGAGGATTTGCTGAAAACACTACACTTGCCTAGGCTGGAGGTTATCCTAATGATTACCTGATTGCGCAGGTATGGTCATGTGGAACGTTCATCCTCCTCGATGCAGAAGCATGGATGTCTTAAATCGCAGAAAGGTTGGCCCGCCAAGGAAAACTTGGAAGCAAGTGATTAGACAAGACCGCACAGAGTGGAACTTGGAAACAGCTGAACCGTGAGAAGTGGAGAGTGAGCTTGCGTAATATCAGAAAACGGCTGATCCCTGAACAAGGGTAAAGTAACATTAAATAAAAAGAAGAAAATTCTGTCCCAAAACATTAACTACTTAACGTCCATAAAAATAATCCCCGGCAACGTTGAGTAAATACAGCTAGTATAAAACAATATATTGAAAACACGTTTCTTTTACTAAATGAATCGTGGTAATAATCGCAAACATATGTTATCCTATAAATAAATCGATTGCACTTGTGTGGTCTTGTGGAAGGTTCTCCCTCTTGTATAAACCGTTGCAGAAGAATGAATGTCTTAAATCGCAGGAAGCTTGACCGGACAAGAAAAACTTGGAAGCAACTGATTGGACAAGACCGCAAGAGTGGAATTTGGAGACAGCTGACCCGCTAAACTGTGAGAACTGGAGAGTGACCTTGCGTAATATCAGCAAACGTATGACCTCTGAAAAAGGGAAAAGCGAGGTTAAATGAATATAAGAAAAGAAAGAAGTACGATACTTTTTTTCTTTCTTTCCTATGTATACTTATCTTTTTCGTACTTTATTATTGCTCTAATTTCGTTTTCCCTTTTAACTTTTATTTTCTTATCTTTATCTTTCTTTTTTTCTTTTCTTTCATATTTTTGCTTTGTATATTTCTTTTTCCCCTTCTTTTCTCTATATTTTCTTTCTTTTGTTGTATTATTTGTTTTGATTAACCTTTCTCTTTTTATTTATTTTATTTTCCTTTCATTAATTTGGCTTATTTTTCATTTTTTTCTTTTCTTTTCTTTCGTTTGTTTTATGTTATTACTTTAGTTTATCTTTCTTTTTTTCTTTTCTGTCATAATTTTGCTTTGTATATTTTTTCTTTCTTCTTTTCTTCTATACTTTCTTTCTTTTGTTGTATTATTTGTTTTAATTAACCTTTCTATTTTTTATTTATTTTATTTTCCTTTCGTTAATTTTACTTTGATTTTTTCTTTTCTTTCTTTTGTTTTATCGTTGCATTGCTTTCTCTTTTCTACATGTTATTCTCTTCATTCACTTAACTCGTTCTCTCTTTCTTCTTTTTGTTATATTTGAAGCGAATTGCACTCACTGTAGTGCATATTCACACCAGGACCTTAATACAAACTGCTCAAGTTTGTTATTGCTTTTGTTTTCTTCCTATCTTCCGTTATTTCTCTTATTTAAAATAGCATGTTTCCCATTCTATTTCGTCGTTCTGTTTCATTCATTGTTTCTCTTTCAGCATCTGTTCTTATCTCTATTTTCCAAATGTTTATCTCCTTTCATCCTTTTTTCGATTTCTCTTTGTCTGTCTTTTCAGTTGGTGTTATCTTCTTAGTTTCTTTCTTCCTTTTTTTTCTTCTTTTTTACTTTTAAAATCACTATGTTAAGCGATCCATTTTCATCCGTTTCCAATTCATTCTCGTATATATATTTTTCATTTATGTTTTATGTTTCTTCCCATTATTGTTTTCCCTGTCCCCTCTCTCTCTCTCTCTCTCTCTCTTTCTCTCTCTCTCTCTCTCTCTCTCTCTTTCTCCCTCTCTTTCCCTTTCACTCTTCTCTCTTTCTTCTTCTCTTTGTTATATTTGAAGCGAATGACACTCACTGGAGTGCATACTTCCACCAGGACTTTGTGATGTTATGACCCTAGTAACATCCCCTACTAGAACTCTTCAATTAAAGAGAACTAAGAAAGTGTTTTCAGCCCTCTCCCATCCTGGCACTTCAATAAAGCGTGCACACCGTATGTGCAAATCGTATGTTGTCTGTTCGACTTGTCCTTAATATGCATTTAATATGTATTGAGATACCATAACATGATGACAGCGGTTACGTTAGTAACAAGAACGTCTAGAAAAGACAACACTCGACCTCAAAAGCAAGTTAAAAGAAAAATTCAGGGAGTGGTATCTCGACCAAACACGGAACGCTCGGACCGAAGCCTTCGCAGACCTTCGCATAAAGCTTTCCAACTGACCAGGCACCTACAAACTAAGAGCGAAGGTTGACATGGGAGCCGAAAGATGTTCCCGGAGCGAGTGAACTCAGAGGGGCAGCCAGCCCCCGGTGCGACTCACAGTGAACAAACTATACTCACTGCATACAACGGCTCCAGCATCACTGAACATGGATCCGTACAGATTCAATGTGCCTACAAGGGAGCCTTAGAAACCTTAAAATTCTTTGTGGTAACATCAGAATGACCTATTATTATAGGATTACTTTCTCTCAGAGACCTGAGCTTGGTAACACGGATAGGCTCAGCCAAGAAGCTAGTGAATGCATACCATGATCAGTTTGATCGAATAAGCAATTTTGACGGTGAATATTACAAGAAAAAACAGAAATCAGAGTGCGGAATCCCTGATGCCACACAGGATTCCCGTGAAACCATCGCAGATGGTGACTACAGACCTGTTCCTCTTCAATAGATCTGACTATATAGTGATAGTTGACTACTACTCCAAATATCCGTTTTTCAGAAAATTGAACAACTTCTCTAGCCATAGATCTGGCCAGACAAATTTTGGAGGAACACGGGATCCAAAAAGGGCTATCAGTGATGATGCCCCACATTTCAGCTTCGCTCTCTTAAAGCATTTTGCTAGGAAATTGGGCTTGGAGCATCGCACATCATCACCCATGTATTCGCAATTGAATAGCCTGGCTAAGCGCTGTGTACAGGCAATAACATCTGCCATAAAGGAGCTACCTCAAGTAGATGTGACTTGGACATGGCGTTGTTATGTCTTCGAACAACTCCGCTAGACCATACAGTCCCGTCCTCTAGTGAACTGCTGTACAAGAAAAAGTTGGTTAGGAACTGTTAAGTCAATCTAATCTAGTTATTTCCCTTGGACATAAAAGTAAGAGTTATCGGCCTTGGATAAAAAAGGGTCGTCTGCCGAAGAGTGAAATGTAAATAGAACGGTCTCACAACCAAACAAGCATCTCGCGTTCAGCGGTGTTTCTACATTTTAATTTAATCAGTGTCTTTGTTAAATAAATCTGTTAACGGTTCTACTTCGTATTTCCTTCATTTTTCTGAGTTGTAATTGAACCGAAACGTATAAACATCAAGACGTAACAATTTGGCGACGGGAATAGTTTTTTTAAGAATCACGGTAACGCAAATTTACACTTCAAAGATGGATTGCAATTACGTTTGGTGGAATTATTTTCAGAGAGATTCTCAACACCTGCACCATCGCTTTCGGAAACAAAGCTTACGACATGGGCAGAATAGGTTGCAACTACAATTACGGAATTCCATTACGACCCAATAGCTAAATCGACGTTCTATACGTGGTTTTCACGCTTTGAGGACCTTTTCCGTGTGGAATTCAAGGAACAAGTAGACGACTGGAAAGTCGGACTTTTGCTACGGAAGCTTGGACGTAACATGATCGGTATGCAAACTACATACTACATAAATACCACGTGACTACAACTTCGACGACACTGTGGAGACTCTGAGGCAGATTTTCGGTGAGAAGATTTCGTTATTTAATATGCGTTTCAATTGTATCAGCATAAAGAAGTCTGATTCGACCGATTTCTCCACTTATGCAGGCATTGTGAACAGAAAATGTAAACGTTTAAAAATATCTTCCATCACAGACGCTCAATTAAAATGTTTAATTTTTGTGTGTGCTTTGAGATCGGCGGGGGAGGCAGACATTCGCACACAGATTTTGTCAAAAATAAAGCAAAATCCAGAAATTACATTCCAACAAGTCGCCGTGGAATGCCCGCGTCTCGTGAATCTGAAGCATGATTCAACTATGGTGCAACAAACGACAGCATCCACGATTAACACAGTCTAAAAACAAGGTCAGCGACTTCAACATCTGTCAAGCTCTCAACCGCTTGCGTGAACTGTGGCAGCTTGCATTTTGTACGAAACTGTACATTCAAGACACAACGCTGTCGCAGCTGCAATCGACTGGGGTATAAAGAGGGAGTTTGCACCCCTCAAGGACAAAAAACAACTCATAATAGACAAACCTCACATAATAGGCATCGACAACATCACAACGCAAACACAAACAGTCTGGTAGCAACTTTTCTTCCAAGTCAAAGATCAAACCGAAAATATGTTACACTACAATTAAATGGCCATCCTGTTCAGCTGCAGGTGGATACTGCTTCCGATATCACACTTGTATCACAAAAACTATGGGAAACCATAGGTCATCTTTCGTTGACACCAACAAGTCAAGTAGCACAAAGTGCTTCCAATGACTGTGTTCACATCACGGGTCAATTACCCGCTATCGTTAAAATGAAGAACAAAACGGTGTCGAATACCGTATACATAGCAAACTCATGCCATAATTTGCTGGGACTTGACTTTATCGAGCTACTAGGTCTTCTAGACATACCACTCAACCGGATATGTGAGGTGGTATACACATCGTCACCCCAGAAGAGCATTATCGACAAGACCAAAGACAACATGAAACAATTTTCTCTAGTCTTCACAGATAACTTAGGACGCTGCACTCAGGCAGTGGGCACATTGTCCCTTAAACCATTTTCTAAGCCTGTTTTCCGACCCAAACGCCCAGTGCTATATGGTGAACCAGGAACTTAAACGACTTCAGGAAATGAAGGTCATCATACCGGTGGCATATTAACGGTGGGCAGCACCCATTGCGATAGTAAAGAAAGCCGATGGTTCAATTCGGTTGTTTGCTAATTTTTCAACTGGCCTCAACGCAACACTAGAGGATCAACAATACGCATTGTTACTCCCAAATCATTTCTTCATGCTTAATGCTAGCACCTGCTCTGCAAAATTGGATCTCACAGAGGCTTATCTGCAAGTCGAAGTGGCAGAAACCTCCAGGGAGCTGCTTATTAACACACACCGTGGATTATTCCAATTAACTCGTTTACCTTTTCGGGCAAAAAACAGCCCCTGCAATATTTCAGCAGATCATGGACACAATGCTTACTGGCGTGGAAGGTGCAGCTGCGTACTTGGATGACATCATTGTTGTTGGGCAATCCAACCAGCAGTTTACAAAACGGATCAGTAAGGTCCAAACACGCATCTAAGACTTTGGTTTCCAGCTCCGGCCTGAAAAGTGCCATTTTTATTTACCGTCCATAAAATACTTGAGATTTATTTTTTATCGTCAAGGTCGCTGTCCAGATCCCGCTAATATGGCAGCAATTCAACACATGCCACTCCCATCGGACATTAGCAGTCTACGCGCATTTCTGAGAATGGTGAGTTACTACGATAGTTTCTTGCCTTCACTCCATCAAATCAAATCACCACTCAACAAACTGTTGACAAAAAACACAAATGGTCTTGGCCCGTGGACCGTCAGAAATCATTTGACAAAATCAAAGCACTCATTAACTCTGACCTACTGCTCACACATTTTGATCCAAATAAGAAAATAGTCGTGGCAGCAGATGCGACAAATCATGGCGTGGGAGATGTGATCTCGCATATATTCACAGATGGAACTGAGAAATCTATCATGCATGCAGCCAGACCCTTTACACTCGCTGAACGCAATTACAGTCAAGTGGACAAAGAAGCATTGGCACTGATTTTTGCTGTGGAGAAATTCCATAAGATGTTGTTCGGGTATCCCTTTACACTTCTTGGCTCAACAAAGGGTATTCCAGTATATTCAGCCAGCCGATTACAACGGTGGGTAATCATTCTACTGGTGTCGATTTCGATATACGGTATCGCCGGACAACAGAATTGTCACGACTCATCAGTGCACAATCAGTTCCAGACGACGACACTTTCATTGCTGCCATCAGCATCGAGGACGATTTTCAACGCACGCTCACAGATTGTATCCGGACTATTCCAGTAACAAAGATTGATATAAAGCAAGAAACACAAGATCCAATGATACAAAATACAAAAAGTGTGCAGATTTCTCCAGCATTCATGGCCTCCTAACCTCACGGGAACCTCCAACAGTTCAAACGCCGCAGTGGCTCTCTTTCTCTCATTGAGTGTTGGTTGATGTTTGCATATCGTGTTGTTGTTCCCGCTAAGCTCAGACAGGCAGTCCTTAAACAGTTACATTCGAGATATCCAGCCATTAATCGAATGAAATCACTAGCCCGCAGTGTGGTTTATTGGCTTAATATTGACACAGACATTGAGCGTACTGTTAATCGTTGTATCCAGTGTATAGAAGCGCAGAAGAATCAACCTCGGATTGTTAATTCTCGATGGACATACGCAGAGCGAGACTTTGCTGGCCCTATCAATGACCTTAGTTTTCTGGTGGTTGTGAATGCTCATTCCAAATGGCCAGACATTTTTTAAATGCAACAGACTGACACTCAGTCTACAGTAACAGTACTCAGGCGACTATTTAGTTAACACGACTTACCCGAGACTTTAGTCTCAGACAACAGATAACAATTCACGTTTGAGTCATTCCAAAACTCTGTAAATCGTGTTGCATAACACACGTCAGGTCGCCACCCTATCATCCTCAATCCAATGGGCAGTCGAAAGGTTTGTAGACACATTCAAACGGGCATTAGTCAAAGCAAAGAGGAGGGAACAACAGAGGAGATACTACATGCTTTCCCCCTTTCATATCTAATAACACCAAATGGGGCTGTGAAGAATGGTCTGCCACCAGCAGAGGCACTCATAGGACGAAAACTCCGTACCATACTGGACGCTTTACGACCCCAGCGACAAAGACAACAACCAAGCCCCAACAAAACAAAAGCATTTTCAGTTGGCACACCAGTGTTTGCTCGGAATTCCAGACCTGACAACCCAAACTGGATACCACGCATCATCCGCAAAATAAATCGACAATTACTGTATGATGTTCAAGTCGGGAGTCAATTCTGGGCACGGCATAAAAACCAGTTATGTCCCAAATACACTGGAGACAACTTAGTTGACAACAGAACAACCATTCCGCTCGATCTGTTAATGGACACATTCAAACTACCATCTCCATCACCTCCTAATCAGACAAATACAAATGGGAACTATGAAAAACCTCACAGAAGTTGGCCAAAGAACAGTCGCACTCGAGTAAAGAACCGCCAAGTTAACCCTAAATCCACTCGGTACAGTTAAAGAATAAAACGGGGAGATGTTAGGTCAACTTAACAAAACAAAATCGAATTATTTCCCTTGGCCAGAAAAGTAAGAGTTATCACCTTTGGATAAAAACGGTCGTCTGCCGAACAGTGAAAATAAACAGAACGGTCTCACAATTAAACAAGCATCTAGCGTTCAGCGGTTTTTCTACATTTTAATTTATCAGTGTGTTTGTTAAATAAATCTGTAAAAGTTCTACTTCGTACTTCCTTCATTTTTCTAAGTAGTAATTGAACCGAAACGTATAAACATCAAGACGTAACAGGAACCACCCAGTCAGATGTGCCAACCACACCCCACAAAGAGAGGAAGTGACAACTCGCCTATACCAAAGCCAAGCGGAACAAAATAAATACTATATCCAACTTACCAGAGATCTCCCTAATCTGCAAGTGGGACAACATGTTCGAATACTGGAGAAGAATTCTGGCAAATTCCCCCCCCCCCCGCGCAGTTGTCACACAAGCATGCCCGGAACCCAGATCATACATGGTGCAGACTCCCTCAGGAATTCAACTCGCAGGAAAATCAATGAGCCCCCATGTTTACCCACCTAAGGCTCCATATGGTCCCATCTGGAGCCTCACACCCAAAGTAGAAGCAGGCCCACACAAAGCCTTCCAATCGAAAGACTAAACACACAGAAAACTCAAAAGCAACATGCTAAACACACTCTACACACAACCACAACAAATGATACAAACCAAAACAGAGTAACACCTCTCCTGACCACACATCCCAATCTGGCCGTACCATCAAAAGATTTGACAAATGAAACTTTCAGACAGTGTGATTCCGTTCATTATTTGGTAAAAGGGGGGATGTTATGTTATGACCCGAGTAACATTCCCTACTAGAACTCTTCAATTAAGGAGAACTAAGAAAGTGTTCTCCACTCCCCTATTCTGGCAGTTCAATAAAGCGTGCACACCGGGCGCATTGAAATCGTATGTTGTGTGTTCGACTTGTCCTTAACATATCTTTAATATGTATTAAGATACCATAACACATCTTAATACAAATTGCACCAATCTAAAATCAGACATTAGTATGATTTATGTTTATTAGACAACCAATAAAACAAAATGTTGAGGTTTGAGTGATTTGTAAACATTATTTTTATGATGACTGTCAAATATACTGAACCTTTTGTGCTTCCATAGTTTTACCAAATTATTATTTTTTTAATATGATTTTAAAAGTTAAATTTGATTATCACGATATCATTTGGCTATTTGGTTTAATTAATTATTATTAATTAAACCAAATTATTATAAAACTACAACTAATTTTGTTAAGCTAATGTTGTTTTAATCTCTGATTATAAAATCATTTGATGTAAATTGCTTCCAAAAGTGTCAATCTTTTAATACGTGAGGATTTCCTAAGAAGTTTAAAGCCAAAAATTACTTTCTATTCGACAGTTTAAATGCTTCTAAATTCCTTAGAAATGTCTAAAGGTCAAGAAATAATTGAAGAGTTCGAATGAAAAACGCGATAAACGCCATTTTCAAAATCACGAAACTGTCCTTACAAAAATTGTTGCATTTCAACACTCGCCGACACCCCAAAACTATGTGTTACATAATATGATATCGAAATAATGTATTTTTGATTTCAATTAAAATCTACTTTAATTCGAAGTCTAGATTTAATATATACGTGTTTTATAGTTTAAGGTCTCAAATTAAACGAATTGGATTTATCGCGTTTTGCGTTCGAACTCATTCTTGCATTTTCAACAATTAAAAATACTTAGGGTTGCTGTTAGGGTAGAAAGAAACACAGCGAAAAATTTCAAAGGTAACGTGTGTCTATCCGCCTGGGCATTACCATCTCTTTTTGGAGGTGGGGTGGGTTTTCTTGCTCATCCGTGAGAGGATGCCGACGGGATCGACCGGGAAATTTTCAGGCGAAATTGACATTCTTAGACAATAAATTAGCTTAAACGTTTCTTTTCTTTTTTTGTATTGCCACTTGGACTTAAGGTTAGTGTCAGGATATAAAGAAACATAGTACTTTTGTGTAATTCTGAATTCATCACAGTTTCTAAGGTAACTGAAGATTCTCCTTTCAGGCATTACGACCTCTTTTCGGAGAGGGATGGGTGTATTGCCTGACGCCTGATGCGTACTCATCCGTGAGAAAGTGTCGAAGGACCCTGCCAGGATATTTGGGAGCAAAATTGACCTTAAAATTGACTCTTTAGACTATAAATTGCCTTTTAACAGTTTCGTTACGCCAAATGCGAGCGCATTGTTTACGATTTGGTTTTGTTGTTTTTTTTTTTGTTTTGTTTTTTTTTTTTTTCTTTGTTTTTCGTATTTCCTCTTGGTTTTAAAGTTAGTGATGGGGTCACTAAAGGGCATGTATTTCTTTTTCATTAATATCAAATATTACCTTCCTTCTAGTGTTTGGTGCATAGACACAATTATTTTACCACCCCCTTTAAAAATCCTCGTATCTACATAAGTACGTTGCCGCGAGCATATTCTATCGTGGTTATTAAACTAATGTTATTTAAAAATGTAATACTTACAGAACACTACATTTAATATATATAGTTAAGTAAAAAAAAAAAATCGAGTAAAAATATTTATATGGGGTTCAGGGGTGGGAGCATAAGTTCCGATTTTCAAGTGAAAACTATAACAATAAATCGGAAATAATGGATCATATTCAATAGGTGTTGTGCTTAAATATTTCTAAAAAAGTTGATTTGCCGTAAAGAAGAAAAAGCAAACAAGTGCAAAAACGAAAATGTTTCCTATGTATCTGCCTCTTCACGAGGGCAGAGTTTTTAATGTGGGGACATATCCAGCTCCCCAAAAGAGAGGCACCCTGGATTGGAAAAAAAATTTTAATTGCCTCAGTCTAGAAGGATTTCTTATCCATTGACCGAGGACATAAAAGATGAATTGTAGTATAAGAACACATACTACACTTTGCAGATACTTCTAGCCAAAAAGCAAAGGAAACGAAATTGGTGTTTTATTTAATTTCGTACCTATAAACACCCAAATAGTTATCTCCCTTGCATCAGTAGTGTAGCAAGGTATAATTACCTCCCTTGAATGTTATCATATTGTTTTTAAAATAGGTTGCAATGTTATCTTTCGCTTTTAGATTTACATACAGATTTTAAAGAGTTGCCCTTTTTAGTTTCAACTGACTTCATGATTTAAAAAAAACAAAAAAACAAGACTAATGATATTTGGCCATGTAGAATATGACTCACTGGATTAACTTTTTCAAAACTTACAGGAGACATTGTTGTTTTAATCATACTTAATTGTATGGGTGTGTGCATATATATATATATATATATATATATATATATATATATATATATATATATATATATATATATATATATATATATATATTATTATAATAATAATAATAATAATAATAATAATAATAATAATAATAATAATAATAATAATAATAATAATAATAATAATAAACCCACATAAGCAACGAATGGAGAACAAACACATGGAAGCACAGGAAAACAGAACCGAGGAAAATACAACCGCACGAGAGAGGCGCAAGCATAGGCTGACACCACGAAAATTATGGACAGAGGGTCGAGGAGGGAAAGCGCAAACCAGACCTCCACTGGAAGAGCGCGGACAGCTCTGGGATCTTGGGGAGGCTTGTTGCCACTCGGCCCCCAGAGGGGACCAATGGCCCTTATCACCGTGAAATCGGTGGTAGGTGGCCT
Source organism: Sepiola atlantica (assembly GCA_963556195.1). Classification (NCBI taxonomy): domain Eukaryota; kingdom Metazoa; phylum Mollusca; class Cephalopoda; order Sepiida; family Sepiolidae; genus Sepiola; species Sepiola atlantica. The sequence continues at coordinate 106,269,410 of OY744521.1, forward strand.
GTTGCGATACCGCAAGGTCATCAGCGGTGATGAACGAAAAGAGGTGGAGCATACTGGAAGTCTGAGGAGACTTGTTGTCACTCAGACTCCAGGGAATACCACAGGTTGTTGGCAGTGGGCGATCACTGACGATGACCAGTGTGATAACTCCTAGTTAACAAATGATGATGATGATGATGATGATGATGATGATGATGATGATGATGATGATGATGAATGGCTTAAAAAGATTGACGAGACATTTTTTTTCCAATTCTTCAAAGGGTTCGCCGGTTAAGAACAACGAAAGTGTTAAGGTACAGCTTGAATCTCTAAAGTCAAGGGAATTGACTGGATGTTCAAAAAACAGAAAAGTCCAACTAAAAACATCCTAAAGTTGAGACTACTATGAAAAAAAAACAACAAAAAAAAACACCACCACCATCACCACCACCACCACCACCACCACCACCACAACAACAACAACAACAACAACAACAACAACAACAACAACTCCGGATATACGGAAACCAGAAACAAAAACGCAAGAAAAGAAAAGTGGGATGAAAAACAACTACATGGACGTTTCATAAGAATGACAAGAGAAGAAACACACGAAAATAGCTGGGTCTGGCTAAGAAAAGGGCACCTAAACAGAGAAATGGAATCCCTACTGACAGCTACACAGAACAATGCAATTAGGACAAACTACATTTAAGCTAAAATAGATAAAACCCAGGAAAACAATAAATGCAGACTGTGTGGACATGAATCGAAACAGTAAATCACATAATAAGTAAATGCAGCAAACTAGTCCAAAAAGAATACAAGAACAGACATAACTGCGTGGAAAAGCAGTACACTGGGAATTATGCAAACAACTGCATTTCGAAAACTCGGACAAATGGTACAAACATAAACTAGAGACAGTGCTGGAAAATGAAAAACACAACATCCTCTGAGATATGGAGGTGCAAACAGATAATCTCATTTAAGCAAGGACACTAGTGTTATAATAGTCAACAAAAAGGAAAAATCTTGCAAAATCGTAGATTTTGCCGTCCCAGCAGACAGATTGAAGACTAAGGAAACAGAAAAACGAAGCAAATATATGGAACTTGCCAGAGAATAGAAAGGTATATGGAGTATGAAGAAAGTCAATATAATACCAATAATCATAGGAGCACTAGTAACAGCCCCGAAAAAACTGGAAAAAATACTGGGAAAAATTAGAATCAAAGAGAAGACTGGAACTATACAAGAATGAAAATCCTTGAATGCGGAAACCAATAAACATAAGCTACGAAGACTAACCAATCATATTCAAGTTGAAATAGGAAAAAAAAAAAAAACACAGAATGAACACCATAAGAACCAATGGACAGAAACTGCAAGAAATTTCATATCCCCTTCTAAAAAAAGTAATAGCACCAGCATAGGTTGATACAACACAAAATAGTCGTGAATGATTAAGTAGGATGGAAAGACCGATGAGAGAAAGCACTAACCACAACTCAACTGGAAGAGTGCAGAAAGTACTGGGGCGTTGGGGAGGCTTATTGCCACTCAAATCTCAGAGCAGACCGATGGTCGTTGCCATCGAGAAATCGATGGTAAGTATCTGTTGTGATAACGCAAAGTCATCGAAAGAGATAGAGAGTACTGGAAATCTGGGGAGACTTATTGTCACACAAACCCCAGGGAACACCACCGGTGATTATCAGTGAACAATCACTGATGATGACCTGTGTGAAAACTTCTAGTGAATATAAATAATATATATATATATATATATATATATATATATATATATATATATATATATATATATATATATATATATATATATATATATATATATGGACTTAAGAATACTTTGCTTGAACTTTGAATTCTAATAAAATTTGATTGACACCTTATTTTATTACTTCATTTTATATATATATATATATATATATATATATATATATATATATATATATATATATATATATATAAAGGATGCCTTTTTATACAGAAAAACAGAAAAACGGCATTCTTTTTAAATAAAGCTCCTTCTCTAACCACGATTGAAATATCGGTTGGGTTTAACGTGAGGAGTATCGAACTCTCCTACAAAAAATTTAATTCCCGCAGTCGAGAAGGATTTTTTAACCTCCGACTGAAGATAGTACAAAAACTACTCTTTGATCTCCGCTCGAAAGCCGTGCTTGTCTTCTGATGCAGACATCATCCCTGTACTTGTTAAGTTTAAAGTATAGGTTCAAATCAATCTACTGGGGAATTATGATTTGAGAATTTTTATAAGCTTTGTAAATGTAGTTGCGTCCCTTACAACAGTTAACAACTTGAATATAGGATGGTCTCCCTTGTGGCTTGAATTTGTTTCGTTAGAGAGTGTCTCTTTTCTTTTTTATTAATATTTCTTTTTCTTTCTTTTTATTCTTTTATTTTTGTTCTTCACTTCCCCTTTTTTCTGTCTCTTCTCTTTCTTCTCTTTCTTTCTTTTGTTTCTTTTTTATTTGTTTATTACGTCGTGGATGATAGAATGGGCAAGGGGAAATTCTGTTTCAGACGGATCTATGGCATCCGCTTACATTTCTTTTTAATAATAATGATTCACCACTAACAAAGCTCGAACGCCACGCGGGGATAAGGGTTAATGAGATTGTCGGTTGGGTGATAAACAATACTATGAGAAGATTGGGAACGATGGGTTGGATGGAGAGAATTTAATTACTTAAGAGGGCAGCTCGACGGGTATTTGTTGACATTTGAATTGAAAGCGACCATGTTATAGTCAGATGATTAGTAGAAAACATGTAACCCATTGAGTCGCCCATTGAGCTCGGGTTACATTATTTGAATCCGGAAAAAATGAATTTGCGAAACTAGTTAAAAAAAAAAGTTACAAAGACAAATCTAAAATTATTTCCTTTCTGCCTCTCTCTCTCTCTCTCTCTCTCTCTCTCTATATATATATATATATATATATATATATATATATATATATATATATATATATATATATATCCCATCTCCAACTACGAATGAAATAGTATTACAATTTGTGGGTTAATTCATTTTGTTTATGGTAAACTATTCTAATGTTGTGTTTTACAGTTAGTTTTTTTTTTTAACTTTTGACTGTTAAACACAGACAGAGAGAGGAGGAGAAAGATCGAAAGAAAGAGAGACGGAAGCGAGAGTGATAGACACTATATAATATGAGAGCAGTGTTCAAACAACATGCAATGAGAGAGGGTGACAATGATAGACAGAAACATAGAAAGAGGTAGGTCGCTTAGTGAGTCCATGGAAAATTATGGAAGTTTCAGTATGTATTTTGTGCGCTTAAAATATATAGGAAAGAAGCCTTAAGGAAACAGACATTGATAGCATAATATTAGATGAATGCAAAAAACATAAGTCAGCCATATTTTTCGGGGAAATTCTGATTTTGCTATCAGAGCGATAAAATTATAAATAAAGAAAAAATTGGCAATTTTTTTACAAATATTTAAACGCATACTTATTAGGTATTTTTCCCCAAACATCCGACAAAAGTTGCGATTAGTGCTTGTTTACATTATTCAAATAGTAGTGATCGCATGGGAAGACAACTCAAGTTTTACTTATTCAAGTAGTAGTGATCGCATGGGGAGATAACCCATGCTTTATTTATTCAATTAATAGTGATCGCAGGATGCTTTACTTATTCATGTCGTAGTGATAACAGAGGCAGACAACTCATGCATCACTCGTTTTTCTCCTGGTGGCGGTCATTGTATATTAATTCCTGTGAGTGTATCAGTATTACTTTAAGGTTAATAGAATCATCCGCTCACACACACACACACACACACACACACACACACGGCATAGGCAACATGAATTGGAATACATACATAGAAATTAATACCAAGTCTGTTGTAAATAAGGTTGCCTCTCTATACCGGCGACAAACCTTCTAACGCCTGCCAATATCCTATATCTCTATAAAACAACTATTCGTCCATGCATGGAATATTGTTGCTACATTTAGGTTGGTGCACCGACAACTAGTCTCTCCTTCTTCGACAGGGTATAAATAAGAGACTCTAATAGGTCCCACACTGTCTACCAAGCTCCAGCCCCTGTCCCATCGCCGCAATGTTGCATTCCTGTTCTTGTTTTACAAGTACTTCTACGGAACGTGCTTCGATGAACTACTACACTTGTACCCCGTCAACGTAAATACCCCGGACCAACCCAACAAGCAGCAAAATCACACGCCTTCCCTGTAGAATTCCCCAGATGCCGGAAAGATTTCTATTCTAATAGCTTTGTTCCTTGGACCGCTTGCCTTTGGAATCCCGTCCCTGCTCCCTGTTTCCAACATGCAGAAAGTTCAATGTAATGTGAACAGACATCTTTCCCCATTTAGAATGACCCCTATAAATCTTGCTCATAATCACAGAAGTCGTTTACGTCTCAGTGGGAATATGCCTTGTTTTTGGTGAATAAAAGTTTTAAAAATAAATATTTAAAAAATTAGGTATTGAGTCTTTGAATCAGTGCACGGGGCCTGGCAACTTGAAAGTAATCGAAAACATACTGCTGTATTGAAAACTGTGTGAAAATAGAGCGTAGACAACTGAAGCTATGAGTTTAGACATGTTTTAATTTCGTGGAGATAAGAAAATAAACTGACTTCAGGACATGTATTTTGTATTGCTGTATCACTTGTTACTCTATTGTTCGTGCAGACCTTCTCAATATGTGACAGAGTCAACGCAAGTGAAGTAACTGAATCCATTACATGTTTTTTCTATTATTCTATTTTTGGTATTCTATTGTTATTGTGTTTTTATTTTGTTTTATTTTTCTTAAAGGAAATAAACAATATTACTTGTTCCATTATTGTTCACCCAGACTTCCTCAATGTGTGACAAGATCAATGAAAGTGAATAAATTGAATCGATTACACATTCCTTTCTATTACTGTATTACTTGTTTTTCTAATGGCATTGTCTCCTTTTTTATGTTACTGTTTCTAAGGAAATAAATTCAAACCCGGAAACATGTTTTGTATTGCCACATTATTTGTTCATGTATTCATTCGCGATCAACACAGAAGTTTGCAAGCTCGTCTCTGCAAAATTATCGAATGCAAACTTCAGATGTAATAATTGAAGACAGACTCTTTAATGTGTAATTAATGTATAGGAAATAGGTTAATGTGTAAATATAAAACAGAGTGTATAATTTAAATGTTACATAATGAGGGCCATGTTTTGAATGGAATAGTTTGAGTGACACCATAAAGATCAGAGGTGACCCTAGACGGAAGTCGATGAAACCACGTGACTTCCAGTCGGAGATTTTCTATGTCTTTGTCTTGCGATACTTCAAGCAGGAAAAGACATGTCTAGTGCACGCTTCTGAATGAGGGCAGCATGCATGGTGTGACTTCGTGTAGAGAGACGAGCTATTTATCTCTCTATCTATCTATCTATCTATCACTCTCCCCCACACGTACGAAAGTAACCTGTTTCTCTAATGTTTTCTATGACTTCGCCTCTTTTTAAATAAACCTTTTTGTAAATCAACATCAATTTCCGAGTGGTTTTGTATCCACAAACAAGCAAGAACGTGGGTCTTCGACGACGACAACGACGACGACAACGACGACGACGACGACGACGACGACGACAACGACGACGACGACAACGACAACGACAACGACAACGACGACGACAAGGGTGTATAATGGTTTATACACACATCGGTATTGGAAAATATAATTTAAACATGCCGCTCCATCGCCATTGCTCAAGATAACGCTTCGAGTCTGCTCTCGGTTTGCCTAGCTAGCAAGAATCTGATCTAACTTCTTGTTCCTGATATCTCCACATATGCCTTTCTTTAATTTGGTAAGTCAAACAGATTATTTACAATATTGACATTAACGTTTTAACATGTATAACATTGAATTTTATGTATTCTTTAAAACTATTCCATAGTCTGTTGTTTGTAAATTATTGACTGATGTGGTTTAACCTTTTCAGTTTTGCTTTTAAATGTGTTAAATTATGTTACGTTTTATTTATATTATAGATCTACAAACACTTTGTCATTCAACTTGTTAGCGACATCGGATTTCGATGACGAAAAAAAACACATTTGACAACAAAAATAATAAGGTGGGTTACGTGTTGCAACAAAAATGAAATAAAATACAGAACAAATAATACATTACCTGGCACAGATTGAGTAGGTGTGTTCTTATAAGTAAGATATACGTCCTCGACATCAGTCCGACTGTAACTTTATTGTTGTCTGGCTGAGGTATGATTCTGTTCAGTCTCAGGAGGTCCACCATCTCAGGTTTTACCTTTGAGCATGGGTTAATTTATTGCTAATCGCCTGAGGCGCACCTTACCGTGCAATGCCGACGGGGCTGTTAAGGTATTTTTTGTCAGCCAGAGCTCGCTAATTCTCGTGCAATGCTTTTCAAAACGACACTTGACATTAAATATCGTCTTCGATTGTTTCTTTTTGTACATCCTATTTCACTATTCTGGTTTTCTGCATTGCTATCAGCCTTCATACATACCCATATACTTATTTACCAGCAATGCTTCAAACAAACTACCCTTATATATATATATATATATATATATATATATATATATATATATATATATATATATATATATATATATATGAGGATAAAATGTACGCTATATCATAAAAATGAAATGCTGTGAAAGACAAGATGTGTGAAAAAAGACAAACAGAAAAAACAAATTTAAATACATGAAAAAATCATCAAAAACGAGAGATTTTATTATTTTTTTAATTTTTTCAAATAGTTAAATGCGCGCCAATAACGTCTCTCTGTGAGTTCTTTTTCTCATGTTTTTACCGTTATCGAATAAATTTAAAATCTTCACTTTTTCTGAAAACGTTCGTTGATCCGAACGAAACCGGTAAAATCTCTCGTTTCTTGATGATTTTTTCCTGTATTTAAATTTGGTTTTCCGTTTGTCTTTCTCACACACACACACACACACACACACACACACACACACAAATACATACATATATATATATATATATATATATATATATATATATATATATATATATATATATATATATATGAGGTAAAATATAGAGATAAATCTAACGGAATATATAGACAAAATTAAATTGAAAAGATAAGAGGGCACCTTATAAAAGACAAAATCACATTTCAAAAGCCTGCTGTAAAAGAATGCTGTCACACTGGGCATAATTGTTATAGTGCTCGTTTAACGTCCTGAAGACTGGAGTTCAATCGGTTGACTCATACCAAAGACTAATACAAATTGTGCTTGATACCTCCTTGCTGAACACTCAACATCATGAGGTGAGGATCAAGGGTAAGTGAATACTCCGGAGAAACGACCGGCGCTTTCACCTACATCACGGTGTATTAGCCAGCGAAAAGGGAGTCTTCAGGTCGCCCTCGACTACGGTCGATCTATTTTACCAGACTAATATTTTGCTTCTTTATTTATTTAGAAACTCCACCATCCTCATCATTCTCATATATCTATTCTGTAAACATTTGCTTCACTCAGGACGAAGCTTCTAATTAAAAGAATCGAAATATTAGTCTACATTATGTTTTTTTTATGTGAGTATTGTCTTGGATTTAGTATTTTTCGGTTTTATTTTGTCTATACATATATGTTATGCATTAAGCTGCTTTTCTGTTAGTGCTATTATTTAAACGGGTAATATTACTAAACGAAGAGATTGATTTAATCCACGGGGTTGGATATAAAGAAAGAATACCACAAGTGAAAAATGATACTCGTACAGAATTAGAACCTGTGCCTCAGAAGAAGGACCTTCTAACATGGGCGTCGCTTTGGACCACTTGACTAACAAGCCATATGCCCAGAGAAAGCCGAAATTGTACAAATAACTCATCTTTCTTATTTGGTATTCTTTGCTTATATCCAGCCCCGCGAACTACATTAATCGCTTTGTTCATTAATATTACTCAAGCAAACAATTAAGTTCAGTGTTATAGGAGAAATAACAATAGTGGGCAATTACTAGTGCAATTACTAGCATGCGTCGGTCGAACTATCATAACATAACGGCTGATGAATCGGTCATATTTGGAATCTTTAATCCTGTGGCTTGAGCTTCCAGCGTTTCTGTGAAACCAAAAGTATAGTTTCTATTGAAAAATATATATTGTATTTAAATGAATAAATGCGAATTTTTTTTTGTTTATCAGACCTATATTACCATCAAAACGGGTTACTCTTATTTAAATCAATAATGCACTATATTATTTTGAAATACACTACAATAATAAGCGGAGTCTCAAACACAATCCATTTGTCTACCTAATTTGCATAATTATATTTTTCTGTTATTCGATTGCAATTTTATTCTCCTCCTATTTACCTATATATATGGACTAGTTTTATCGACATTAACAGTAATTAATTAAAGTGATGATAACAATAAAAAACAAAAAAATAAAAACGATGTTCATTACTTTTCAAAGGACGTGCACAAAAATTACTTTTTCATAACTTATTTTTCTTATCAATATCTTTTAACACGTTAGGTTTCATTATTTATGCCTATCTATATTAGAAATCTTTTTAATTGCTCATGTAATCGTAATTAATTCAAATAATTTTAAAACAAAGGATGAATTACTAAAACATGTTGACCACGCTCACCTTACAAGGTGAATAATTTCTTTTGCCAAATTATCTATTTGTAATTTTCTCCTGCCGACTCCACAACAATCGATAAGCAAAAGAAGTTGTTTTTTATTAAACTTAGCGAATTATTTTTTATATATTTTACTTTTAAAGCGTCGTCTCTTCTAAAAAAGCAGCATTCCTTATTCCTGATATAAAATTTCTATTAGTGAAAACATATATTTCTTACTAAACGCTTTATTTTTATTTCAGCATTAAATTTTCGTAGTTTTTACATTTTGCGTGAAAAATAAATAAATAACATTTTAATTAACTAAGTAAAGACTTTATCTGTAAAGTTTAACAACAAACTTATTGTTTACTGTTTACAAACCTATTTTTCACTATTTTGTCCAAATTACGAAAAATAAAATTCCTATTTTGGTATAATTGTAGATTAACGTCCTCCGCTAAATCACCCCACTTCCCACAAAAATAGATTCTATTTTGGGGTGCGATTACGTGCAAACGCCCTTAAAAAACTAGGCTGTACAAAGAAAGGAGAAAAAAAACGCTTATCTTAAAATTTAGAGTCGGGGATTAGTTTCGTATATAAAATTAATATAAAATGATCCCCTCATTTCCGGGACATTCTAGCGTTTGAGGTCATTAACTAAATTATTTTTGCAATGAGAGCTAAATCCGATGCGCTCTTTTATTTGGGGGGGAGGTAATTTTTTAGGCTATAACGTGTGGCTTCGTGGTCTTGCCACTCGGACTTAAGGTTAGTGGTCAAAAGTTAGAATCGACCGAGAATGGGGGATCATTTTACGTTATATCTATATGAAACTGATCCTCCACTATAAATGATAAAATAATTTTGTTCCTCTTTTCAGTTTTCCACGTGTTTACTGTTCACGCGTAATCGCCTAAAAAGCAGAATCTCATTTTTTTTTGCTGAGGGGGTAGCGAAAGCTGTTAATTTACAAATTTAATTATATTTTATTTTTTTAATCCTATTTTTTTTTTAACAATACACCCCTTTTTAACATTTTAAGCAATTCGTTTGTTTAGCTGTGTTTATCTTTCCCTTGTAAATTAAATAAATAGCGTTTTTTTAATTAGCTAATTAAATACCTTATTTTTAAGGCGTAAATAAAAAATATTAAAAATGTAGGTTTTATTTACTCCTCCCCAGGAGTTAGACACAAGGCCAGTTTTATCTTACTCCCACAAGTAAGATGTGACCCAAGATCGGGTCGAGAAAGTGGGGTTTGAAAAGCCAGCGCTCGAGAGGTGAGCACTCTGGCCATTTAAAAATTGCCTGGGCAGCCCCGTCGGCATTCCCCGGTAGGGGCGCCTCAGACAGTAAGCAATAAACTTACTCCTCCCCAAAAAGGGGAGGCAAAGGCTGGGAGGGTGGACCTCCTAGAACTGCACAGGACAGGCGTGCAGTATCCATCGGAACAGATACTACACTTTGATCTTAGCCAAAAGGCCAAGAAGCCCAATGTTTTAAACAGGATTTTCCATCATGGACAAAATTCAAGTTGTAAGTCAACTCAAAGAGAAAGCTAATGGGCACGGTATACCACTTTGTTTCACCTTTGTCGACTATGAAAAAGCATTTGACTCCATCGAATTCACCCTTATGTTCACAGCTTTGAAAAGTCAAGGAATTGACAGCGCTTACTTTAACTTGTATCAGAATCTTTACGACAGAACGACAGCAACTTTAAAACTCCAACGGGATAACGAAAAGATTGATATTGAAAACGTGCCAGACAAGGTAACAACAGTTCACGAAACCTCTTTTCATCCTGCTTGCAAGATTCGGTGATCAATAAAATTGACTGAGAAGGCAGAGGTATCAATATAAACGAAGAATACTTTGCTCATCTAGAATTTGCCGACGATATCATTGTCTCAAGTCACACACCCCAAGAATTAGAAGAGATTCTTAACGACATTTACAATGCTGGCCATATAGTTGGTCTTAAAATGCACACTGGAAAAACCAAGGTCATGTTCAACAAATATGCCACAAAAGCCCTAGTCACGGTAAAAATCAAAATGTCGAAGAAGTTGACAGCTACATCTACCTAGGAAAGATGGTGAGAAGAAACGCTGATATTATGCCTGAAATCAACGCTTTTTCCAAAGTAGAAAACACCATGAAGAGTAGAAAGTCCACGATGAACATTAAGCAAAAAGTGTTCATTGAATACATCATGCCTGTTATGACATATGGTAGCGAAACATGGTCACTATGCAGCGATAGAAAAGCTAAGAGTGGCACAATGCAAAATGGTGATAGAAAAAGAAACACCTAGACCAGACAGCAAACTGGAGTAAATGACATCATCATCACCATAAGAACGGCAAAACATAGATGGACAGGTCACCTTTCGAGATGTACATACAACAGGTGGACATCTAGGGCGACAGAACGGACCCCGAGGAAATGGAAATAATATAGAGGAAGGCCAAAAACCCGCTGGAGAGATGACCTCAACAGCAAACTAGGTCCTACTTGGCCACGCCTAGCCAGGGATAAAACAAGGTGGAAAGAAACCAGGAAGGGCTTCCTGCTCAAGGAGTGATAAAAAACCCTGCTGCTAATGATGACGATGACGATGACGACGACGACAACGACGACGACGACGACGACGACGACGATGACGACGATGATGATGATCACCGTCCGCTCTCCCAGACCTAAAAGTGACATTCTGCAATTTTAGGCGATTACGTGTGAATACCCTGAAAAACCTGGCGGAAAAACATTAACAACAACAAAACTTTGTAGAATTTTGAGGTGGAGATCAGTTTCGCATACAAGTTTGACGTAAAATGACTCTCCATTTCCGGCCCATTCTAACGTTCTATGGAAGTTTACCTTTTTTATTGGAGATAAATTATGTGTGTTATTATTTGGGGAGGGGATAGGTCAACTTTTAAGGCGTTTTCGTGTGGTTTTACGACTTTGCTTGTCGGGCTTAGTGGTAAAAAACAATATCAGTTAACTGCCCTAATAATTTAGAATGGCACGGAAATTGAGGATCATTTTACGTTAAATTTAAATACTTAACAGATTACTCTCTCCAAATTCAAAAATAATTGTTTGGGGATTTGTTTTTGTGTTCTTTTCGCCAAGTTTTGTAGTGTTCACATCTAATCACCTAAAAATGTGGAATCTCAGTTTTCTAGGGAAAGCGTGATTGAGCTGAGAGTGTCAATCTACAAATTTACCAACGTTCGTTGTTGTGTAGGCTTTGCTATTATATATATATATATATATATATATATATATATATATATATATATATATATATATATATATATATATATATGTCTTATAATCTTATAATGAAATAATTCCAGGAGGAAATCCGGGTATGAGAGCTCAATGTAATAAACAGAGCAAGAATAAAATGTAGTAACACGAAATTACATAATCATCGATGCAATAATTTATTTCAACCTTGTGGCATTTTCAAGCATCCAATTTAGACGATTACATTTTTTTCAGTTTAAAAAATGTAATCGTCTAAATTGGGTGCTTGAAAATACC